>JAYESA010000006.1:94555595-95175595 GCA_036927795.1 Iris macrosiphon
GGATACAAAATTCCCTTTGGGAACATGCATCAAACAATTGGTGGACACAAATTCATAATTATATCAAATTGACCATAAAAATACATAGATCTACTAGAAATTGGTTCTCTACCACATAATTCACTACCTAGAGGATTAGATCTAACTATTGATGGGTTCATATTGGTTTAATTTAGATTTCTACCATAAAAATTAGTTAAGAATTACCTATTGGGAGTGGGTTCCCAATGAAGATCTACGAATTTTTATACAAGGAAGACGAATTGGACACAATCCTCCTAGATTGAGTTCCTCTCCAAGCTCCTCTTATGATCCAAGACTATATCTCCATTAGAAGGGGAATGAGGGTGGATTGAGTTGATTTAGGGTTAGAAGTGGAAATTGGGTTTTGGAATTTGGTGGAGAAGAAAGCTTAGGGAAGAAGAAGAAGTTTAAAGAAGAAGATATAAAATAAAATAGAGAAAAATAGAATAAAAGAAGAGGAAGTATGTGGTTGGCCATGTAAGGGGGTCTTGATGTGTTGGTAATTATAAGTTTTCCGTTCCTACTTCCTAATTCAAATTATAGATGTAATGTGAAAGGAATCAATTGGTTATGGAGAAAATCTAATTAGTTATGAGAGAATATTCTATCCATGACTAAATGGTGTATAATTAGCTCTAAACTAAACTAATAAATTTAATATAACTAATATTATTAGAAAACAAAAATAAGTTGACAAAAACACACATAACATAATTTTAGGTGGTTACAACAATCCACCTTGGAAAAAATCGATATTTCATAGTCAATCCAAGCATATTGAAACTCAGTATCATTGGATACGGGATGTGCTTTTGGCAAAGGACTCAATGCTTTAGAAGGTTCACACGGTTGACAATGGAGCAGATATGTTCACGAAGGTTCTACCAAAGGAGAAGTTTGAGTACTACAGGCGGATCGTCGGTATGACAAGCTCCTCCAGCTAGTTGCTAATAGGGAGATTTGTTAGAGTTGGAAGGGGTTCCCGACCTATCTGTAGAAACCCTAGAGTGCGAGACATTCGTGTATCGGAGAAGCTCGAAAGTGCGACGAATACCATTTGGAGCAGCAAAGAAACTCAAAAAATTTGAACAAGAGCTTTTGTCTGGACCCAACCGAGTTTGGCCCGAGTTCGGTCACTAGGAGGAAATAACCTAGATCGACTTCCAGGTTCAAAAATAGCTGATTTCTGCCCGAGTTTGGTTGTCAACAAGTTGTGCGGGATTTGGGGTGCTTTTTAAATTGTTGGATTACATCATGTGGTCCAGATTAGTTACGATTTTGTTGAGGTATATATTAGGTGTTTTTTGACCCTAATTAACATTGCAAGAGGAGTTTTTAAAACTTTTGAAGAGAGAGAGAGAGAGAAAGAGAGAAATGGGGTGACGGCTACATCGAAGAGGAGATCATTTTGGATAATTTTCTCGTCGTCTTCATTATTTGTGAGTCTGTAATCTATTTTCTACTTCAAGTAGTTGTGGTGATCCATTTGGATCAGTGAGAAGCTTGTAATGAGTCGATATATCTCTTTATTCCAATAGTAGAGAATTTTTACGGTTGGGCTTCGATCGTCCTGTAGTTTTTCCCATATAAATTTTCTACATAAAAATTGCTTGTGTAAGTATTTGGCTTTTATGTGTGATTTTGGCAATTTGATTTTGTGTGCTTTTCTTCGGTTTTCTAGCTGCTTTTTGGTTTGGAAGAACGGTTTTTACGTTTTGTTTCCAATAAATCGGACTTCTCATCCATTGTATTTGGATTTTGCTAATGGGGGTAAGGTTCACTCATTGTTATAGAGGCTAATACAGTTGCGAATGCTTTGGCAAATACAGGTCAAGAAGAAGAAAAAAATAGCGGGTTTACGATTACTAGAGTTTGATGCCAAAGAAATCTAGGTGCATGGCACTGCTCGATGCAAGGGAGTTGCTTAATTTTACCTATAGATTCTAATTGTGGGTTTTTTCGTTTTGGTTGCATGGTGGGTGGGTGGGTGTGTGTGTGTGTGTGTATATATATATATATATATACAAACACACATACACGCACACACATGCAACCATGCAACAAATGGTGTATGTGTGTGTGTGTATATATATATATATATATATATATATATATATATATATAGGGTAAACGGGATATAAGCCATAGTGCTCATATTCCTACATGAGCTATACACATGTGGACCAATAGGAGTAGAGTGTACTTGTGCACATGGATGTACATGGGTTGTAGGAGTCCATTCCTATTGGTCCACATGTGTATGGCTCATGTAGAAATATGTGCACTATGGCTCTTATCCCGTTTACCCATATATATATATATATATATATATATATATATATATAATTTAGCTAAAGTTTATTTATTATTTTTTTCAATAATTCGGATGACCTGAACCCAAGCAAAACTTGGTCCAGTCTGGATTGGCTCAAACTGGGTATTTGGCCTGACTGGGTTTGAGATTTTGCTTCACAGTCTGGACAGTAATTCTTGATTGAACTGGATGGATCCAAATCGAACCTAGTCAAAATCTAGATGATTTGATCCAGGCTTAACCCACCCAATAACATGGCTCGTGGGTATTATCCAAAGTTTCTCATAGCCATGAGGATTAGGGAGTCTTTTCCCTAGTAGAGTGTACTTGTGCCCATGGATAAACTTAGGAACTATTTTGTTACACGTAATTGAAAATCTCTTGCAAGTATAATTAAAATTATAGCCACTTAGGTTGTAAAAAATGTACAAGAATTAAGATATTTATTACAATTTTTATTTACCAATTGCACCATTTACGATAAAAAAATAGTAAATTTGATATAAATATTGTAAAAAATATTGATGTAAATATATTACAATTTTTTTGGTTGTTAAGAAAGTAGGATGTATCATTTTTTGGTAGCTTGCAAATAATATGGCAACTACTGTTGTAGAAAGTAAGAAATTGCTTTGTTCAGATACTTTTACTTCGACATATTGCATTAAACATTAAAAATACTTCAACTACTCCATTTGTTATAGCGACTCCATTTGCATGCAACCATCATATCATGTCATCACATATCACGTCATGATGTAACTAAGGGTGCGTTTGGTTTGCAGACTTGGACAATGTAATATAATTGACATTACATTGTAAATCTAAACTAATTGTTTGGTTGGACAAAAAAAAATTGGATGTAACGTAATGACAATTACAAGCTTGATGACATTAGTTCACTTTCTTTTAAACTAATTACATCATAAAACTAATGTAATCGCAATTAGATTACAAGTCAAATCATTCAAAAATATATAAATGAATTTCTTTTTTTTATTGTTTGTATATTTTAAATTTTATTTCTATAAACATTTTTTTCCCAAATTCTCTATTATTTTTCATTTTTCATTTTCTCTATTTTTAAAAAATACTTTTGTATTTTTTGAAAAAATTATTTTTTGATTTTTACTTTTTTCTATATTGATTAAAATATATATTTAAAAAAATAAAAATAAATTTTTATTTACTTTAAAAAATGAAAGTATTTATTTTTATTTTATAAAAAATCTAAATTTTATTATTATAAACTTTATAGAAATTTAAAAATTTTAAATTAAAAAAATTCTTACATTAAAAAGTCAAATTATATTACATGGTAAACCAAATATTTGAATACAACTGATATTACATGACATGGTTTGATCACACATTCTAACCAAACACGATAATGTAATTGTAATTCAATTACATTACAAACTAAATTTCATTATGATTACAATTATACTACAATTAAGTTTTATGAGACAAGAGATACATAAGAAAAAATGCTCCGAGAGAAAATAAATAGTTTTGAACGGATGGCCTTATTTAATGCTGAATTTGGATTAAATTATCTTACAAAAATAAATTTTACAAAAGAAGTACGAAATTTATTTTAAATAAATACGCTAAAGAGAAAATACTTTAAGAAATTTTGAAATAAAAATAGTTTCCGTCAGTCGGTCTAGCAAAAATAGGGATGAATTTGTTTGGTTTAAATGGTGTGGTTTAATTTGGTAATTTATGAGGGGTCTGTTTAATATTTAATATGGTGGTTGGGGTGGTTGGGGTTGGGAGTTTGGGGAGCGTTGATTTATTATGGGTTTGGGGTTGGTTGTATATATTTGGAGAGGAGGTAACCAAATGAAGAAACAACATACCTTGCTCCCCAAGTAAAGCAACAAAGGAGAAGATAGTAGAGCAACAACAGAAGGAAGAAAGAAAGTTTCAAGAGGAGGTGTTTGAACATGACGTATATTTTTATTGACGTATATTTTTATTGCTTACTTTTATATTAAGAATTAGTTACTTTAGTTATTGCATAATTTTTATTAATAACTGTAAACATAATTCTAGTCCTAACCCAAACCATAATCATAACTCTAACCCTAACCCTAACAATAATCATATTCCAACACTAACCTTAACCTTAATTCTAACCCTAATCCTAACTATAATTATAATTATAACTTTATCCCTACCTTAACCCTAACCTTAATCCTATCTATAGTCATAACCCTAACCCTAATCCAAATCCTAATCCTAACTATAAACATAACTCTAACCCTTATCATTATCACTTACCATATTCCAACACTAAGCCTAACCTTAGTATTGAATACCCTAAGACTCCTGACCGTTAAATCACTACTCGTTTTGACAACCATCATTTTATAGATGGCTGGCCAAAATGATGGACGTATTCCAGGGAGGCCACCACATATTTAATTATCCAACAGCGTGAGTCGTACATAACGAGTTTGATATTTTCTTGACAAGTATACTAAATTTTAATTATGCTAGTTATTATAATAATATTTTCACATGTCTAATAATAACAAAATCTATATTTTATATATAGATATATGATTATAGTGACGATGTAAAATTGCCAGAACACAATACATTGTGGTATAAGAGTGACTTCTTAGTGGGCTGGGCGAGGGTACTTCATAGTGGGCTGGTGAGGGGACTTCTCAATGGGCAGGCCATGGGACTTCTCAGTAGGATAGCGAGGGGACTTCTTGGGATAACATAACAAACTAGTTCGTAGGCTATGGTATAGACGATAATTATATGCAGATACTAACGACTCTGTGAGCGTTGATACCAACTCACCAAGTGGATATGTAGGAAAAAGGTGGTCTAGATGCACCACCCCTGATGAATATGACAGAAAAGATAGCCCGACTGAATATCAGGGAAGGTTGTCGCATGGGTTATTGGCAATTTTTTAGGGGGTCTAGGTGAGATTTTTCTACCATTATAATGGAGATGAAATGCCTTTATTTAATAAAAAAAATATTCATGTATATTAGTGTCTAAAAACATTACAACTTGCCTTGAAAAAATTACAACTTTTTAGATTCATTGAGATTCATTCATTCTCTTGGTTGGTTAGTATATCTCCTTCTATTATGTCCTAACCCATTATAGTTACTAACTCATAGATCTCTTATCCATAAACCTTCGCTATGATGCGGTTCTTCTTTGTCCTTACAGCTTTTCGTCGTACGCCTGGTCCTCTGATTTGACCTTTAACCAATGTACTTTGAAGATTGTAAGGTACATGAATTGATTCCAAGTGCGGCTCATATACATTTCTTAATGCTTTTGTAGAAAATATAGCATGATCAAAAGATCTCATACTTAACTTGCAAGAATTATACACATAACATATATGTAAACATGGAAGACAAGTATGATACCACTTTCAACATGAACAATATTTATCATTCAACATATGTTCTATTTGTTTTATTATTAAATATTTTAAAAAAAACTATTAATAGGCAACACTTGCAGGTGGTATTTTTCTCCATTGATGCGAGCTATAGTTTTTAACATCTTCGGACAATAATTTGTTTCAAGATTTTTAGCAATTTCTCAGTTTTTTCTGAAGTGTTATAATCTTGGCTCAAATACCATCGAGCAGTGTTTTGTTGGTTTAACACATAAATTTTTAATCCAGATATTGAAGCATTCAACAAGGTTTGAAGTATTAATATCCAATTTAGGACAAGGAGCATAAGTTGTTATCTAGTGTGCTAAAATACGAGTTTTATTATCTACTAGAGCCATTTATAAATATTTATGTTTTCAGCTTTCATTCTTTCAAAGTAATATTTTGCATCACTTTTATTATAGCATCTTGCAAGAAAGTCTAGCATACGTTAAAAAAGTCTCAATCAAGTTACTGATTTCAAAATTTGTTTAAAATGTTAAGTACAAAAAAGAGGTAATTCTGGATTAGTAGCATTCATATCATTTATTAATCCTTTTTATTTGTCTGATATAAAAAAGTATATTATGTATAGTAAAAAAAATTCAAAAGATGTTCTAAAAAATTTTAAAACCCAAATCAAAGAATTAGTATTTTCACTTTCAGCAACAATATAGGCAATTGGATATAATTGATAGTTAGGATCATAAGCACAAGCAATTAATAAGATACCTTGATATATATAAAAAAGAAAAGTAGCATCGGTACTAATCACAGGTAAATATTTTCTTAAAACTCTATCAATCCATGATTTGAAACAAATAAAATTATTTAAAAGTTTTTTTTAGTATTTATAAAACATTTTCTACCTATATTTATCTCAATAATTGTAAAAGCATACTCTTCAAGACTACTTATGAATTAATATAAGTACCATTTATTTTAGATAGAGCAATTTCCCTAGCTTTCCATGCTTTATAATATTTAATATGTATTTGGTATTCTATATATATATATATATATATATATATATATATATATATATATATGTGTGTGTGTGTGTGTGTGTGTGTGTGTGTGTGTGTGTGATGGACTATACGGCTGGTTTTCTCTAATTATATCAATTATCTTATTTTTAACACATGTAGTAGTAGCTAATGGATGGCACCCTGTTGTAAGTCTACCTAAACAAGAATATCAATTTTCTAATGTAGCAATAACAAATAACCCGCCTTCACCAATAATATTGTATTATAACTTGATTTGGTATATTTATATACAATCCCACGGGCATTGTTTAAAGTAGGCGAACAAGTAAAAGTATGTTCAATTGCTATATCACTAATAAAACTCCTAAATTTCGAAACAAAAAATAATTTTTCGACAAATTATTCAGGAGTTTTAACATTATCATCAAATTCATCATCTAAATTTTTAATTAAATCATCACTATTTTCATCATCGTTATAACCTTCATTTAATTTATGTTCTTCTTCAGTAAATAGAATAGCTTGGTGAGAATAATTAGGAACAATATTAACAATTTTATTATTAGAAGCATGTTTAATACTTATAGTATTAATTCTTTGTTGTGGTGGAGTAACATAAATATTTATATATGGCGTTTGTAAATTAACTTAGAGAATTAACTTACATGTGTATTCACCATCTAATTTTATACAAGTAGATACAAAAATGAGTACTAATATAAATTCATAATCGATAGAAATTGTCTAATTATTAGATTATGTAAACTATCAAATAAAATATTATAAATCAATTATAAGAACTTGGGTTAAGCCTCCTTCGTAAGCTAATCCATTTAGTACACCTCCAAGCAGGGGTGAGCGTTCAGTTTATTCAGGTTTAATCGAACCAAAATAGTCAAAACTGAAACCAAAATTCTAAAAAACAAAACTAAATCGAAATTAGTCAAAACCGAAACCGAACCAAGCCTAATAATATATTTGGTTTGTTCGGTTTATTTGGTTAGGCTGGTTCTATTATTTAATGGGTCGAGACCAAAGTTGGGATTATTGTTAAACTATATTTTATAATATAATTTTTATAAACACATTTGTTGTATTTTATAGTTACGTCCAAAGTTGGACTAGTTGTTAAATTATCAAAGTTGGATTTCAAAACACATACATAGAATTATTATTTTTAAAATAAACACAAAAATATACACATTTTAATCATAAAATATACATAGACATGAGGGTATTTACATAATTTTATAGGTCTTATTAGGTTTTTTATTTTGGACCGAAACCCAACACTACAATAATGAATTTTAGTATTTTTAAAAATTGAAACTGAACCAAAAAAATTTCTAACTAGACCAAATCTCTAATTCAGTTCGGTTATCGGTCTAAAATCAAATAATGCTCACCCCTACTATAATTGAGCAAAGCATTTTTAGACTTTGATCCATAGTGTAAAGAAATTATAGAGGAAGCTCTTGAAAAAGAAAGAGATCTCTTGAATAAGAACTTATAGATGTAGTAGAAAATGGATATTTGTGACAGTAACTCTAGAGGGGGTGAATAAAGTTTATAGAAATAATCACCAACCAAAAATTAAGCCAAATAACCAACTAATAATTAAAGCAAGCAAATATGAAATTATATCAAGTAAATGAAAGAAGTACTGAGAAAGAGAGCACAATACGTTGACACCGAGAATATTATCCTGGTTTTCCTCATGGAGGACTAGTCCAGGCCCAAGTACTATTGTTCGGTGTTAATCCACTATTTGTGAAATAGCGTACAACACAAGTTTTGATCTGAGGACTTACAACTTCTTACAGACAAATGTTTTGATCCGAATAGCACTAAGACTTCAAGAGATGTGTTAAAGTAACTTTTTGAACAAAGCTTTTATCACTCAACTCGAACTTCTAATGGAACCGCACTGACACTTAGAAGACTAGGAAGTTATCTTAGAAATGGAGAAGGTTAAGGCTCATACTATTATTCAAGACACGATGAGAAGATTGAATGTGAATGAGTGAGTTTAGAATGAGAGAATGGGACTCTATTTATAGGGCTCTAGGGAGGCCGAGTTCGGGCTGAGTTTGGTCTCCCAAAGTTTATAAATTTGAATGTTGAGCTCCGGGTCATGGGTTGATCGAGTAAATCTCAGAAATTGAAGCTACTGGGTCCAAGAGGACCGAGTTCGGTCTCCTCAAGTCCAGAAAATATCGGTTCAGTATATATGGGTTTGGTCAACTGGACAAGTTTGAATTTATTTGGGCTATTTGAGTTGAAATGTGGGTTGAGCATCTAGTTGCCAAGTATGACCCGATGTACAATATTTCCTAGACTCAAAATAAATATAAAAACATTACAGACTTAAGTAACCATAACTCAATAAATATAGCATGTAGCAGCTTCAATCTTCAACAATATCATGGAGATGTGCCGGTCTTCATTTTATGTGTCATATTAAGTCATATCGGATCATAGTTAGTTAATTATCGAAATCAAGTTGACTGTGACCAGTTTGGGTACAAAATCTCCTCCATTTTAATAATTGACAAACTACGATCAATATGTCAATATGCATACCTGGACACAATTTTGAGATTTGAATGAAGCTCCCCCACAATCGGTCAATCGGGTGGTCAATCGGGTGTCATTATCGATCATTATTTTTCTTCCCCTCTATCATTTGACAAATTGGTATAGCTCCCCCATAATAAATAGGGTAGCAAAACAATAGACACACAACGGTTGTAAAATAAACACACAATAAAGAGCACAACTTTAAACATTATTGCCACTGAGCATTTCAAGTACAAAGTAGAGATTTCCATAATGAAACTACTAAATAACAAAGAAAATAAACTAGTGCATACATAATAGATAGATATACAACTAGTGCAACATCAAACTAGTCCATGAAAGTAAACTAGAACATCATCTCCAAGCCATCAAGACGAAATCCAAGTCCAGAAGCATCGCCAAGACTACTGATCAGCTCCAGCAGGAGGTCTAGAGCCAGAAAGGTCACTAGTTGATCGTCGTGGATCATAGAAAGCAGCACCTGGATCCATGTAGCGTAAGACGTACGAATCATCAATTTGATAACCTTGATGTGACGGATTACGAACAAAAGGAAATGGTCTAAGTGGGTGACGAGATAGGTTGTACTGTATGTCTGCTAAGGAGTTGGAGATAGCATACTCCTGATGTCATGACCCGCACCCGATGTAACGGCTTGAGTACGTGGGTACGTCCAGCCTACGCCCAACATTGACGGAAGAATGCTGTCTAGGTCAACAATACTATCTACAAATCTCACACAATATATATAAGGTACATTTCATGCTATCTCAACTCCAAATGGAGGACAATATGATAATATGGCAATGGTAAAAAATACCCAATCATAATAACAAACTAGAGGAAGATACGACACTATATGGAATAGAAAGAAAGAATAAAGTCATAAATACATCATAAGTCCAAGTTAAATCTCAACATAAGACATCAAATAATAATACAATGCCAAAGTCTAACTGGCATATACAATCAAGAATAAACTAACTATGCCTCATCAACAACTGGAACTAACTTAACCGGCTCTACGGGTGATAACTCAACTGACTTGCCATCCTGTGGCTCGTAGTACATAGGACACCAGTCCTCTAATAAATCATCTAAAAAATAAATCCAGTCAGGACTAGAGCGAAGTACAACCCAAATAGCAGTTCCAATAATTGACAGAAACTATGAAACAATAATAGCAATAAAAATAAATGATGGGCGTAACTAAACTAGCATGTATCACGAGAAAGAGCATCACGATAAATAATGGCAAGAACTGAGAATAATATGGTGAGGAACAATAATGTAATAAACTTGAATAAAGAAATATATATATATATGTGTGTGTGTGTGTGTGTGTGTGTGTGTGTGCGCGTCTTAAAATATTAGTAAGATAATATGATTGGCTTGGTCCTAACACGGGCTATATATAAAAGGTGAGCTAGCGTGATCACGCGTGAGTGACATGATATGCTAACTATCATGGGCTATATTAAATCATGGGGTATAAGATATGATCACATATCCACTAATACTTCCCAACCCCCGACTAGTACATGGATCCAAATCATGACACGTATATCACACTTCACGGTCTATAATATCATGTAATATGATCACAGTCTATATAACCACAATGATCTCACGTTAATCACTTAGTAATCATGAAATATGATACGGCGATCACTGAGTAACCACGATAATAACATCTTATGATCAAGATCCACGTATAGCAATTCGTGAAACCATCGTATCAAGAGTCAAATATATCAATACTAAATACATGAAACATAGTGGCTGTCAAATAAGAAAACTATCAGAGAATGTACTAGCCTGTGGTCCTGAACAAATGGTATATCTCAGTATCCGAGCTGATGTCACACACACACACACACACACACACACACACACACATATATATAATGGCATGTTAATTGGTTGTAATGAATGAGGAATGAGCGAAATACACTAAATATGCTTTCTAGGTCATTTCTATGCTACTATAGCTAACACTAGCATATATTAGCTATACTAGGTCATTGCCCATATTTCTAGACCAATACTAGTCTAATATACCAAGTACTATATATAACTTATGAGTATTACTAGGTGATACTTAGTTCTCTAAACTCAACTCTCTCTTGATACCTTAGTTATATACTTGATATCTACTATCTATATACCTTAACTAACTTGGTATCTAAATACCTTAGCTAGGAATCTCATATCATATAAATATCCTAACTACATACCAGTACTTGCCTTCCCCCTTCCTTACTCTCACACTCTAACTTATTACCAATATTCTGGTATCAAGTCCCAACAACCCTCACCTAAAATACCCCCTATTCACTTAGACTCCATAATATGATAGCTCACTGATACTTAGTATCAAAAACCCACACTTATACATCTTTCACTAGACTTCTACCTATATTATTGTACTTGGATTATATTAAGAGCAACCCGCACACACAGACACTAATATGCACGAGTATCCAGTGCACATCTATATTTTCTCCCTACTGTGATAACAAATCTTATACTGCACCTCATCTACCTATACATACCTCTGTGCAATGATAACCCTCATCACTGATACTTACCCGAGTCCCCTGTTTCAGTTGATCCTGTCAAATCCCCCCTAAACCAATGTTGCCTCTAGCAGCAACACACAACTGCAGCACTAGTTGAAAAATGCTCTTCAGTGCATATTAATGCACTGTTGTGCTGCACTTACCATTGTTGCTCTCCCCATATGGGCTGCTACAGATGTTGCTCAATCTTATTGCAACTCAATGCAGTGGAAGCAATCTTTCCCGAGCATGTACATCCCTTAATGATATAACTGGCAACTTATATATATATATATATATATATATATATATATATATATACATATATATATATATATATATACATATATATATATATACATATATATATATATACATATATATATATATATATATAACACTATGAGTATTAAATCAAATATTTGACATAGACATATAGGATACCCCATGATACGTATCCAACAAAGTACCAAACTCATAAATCCTACACAATACTCATTCCTATATATCAAATACTTATTATAATAACTAATATAACTTGCTACACTAAGAATTGAAGAGCATTCATACAAACCTCCCAAAATGAGTCATGTATCACACCGTATCATAAATTATCATAACACGGCCTACTCGTTTCCAATTGTGGATACGTACGTAGTCCCACAACCCCGATCTAAGTTTAATTAGATATAATTGGTCGCATGACACACAATTATTGTGTCCATCTTCTAATTCCTTCTAATTGAACACATTATTATGTAACTTCCATAATACAAGTCACATGGACCTAATTCTTGATCCTATGGGTAGCATCTATTCACATGGACCTAATTTCTTATCCTATGGGTAGCCAAGGGATGATTTCTAATTGTTTGATGCATGAATTAGAGTCTAATTTAAGGGATAGATTCATAATTTACCTATTGGAAGATGGATTCATAATGAAATGCTCAATAAACATAATTAGGACACGATCTCCTCGCCAATTTCTCGTCCTTCAAGTGCTTATTGTAATCCAAGCTCTAATGCTTCTTAGATGATAAAATTAAGAGGTAATGATTATGAATTAGATTGAATTTATGAAAGGATGAGATAATTTGGAAAAGAACACAATTGGGGATCTAATTAAAATAAACTAATAAAGAGGAGAGAGAATGAAGAGACTCATATGGCCGACCCCCCTTCCTTCTTCTGTAAACAACAAAAAATGTCCAAGGACCCCTCTCTATCTAATTATGAAAAATAATTAAGAAGGGCTATATTGGAAAGGCTCTAAACTAATGTAAATTAAACTAATCTCCTTAATTAACTAAGGAAGAGGGTCTAATGGGCTTGGTCTCATGTTGGGCTCAAAATGCCATGCCAATCCAATGGGTCTACTAATGTCAAGTCCAATAAACATAGGCTATCCCACTAACACATAATTAAATAGCACAAGCACAATTTAAATAAATAGCACAATATAAATAAATATTAATTACTATATAATAATTATACTAAATGACCAAATATTCTTATCTAGAAATATGGTAGTGACAATGTCACTTTTTGTTCCCGATATACGTATTTGGAACATATTAGTTTTTCTGCTTATATCATTTGTTGCTTGCATGGTAATTAGATTATATATCCTGGAGACTAGACCCATTCTTCTTTGGTTGAATTAGACCCATGGTTTAATTGTTGGGTTGGTTTGGTCATGAGTTGAACCCCTAGTCTAAACCTCAAACCCTAGCTATATAAGCTAACTTATTTTTCTCTCTTCCCTCAATCTTTATTTTCCCTCTTTCTTTCATTTATAGGCAAGTACACTTTGCACTACATGAAGAAATCCTCTTAATTTTTTATTCTTATTTTCTCTTGTATTTTATTAGTCCAATATGTGTACCTTATGATTTTAAACACTTCTAGTACTTAGAGTTTTCGGTTTTAATGGGTGTATGTGAGTAGATCTACGTTTGAAGTTTAGGATTTTTTATGGGTTCCTTAATTTTTGGTGGTTTTGATCTACTAAAACATGGTATTTTTGAAAAATAATTTTTGTGATGGATGGAGCACTTCATTTCGAGAATTTTGGCTTTTGGTTCACTTGATTCGGAGTTAAAATGTAGTTTTTATGAAGAAAATATTATTTCAATTTTTGGGAGCCTTCTGCCATGGCTGAACCTGTTGTCGGAGGAGACGACTTTTTATGTGGTCTGGGCTCATGCGGCTCGACTCATGTGACCTATGCGGTCTGAGCTTATGTGACCCTTGTTGTCCGAGCTCATCCGGCCCGACTCATGCGACCCATGTGGTCTGAGTTCATGCGGCCCGACTCTTGTGACCCATGCGGTCTGAGCTTATACGGATCATGCGACTCATGCGGCCCATGCGACTCTTGTGACTAATGCAACTCATGCGACCCATGTGACCCATGTGGCCATACGGCCCATCTTCCTATTCGACAACAACCTCTATGCAGCACTTGTCATATACGATACTGACTCTATGAGTCCATGACCCTATACGGCCCAGTGTGAATGATTTATTGATTTTTCTTTGTTTGATGCTTTATTGTATTTTTGGGATTCTAAGTGTGAAATTGATAACTGTAATGCATGAGAACTGAGTGACCATGTATTGAACCTGACTATATGTTCGACCTGACTATGAATAGGGATAGACCATGCGACCTAGTAACTATGACTACCTATGTGCCTGACTCGACCTACGTATTGGTATGTGCTAGAACTCATATGATTTACCAATAATCGATAACTTGACTCGACTATTAGTATCCGTGCTGATATAGTTACTACGTGCTATGTGTTCCTACGTGCTAAGTGTTTCAACATAATTATGTTACATGTTTCATACCGAGGTGTGCCTACGTGCTAAGCGACATGTGATATAATAAATTCCTCCAGCATGGACATGATAGTTGGTCAATAACCAAGCATGGCTAGGATTAGTTTGACTATTGCATCACGCTGGGGTGAATTCAAGTTGAACTGTAAAGTGACAAAATGAATTCGTATCTAGAGTGTCCGTACTATGGTACGACATATAAGGGAGTAACATGTGACCACGCCATGTGATTCCAGCTAACCGTAAGGTTAACTAGGCAACTAAAACATATAGAGCATTGGGAGGGACGAAATCCCGAGATCGTGCATAACTAGTCGCCTATAATCATTATATGGGTAGTGAAGGCAGCCCTCCATGAACATTGTTTAAATCCTCATTAGTTGATGATAATATCCGACTATTATATTATACTGTGTGTTCTATGTGATCTTAGCACTGTGGCCTTACGAGGGACCGATACATACTACTATGTGCTAAGCGGCGATTCTTGGCTCGGCTATCCCCTGCTATAACATGGTTCGATTTGAGGATTCTAATTATATGCATAATACCTCTAGAATAACTCAGACTCCATCTAGTAAGCCGTATAAGTAATTGGCCGATTATGTAACTGAGCTTGTTGTGTATTGTATCTGCTATCAAATAGTCTGGGGACATGGTCTATCATGGTGTGATGGTCTAACCCTTGTCCTTGTTTGGTTGTAGGTTTAGATTATTGTGTCACGATAGGCTATAAATCGAAACTATGAGACATAACTATATATATATATATATATATTTTATAACCTGGTTTTAATTTTTTATTTGTGCTTCCTTTGTGGTACTTGCTATTTGGGATCTAACCCTACTGGTTTTGCATGGCCAGGTTTAGAGCCAGCACCCGAGGATCAAGCGTACTTCCCCCTGAACTATGGCATGCACTAGGTGGATGGCCACTGAAGGAAACGAGTGGGTCTCTTTTTCCCTGCTCTTTATTGTACACTTTACTTATTTTGGACGTTTATCCACGGTACTTGTTAGCCGTGATACTAGACATTTAGTTTCCCTATATTATTATAATTAATCCGACTACAGCTAATCATGGTCATATACTTCTGATACTCTGTCAGCATTCTTATTTTTACAAAGCTGATTTCCAGAATATCATAGCAGGGCATTTGGGACGCCTTACTTTCTTGTCATATATGTTCTATGTTTATTGTTCTTTCTTAACTGATTGAGAAAATAGATATATTATGTGGCCCTAAGTGACTTGCTTGTAGTATGCACTCACTTGTCTAGTTACAGTCGTGACCGCCGTATGATGTTCTATATCTTGTACGGGAGAGAGGCCATGTACGTCTTCTTATTCCGGTACTGGGACATGACAAGGTTTTAGTGGTGGCTTATGCAGGTCTGTATTTTTAGACTGTGGGGTATTATGATCATAACAGTCTCAATCAAACATGTGTCTTTGAAATACTGAATTTGTTCTTCTCGAAGTCTTGCTTGACTATCGCATCAATTATTTTTTTGATTCTTCCCGTCCTCTTCTTGATATTTCTTGTCCTTTTCTTTAGGGCTTCTTTAGTTGCTGGAGCAACATGTATGGCAGGATAGGGTTCCCCTGGGGAATAATGGGAGGGAACACCTATTCAGATATAAATTTGAATAGACCCAGTAGTTGAACAAGCTGGCACGGTGGAACCGAAAGTTGGACATATTGAGCAACCAGCCCCTAAGATCCCCGTACCCCCAGTAGTACCAGCATTACCAGCGGTACTTGACACTACGACATTGCTGGAGATCCTCCGAAGAATGATGGCTATGCAGTAACACCAGATGGTGGTACAACAGTTTCAACAAAAAGAGCATAATGTCTTGTTGAGTCAAGGTTTATAGACGGCTCTAGAAAGACCCGAAAGGACTAATTTGGGGGCGTCAGTTAGATTTTGCCGACTTAACCCAAGGTACTTCGATGTAATGGAGGATGCCATCATAACAGATGCCTGTTTGCAAGATTTTGAGGTTATTCTGGCAGCAGCAAGAGTTCCGACAGATGAACAAGTTGATCAAGTTCAATTGCAGCTTCAAGACCTTGCCCATGATTGGTGGGCATCAGTAAAGGTTGGCTTGAGGTGTCCTATCTACTAGGACAGTTTTAGGGCTTAATTATAAGCTAAGTACTTTGGAGTCATCGCACAATATGAGCTCCAGCAAAAATTTATTGATCGTAAGCTGGCCGGTAAAACAGTGGATGGATATGCAGCCAAGTTTTGCAGGCTTAGTAGATTCGCTCTAACTGTGGTGGCTATGGAGTTGGATAGAGAAATAAGGTTCCAACAAGGACTTCATTTGAAGATTCTATAATTTTTAGAGGGGCACGACTACCAGACTTATGAAGAAATACCGATAGCAGCTCGGAGACACGAGCTTACCATGCAGAGGTTATCTTCAAGGACAAGAGGCCAGAAGACGTCTCATACTCAGAGTGGAGGAGGAGGTGGAGGAGTACCTCGGACGTCAGCACCATCACCTGGCATTCACATCCATGATTTAGCTTCAAGAAGGGCGGCAGTTTCAACAGTGACAGTACCAGCTCGGCAGCAGTCGAGGCAGCAATAACAGCAACAGCACCAGGGAGCACCGGTGGTTTACACTTATTGTGGAAAGGCAGACCACACTAGAGATGTGTGTAGGGAAGCCAATGGATTATGTATGAGGTATGGCAGTCTAAATCACCGATTGCCAATTGTTTGATGATATAGAGGCCAGGAGGGTCAGTCCAACAGTTACCAGCACTGCCAGCGCCAGGGGCAGTCCAATAAAGAGGGCCAACAATAGCAGTAAAGCCATTAGCTCAGCGTCTACTACCGACGCAGGCTCAGATGTACCAATAACAGCAAAATCAGCAGCAGGACCAGTAGAGGCCACAATAGCATGTCCAAGGGAGGCAACAACGAGGAGCCCAGCTAGGCCAAGGATAAGTTTTTACTTTATCTTTGGAGGAGGCTTTGGCATCAGGCGACGTGGTGGCAGGTAATATCTCTGTCGCATCTTATCATGTAGTAGCATTATTTGATTCAGGTACATCTCATTCATTTGTATCTGCTCGATTCATAATACGCATTGGATTAGATTTTAAGGTGTTGTCAGAGAGGTTGAATATACTCACTGGTAATGGGCTCGTAGGAGTTAGTAGAATATGTATAGCGTATCCAATCGTAGTGTGCAGGAGTTCACTACCAGTAAGGTTGATCGAGTTCCCTATGGGTAACTTTAATATTTTCTTAGGCATGGACTGGCTGAGAGACAGTCATGCTATGATAGATTACCATAAAGGTAATGTATTATTTAGTATCCCGGGCACGGAAGGTTTCACCTTTGACAGATATGTGGGTGACCAGCATGAAAAGAGGGTCGTAGCGACAGTCATAGCAGAAGAACAACTTTCTGAGATAGTTAAGGAGTTATTAGATGTCTTCTCAGAAGAACTACCAGGGTTACCCCCAATAAGAGATGTTCAGTTTTGTATAGAGTTAATCTCTGGACCAGGGCCAATATCTTATAAAGTTTACCAAATGGCACCATCAAAGCTAGACCAGTTGTACCAACACGTAGAAGAGCTGAAGGCAAAGAAGTTTATTAGAGCCAATGGATCACCTTGGGGAGCACCAGTAGTTCTATTGAAGAAGAAGGATGGTTCATTACGATTATGTATCGATTACAAATAACTAAATACAGTAACAGGGAAGAACAAGTATCCATTACCAATAATCGATAATTTGTTTGACCAATTGAGCAAGGCCAAGGTTTTCTCTAAGATCGATCTTCGATCAGGGTATCATCAAGTAAGAGTTTGGGAGCAAGACATACCCAAGACAATATTTTGGTCACAATATGGGCATTATGAATTCTTAGTTATGCAATTCGGACTAACTAATGCTCCAGCAATATTTACGAATTTGATGAACCATATTTTTATACTGTATCTAGATCAGTTCGTGGTAGTTTTCATAGACGACATTCTTTTTTATTCCAGTAACAAAGAAGAACATAAGGAACATATTTAGATGGTCTTAAAGATTTTGAAGGAACATCAGTTGTTTGTAAATCTCAGCAAGTGTGAGTTTTGGTTTAATCACGTGTCATTCTTGAGTCACATAATCTCTAGAGCAGGAGTAGCAGTAGATCTGAAGAAGGTTGAGGTCGTAGAGAGTTGGCCAGTTCCTAAGACAGTAGCTGAAGTGCATAGTTTCCTAGGATTAGTAGGATACTATAGAAGGTTCGTGGCAGACTTTGTAAGGATTTTAGCACCACAGACTCGATTAACGAGCAAGGAGGCTAAGTTCGACTGGTCAACAGAGTGCCAGACATCATTTAAAAAATTAAAGAAGAGATTAATTTTAGCTCTGATTCTCACGCTTTCAGTGGGTTTTGGAGGGTTTACAGTGTATTATGAATCGTCAGACAAAGGACTTGGGTGTGTGTTGATGCAACATAGAAGAGTGATAGCTTATGTATCACGGCAACTTCGAGATCACGAGAAAAATTATCCGACTCACGATTTAGAGTTAGCGATGGTAGTATTTGTACTCAAGCTGTGGAGGCATTAGTTGTATGGTGATCGGGTAGAAATATTTACGGATCATAAGAGCTTAAAGTATGTATTCACCTAGAAGTACTTGAACATGAGATAGAGGAGGTGGCTAGAATTCATAAAGGACTATGATGTGGAACTTCAATACCATCCAGGCAAGACAAATGTGGTAGCAGATGCCCTTAGCATGAGTGGCAGTCCATTTATGTTGACATTACAGCGGCACATCTTAGAAGATCTTCGAGAGATGGATGTCGAGATAGTACTTCCATAAAATATAGGAGTATTGGCTAGTTTACAGGTACAATCTACCATTATAGAGAGGATTAAGGCAGTTCAGGAAGAGGATCCGAAAGTTTAGAAGCTTCGGGCGGAATATGAGTCTGGTCTCAGGAAGAGTTGACAATTTATGAAGATGAAACTCTTAGGTTTGGAAATCATCTTTGTGTACCAATTGGAGATATCCGACAAGAAGTAATAATTGAAGCGCACAGTTTCCAGTATTCAATTCATCCAGGAGGTACCAAGATGTATCAAGAAATCAAGTAATATTTCTGGTGGAACGGGATGAAGAGGGAGATATCACGATTCGTTTCAAGGTATTTGGTATGCCAGCAAGTTAAGGCTGACTAACAAAGAACGGCAGGATTATTACATCTGCTTCATATTCTGGAGTGGAAGTGGGAACATATCATGATGGACTTTGTGACCGGTTTACCTAGATCCCCGACTGGTCGTGATGCAGTTTGGCTAATAATGGATCGTCTCACAAAAATATCTTACTTTCTTTCCTTTCGAGTAGGGCAATCCACAAAGTAGTTAGCGAAAAAGTACATATGACAAATAGTTAGACAGCATGGCATCCCATTGAGTATCGTATCAGATCGTGACACTCGGTTTATGTCAAATTTTTGGAAGAGCTTGCACCAAAGTTTGGGCACCAAGTTGAGATTTCGTACCGCCTACCATCCTCAAACAGAAGGGCAATCAGAGAGAACTATCCAGACCTTGGAAGATTTGTTTCAAGCTTATACTTTAGATTTTGGTGGGTCTTGGGAAGATCACATTCATCTCGTTGAGTTCTCATACAACAACAGTTATCAAGCAAGTATTCAGATGGCACCATTCGAAGCATTATATGGGAGAAAGTATATATCACCATTGGCATGGGATGATATAGGTGAGCGAAAGATGTTAGGCCCAGAGATGATCATACAGACAATAAAAGTTGTCAAGCAAATCATAGAACGACTTTGGATTGTGCAAGATAGGCATCGACATTGGAAAGATCAGCATCGTAGGCCTTTAGAGTTTTGTGTCGGCGACCACGTATTCTTGCGAATTTTGCCAACCAATGGAGTCATTAGATTCGGGGTTCGCGGAAAGCTTAGTCCACGATACGTAGGTCCGTTCAATATTCTCGAGCGGGTGGGCTATGTTGCTTTTTGTCTTGCCCTTCCGCCTTCGCTATGTGAGGTGCACAGTGTATTTCATGTGTCTCAATTGCGTAGGTATATCCCCGATCTGAGTCATATCCTCGACCATTTTGAGCTAGTCGTTGGTACCGACTTTTCTTATGAGGAGTAACCCGTATCTATTTTGGACCGAAGGGAGAAGGTACTCAAGAATCGGACTATCCATCATGTCCGGGTTGCTTGGGGTTATCACCCTTTTGGGAGAGTCAACGTGGGATCGTGAGGACGATATCCAGTCTCGGTATTCGTACATGTTCGACACAGAAGGTATATTTGTTCTTATGCCTTCGTATCTCAAATCTTGTGATTCATTAACCTATGTTACGTGACACTATTTTTCTTTATTATATGCTTGAATTTGATTGTATGAGCTTGTAGTTAGCGTAGTACTTGTTCTGATTTCTTTAGCTAGTCTTGGGTTTGAATTTCGAGGAAGAAAATTCTAAGGTGGGTAGAGATGTCACTTCCCGTTCCCGATATACGTATTTAGAACATATTAGTTTTTCTGCTTATATCATTTATTGTTTATATGGTAATTAGGTTACATGCCATGGAGACTAGACCCATTATTCTTTGGTTCAGTTAGGCCCAAGGTTCAATTGTTGGGTTGGTTTGGTCATGAGTTGAACCCATGGTCTAAACCTCAACGCCTAGCTATTTATGCTAACTTATTTATCTCTCTTCCCTCATTCTTTATTTTTTTCTCTTTCTTTTATTTCTAGGCAAGTACTCCTTGCACTACATGGAGAAATCTTCTTAATTTTTGATTATTATTTTCCCTTCTATTTTATTATTCTAATATGTGTGACTTATGATTCTAAACACTTTTAGTACTTGGAGTTTTCGGTTTTAATGGGTGAATTTAAATAGATCTACGTTTGAAGTTTAGGGTTTTTTATGGGTTCCTTAATTTTTGGTGGTTTTGATCTACTAAAAATAATATTTTGAAAAATAATTTTTGTGATGGATGGAGCACTTCATTTCGAGCATTTTGGCTTTTGGTTCACTTGATTTGGAGTTAAAATATAGTTTTTATGAAGAAAATATTATTTCAGTTTTTGGGAGCCTATTGCCATGGCTTAACCTGTTGTTGGGGGAGATAACTTCCCATGCGGTCTGAGCTCATGCGGCCTGACTCATGTGACCCATGCAGTCTGAGCTTATGTGACCCAAGCGGTCTGAGGTCATGCAGCCCGACCCATGCGACCCATCGGTCTTAGCTCATGGGGCCTGACTCATGTGACCTATGCGGTCTGAACTTATACGACTGATGCGGCTCATGCTACTCATGCGACCCATGCGACCCATGCGAACATGCATCCCGACTTCTTATGTGGCACCGACCTCTATACGGCATCTGTTATATACGACACTGACTCTATGCGTCCCTGACCCTATGCGGCCATGTGTGCATGATTTGTTAATTTGTCTTAGTTTTATACTTTATTGGATTTTTGTGATTCTAAGTGTGAGATTGATGATTGGAATGCATGAGAACTGAGTGACCATGTATTAAACCTGACTATAAGCTCAACCCGACTATGAATAGAGATAGACCATGCGGCCAAGTGACTATGACTACCTATGTGCCTGAATCGACCTACGTATTACTATGTGCTAGAACTCATGTGATTTACCAATGATTGGTAACTTGACTCGATTATTGGTATCCATGATGATACACTTACTACGTGCTATGTGTTACTACATGCTAAGTATTTCTACGTGATTATGTTACATATTTCATACCGAGGTGTGCCTATGTGCTAAGCGACATATTATATAATAAATTCCTCCAGCATGGACATGATAGTTGGTCAATAACCAAGTGTGGCTAGGATTAGTTTGACTGTTGCATCACACTAGGTTGAATCCATATTGAACTACAAAGTGACAAAGTGAATTCGTATCTAGCATGCCCGTAATACAGTACAACATGTAAGGGGAGTAACATATGACCACGCCGTATGATTCTAGCTAACTGCTAGGTTAACTAGGCAACTAAAATATTAGAGCATTGGAAGGGACGGAATTTTGAGATCGTTCTTAACTAGCCACCCTTAATCATTCTATGGGGAGTGAAGGTTAGCCCCCATGGATATTGTTTAAATACTCATTACTGGATGACAATAACCAATTATTATATTATGCAATGTGTTCTATGCAATCTTAGCAAGGTGGCCTTATGAGGGACCAGTGCATACTACTATATACTATGCGGCGATTCTTGGCTCGGTTAGCCCCTGCTAGAACATGGTTCGATCTGAGGATTCCTATTATATGCATAATACCTCTAGGATAACCCATAATCTATCTAGTAAGCCATACAAGTGATTGGCCGATTATGTAACTGAGCTTGTTGTATATTGTATCTACTATCAAATAGTCTACGGACATGGTGTGATGGTCTAACCCTTGTCCTTGTTTGGTAGTAGGTTTAGATTATTGTGTCACTATAGATTATGAACCAAAACTACGAGATAGAACTATATATATATATATATATATATATATATATATATATATATATATATATATATATATATAACCTGGTTTTAATTCTTCATTCGTGCTTCCTTTGTGGTTCTTGCTATTTGGGGTCTAATCCCACTAGTTTTGCATGGCCAGGTTTAGAGCCCGCACACGAGGATCATGCGTATTTCTTCCTGAACCATGGCACGCACTAGGAGGATGGCCACTGAGGGAAACGAGTGGGTCTCTTCTTCCCTTCTTATTATGGCACATTTTACTTATTTTGGGCATTTAGCCACTGGCACTTGTTAGCCGTGAATCTAGATATTTATTTTTCCTACATGATTGTAATTAATCAGACTATAGTTGACCATGGTCATATACTTTTGATACTCTGCCAGCTTTTTTATTTTTGCACAGCTAGTTTCCTTAATATCATAGCAGGGCATTTGGGACACCTTACTTTCTTGTTATATATGTTCTATGTCTATTGTTCTTGTTTGACTGATTATGACAATAGATGTGTTATATGACCCTAAGTGACTTGCTTGTAGTATGTACCCCCTTGTCTAGTTACAGCCGTGACCACCATACGATATTATATACCTTGTACGGGGGAGCTGGCCATGTCCGTCTCCGTGTTCCGGTACTAGGGCATGACAGACAAGTCTACCATCCTTAGAAAAAAATTCACAAAATTTCAGGAAGAACTAGCACTACAACAAGTAATCACAGCAAACAAGAAAGAATGATATCTCACATCTCAAAAATATAAGGGTATCGCTCGCGCATCTCGGATCCCCTCTCCCAGGTAGACTCTCCCGGAGAGTGATCCCTCCACGCAAAGCATACCAAGAAAATCGTTTGGTTCTGCAGCACCTTCTCCCTACGATCCAGAATCTCCACTGGCTGCTCTGGGTAGTTGAGAGTCGGACCCACCTCGATCTCTGAGTGATCCAATAAGTGCCTAGGATCTGCCACGTACCGTCTCAGCTATGACACATGAAACAAATCATGCACTCCCTCTAATACAGTAGGCAAGTCTAGTCTGTAGGTGTCACTACCACATTTTCTACGAAAGGGTATTTTGATTATTTTATAATTAATTAAATATTGTGCATGTTGTATATTTATTTATTATATTATTTATTTATTTATTTATTGTTAGATGTTAGTTTTATATTTTGGACTTATGATAGTGGACCTAACTAGTTTAGATTATATCCATGGACCAACATTTAATTCTAATTAAAATTGATCCTAATTAGAAGCTCATTCATTAGGACGATGATTAATTAAAGTTAAACCCATTAGACTAGAACCTTCACTCCTTAATTATTTCTTCATGAGAGGCACCAAGGGGTATTTTAGACTTTATATAGTATCTTAGGGATTGGGAATAGTGGCCGGCCATATAAAAATAGGGGGAAGTTTCTCTCTCTTTATTTTTCTATTTTAAATTTAGATCTAGAATTTCCTCTTCCAAAATTCTTTATTCCCACATCAAATTCTACCCAAATTTCTTCTTAATTCCTTTTCAAATCATCATTGTAGGCTATTAGAGCTAGGATCTATAAAGAGAAAGCAAGGGTCTATAAGGAGGAGCAAGGATCTACAAGTTGGAGGCTATTTTCACTCAATTTGGAGGTTTCATTGGGAATCCATCTCCTACTAGGTACAATTCAATTTTTCTCCTCTAATTAGACTCTAAATATGTGTTTTAATCATTATGAACCATCCCATATGCTAAGGCTACCCATAGGAATTGGAATTAGGTTTATAGAAGGCCTATGGAGAAAGTTATGTGTTATTTTGTATCAATTTTTGGGAAATTCTGAGATTGACACATATTGTGTTTATCAATTGGTCAATTAGACCAAATTGATATATGTTTGATTGTGTGTGGCTAGTGTCGTATCCATAATTGGATACATGTAGGCCGTATCCCGATAATTTGGAGATACGGATTGATTTGGGGGTTTTCTTTCGACACGGGTGTTTGAGTATGTCATATTTTGACACAGACGCGTAGATGAATAGTTAGCTCTTTGTATTATTCATGATTATTATTTTAGACTTGCTCATGTCCTTCGAGGTACGTTTAGTGATGTGGTAGACTTGTATCACAAGCGTATCATATATCTAGTGTGATACGGGTGCGATGCACTCCACATGTTTGTTTTATTGTATTTAGATTTAATATACCTTAGTAATTGCTATTATATTGATATAATTATTATGATTGTATGATATATATGTATATGTATATTTATGTATATTTTTATGTTGTATTTGGAGGTGTTGGTGGTCATGAGAGATAGGAGAATGGATATTCATTACTAGTATAGTAGTTATATGTAAATACTTAGTGATTATATATATACATAGATATATATATGTTTATATGTGATTATATATACATAGAGAGTTGCATATATGTATACATATGTATTTATATATACATATATGTATGTATAGTTTTAATATATATATATATATATATATATATATATATATATATATATATATATATATATATATATACACACACACATGTTGTTAGACTAGTAATTATATATATATTATTGATTACTAGCTAGTTATATGTATGTATGTATGTATGTATGTATGTATGTATGTATGTATGTATGTATGTATGTATGTATTAGTAAGTTAGTAGGTAGTTAGTATAGTATAGTATAAGTAGTTAATGCATGTTAGTTTATAGTTAAGGTATTGAGTAGTTAGTTATATGTTAGAATTGACATCACCTTGTGATACCAAGGTAATGTCAAGGTATTGGACTTTTATCCAATGTATTGGGTTTGAGTGTCAAGATGGGTGTGTAGTTGGTGAGATACCGCATTGGTTCAAAGCCAAGGTTTCCACTTAGCATTAGTTTAGTTAAAAATATTATATATTGTTGATTGTATATACATATTATAATATTTTCCTATCTAATAATTGTGTATCTTATGATACGGTATCTTGTTGGTTTTCTAGTATCTTAGCATAGCTAGTATGACCTAGTTACATAGTGTATGGATCCAATATCTTAGAGATGGACTCATACAACCTAGAAATAGCTTGTTTGACCAAGTTTAACTAGTTTAACCTAGAGTTGAACTAGTTTGACTATTTTGACTTAGAAATAGTTTTTTGACCTAGAAGTTGACTAATTTAACTTATTTTCATTCCAAAACCTTGTATTGACATAATATACCATATTTAGGTCTTCGAGGCACCGTACCGGATATCTTTGATTCTGTTCACCGAATTTCAGGCAAGTATATTCTCTGATAGTTTTTCCTTTATGATATCCTCTATATTCCTTGTATTTAGTGTAGATATTCTTGATTTCTTGACACGATGGTTACATAGATCGGTATATCCGGATCTCGTCATAAGATATTATTTCTTAGTATGTATGGTAAATCTTGTGCAAGCCTTTTTTCCTTGTTTTTCTTGTACATATACAGACATTGATTCTTGGGGAGACTAGCTACCTACCTTGTAAATCCTATGTCATAACGTACCATGGTTGGATCCACTATACCAGTCGGGGGCAAAGAGTATATAGTGTAGATATATGATCATACCCTCCTTATATCATGTCTTGTTCCTTGAATAGTGTTAATCATATACCGCACGTATGATTAACCAGGCCATAATTCTTGTATCAAGTTCCCAAGCCGATCATATTTTAAAGATAGTACTCACTCACTTAGTCATTAGTATTTTTTTTATTTCTATATTGCTCATTCTCGTATTTATTTTCAGTATTTCCTTTATTACATATCTCTTGTATCTATATATTGCATCTTGTATATTCATATTTATTTACTGTTACATAGTTTATATCATTTATTAGAACTGGTGTTAGAGATATACTTTGCTTATTTCCTGAGTGGATATATTTTCCCAGATGACAATGAGGAGTGGTGCCCCATTCACTACGGGCCACAGGACGTGGTTGGCTTAGAGCCAGAGACCTTGGCTCAGGAGGGTCTCATCCTGACTGAAACAGACTACCAAGGACTCGTAGCATAGTAGTTTCTATTTGTACTGGATTTGTCTCCAACTCTGTTATTAGTATTTCTTTGACTCATTGGATATTATTTTGTCTCATGAGTTATATTTATGACTCTTCTATTCTTTTATTATATTCGTGCTTTATTCCATCTACTGTGATTGAGTGTATTCATATGATATTGGTGACATTATTATATCTTGATTATTAGATAGATAGTTTACCCAAACAGCATTCTACCGTCGATGTTGTGGCGTAGGCTGGACGTTGTTCACTACTTGCATCTCTACACCGGGTGCGGGTCGTGACACATTTTTAGTGGTGGCCCATACAGGTCTTCGATATTATAATTCGTACGATTCATAGTGGTGCTCTTATTTGAGTGCTATTACGAGCCTGTTTCAGGATTTAGGATATAGGCTATAGGCTGAGAATACTCAATCACAGTTAGAAAAAATTCTATTGATTCATTTCAACTGTTCTTCCTTAATATTGATATTTGATCTTTAACTGTCCTTCTTTGAGTGTATTATATCATGTGCCATATTGATTCTTTCCTTTTGCTTTGCCTCAGGATGCCACCTAAGACTAGATCACAACAGGAAGGAGTCATTTTTGAGAGATCTGTGACTTCCTGAGTGCCTACACCAGTCATTTCTCCGGTGATTGACGTATTAGCTGTGTTCGGGGTCCACCTCTAACCCAGATGACTTTTCCGGCTGTATCTGAGGGACTTCTACCTCCATCTTCTGTGCCGACAGATGCGACTCAGGTGTTCACACTATTTTATGAGATATTGGAGGCTCGGAGGGCCAGGTCTGAGGCACACCAGAGGCAGACCAACGTGTTGCGATAGGGCATTGAGAGTGCTCATCAGCTTGCCCTTGCCGTAATAGAGAGAGGAGTTCAGGTCCAGCAGCAGGTTGCTCCGAAGGTTGCCCAACTTTGGCCCGATAATATCTAGGACTTCAAGAAGCTGGAACCTCAGGTCTTCAAGGGGACGGAGGGCATCCTCTATGTTGATCATTGGCTCAAGGATATTGAGCATCTCATGAATGTGTCCCATCTTGCTTAGGATCTGAAGGTTGAGGCAGTAGGACTTTAGCTATTCGACATAGCCCGCACTTGATTCAGAAATGAGCCACTTCTTGCTGATGTAGGGCAGTCTTAGTTGGTGTTCAAGGACCTCTTCAAGAGGAAGTTCTTTGCTCGAGCAGACAGGTTGGACTTGGGGAGGTAGTTTGAGAGCCTTACTCAGGGGAGCATGTCTGTGGAGGAGTACGACGTAGAGTTCGGTAGGCTGAGCCATTTTGCGGAGTATTTGGTGAGGGAGTAGGAGGTTCGAGCTATCCGTTTTCGTAAGGGTCTGAACTGGAAAGTAAAGATCCTCATTGCATCTTTTTATGAGACCTATTCGGAGATACTTGCGGAGGCACAAAAGGTAGAGCGAGAGTTGGGTTTGAAATTCAAGAGAGATTACGATTCTTTTTAGGGGGCTAATAGTAGCACAATGACTGCTAAGCATCCTCATTTCCAGTCCAGTCCTTTTTATCAGCCGTAGCAGCACTAGACTCCAGCTAGGGCACCATTTCACCAGTACCGCAGCAACAGAGATAGTCACAACAAGCTTCCTGCCACTACTGCAAGAAGCTCGGCCACATCTGGGAAGTTTAAAGAAGGAGGTTGGGAGTTTGTTTGTATTGTGGTACCGATGGGCATCAGCTGAGAGAGTGTCCTTCCAATCCTCGTCGTGCAGTTCAGGAAGCAACTCCCGCTCAGAGAACACAGGCGAGACCACCTGCAGTACAATCGAGGGGACCGCCGCTTCCGACCCAGCAGCAGCGTTATGCCCAGCACCAGCATCTAGGAGGTACACGTCAGGGATGAGCGTTTGTTATGACAGACAAGGAGGCCGAGCCCACTGGAGATGTCATCGCAGGTTCTATTTTTCTTGATTCCATTCCAGGTTTAGCATTGTTTAATAGTGGTGCTTCCTATAGTTTTGTTTCTATTTCTTTTTCTCTGAAGCATCGTTTGGTAATTGAGTCTTTGCTTAGGACTTGCAAGATCATGATCGGGGGAGACATTATCCTGGTTAGTGATATATGCAAGGATCGAAGAGTTACTCTGGGAGGCCGGAAGCTGAGTGTATGTCTACTTGTAATGCCACTTCTGAGCTATGACATTGTACTCGGGATAGATTGGTTGAGTAGGCACCATGCTAGTATAGATTATAGAGAAGGTATAGTTTTGTTTAGCCCACCAGGAGAGCCAGAGTTTGAGTTTGCTAGAGGAGCCGTAGAGCAAGGAGAAGGCATTATCTATGAAGCTATGGTAGAGGATAAGGAGTTGCCATATCCATTGATAGCAAAGTTCTTGGATGTGTTTTCTGAGGAATTGACAGGATTGCCGCCAGATCAAGATATTGAATTCTCTATAGACTTGGTGCCAGGTACATAACTAATTTTACAGCATGTCTATAGAGTAAACAACAGCGAGCTAGTCGAGCTAAAGAAGCATGTAGTCGAGTTATATGATAAGGGGTTTATAATCTAGTTCTACACCATAGGGAGCCCCGGTATTGTTTGTACCGAAGAAGGATGGATCGGTGCGCATGTGCATCGATTACAGGACATTGAATAATCTCACTATCAAGAATAAATATTCGTTGCCACGGATTGTTGACCTGTTCGATCAGTTGAGTGGCACCAAGATATTTTCTAAGATAGACTTGAGATCAGGCTACTACCAGGTGAAAGTAAAGTCGAAGGACATTCTGAAGACTACTTTTAGGACTCGGTATGGCCAGTATGAGTTTATGGTGATATCGTTTGGGTTGACTAATGCCCAGACGATATTTATGAATTTGATGAACAAGGTGTTCCACCAGTACCTTGACAAGTTCGTGGTGGTGTTCATCGATGACATACTTATATACTCGAAGACACCGGAGGAGCACGAGGAGCATTTACAGATTGTGTTAGATGTGCTGAGGAAGGAGAAGCTGTATGGGAAGGTGTCCAAGTGTGAGTTCTTTCTGAACAAGGTGGAGTTCTTAGGACATGTTATGACTGGTGATAGAATTTCAGTAGATCCGAAGAAGATCGTAGCAGTGGAGTCTTGGAAGACCCTGAGTTCAGTAGTAGAGATCAGAAGTTTTTTGGGTCTAGTAGGCTACTACAAGAAGTTTGTGCAAGATTTTTTGAGGATTGCCGAGCCGATGATTAGACTCACCAGTAAGGATGTAGAGTTTGTTTGGACAGAGGAGTGTCAGGTTGCTTTTGAGTAATTGAAGAAGAGGTTGACGTCTGCTCCTATTTTGACGTTGCCATCAGGGTCTGGAGGTTTTACTATTTATAGTGATGCATCGGGAAAAGGTCTGGGTTGTGTTCTTCAGCAGAATGGGAAAGTGATTGCCTATGCATCTAGTCAATTGTGTCCTTATGAGAAGAATTATACTACCCACGATTTGGAGTTGGCAGCAGTCATCTTTGCCCTGAAGTTATGCAAATACTATTTATACAAAAAGCGTGTGAAGATCTTCACAGACTACAAGAGCTTGAAGTACGTTTTCACTCAGCAGGAGTTGAACATGAGGCAGCGTTGGTGGCTGGAACTGATGAAGAATTTTGACATATCTTTGCAGTATTATCATGGGAAAGGCAATGTAGTTGCTGATGCCTTAAGCAGGTATCCGGTAGCTATGTTGTTGATGCAGGATCGGTATTTGTTAGAGGACTTGGAGAGCTTGGATATTGAGGTGATAGTTTCTGGTTTTGCTATGAAGATATGGGGGTTGCAAATACACTAAGATTTGATGGACAGGATAAAGGCATCACAGTATGAGGATGTATCTCTGAGGAGCATCAGAGCTCAGGTGAGAGCAGGATTGGAGGATAATTTTACCATTGCTGAGGATGGTTCTTTGCGACATGGTGTTAGATTATGTGTGCCAAGTGGGGAGCTGCATAAGGAGGTATTGCAGGAAGTACATCACTCTCAGTATTCCATACACCCAGGTGCCAACAAGATATATCGGGATATACAAGAGAGTGTGTGGTGGTATGGCATAAAGAGGGAAGTGGCACAGTTTGTATCCAGATGCTTAGTGTGCTAGCAGGTGAAAACTGAGAGGTAGAGGCTAGATAGTTTACTTCATCCATTACCCATTCCAGAGTAGAATTGGGAGCACATTATTATGGATTTTGTGTTCGGACTTCCATGATCTCTAGGAAGGAAAGACACAATTTGGGTATTCGTTGACAGGTTGACCAAATTGGCCCACTTTTTGCCTTTCAAGGTGGGTTTTTCTACGGAGAAGCTGATAAAGATTTATATGAGGTAGATCGTCAGGATACATGGTGTTCCCATCAGTATAGTCTCGGATCGGGATAGTCATTTCACTTCTCATTTTTGGAAGAGTTTACAGGCAAGTTTGGTCACCAGCTCAAGTTCAGTACTGCATATCATCCCCAGACAGATGGGCAGTCAGAGAGGATTATTCAGACTCTCGAGGATATGTTGCGCACCTGTGTACTAGATTTTGGGGGATCTTGGGAGGACCATCTCCATTTGGTAGAGTTTGCTTACAACAACAGCTACCAGACTAGTATAGATATGTCACCATTTGAGGCTTTGTACGGTCGGAGATGTCGTACTCCCTTGTCATGGGACGATATTGGAGAGAGATCTTTTCTAGGGCCAGAGATGATTATGGATGAAGCGAAGAAGGTTAAGATGATCAGAGACAGACTTCTAGTAGCGCAGGACAGACAGCGGCATTGGACCGATAGCCACCGGAGACCTTTGGAGTTTGAGGTATAGTTTTAGATTTTTGTTTTGTGCTTGATATTGGATATTTGTTATAGATTAAGATCTTAAGGTTGTGTTTTATTCTAGGTCGGTGGTCTGGTGTTTATGAGGATTTCTCCGACACGAGGCACGATTCATTTCGGTGGAGGTGGGAAGCTTAGTCAATGATTTATCGGACCTTTAACTATTCTAGAGAGGGTCGGTGCAGTTGCTTACAGACTAGACTTTCTACCTGCATTGGAGGGAGTGCACAACATATTTTATGTGTCATAGTTAAGACGGTACTTGACGGATTCTAGTCATATTTTGGATCACTCAGAGATAGAGGTGGGCCCTACTCTAGGCTATCCAGAGCAGCCAGTTGAGATTCTGGATCGGAGAAAGAAGGTACTGAGGAACCAGACTATTCTCTTGGTACACGTCGTATGGAGGCATCACTCTCCAAGGAAGTTTACCCGGGAGAGAGAGGATGAAATGTGAGAGCGTTACCATATATGTTTGTGCTTTGAGGTATGTTCTTTCCTGGTTCTGTTATGTTATGTTATCATCTGTTCTGTTCTATTATTTTTTAGGGGTAGTTTCGTCTTTGAATTTCGAGGACGAAATTATTTTAAGCGGGGTAGACTTGTCACTACCATATTTTTTAGGAAAGGATATTTAGGTCATTTCATAATTAATTAAATATTGTGCATGTTGTATATTTATTTATTATATTATTTATTTATTATTAGATGTTAGTTTATTATTTTAAACTTGTGTTAGTAAACCTAACTAGTTTAGATTAGATCCATGGACCAATATTTAATTTTAGTTATAATTGAGCCCAATTAGAAGCACATTCATTAGGAGAAGGATTAATTAAGTTAAACCCATTAGACTAGAACCTTCTTTCCTTAATTATTTCTTCATGAGAGGCCCCAAGGGGTATTTTAGACTTTACATAATGGCTTGGGGAGGGAAAATAGAGTCCGACCATATAAAAATGGGGGAAAGTTTCTCTCTCTTTATTTTTCTATTTCAAATCTAGATCTAGAATTTTCTCTTACAAATTTTTTTATTCCCACATCAAGTTCTACCCAAATTTCTTCCTAATTCCTTCCCAAATCATCATTAGAGGCTATTAGAGCAAGGATCTAGAAGGAGGAAGCAAGGATCTACAAGTTAGAGGCTCTTTTCACTCAATTTGGAGATTTTATTAGAAATATATTTTCCAATAGGTATAATTTAATTTTTCCCTCTAATTAGACTCTAAATCTATGTTTTAATCATTAGGAACCACCCCATATGTTAAGACTACCCATAGGAATTGGAATTATGTTCATAGGAGGCCTATAGAGAAAGTTATGTGTTATTTTGTGTCTATTTCTAGGAAATTTCGAGATTAAAATATCTTGTATTTGTCAATTGGTCAATTAGACTAAATTGACATGTGTTTGATTGTGTGTGGCTAGTATCGTATCCACAATTGGATACGTATAGGCCGTATCCCGACAATTGGAGATACGGGTTGATTTGGGGGTTTTCTTCCGATATGGGGGTTGAGCATGTCATATTTTATACGGACACGTAGATGAATAGTTAGCTCTTCGTATTGTTCAGAATTATTATTTTAGACTTGCTCGTGTCCTTCAGGGTACGTTTAGTGGTGTTGTGGACTCGTATCGCAAGCGTATCATAGGTCTAGTGTGATACGAGTGCGATGCACTCCACGTATTTGTTTTATTATATTTAGATTTAATATACTTTAGTAATAGCTATTATATTGATATAATTATTATGATTGTATGGTATATATATGTATATATATATTTATGTATATGTCCATGTTGTATTTGGAGGTGTTGGTAGTCATGAGAGATAGGAGAATGGATATGCATTACTAGTATAGTAGTTATATGTAAATACTTAGTTATTATATATATACATAGATATATATATATATATATATATGTTTGTATGTGATTATATATACATAGAGAGTTGCATATATATATATATATGAGTATGTTTATATATGTATATATATATATATATATATATATATATATATATATATATATATATATATATATATATATATATATATATATATACATGTTGTTAGACTAGTAATTATATATATACTATTGATTACTAGCTAGTTATATGTATGTATGTATGTATGTATGTATGTATGTATGTATGTATGTATGTATGTATGTATTGGTAAGTTAGTAGGTAGTTAGTATAGTATAGTATAGTATAGTATAAGTAGTTAATGCATGTTAGTTTATTGTGAAGGTATTGAGTAGTTAGTTATATGTTAGAATTGACATTACCTTGTGATACCAAGGTAATGTCAAGGTATTGGGTTTTTATCCAAGGTATTGGGTTTGAGTATCAAGATGGGTGTTTAGGTGGTGATATACCGTATTGGTTCAAAGCCAAGGTATCCACTTAGCATTAGTTTAGTTAGGAATTTTACATATTGTTAATTGTATATACATATTATAATATTTTCCTATCTAATAATTGCGTACCTTATGATACGGTATCTTGTTGGTTTCCTATAGACTCATACAACATAGAAATAGCTAGTTTGACCAAGTTTGACTAGTTTGACCTAGAGTTGACCTAGTTTGACTATTTTGACTTAGAAATAACTTTTTGACCTAGAAGTTGACTAGTGTCACAACCCACACCCGATATAGGGGCACGAGTATGTGGGTATGTCCAGCCTATGCCACAGCATCGGCGGTAGAACGTTGTCTAGGTCATAATACTATCTAATGAATCTCACACGAATATCCAACTCCATAAGGAGACACAGATATCATAATATAATATGAAAATACTCAATCACAAAACTAAAGCACGATAAGATATCGAAGAAAATAAACGTAATGCAATACAAGTCTAAACAAAATAATCTAACTCAAACAATAATACCCAAGTCTCAAAGTATGCCAGAAATAAATCTGGTACCATAAACTGCTAAAAGGAAACTAACTAAATAACTAGTGATCCAGGCTAGACCTCCCAAAAATCACACCTGAGCTACAAGGTCCAAGGCTGCAGCTACTCTCCCTGTCGTCCATAATATGTCGGATACCAGTCCTCTAAGTCACAATCTGGAAAAATATATCCAGTCAGGATTGGAGCAAAGTACAACCCGATAACAGTTCCAATTAATTGACAAGGACTATAAAATAATAAATAGATTATGCTATATATACTGAGAGAGAACAATAAATAGATGCAATGGTAATAGTAAAGAGTATAGACAATATAGACAATATGGTATAGTCATTACATATATGAAATGAAGAGAAAGAACTACAATATCATATACAGGGTAATGTAGCATATAAAACTGAAATAAAGGACTGTAACTATTCTAAGTGTTTGAAATAGTAGCTTCGATATGTGATCGGCTTGGGAACTTGTACAATAGCTATATGGCCTGGCTAATCATACGTGAGGCGTATGATTAACACTAACAATATTTTACACTTGTACGATAGGGTTATGATCACATCTCTCACTAGCAATTTCTCCGCCCCTAACTAGTATAGTGGATCTAACCATGACACGTTACGATACACGATCAATGTCCAATATATTATGTACAATATCTAATATTAATGTCTAATATCAATGTCGTGTACAATGTTAATATAATAACCAATGTAATATCTTATGACTGCAGATCCAATCTATATACTAGTCCGTGTAGCACTGTGTCAAGAATTAGATGTAATATTTCTAAATACTTGAATTATATAAATTATCAAATAACGAAAATTATCAGAGAATGTACTCGCCTGTGGTCCTGAGCGGGCAGTACCAATATCCTGCTCCTAATGTCTCATAGAACGATCCAATGGTCCTATACATATATAATATAATATAATATAGCATCAGTCGTTACACTAGCACGCACACAAACACAATTACACTGCACCTAGAACTAACGCAAGGGGTGATAACTGGTCAACTAGCAGGGTCTAGTGTGCACGTCTAAATGTACGCACACAAACACAATTACACTGCACCTAGAAAGCTCCTCGAATACTGTGCATAACAAGACAGTCACGAACACTAACACATGTTCAATCTCCAAATCTTGTGTTACACTGACACATGGTCTAGCTAGTAAGTGATGGTACACAAGGCAGTGAGTTACCAAAATACGTTAATATATAAATATATAGCACCTTAACATATTGCATAACATTACCCACTACTTATAATTATATTAATACACCTAGGTCTACACAACATATAGAAATATATATGATACCTACGACTAACAATCAAATTCTCGTAACATAAATAATAAACCCAATTTCCCATAAAGTAAATACTAACCTAATTACTATTTAAGTAATTATGAAACCTAATTACTATTCAAATACTTATTAAACCTAATTACCATTAATACTAATTGCTATTAAATGTGCACATATGTACACACAAAATCATGAAGGAAGGGCAAGTCCGAACCTGTGCGTGCACGGGGTCGAGGGAGGCTGTTGTGGGTCATCTCCAGCGAGGTAAGATGGGTCGACGGTGACTGAAGTCGGGGTCGAGTCAGGGACGACGATGGTGAGGGAAGGAGACGATAATGTGGCAGGTTGTTGGAGATGATGAAGACGATGGTGATGGTGATATAGAGGTGCTATTGTGGGTGGTGGAGACGGTGGTGCGGGTGGTTGTGATGATGGCGAAGGCAGTAGTGATGATTCGTTGTGGTGGTGTGGATCCAGCGAGGGTGGTCGTGAGGATGGTGTTGGCGATGATGGGGTGCTGTGATATCGGGATGGAGGAGATGTCGACTGGTGGCGGTCTGGGTGCTCAGGTGGTGAGGAGTCGGTCGTGGGTGGAGTTGTGGTCGGAGAAGATGATGGAGGAGGAGGAGGTCGGGTGGCTGTGAACGGGGTGGCCGCTGCTCGTGGGCCGGTGATGGTGATGGTGAGGATGGTGGTGTTAATGGTGATGATGATGATGATGGAGGTTGTCGATGATGAAGGCTGTCGTCAGTGGCGGTTGTGCAGTCGAGGTCGACTGCTCGGTCGGGGATGATGAATATGGTCGGGAAGAAGACGTGGTGGAGAAGGCCGGGGTCGGCAGGTGATGTTCAGGCGGTGTAGGCGGTGCTCGACGATTGGGATCTGCTGTCGAGATAACCGGGGAGACGTCAGGGTGCTCAGGTGGCGGGGGAGTCGGCTACTCCGGCGGGAAGGTGGCCGGACTGGAAATGGTGAAGTTTAGGGTTAGGTTTTTGGTTTGAATATTGAAAAGGGATGGTGATGATGATGTAGAAAAATAATGGAAAAAAAAAGTGGGTGATGTAAACCTAGGGATTAGGGTCGGCCATGTGCTCTTTGGGATGGGGTTGGCTTCTACATGAAGGGAATTTGAAGGGTTATGATTGAGTTTGGTTGAATGGAGGGCCAAGATGGCTTAAGGAGGAGATGTTTGAGTGTTGCATACTCCAAAAATATGGAGAAAATGCATGTGACCGGTCAAAGAAGAGGGGAGGTATTTCTTCATGTGTTGGGTCCAATGGGAGGTTGACACCTCACTGCACTTTTGCATAAAAGTCCCCAACAATTAAAAAATTGCACAAAAATGGGGTTTAGGATTGAATGAGAAAAATACCATATTTGGTGTGATGTAGTGGATAAAAAGGGTGTGTGGTATTTAGTATGAACCATGAGGGTGATAGTGGAGGTTTGGTTTGGTGTAGGGTCTAGTTTTGGGTTTAGTTGGGTCCTTACACCAATTTAATTAAAATTAATGTAAAAGGTGTTCTTAAATTAATTGGAAGTACATAGGATTAAAATTAGGTGGAACACAAGTGTCATGGACGTAGAAGACTCAGAATAGAATATTGTCATAACTTGGGTATTAAACCCCTAATCCTAAAAACCATATTAATCTTTTTAATTAATTAATAATTGAATTATAGTAATTATGAGCTAATTAGAGAAAATAGAATTTATTTAATTTTTATTTTAGGTGTTTGTGCATTTAGGGGATTTATAGAGCAATTATAAATTTTTTCTAATTTATTCCATATAGGAGACCTTGTGGACAGTAGAAGGATTAATTGTATGCTCTAAAATATAATTTCTAGAATTTTCTCTCTCTCTCTCTCTCTCTCTCTCTCTCTCTATATATATATATATATATATATATATATATATATATATATGATTTATTAAGAAAGAATAAAAGGAAAAAGAAAAAGAAAGAAAGGAATTAGAAATGAAAAGAGAAAAAAAAAGAAAAAAATGGATATAAATCCCTAATGGATCAAAACCCGCCTTAATTCCTAAACCACTACCCATTAACTACCTGCCCTTATATAAACACAGCAGCAGCAGCCTTAAGCAGACCCGCGCGTGTATCCCCCCCCAAACCCCGCTGCTATATATAGATATGCATATACGATGACCAAAACCCTAACCCTAAACTATATCTTCTCCATCTCGAACCCCCACCGAGACACCACGCCGCCTGGACCGTCGGATCTGCCCTGCGACCACTACGTCCGCTCGGCCGACCGTGAACAACCGCGCACCCCACAACAACAGTTTGAACTGCAACGTACTTGTGTTCACGATCTGTTTTCTGCGCCATCGCTCGACCAAACTCAACCCCGTCTTCACCGGTATGTTCACAACTTAAACCCCTTCCATACCTGTGTATTAGTTGACCTCGAACAGCGCATAAACCTAGGCGAAAACAGCGACCAATTTGGCAAAAAACGATAACTTTTGGGATCGCAGAAAACAGCGGTAACTACCCATGTTCACGGATTCGTATCTCCTACCACAGAGATTCGAATTCGGTTTTTCTTTTTGGTATACGAAAACCACCTAACCTAGTTTATTTCTTATCAAATACAATATTTTATCTGTTGTTGTATGCTGAATTAAATTAGTTTTAAAACCCTGAAAATATACTTTTTCCCAATTCCAGAAATTGCGATACGGAGCGCGCCCCGCCAAACTGGACCGCCCCGTCGTGTACCAAGTATACCAAAAGGTACGCACGGTATACCCAGACGTGTGGGCTTTCGTGAAAACTGATTTGGACGCGTGTGTTTAGGATAATAAACGAGAAAATATTGATAATATGGAAAATGAGGCCTTATACGAAAACCCGCCCTTCTTTTATGTTTACAAACAAGATTGTACAATTTAATCCTATATGAGGATGTTTAAGTACAATTTATTTAATCTGGGTAAATATTGCTATAGGTGTCTGATCTGCAGTCGATCACTTTAGCCCTTGGACCACACGATGTTGAAGAAGTGCCATGGAAGACAGAAAGCAGCTTCGAAGGTTGCTAAAGAGGGTGGATGCACGATGCCAAAGTCGTCGATCCCTTCTCTTTGCCTGAGCTCTGGATTCTCCTCTCTCTCTCTCTCTCTCTTGACCGTTTGACCTTCGATCTTTGCGACCGTTGGATCTGATACTGGATTTCTTGATCAATTTTTTGATCAATTTCTTCCACCTTTTCCTCTGTTGACAGAGGTCTCTATTTATAGAGTTTTTAGTGACAGTGACCACACAGTCGGCGTAAAAACCGAGTAGTGGAAAGTACAGCACCTTTTTATACGACGGTTTAAAATAACCAATGCCTGCGTATAGATGACCTTTTGAGTGAGCATGTGACGCGCGTCTAACCAAGGGACAAAATGCATATATCTGCTGCAAAGCTCATGGCGTAGAAGCCACGTAGGTAGTTATCCCTTGTGTAGAAGAGGTTGGCGTAGAAGCCAAGTAACTGTCACCATGGCATAGAAGCCAAAATAGGCATAGAAGCCGAGTAGACGTAGAAGCCAAGTGTGCATAAAAGCCGAGTGGTCATAAAGGCCGAGTAGGCGAAGAAGCCGAGTGGTCATAGAGGCCGAGTAGGAGTAGAAGCCAAGTGGGCATAGAAGTCGAGCAGGCGTAGAAGCCAAGTGGGCATAGAAGCCGAGCAGGCGTAGAAGCCGAGATGATGTGGACGTTTTAGCCGGAATTACGGCTCTTGGAGATATATCAAATCTCTTGCATTAAATGCAGAGATCTGCCCCTATCCTGCGCATTAAATGCAGAGGCTTGTCTTTCAGATTTGCCATCATTCTGCACATTAAATGCAGATACACGCCTCGAATCCTGTACGAAGAGTGACTGCTGATGTGGCGGTCTGTTTGCCTTCTGCGGAGCGTAAGAAGCTCACGTCTGCCTGTATAAAACTGGACAGCGTATTCCCATATATGCGGAGATGCCACTAAACGATGGTTCGGTGACATTTAATCGAATTCCCAGCATTAAATGTGGAGATCCTCCATTATCCTGCTCATTAAATGCAGAGACGTATTTTGAAGGCCTGCCACCCTTCTGTGCCTCAAGTGCAGAGACATGCCTTGGGCATCTGTCAGTATTCGGCGCTTTAAATGCAGAGACGTGCCTCGAGAAACTGTCACCGCTCTGCGCATTAAATGCAGAGACGTGCCTCGAGCCCTATAAAAAGTGCAGCTTTTGACGTGGCAGCTGTTTGTCTTTTGCGGAGCGTAAACAGCTCACATCTGCCTGTGTAAAATTAGGCAGCGTATTCCTTCATATGTGTAAAAGCGGTTTACGCAAAGGAAATAGCAATAAATGACAGCCTGGGTTGCAGTATCGCACCATCATTATACCCGTCGCCTGGGGAGTCGTTTAGTACTCTCTGTCAGGAGTCCAGACGTCAGGTTTATTGCATGATCTGACAGGTTTATTTCGAAGAATATGAAGCATTCCTCGTATACTTCAATGCTGGATTGAAAGCGGATGAGTTTTACGCCATAAAGGCGATGAAGCACCCTGTTTACGCTGAAGCAGCCTGGACATACTGTATTACGCGGATGGTCCTTGAGCCTATATTTTCACGCTGTGCTCAGCGAAAAAGCTCTGTTGCACGTCTTGATGGCTCTGAGGTCCTTTGTTTACGCTGCCCTGCATCAACATGCTGCGTACAGCTATCCAGCGTATTTTTTATGCTTCTACAAGACCCCCTTCAAAGCTTTTAAATTTCTCGTAATTTGAAACGCTTTGAATGAAGCATGAACCGTTCCTCGTAACTCGAAATGCTCTGAATGGAGCCTGAAATAGTCAAGCCTGACACGTTCTTTCATGGCTGACTTTATGGCGGAGTTATTGGGGATCGGTGAGATTTCTCTCGCCTATAAAAAGGCTGAGGACTTTTTCTGTTCTTTCCATACTTCTTTCACCACACAGAGATGATGGTCGGAGTTCGTCGGGTCGACTTGAGGAAGAAGGAGATCATGCTCTTCCAGCATGTACGGAGCTGAAAAAGACGGCGTCTTCGAGCAAATATCCTCTGCAACGATGGATCATTGAAGGATATCATAGTCTCCTTTGCTTGGGATAATCAGCAACTTTGTATGGTGGTTCTTCGGGAGAGAAGAAGGGTCGCATTTCGCCATGCCGCTTGCAAACGGTACCTTCTCCCGTTACCTCCGTGGCGCTGGATGTAGGCAAGCAGATTTACTCTACTTTTCTTCTGTTGGTAGTATGGGTCTATGCCCAGTTCTACATCCTTTCGCCACTGATCATCTTCTTGTTCATCGACTGTGGATGTCGATGAACTGCCATGGAAGAAGAGGAAGATCTTCACCAATGCGAGAACCTGGCAGAACAGATTCTGGGTGCGATCTTCAGACGACGATGAGGAAGCCCTTTATAGACGGGATTTCCCTCATATGTAGTCATGAAAATAAAGAAAAACCCTTGTAGACTGAATTTTCCTCATATGTAATCATGATTTTTTTAATAAGATCGTCTTTCTTCTTTGCATATGATCATATTGCCATACTTTGCTGTGAAGTCTGAATGTGTGTAGCTTTGACACGTCTGATTTTTTACGTCAACTTTGTGTAGAAAGAGCGCTAGGTCCTGTCCTGTCTTTTACGCATAACTAAGGATGCGCAGAAAGTTGCTTTAGCAGTCGAGTATTTCGAACTGTCCTGCTGTTAGGAACCGCGTAAAATTCTGAACTATTTTTACTTTTGATAAACAGAATTTTTGTTCAGACCGTCATCTTCAAGAATGATTTCTCAAAAATCCCTTGGAACAGGGTGAGAACTGGCTGTCAAATTGAGTCGCCATCTTGAATTTGTAGATAAAATATTCAGACTTGATTCTGGATGAACTTCGAATCGACCCATGAAGAAGAGTAATTTTCAATGTTGAACTCTGTATGCTTCGGGTACTTGGGGTATCTTGAGGTCAAGAAGGAGTTTCTTCTGTGTGAACTCCTGCAATTGACCGCCTTGAGAATCGTTCAGATGTACTGTACTGGCCTGCGTATTTTTCAGATACGCGAAAAGTCGTGGAGCGTGAAATCATAAGTTCGTAGCCTCCGAGCGTAAACTAAACGCCACCGAGCATGAAATCATAGACTTGTAGTTCCTGAGCATGAAGTCGTAGGTTTGTAGCCTCTCGAGCATAAAAGCTACCGAGCATAAAGGCATCCGGGCGTAAAACCATAGACTTGTAGCCATTGAACGTAAAACCGTAGATTTGTAGCTGTCGAGCGTAGAAAGCTCCTTGGTGCAGAACTGTAGATTTGTAGCCTCTAAAAAAAAAAATCTTCCGAGCGTGAAGTCGTGGATCTGCTGCCTCTGAGCGTAAAAAACTACCGAGCGTGAGATCATAGATTCGTAGCTGCTGAGCGTGAAGTCGTAGGTTTATAGCCTCTCGAGCGTAAAAGCTACCAAGCACAAAGGCATCCGGGCGTAAAACCATAGACTTGTAGCCTGTGAGCGTAGAATCGTAGATCTGTAGCTGTCGAGCGTAGAAAGCTCCTTAGCGTAAGAACCGCGAATCTTTCTCGCACAAAAACTTTTCGAATTTGCTGACTGTCCGCCTTCTCTGAGTAAATAGGCTGACGTAGTACCCAATCATAACCAGATATTAATTAGAAGATTTTGTTCGGGATTCGAGGAGTCCATCCAAACTCTATATATACCCCAAGTTTCTGAGAGAGAAACTTTTCATCCGTCTTCTGCGAAAGAAAGCCTTAGACTGTTCGAGTTCTCCTACATTTCTTCTCCGAGATTTCAAAGTTTCCAGTAATGGCCTCGAAATAATCCTCCTTCACTAAGGGAAAGAAGGTTGATTCTTCTTCTCGTTCTTCTACTCAAGAGAGAGTGTCTTCGGTCGGGCAAGGCGAACTTCCTTCTGAGCGAAGTATCCCGTCGACGAGCAGTGCACCCGGCCTAAAAGGTAGAACATTTGGGACGAAGAAGAACGATTGAAAATCCTTCGCAGACGTTGTACGTGACCGCGCTAGGTCATCTTCTGTGCTGATAACCTCTTTGAGGAAGATTATGCACAGAGACATTTTATATTTTACGCCCATATTTCTAATATGTCAGTGCAAAAACTCCATATCTTCGCAGTCTAGCGTAAAAGCTTTGACTGTCGAAAGTTGGCGTATAAAATTTGAGCATTACGCTTCTGGATGAAGATTCTGGCGTAATGACTCAATTTTACCAGTCTGACGTAAAGCTCCGACTGTATACTGCCAGCCTTGAACTTTACGCTTTAAGAAATGGATTCCAGCGTAATGGTCAAGTTTTTATGGTCTTGGCGTGAAGCACAGACTGTTGTTTTTCGGCGTATGCTACAAGTTTATAGGATCTGACTTGTCTTTCTTGCACCTTGCAGTTAACTTGCATGTGTCTCCGCTAGCCGATATGATGGGTTCTGACGTCGGGATGCTGCACTCCAACTATCTGGAGGATCTGTCATACGTGACATTTCCTATCTCCGGGCCCCAGTATCCCGAGGGAAGGAAAATTTTGATATCGGCTCAGGGCGAGCGAATGCTGCTGAGCATGATCAACGGAGAGCCCCTGACGTATATAGACGGGGACCAATACATAAAGCCGGCTTTCCTCTTCGGGGACATGATCGACAAGCAGTCCCAGACGAAGCCCAAGAAAGAATGTCGGGAGCTTAGTTTTGTATCTGCCTAAGATGCCGAGAGACTATCCCATCTCGGCATTCTTCCATGCCACACACCCCAGGAGGATGTCGTGGACGCTGACTCCTGATCTTCACGGCAGGCCGGGGAAGATCTTTCATCTGAAAGGAGCTGACCAGGGGTCGTTTGTCAGCCGCCCTTCCGGCAATGTGACAATGTTCAAGGGACTATACCCGGGCAGTGTCCTGAGTGAAGATAGCTTAATGATCTAGCCGGTCCAATTATCGACCTTCTGTAATGATTTTATGGGGTACGGGGGAGTATACCCTAAGGTGAACCCTCGGTGCGGTGGGTGGATCACCCCTACAAACCTTCGATGTGCTCGCTTAGTTGATTGGGCCCTGAAGCATTTTCAGACCGAGTTGGAGAGCATTGGTCTGTTTGCAGCTGTGAGTGCTACCAGTGTTGGGTTACCTCCTAACCCCAACCTGTTTCTGGCACTGATGGAGCGATATATTTCGCTCACCAGGACTTTCGCCACTCCACTGGGGGAGCTGGGATTGGCCCTTCATGAGATGGCAGAGATCTCGAGACTGCCGATGGGGGATACTCCGTATGAAGAGTATGTTCCTATGAACCGGGAGATGGGGGATTTAGACCCTCGGGTAGTAGAAGTGTATCAGGAGCTGATGTGTCACTACCTTGCTTGCACTGCTTTTTACGGTGTGCCCTCAGATTTGGCTCACATCAATAAATGGACGTCCTACCTCTTCTTTCACCGGTCCCGGAATGCTAAGCCGGAGAAGGTATTGGAGGGCAAAGATCTTCCTGTGAATCCTCTGAGCGTGCTTAATGTTCAGGTAGTCGACGATCTTATGGTAGACGCTGGGGCTCCGGACTTGATCCTCGACGAAGGGATTGGACAGTATCCTGTAGGCACTAAGGCCTATAGTTATTTGAGGCGCTGTCGCAGGCCTCTGTCCAGGGAAGCTCAACTGGCTGGCTTTCTCTCCATATGGCTACGCCGAGTGGTGGTACCTGGCGTCGCATCTGCGGACCGTATTTACCGTAATACGCTATGGCCTGCAGTACGTCTGGTGTTTGGGGCAAGATTGGGCTTGCTTCCTGCCATGGTGTGCCGCATTCAAGCTGGCCTGAGGGCCATGACTGACGGGTTGCTCGCCGATGAGACTCGACGTGATAGCTTTCCCAGGATAGAATTACCATACCTGTATCTGATGGGATGGTTAATTCTTCATAACCCCAGGGTTATGTCTCCCGGCTCCGGCAGTAGTTCAGGGACTAGTTTCTTGTTGAACTACCAGAAGTCTTCCTGGAATGTGGCCACAGTTCTGGACTATTGGCGGGTGCTAGGCTCCAGTCACAGCTGGAAGCTCTTCTACACTGTCCCCTCCGTACATCACAATCAATCGAGGATTAGGCTTGAAGATTTCGGTAGAGAGAAGACCAATCTTTCTCCTGAAGTTTTAATTGGTTGGTATGCATCAGACCTTCCCATCTACTGTATAAGAGTGAAGACCATTGCTTCTTGGAGCCCTACCTGCCTAGTCGGTTTGCCAGGCAGTTTGGGTATGATCAGTTGCATGTGGGCAACGCCGTTACCAACTTCCGGTCTAGGGGTGGACTCATTGATGGAGCGAGAGGATGGCGATATTTCCTCATGGGTTGCACTGGAGCAATTTTTACCGTACCGGTTATTACACTCTCCACGGAGCTGCGCATCCTGCACTCGTATGCCCAGTTCTATGTGGCAACGAACACCTTCCATCGCGATTTTGACATGCATGGAAGTTTTAGGGTGCCCTCTTCCAAGTCTGGGGAAGAGTCGAAGTCCCCTTGGTTTTTTCTGACGAGGGTGAGGAGTTCGTCAATCCAGATGAGCCTCTGTTGGCGGTATCGAGGGGTGAAGTACCTCTGCCTGCAGGGCCTTTGGTAATCTTCGGGAAGCGAAGGACTCCTACTCTGAAGGAAACTTCCCCTCGTAAGAGGAAGAAGAAGATTGTTAATCGTCCTTTCCGGATTCCTGGTATTGAGGCTCCTGGAAGTGAGCCTGTATCTCCCCGTGTTGGGGATGATTCTTTGATTGGAGGTTCCTCGCCTTTTAGAGAGGGACCCTCTACAGTTCCGGCTGGTGGTGCCGGAGAATCTCAGCTGGAGGCCGTCGTCGTTGCTACTGCTTCAGGTAGTGGAACGAGGTCGTCTCCTGTAACGACCCGCACCCGGAATTTGGGCATGAGTCGTGTGTACGTCCAGCCTACGCCGCAGCATTGGCGGTAGAACGCTGTCTAGGTCTCAATAAATAATATATCCTGTCAATAGTCTCAACTCCGTACGGAGGACAATGATAAATAATCCACAGTTCTATAATATACTCAATCACAAGCTATAAGAAATAATGGCACGATGAGAATAGAAAGGAGTTCTATTAAAAATCAACCACAATAAGTCCAACTCAAATCCTGGTCTAGATGACCTCACAAAGTCACAAAATAATAAATACAACTCAGTCTCAGTCGAAAACAATAAATACAGAAAAAGTAATCTAAGTATAGGCAGGCAAGATCTCCTCTAGGATAGGCAACTCCTCTGGGATTTCAGGAGTAAAATCTCCCTCTAATCCTGGGCCGTAATGAGTGGGGCAGAAGTTCTCCAGGTCCTCTGAAAAATATTATCCAGTCAGGATTGGAGCGAAGCACAAGCACTAACAGCAGTTTCATTAAATTGACAAAGACTATAAACAGTGTAAGAAATACAAGATGAAAGTATATGCTGAAAATGAGAAGTACAGGAGAATTGAAATAGGCAATAGAGCACCTAGCAATGAACAATAAATAGTGAATGCTAGAACAAGTGAATCTGAATAAAGAATAAACATCTAGCTAAGTGTTTGAAATATCAGTTTATTATGTGATCGGCTTGGGACTAGATCAGGCTGGTTATATATGATTAGCTATGATTCTTGTAGGTTAGGCTAACCATATGGTTAGCTATGATACATGATAATGGTCAGGCTAATCATATATAACAGCTATGAAGCATGATAATGGTCAGGCCGCACCCGACGTGAGAAGTAGGGTGAGCTATGATGCATGATAAGTTTGGATATGATCACATAATCTACTAATAGTTCCCCATCCCCAGCTAGCACGGTGGATTCCAATCATGACTCCTCATGATGGGGATCTAGGGTGCTAACCCGTGTATCCATAGTGTCGGAATCAAGTATGTAATACACTACAATTTATAGAAGTAATCAACAAAACGAAAACTGTCAGAGAATGTACTCGCCTGTGGTCCTGAGCAGAGTGTGAGGATCAATGTCCAAAGTGGAAACACAATGACCTATTTGTGGAATATAATTGTCAGATACTGAATTAAAGAAATAACATGTTTAACTAATTAAATATGAGGCCTCTAGGTCATGTCTAAGTCCATACTAGGTTAACTAGGACCATACTAGGTCTAAACCTTGTTACCCCAGGCTTTTGTGTTGATACTAAACCATATTTACTTACTAGGCAATTAGTGTAATTATAACTCTTAATTAACTAGTACTCAAATCCTAACCTCAACTCATATACACTAAGTATTTCCAGGATACCAACAATATACTTTATGTGATACATTTCAAAAAGTGATACCCAAGGGTACTATTTGCCCTGATGCACACTGGAACCCATGCCCTCAACCATACCTCACCTAGGATACCTACCAGGCTGCTACTAGTATCTCAGTTCTGCCTACAAGAACTAACCTATCACCCCTACCTTATACTGCTGCTGCAGTTTACCTTGAGTGCAAGCAATAATTCCCAATGCACAGGTAGCTCAGTCAAGGGACACTCCCCCTCCCACACTACATACTCAAATACCTCTCACTCACTCACAGAAAGAATTAATGATCTTATGAACTATTCACATATTCACAGTCTGAAATTGTTCAGGCTCTCACACTGGTTTCACATTGACACACACACACAGGTAAACACTCTCTGTGACCCAGATACACATACACTGAGTACACATGTATCAACTAGACACTAGGTTTTGGGTTCACTGCTCTCTCTCACTTCTCTCAGAATTCAAACTCTGCACACACACACAGAAACTGAAACTCATATAGGTTGCATACACAGAATTACTTGCACAGACACACAGAAACTGGAATGATACAACATGCATAGATAACTCACAGGATTAATGTAGGTATTCACACACAGCTAGCTAAGCTCACTGATAAATACTAGTCTAACTGATACACTCAAAATCGGATACACAATCTAACACAGGCACATGATACTGATACCCAGGATACACATAACCCTGAAATCCAATTCACTGCACACACATATACATACTCAAATTAATGACACAGTTGCACTCCTAAAATTTAAATACCTACACTGCACAGAATTCTCATTGAACCTGGGAATTATCTCTCTCTCACACACACATCCTCATACTGATACACAAAACATATACTAAACCCGACTGTACAGTGGGATACCCTTTCCCCCAATCTGCTACTGAACATAGAACCCTAACTCAGTTCAAAACCCGACTGAACAGAACCCTCCCTGACTGTGCACAGTGAATCCCCACAGTGCATTCTCCCCAAAACACACAACTCATTCTATACATATGCAATATATGTGTGTATATATATATTTATATATTAAAACTTGCAATATCAGAAAAGAATTAGATAGGTAAATCCTTAAGGGTATTTCTACAAACACCTAGGGGCTGAAATCGGGTTTCACATTAAGATCCCATGAATACCCAAAACTAAAACCCTAAATCAAAATTATATCTATATGCAAATGAGAAAATCTGTCTACATGTAACCCCTAGGGTTAGGGTTCACAAAAATTGGGGAAACCAAATGTTGGGACACCTAAAACCCTAATTACTCCTAGGTCTTCATCTAGAACCTACGAAAATCGAGATCCATACAACAAGGTAGGTTTCCTAATGGCCAATAACAAGAAAATAGAATATAATTGAATAAAAATAGGATTTTACCTATAGGGAGATGGTTTCCCTATGAAAGTTCTTCTTCCCCAAGGTTCCTTGACCCAAGCTCCTTGCTCCCCTTTGCTTTGGAGGAGGAGGATGGAGTCCTAGGGTTTGATCTCGAATTTGGGGTGAGGGAAAAAGTGGTTTTTCTTATGGAGGCTAGGGTTTCTTTCTTCATGAAGGAAAAGAGGGTTGAGGGTGGCTCCCCTTTATAATATAGGCTAGGTTTAGGGTTTCCTAATGCAAGGGTTAAGTTAACCTCTATGTTAAGCCATGAAGAAGTTAATTAACTAGGGTTTAGTCAATTATATGGTTTGATTCTAAACCCAAATTGGAATTTTAGAGTTTCACTAAAGCTAGGTCAAAATTTAGGGTTTCACTTTAGGGTTAGTCCTAATGGAAGTTTCTAGGGTTTGACCCAAAACCCACATCAAGAACAACATATAAATAAATTTATAAAACTCATCATTTTAATTAAATACATAATCAAACTAAATAAGAAAATTTACACTAATGCCCTAATCTGGAAATGTGGTAGTGACAAGTCTACCCTTCTTAAAAGAATTTCGTCCTCGAAATTTAAAGTCCTCATAGTAGTGTTTATTCATTATTTTATTTCTCATCAATAGTTAAATTTATCAATCACAAAATCAGGTAGTAACCCACCTTGCTATTTCACAATCTCAAAATTCTGAACTTACTGTATCCCTGCAATATCCTCGAAAAATAAAAATCAGTTTTCATTTCCTCACAATTTCCACGAATTTAAATTAAAAATTAAATACTCGGAATTTGATATCTGTTCCTCAAATTGAATTTCAATCAATGTATCGATTCTTGTCCCAAAGAGTCTGAATTCCAGCAATAATCCATCAATGATCTGATTCTTCAGTTTTCTTTTTCCTCAAAATACTTAATAATGCGACACTTATAGATCCTTCCAATGTAACGTCCACAATATAAAATTTTAAATTACTATATTACAATCAAATATATATAATGATAATTTTCCAAATTTTCCTCAAATTTTAATGATAAATTATATCGCAATCAACCTTCCTGAAATTAATAATCATCAATTCTGCCATGTTAAATTTTAATCCTTTATTTAAATTAGCGTTTATCCTCAAATTTCAATCATACCTCGATCTTTGTAAAACCAATGATCCAGCAATTCTGTTATATCAACTCATGAATGCTTATCCTTGAATTTCTAATCATCTTGTCCCATTTGTCAAGTCATAACCTTTTCATAAATCTTTGTTATGGTCAAAACCCCAACGATCATGGTCTAAGAAAAAATTTTACCTACAGTCATACAACAAACAACTTAGAGGAAACATGCATGGTTATGGTCTGTCTTATCATGGTATTGCATTCTCTGTCAGGGTGTACTACTAGCTACATTCTAACAAAAATCATGAATACAAGCTACAGTACTAGGGAATCAATCGATCAGAAGACGAAAAAGAACATGAGGAAAGAAAGAAGGACCTACTAACATATTCTTGCAGTATCTTCTATCTCTAACATACACTTAATTCTGGCACATTCACTAACTAATTCCTATTCTTGTACACTGATATCCATATCAACTAATCATTAGTCCACAAGACATCCATGATTACATCCTCATTGCATACACCTGCCTATTGATACCTAAATCTGATACCAAGAATCTTTAATATATCCATGGTTCAATAATGCATCCAATTTGATACCTCTATCTCTTTAGTACCATACCCTCTGTCAGTTCCCGTTCCTACTACAATTGTTCATACTAGTCATTCTTATCACTCAAATACACGTCAAGTACAACACCATACTAAGTACTGCTCTTTCCAATACAACTTTAGATAGACACCCAAGTCAGTCTGCGGTGCCATCTCAATCATGCTCAAGTCATCAGATCCTTACACATGTATATCATCTACTCATATATTAATATTCATATATGTCTCTTCCACCAAAATTGTCAAGGTTTAACTTCTCGAACAAATTCAAAATAAAATGCATATACCTCCTCAAAGTCAGATACTCAACATCAGAATAAAATTTTTAATCACTTCTAAAATCTTGGTAGCCTTGCCCATGTTTATTGAATCACTATTTGAAATCCCCAAAATTTTAATGATAAAATCTCAACTCCCCAATAATTCTCAAAGTTAAAATTTATTTCCACTCTTTAATTTATAAATTCACAATTTTACATATAAGTGCTCACAGTCTCTAATACTCGAGGTGCACTCAACACCTCTATTGTCTACAACTGTGTATTAAATTTGTACTGTCCGAATCACTTGCACTATTACCTCTAATGATCAAAGTTATCATCACCTGTATTTTCTTTCATGATTTTCAATTTATGTCAACTGGTATATCATCTAATTATCATCACACAGAGTGCCTACTGTTATTAACGTTATTCTCGACTAATCCTCGATATAGAATCATTAGCACTCTTGGTATTATATCACTAGCTTCATTAATGGATCACCTCATCAAGCTCATTATAACTCATGATTACATGTATCTACTATAACACTCATGTTTCTTTACTCTCATGGGTATGTGTATGGTTCCTCATCTCGATTGATGTATAGGTATTTTTCTTTAACTTTTACAGCCTGTTAAACTGATCTGTGATACGCCTCACCATTTTCTTTACCAATTCCGATATTTCTCCACTCATGACACCTCATTAACTCTTTTATGCATATACAATTCCTTACCTTTAACACACCCGATATCAATCATCAAATTGAACGTCATGCTCCATTAATTCTTAACACAAATCCTTGATACTTAATTATTTATTTAGATCATCTAATTACACAATCATGATTACCCAGGACGGGTATGTTGGCTCTGATACTAACTCTTGGAATCATCATTGATACTCTTTTCTCCTTCTATCTATAGTGCCAATACTAACTATAACACACCTATCATAGAACTATTGCTATAAGGCACTGCACTATGGGTTAACTCTAGATAAATGCCTTCTGCTCACATGTCCAACTAGGAAACACTTACAAACTCACAAGCAACACTCAGTCAATACTAATACTCAAGACACAGACATAATTACAAGTCACTAATTATCATACTTAACAATGAACCCTCAAAGAATAAAAGCTCAAAAGAACTGGATTGAGGACTGAAAGTATTTCTACGGCTAGCAAACAAAAGAAGCGATGAAATAAAGTCCTGTAATAACAGAAATAGATAAGTATTGAGATGAGACTTTAAGAACCAATTTAAGATACAACCTGATAATCATACACGTCTGTCAGAAATCATGATACTCAGAATCCTCGCCACGCCAGTAAGCATAGATGCGATAAACGACAGGTTTCGTAACTCAGGTATGCAACTCTATAATCATGTCATCTAGAATCTTCGCCACGCCAACCGGTATGGCTGCGAGAGACTCTCAGTTTCATAACTACAGTATGTACATCCAGGTCAGGTTCCTACGTTCTCGTCACGACAGCTAATATGGCTGCGATAAACTCTAGGTTTCATAACCAAAGTAGACGTTTTACCTTTCTCACTGTCCTCATCAACATATGTCATCAGATGATACCGTAAATTTTAGCCCGTAAAATTCATCTTGATATATAAAATAAACTCAACAATGATGCCAAGAATTTAAATTTAACAACTGGTCAACAAGAATCAAACTCAATATCAACGAGTGAGGACGGACGGAAACAAGGGCGAAGGAATTAAATTGGAAATTATAATAAGATTCTCATGGGGTCATCCCAGGAAATCTTTCAAATAAATTATGATTGAGTATCATCTCTCATCCTAGTATCCTATATCCTATGTCCTGTAGCAGGCACGCAGTAGTACAACGAAGACGTCGCACTACCACGACATCGCACAACTTGCGAAGTCTGACCTGCATGGGCCACCACTGAAAATGTGTCACGACCCGCACCCGGAATTTGGGCATGAGTCGTGTGTACGTCCAGCCTACGCCGCAGCATCGGCGGTAGAACGCTGTCTAGGTCTCAACAAATAATATATCCTGTCAATAGTCTCAACTCCGTACGGAGGACAATAATAAATGATCCACAGTTCTATAATATACTCAATCACAAGCTATAAGAAATAATGGCACGATGAGAATAGAAAGGAGTTCTATTAAAAACCAACCACAATAAGTCCAACTCAAATCCTGGTCTAGATGACCTCACAAAGTCACAAAATAATAAATACAACTCAGTCTCAGTCTAAAACAATAAATGCAGAAAAAATAATCTAAGTATAGGCAGGCAAGATCTCCTCTAGGATAGGCAACTCCTCTGGGATTTCTGGAGTGAAATCTCCCTCTAATCCTGGGCCGTAATGAGTGGGGCAGAAGTTCTCCAGGTCCTCTAAAAAATGTTATCCAGTCAGGATTGGAGCGAAGCACAAGCACTAACAGCAGTTTCATTAAATTGACAAAGACTATAAACAGTGTAAGAAATACAAGATGAAAGTATATGCTGAAAATGAGAAGTACAGGAGAATTGAAATATGCAATAGAGCATCTAGCAATGAATAATAAACAGTGAATGCTAGAACAAGTGAATCTGAATAAAGAATAAACATCTAGCTAAGTGTTTGAAATATCAGTTTATTATGTGATCGGCTTGAGACTAGATCAGGCCGGTTATATATGATTAGCTATGATTCTTGTAGGTCAGGCTAACCATATGGTTAGCTATGATGCATGATAATGGTTAGGCTAATCATATATAACAGCTATGAAGCATGATAATGGTCAGGCCGCACCCGACGTGAGAAGTGGGGTGAGCTATGATGCATGATAAGTTTGGATATGATCACATAATCTACTAATAGTTCCCCATCTCCAGCTAGCACGGTGGATTCCAATCATGACTCCTCATGATGGGGATCTAGGGTGCTAACCCGTGTATCCATAGTGTCGGAATCAAGTATGTCACTACAATTTATAGAAGTAATCAACAAAACGAAAACTGTCAGAGAATGTACTCGCCTGTGGTCCTGAGCAGAGTGTGAGGATCAATGTCCAAAGTGGAAACACAATGACCTATTTGTGGAATATAATTGTCAGATACTGAATTAAAGAAATAACATGTTTAACTAATTAAATATGAGGCCTCTAGGTCATGTCTAAGTCCATACTAGGTTAACTAGGACCATACTAGGTCTAAACCTTGTTACCCCAGGCTTTTGTGTTGATACTAAACCATATTTACTTACTAGGCAATTAGTGTAATTATAACTCTTAATTAACTAGTACTCAAATCCTAACCTCAACTCATATACACTAAGTATTTCCAGGATACCAACAATATACTTTATGTGATACATTTCAAAAAGTGATACCCAAGGGTACTATTTGCCCTGATATACACTGGAACCCATGCCCTCAACCATACCTCACCTAGGATACCTACCAGGCTGCTACTAGTATCTCAGTTCTGCCTACAAGAACTGACCTATCACCCCTACCTTATACTGCTGCTGCAGTTTACCTTGAGTGCAAGCAATAATTCCCAATGCACAGGTAGCTCAGTCAAGGGACACTCCCCCTCCCACACTACATACTCAAATACCTCTCACTCACTAACAGAAAGAATTAATGATCTTATGAACTATTCACAGATTCACAGTCTGAAATTGTTCAGGCTCTCACACTGGTTTCACATTGACACACACACACAGGTAAACACTCTCTGTGACCCAGATACACATACACTGAGTACACAGGTATCAACTAGACACTAGGTTTTGGGTTCACTGCTCTCTCTCACTTCTCTCAGAATTCAAACTCTGCACACACACACAGAAACTGAAACTCATATAGGTTGCATACACAGAATCACTTGCACAGACACACAAAAACTGGAATGATACAACATGCATAGATAACTCACAGGATCAATGTAGGTATTCACACACAGCTAGCTAAGCTCACTGATAAACACTAGTCTAACTGATACACTCAGAATCGGATACACAATCTAATACAGGCACATGATACTGATACCCAGGATACACATAACCCTGAAATCCAATTCACTGCACACACATATACATACTCAAATTAATGACACAGCTGCACTCCTGAAATTTAAATACCAACACTGCACAGAATTCTCATTGAACCTGGGAATTATCTCTCTCTCACACACACATCCTTATACTGATACACAAAACATATACTAAACCCGACTGTACAGTGGGATACCCTTTCCCCCAATCTGCTACTGAACATAGAACCCTAACTCAGTTCAAAAACCGACTGAACAGAACCCTCCCTGATTGTGCACAGTGAATCCCCACAGTGCATTCTCCCCAAAACACACAACTCATTCTATACATATGCAATATATGTGTGTATATATATATTTATATATTAAAACTTGCAATATCAGAAAGAATTAGATAGGTAAATCCTTAAGGGCATTTCTACAAACACCTAGGGGCTGAAATCGGGTTTCACATTAAGATCCCATGAATACCCAAAACTAAAACCCTAAATCGAAATTATATCTATATGCAAATGGGGAAATCTGTCTACATGTAACCCCTAGGGTTAGGGTTCACGAAAATTGGGGAAACCAAATGTTGGGACACCTAAAACCCTAATTACTCCTAGGTCTTCATCTAGAACCTACGAAAATAGAGATTCATACAACAAGGTAGGTTTCCTAATGGCCAATAACAAGAAAACAGAATATAATTGAATAAAAATAGGATTTTACCTATAGGGAGATGGTTTCCCTATGAAAGTTCTTCTTCCCCAAGGTTCCTTGACCCAAGCTCCTTGCTCCCCTTTGCTTTGGAGGAGGAGGATGGAATCCTAGGGTTTGATCTCGAATTTGGGGTGAGGGAAAAAGTGGTTTTTCTTATGGAGGCTAGGGTTTCTTTCTTCATGAAGGAAAAGAGGGTTGAGGGTGGCTCCCCTTTATAATATAGGCTAGGTTTAGGGTTTCCTAATGCAAGGGTTAAGTTAACCTCTATGTTAAGCCATGAAGAAGTTAATTAACTAGGGTTTAGTCAATTATATGGTTTGATTCTAAACTCAAATTGGAATTTTAGAGTTTCACTAAAGCTAGGTCAAAATTTAGGGTTTCACTTTAGGGTTAGTCCTAATGGAAGTTTCTAGGGTTTGACCCAAAACCCACATCAAGAACAACATATAAATAAATTTATAAAACTCATCATTTTAATTAAATACATAATCAAACTAAATAAGGAAATTTACACTAATGCCCTAATCTGGAAATATGGTAGTAACATCTCCAGGGCTGAGCATATCTTTACGTGGATCGGTATCGGGAGAGACCCCTGCCGTGCCTGTCAGTGCACCCAGCGAGATTTCTGCCGATGAGCCTCGGTTGGAATTTGACGAGGATCTGGAAGACTATTTGCCAGCGTCGGTTAGCAGACCCCTTTCTCCAGGTATGACAGCTTGCTTAGCATCGTTAAGAAATGATTTAGCTGTACAGGCCGCAGATGCGCCATATATGCCGTCGGCCATGGGTAAATGTCGTCTTCACGCCTCTTTCTAGAAAAGTTAACATCATTTCGATACTAACTTCCCTTCATCCTCTTTTCAAGGGAAGACCTCTTCGGGGAGGGCAGTGTAGATGCGCCCTTCAGCTCTGCGTCAGGTCCTGGCAGCGACACGGAGGTGGCTGATTTTGAGGAGGAAACATCTTCGGGTGCCGGCTCGCCTGTCGACGAGATTCCGATACCTCAAGAGGAGAACGAGCCTGTCATTGCGACAATGCCTCCTGTGAGCATGCTGGTATCTTCGTCCGGCGTTGGCGCTTCTTCTTTCGTTGCACCACCTGTTGACGCGACGGTCGTGGCAACATCGTCTGCGGTTGTTCTCGGAGGGGGATTCGCCAATATCGAGGCCACCCCCAGCGTCCAATCAAATTTAGCTATGCTGATCGAGCAGTACACTGATATCTTCTACACCACTTTGAAAATGCTAATATCAAGGGTGTTGACGAAGAATCTTGCTTTGTGTCGCTGAAGAGGTCCTTCTAGTCTGTGATAATGCCGATCCGAGAATTCGACGACACTGGGCTAGCTGAAATGCTGGAGAAGATAGTTAATGGTTTGGAGCAACCCATTAACGAATACTTGCAGCTAGCTCAAGACAATGTTGAAGATCTGGTCCAGGCTAGATACGACTCCATGACTGCGCGGCTCGCCAAACAGATGGCAGGCATAAATAAATCCATCCAGACACATCAGCAGGAGATGGATGAAGGAAAAGTCATCCTGGAGGAGGCCATTGCTCTTAAAATGAAGTGCCAGGCCGAGCACGAAGGGAATGTAGCGAGGGTCCTCAGGCTGGAAATAAAACTCGCTCAGGCAAAAGAGTGGGCTTCTCAGTCGTCGGAAGCTCTAGTTGTGGTGGATAGCCGATTTGTCGTAGCACAACAGAACTTGGCGCGTGCAGATGTCGTCCGTGCTGGTTTTCTTCGGGCTAGAGCCGAGCTGTCCCTCCTGAGCAATGATGAGGCACGGCTCGAGCGGGCTCGCCATGATGTCTTGGATTCCAGGACTGAGAGGATGGCCGCACTGGCGCAGCAGCTTCGCGACCTGACTGCTCCCCCAAAATGATGTACTTTTGCTTTTGCTTTTCAATGTACTTCCGCTCCTTTTTGGGAATAATAAAGAGGCTTTCATCTTTTCAGGAATTTGCTATTGATAGGAGCCATTAACAGGTCTCCATTAGGCCGGGCTAACCTGTAAGCGTCGTTTGAGAACGTCGTCTCGATCACATAAGGGCCTTCCCATTTGGGCTGGAATTTGCCCTTACTTCTGTGAGTAAGAATCATCGGCCTTCTTACGGCTAAAACTAGCTCGCCGACTTTGAACACCCTTTCCTTCATTTTTTGATTAAAAGCTCTAAAAATGCGTGCTTGGTAGAGCGTGATGCGCTGTTGAGCTTGGAGGCGTTTCTCGTCTAATCCTTCTAGCTCTTGAAGCCTTAACAGGTCATTCTTTTCTTGAGTCAGTTCATTAGCCACGGCTATCCTGAGTGACAGAATTTGGATCTCGATGGGGAGAACCGCTTCGCTCCCGTAGACTAATGAGAATGGTGTGCAACCTGTTGGTGCCCTTACCGTTGTGCGGTATGCCCAGAGACATCCTCCCAGCTTCTCATTCCAATCGCTTTTGTTCGAAGAGACGAACTTCTTCAAGAGCTTGATAATGGTTTTGTTGAAAGCTTCCGCCAAACCATTAGCAGCAGGATTATATGTCGTAGAGGCAACATTTTGTATCCGATTTTTATCGCAAAATAGATGAAACGCTTGGCTGATAAATTGAGGCCCATTGTCATGGATTATTCTTTGGGGTATCCCGAAGCGGTAAATAACGTGATGCTTGATGAAGCTGATCACATTAGATGCCTTTACCTCAGTAAGAGGGATCGCTTCTGCCCATTTGGAGAAGTAATCCGTGATGGCCAGTATGAACCGGTGACCTCTGGAAGAAGACGGGTGAATAGGACCAATGATATCCATACCCCATGCTTCGAAAGGCCAGGATGCAACCGTAGGATGTAGATATTCGGAAGGTTGATGGATAAAGTCTGCGTGGACCTGACAGGCTCTGTAGTGCCTTGCATACTTTATTGCATCTGTGATCATAGTAGGCCAGTAATAGCCCATTCTCCTGACGCGATCCTGTAGCTTAGGACCGGGTTGATGCTCTCCGCATACGCCGTCGTGGGTTTCATGGATAATCCGCTGTGCTTCATCACCAAAGAGACATCATAATAATTGTCCGTCATAAGACCGGCGATATAGACATTGTGACGATGCGTCGAAATAGAAGCATAATGATCGTCTTTTAACGGATACCGCTTCTTTAGGATCCTCTGGCAAGATTTCGTATGCTACGAAATCTATAAAGGGACTTCTCCAGTCTCTCCTGGGAGGATCTGTGTCCACCAGGTAGCTGCGTTCTATGTAAAAGTTATTTTTCACACAGAATAAATCTCTATTAAGAAGGATTACCGAATTCTGCCTTCTTATAGGGGTAGCTAAATCTGCAGCTAGACTGGCTAGGGCATCAGCTTTCAGATTCTGAGATCGAGGCACATGCTCTAAGAAGAATCCTTTGAATATCACGACTATCTTGACCGTTGCTCGGTGATAGGGGATGAGGTCTGGATTCCGGACTTCATATATTCCTCTGACTTGATTGACGATTAGCAGAGAATCACCGAAAGCTTCCAGAGATTCGACGCCCAATTCCTTAGCGACTTGGAGGCCGATTAGTAGAGCGTTGTACTCCGCCACATTGTTGGAACAGGGCTCGCCAAGAGAATATGCTCGGTAGATGACGAGCTTATCAGGAGTAACCAGGACAATTCCTACTCCCGAGACCACGTTTCCCCTGGGACCAGTTCTGGAGGCACCATCAAAGAATAGTTGCCATGCATCACCTTCTATTGCGGAATTACATTCTGCCACTTCGTCGGGAATGTCCTCGTACAGCTTGGAGGCCTCCGGGATCGGATGAGCAGCTAGGAAGTCAGCCAATGCTTGGCCTTTGACGGACTTCTGGGGGACGTACACCATGTCATACGGTGTCAATAATATCGCCCATGTCACGAGTCGGGAATTAAGAACGCTTGGCTTGTTCATCAGTACCCGAAGAGGATTGATCATGGAGATAATGTGAATGGTTTGGCATGTGACATAGTGTCGCGTTTTCTGCATAGCGAACATCAGAGCCAAGCATTCTTTCTTCACTGGATTGTACCGGTGTTCGGCTCCGACCATCATCATGCTGAGGTAGTAGATGGCCTGCTTGTGACCCATCTTGTTCTTTTGTGCGAGAAAAGCTCCCAGAGAATGATTCATCGCTCGAACATACAGCACAAATGGTCTTCCTATGACAGGGGGCACCAGAACTGGCGGACTAGTGAGGTAGCGCTTGATATCACCGAACGCTTGTTGACAGGCTTCGTCCCATATGAAGGATACACCTTTCTTCATGAGACAAGAAGATGGCTGACATCTTCCAGAGAGGTTGGATATGAATCTCCGGATATAAGCCAGACGACCTTGAAATCTCCTGAGTTCCCTCAGATTGCGGGGTGGTCGCATTTCAAAGATGGCCTTGACTTTATCAGGGTCCACTTGAATGCCTTTGGCGGTTATGACAAATCCCAGAAATTTGCCACTAGATACCCCCAGAAAGGACTTTGTATGATTCATTTTGAGTTGATGTTGGCGCATCAAGTCAAATACTGTCTTCAAGTCTTGGATGTAATTATCCTTGAGACGGCTTTTGACAGCTAAATCGTCCACGTAACACTCCACTGTCTTGCGTAAATGCTCATGGAATATGTTACTCATAGCCCGTTGGTACGTAGCCCCGGCGTTCTTCAATCCGAAGGACATGACCGTATAGAAATATACCCCCAATGGTGTCCGGAAGGCAGTGTGCTTCTCGTCTTCAGCTTGATTTGATTGTATCCTAAAAATCCGTCCATGAAAGACATACGTTCAAAACTGCATGTATTATCAATCATGACGTCTATGATGGGAAGAGGGAACTCATCCTTGGGGCAGGCTGTGTTCAGATCTCGGTAATCGATGCAGACTCGTACTTTCCTATTTTTTTTCATGACAGGGACAACATTGGCGACCCAGTCGGGATGTTGTTCTTCACGGATGAAGCCGTAGGTTATCAACTTCTTGATTTCAGCTTCAATGGCGTCCATCATATCTGGGCGGAATCGACGTTGGTGCTGCTTCACAGGCTTTGAATTGGGCAATATATTGAGCTTATGAGTAGCTACCTTTGGATCAAGGCCTGGCATGTCCTCATAATTCCATGCAAAGACGTCGATATATTCTTTTATCAGCTGGATAACTTCTTCCCTTTCTGCTTCGGAAAGATTGTTACTGACAAATATCGGCTTTGGCGAAAGTTCATCCCCAACGTTAATCTGGATAACTTTGTCTTCAATGGACGGTTCTCTCTGCTCGAAACGGAACTCCCATTGTGTATCCATTTGCTGAGCCCAAGCGTCATTCTCAAACGGTTCGAATTCTTGTTCGTCTGATTCAAAGGAATCCGTCACTACCATATTTGCTGATAATGTTCGCTCGAGAGTACGAGATGAGTTGTAGGGCACTGAGCCATTTTGAGAGAAGGAAAAGATATTCTCGTTTGACTCAGGAGCTGCGAGGGAGGTGGTATACCCTAACCCGAAACGAGTTCGTTGATAGTAGGGATTATCGTGCAGCGGCATTCATCTGCCTTCCCGTAGTTGAGACCCGGTTCCTGCTTCAAGTTATAATCCATATTTTGCATGATCTTCAGAGCTTACAGGCTGTATCGGTGAACCTGCATTTTATCGGCATCGTCGTCGGAAGAATCCTATTGCACAGTCGATTTATTGTGCATGCGGCCGAAGACTATTGGATGCTAACTGCTGCAAGTAGGTGGGACAATAAAGATAGAATCCTCATGCAGTCCATATGTCGTGGTGACATTGGATGATGATGCCACTTGCCATACATACGGATGATAGAAATCTATAGCTTCCAAAAAATTTTGCGCTATAGGTTCTATATCGTCGTAGGGGGAGGATTCCAGATTTAGAATTTGGGCGTCAATATACTGGAAAAGAGGATGTTTATTATCATCTGAAATTCCGTTCCCGGTTGCATTTACATCACTCGGCTGCCTATTGCGTCGAAGGTTGATGACCAAGGGTGGAGGCTTCTGGTTCAAAGTGATCACTAGAGGATCACCCCCTTTTTCTAACCTGGTCTCGTTCAGGTGGATAGCCGTAGGCTCCATGGCTTTTGGACGAGTAGTCCGTCCTTTCACCTTGATTGACAGAGGTTGCTTGTGTCACGCCCCGATCTCCTGCAGGCTAATCGGCCGTTCCCGCTAGGCGGGAATCACCCTCGCCAGCGCTCCCGCGGAACGATCGCTTGACCCATCCGGGCGTGATGCCGCACGAGCGTGAACCGCGTCCGTGCAAGGCCGTGATTCATTGGCTGGCGGTAAGAGTTCTAAGCCACAGAGTCGCACAGATTGTCCGAGTGCAGCGGAGTCATGAACGCTTAGGCGATCGGTAACAAGTTCTCTGAGTTGACAAATATAGCGGAAGTATTAAAACACAAGTTGAAGTAAGGCAAGCTCTTTTATTGATATGAACATGTGTTACAGGCGGCGTATAGCCGAGATTACAAGTCGCTCAAGCCTCTCTCTCTCTGAAACATAAAATCGTGCCAAGCGGCTATAATAGTAGAATGATCGTACAGGCGATGATCAGGCGATGTTCACAACATTATGTCTTGTATATGTGCTTCAGTTCCGGACGTACCGTTGCAAGGCTTCAGAGGGAACTCTTGGCCTTAGCACGCACGTTGGAGACATCCGCACCGAACGAGGTTCTCCCGCACCCTGCACACAAACTGGTGGATTATCAGTACATTGAATGCACTGGTGGGGAAGCTACTCGCCCGCTCGACAAATGCAAACACGTAATACAGGTTCCATGCACAACTATTAAGTTGTCTTTCTAGTTGCCTTAGGATCAGGTTTATGCAAATATTGAATAGCCTAACGTGTCGGGCAGTGCGCCGTGCGATGTTTGAGGAAACACGGCGAGACTTACCAACTTACCATTTGTCCTTCCCTGTCCAAGGCAAACATTGTTAATTCGAGCATGGGAAAGTATAAACATTCAGGGGCATAGCATATGCAAACACGAGGGTCGTTTTAACAGGATCGTTCAGGTGTTTATTTGTTCTTGATGCGATGTAGTGACTCGCACGCGGATAGCCGCTAAGCGAGGATAAATTGTTTATCCTTCGTTTACAAGTTTTTCTTTCGTTTACAAGCAAGCATGCAACAAGTTAAATACAAGGCGATCACTGGCGTATGCCATAATGGACGGTATAGTCTTTGACGAGATAGTTTGCAACGAAGTACAAGAGGTGCTGCAAACCACTCCGCTGAACAAGAGACTATTTAGTCTTTGACGAGATGGTGTGCAACAAGTACAAGAGGCGCTGCAAGCCATTCCGCCGAACAAGAGACTAAGAACAATTGTCTCGCCCGGACCGGGTCGATGCCAGTGCCCCAGCATCGCTCGCGAGACCGTTACCCTGTGCACTGGTTGTCCATGATCGAACGGGACCTTGGTTGGGGCAACAAGAGTACAAGACAAGAGTACAAGACAAGAGACAAGCTGTTGAGGCAACAATAGTACAAGACAAGATGCATTGCCTATTTCATTGTTCAGTGAATGACTTTTGCCTTGATGCAATTCTCCTTGGGCGGAGATTGCCTTAGTGACCTAGCGGTCCCGAATACTTGCAGGTTTATTCAGGCACGAAACGACTACGTAGTAGTCTCCCGGGGTTTGGATAAAAATACGGCATCATTACAAGCAGACAAGCATGCGTTTCTAAGGAACGTAAGTAGCACGTTGGCTCGGGCCCGAAGGTAAGTCGAGAGATGAAACCGTTAGGGACTTAGCATGCGAGGGTCTAAATACAAGCAGTATTTCAATTTCCATATTCTAGCATAGCAATACGAGTTAGGATTATTCCCTTAGCTAGGTGCGTTGGATTTATTAGCATGCAGGGGGTGAATCACCTAGCGACTAGCATGAATATTCCAGATTTTATGTGTGCTGGCTAAGCAAAGACAAGTTCACCGTAGCCACCCACCTTAGCGATGATTCGCCTCGGTAGAGCGATACGTCAAGCGAGCCTCTGAAAGTCTATGCCGGATTCCTGTAGGGACAAGTCTGGATATCTTTTGCTTCTCGTTGAGGCAAGGCGGGTCGGGACAGTTGCACTATTGCCGTTTGAGACGGCAGTCCGCTAGAGCGGAATGGGGTGTTACATCCTACCCAACTTAGAAAAAGTCTCGTCCTCTAGACTTACTAAGGACAAGCAGTGATCTAGGATTGAGGCAATCCTAGACAAGTCGTTGCACTTGTTCATTTGGATATTCACTTACACAAGCGTCGAAATCAGCATATCGCTTAGACTGGATCGTGCGCACCTTCGACATGCATTTCTAGTGTGAACACGTCAACCAGCTTAGTGATAGCGAAGTCTCAGCACTCGAGTTTCACCTTTTTCTAAGTCTTGGATGGTGCACTAGTTCAAGGCGTCCCTCGAATAGATGTATTCAACCAAACTTAGAGTTAGTGAAAATCGGACAAGCTACTAGCGATACTCTCAAGGGTTCGCACAGGTTGGCACAAAGGCCACTCGCAGCATACAACCAGACAAGCAATCATATCAATCAAAACACATTTTGAAAGTATTTAGACTTATTGTTGGAATATCCCATCGAGGCATTGAGAGAGAGCGTGCACATAACTCACGAACGAGCTTTCAAAACAAAGATATCGAATCGAAGTCCAAAGGCGTAGAAGCCAGGCTCTGATACCAACATGTCACGCCCCGATCTTCCGCAGGCTAATCGGCCGTTCTCGCTAGGCGGGAATCACCCTCGCCAGCGCTCCCGCGGAACGATCGCTTGACCCATCCGGGCGTGATGTCGCACGAGCGTAAACCGCGCCCGTGCAAGGCCGTGATTCATTGGTTGGCGGTAAGAGTTCTAAGCCACAGAGTCGCACAGATTGTCCGAGTGCAGCGGAGTCATGAACGCTTAGGCGATCGGTAACAAGTTCTCTGAGTTGACAAATATAGCGGAAGCATTGAAACACAAGTTAAAGTAAGACAAGCTCTTTTATTGATATGAACATGTGTTACAGGCGGCGTATAGCCGAGATTACAAGTCGCTCAAGCCTCTCTCTCTGAAAGATAAAATTGTGCCAAGCGGCTATAATAGTGGAATGATCGTACAGGCGATGATCAGGCGATGTTCACAACATTATGTCTTGTATATGTGCTTCAGTTCCGGACACACCGTTGCAAGGCTTCAGAGGGAACTCTTGGCCTTAGCACGCACGTTGGAGGCATCCGCACCGAACGAGGTTCTCCCGCACCCTGCACACAAATTGGTGGATTATCAGTACATTGAATGCACTGGTGGGGAAGCTACTCGCCCGCTCGACAAATCCAAACACGTAATACAGGTTTCGTGTACAACTATTAAGTGGTCTTTCTAGTTGCCTTAGGATCAGTTTCATGCAAATATTGAATAGCCTAACGTGTCGGGCAGTGCGCCGTGCGATGTTTGAGGAAACACGGCGAGACTTACCAACTTACCATTTGTCCTTCCCTGTCCAAGGCAAACATTGTTAATTCGAGCATGGGCAAGTATAAACATTCAGGGGCATAGCATATGCAAACACGAGGGTCGTTTTAACAGGATCGTTCAGGTGTTTATTTGTTCATGATACGATGTAGTGACTCGCACGCGGATAGACGCTAAGCGAGGATGAATTGTTTATCCTTCGTTTACAAGTTTTTCTTTCATTTACAAGCAAGCATGCAACAAGTTAAATACAAGGCGATCACTGGCGTATGCCATAATGGACGGTATAGTCTTTGACGAGATGGTTTGCAATGAAGTACAAGAGGCGCTGCAAACCACTCCGCCGAACAAGAGACTATTTAGTCTTTGACGAGATGGTGTGCAACAAGTACAAGAGGCGCTGCAAGCCATTTCGTCGAACAAGAGACTAAGAACAATTGTCTCGCCCGGACCGGGTCAATGCCAGTGCCCCAGCATCGCCCGCGAGACCGTTACCCTGTGCACTGGTTGTCCATGATCGAACGGGGCCTTGGTTGGGGCAACAAGAGTACAAGACAAGAGTACAAGACAAGAGGCAAGCTGTTGAGGCAACAATAGTACAAGACAAGATGTATTGCCTGTTTCGTTGTTCAGTGAATAACTTTTGCCTTGATGCAATTCTCCTTGGGTGGAGATTGCCTTAGTGACCTAGCGGTCCCGAATACTTGCAGGTTTATTCAGGCACGGAACGACTACGTAGTAGTCTCCTGGGGTTTGGATGAAAATACGGCATCATTACAAGCAGACAAGCATGCGTTTCTAAGGAACGTAAGCAGCACGTTGGCTCGGGCCCGAAGGTAAGCCGAGAGATGAAACCGTTAGGGACTTAGCATGCGAGGGTCTAAATACAAGCAGTATTTCAATTTCCATGTTCTAGCATAGCAATACGAGTTGGGATTATTCCCTTAGCTAGGTGCGTTGGATTTATTAGCATGCAGGGGGTGAATCACCTAGCGACTAGCATGAATATTCCAGATTTTATGTGTGCTGGCTAAGCAAAGACAAGTTCACCGTAGCCACCCACCTTAGGGATGATTCGCCTCGGTAGAGCGATACGTCAAGCGAGCCTCTGAAAGTCCAAACCAGATTCCTGTAGGGACAAGTCTGGATATTTTTTGCTTCTCGTTGAGGCAAGGCGGGTCGGGACAGTTGCACTATTGCCGTTTGAGACGGCAGTCTGCTAGAGCGGAACCGGGTGTTACAGCTTGGCAGAGGGTTCCTCTGGCTCCCGGTGGAATTCCTTCTCTGCTTCAGCTGACACCTCTTCCGTGCAGTCTTGAGAGTACAACACGGCATCAGAGTAGTAGAATTCTACTCCTTTGAACGGGTTCAGGTCAGCGATCTCCGTTTGCACTGTTCCTTTGGCGTCTACATATTTGAAGCATTGGTGTAGAGTTGAAGGAACGATGTTATGGTCGTGGATCCAAGGTCTACCCAGCAGAATATTATAGGACACCTCTGAATCGATGACGTAACATGTAGCCACCGATCTGAGGTTGCCAATCTGGATCCTCAGGCGAATCTTCCCCAACGGCTTACTTCTTCCGGCATTGAAACCCACGATTGTAGTGGTGGTGTACGCCAATTCGCTGGTAGGAATCCTCAGCGGTCTGAGCAGACTATGAGGAATGATGCTGATTGAGGATCCCGGATCTATGTGAATCCGGTCGACCTCCATGGAACCGATGTACCCGGTGTAATAGAGGGGTCTGTCATGTCTGTTATACTTTAAAAGCATGTCATCTTGAGTGAAAGTGATGTTTGGGATCACCTCCATCACACTGTGGCATTGAGGACATGCCACGGGTTCTTTGGTAGACCTATTATTCGTTGCGCACGAAAGTGCAAATAATAGGTTCGGGACAAGCCCTGCCAAAGGTAATATGGATATGACAGTCTTTGTGGACCTAACACCACTGGCGTACTTAGAGTTAAGTACGGGCGTTAAGTTGAGATGACAACCGATATGATAATCGATAGCCAAAAAACTCGGAGAGTTTGTTCAGAGGTAATATGAACATGACAAACTTCTGGGATGCAATTCCATCGGGGATGGAGGTGCATATCTGCTCAGAGATAATATGGACATGGCAGTCTTTGTGGACCTAACACCACTGGCGTACTTAGAGTTAAGTACGGGTGCTAAGTGGAGATGACAACCGATATTAGAGGTAGTATGAACATGATAATCGGTAGCCAAAACCAAGAAGGTTTGTTCAGAGGTAATATGAACATGACAAACTTCTGGGTTAAGAAATGAAATGCTTGGATGATGAACATAAACTTATGTCTGGACAATTCACTGTGAAGTATTTTTCTTGAATGAGGATAGTCCAGAAGAATCCATTGGAGAGACTTTTTAGGGACTCTTCCTCAGGTACATTCTTGAAGAGAGCAAATTGTCACGTAAAAAAGAATAAAAAACCAATTGGTAAGGACCGTCCCCTTGTTTACAGATGCAAAGTGATGACCTTGGCCTCGATCAACTTCTGAATTTTCTTTTTTAGCACATAGCACGCCCTTGTGGGGTGATGAGTGTACCGATGAAAGAGACAATAATCTGGGTCATCAACTTAGCTAGCCCTGTCAGGATGTCTGATGTTGGGTAGCTGAAGTTTGCGCTCTTTCATCAATATATCGAAGATTTCAATAATGTCGTCTTCATTGAAGGAGAAAGTCCCTTTTGGTCTTCGGGCTCCTGATGCCTGAATTTTACGGTCTTGCGGGAAGATCGTCGTCGTTGCATCATCTTCGGATCTTGAGGGAATTCTACCCCCAGCTTTGGATGCCTCCCTGTTTTGTCGCGGTAGGCTACCCCCAGACATGCCGTGGCATCTGTCCACATAAGCTGATTTAGAAGGAGTTGCCTCTGGTTGTACAGGACTAGACCTTGAAGATTTGGGTTTCGCAAGAGATGCAGTATACCCCAACCCAAAATGAGCTTGTTGACGGTAAGAATTACCATGCAACGGTGTTCGTCTGCCCTTTCCATTGTTGAGGCCTGGTTTCAGCTTCAAATCATAACCCATGCTTTGTATAATTTTTAACGCTTGCGGGCTATATCTGTGGATTTGTATTCTGCCAGTTTTAGACTCGCGAAATTCTTACTGCATGATCGGGCTGCTTCGCATGCGACCGAAGACTATTGGATGTTGGTCGTCGCGAGTTGGAGAAATAATAAAGATGGAATCTTCACGTGGTCCACCTGTCATGACGACATTAGATGTTGAAGCATCTTTCCACAAGATCTTCCCGTGATTGACCGTTAGGAGAACTGAAGCATGTTTATGACCCTCGTCTTCGTGTTTCTGGATCAGATAATTGTGTAGGTCAGGAGGAGTTGCAAAAGAAGAAGACTTGTTTCTTCTGTTCTCATCAGTGGACATGTAGATGTTGGGAACCACAGTTTTCCCTGTGCCACCTGTATACAACAGGTTGGCTATCTGGGTGGAGGATAATCCCCGAGTAGGGTATCTTCCCGCAAGTTGAGCCTTCTTTACGCTGAGTGGCTTCTCATGGCATAATTTGGAGCTCTGCTCTGGTTGGCATAAAGCTGAGGATGTCCTCAGTCGGCTATCAGCTTCTCACGTAATCCGGAGGGAAGGCAGATTGTTCCCTTGCTGGCGTAAAGGCCGAGAAGTTGAGTAGTCCGCTGTATGCTTTCCCTTGCGTAGTTTGCAGTGATCATCTGCTTTTCTACGGAAGACAGATGCATTTTTGTGCGTGGAGCACGTTTGGGACTCTTGATTTGGCGCTGAGGCATCATCAGAAATTTTGTCTATTCCGCTAGGGACGGGAGACTAAAATTTACGTGCAGAGCACGGAGTAGGCTTCTGGACTAGCGCTGAGGCATTGTCAGAAGTTTTGTCTGTTCCGCCAGGGACGGGAGACTAAAATTTATGCGCAGAGCACGGATTATACTTCTGGGTTAGCGCTGAGACATTGCTAGAAGTTTTGTCGGCCCTGCCAGAGACAGGCGACTGAATTTTACGTGCAAGGTACGGATTATACTTCTGGGTTAGCGCTGAGGCATCGCCAGAAGTTTTGTCGGCCCTGCCAGAGACAGGCGACTGAATTTTACGCGCAAGGCACGGAGGGAGCAAAGCTACAACCTCATTGGTCGGAGAGATCGGAGAGATCAGAGAGTCTACAGGAATGGTAGAGGATGTCTTGGGCATCCAGACCTTGCGCAGCTTCCTGTTGCTTTGGACGGAGAGGGAGTGAGAGCAACCCCCTGCTCGAAGCATGTCTTCGTAGGCAGACTGGTCGAACTGGACGACCAGTGTCTTCTTTACGGATCCCACGGATACCATATCGTGTTGAGCAATAGCTTCCTCATCAGAAGAGAAAGATGTCCCCAGCAGAGTCGCCATCTTGTTTAGGATGATAAACGAGAAAAGATTGATAATGTGGAAAATGAGGTCTTATACGAAAACTCGCCCTTCTTTTATGTTTACAAACAAGATTGTACAATTTAATCCTATACGAGGATATCTAAGTATAATTTATTTAATCTGGGTAAATATTGCTATAGGTGTCTGATCTGCAGTCGATCACTTTAGCCCTTGGACCACACGATGTTGAAGAAGTGCCGTGGAAGATAGAAAGCAGCTTCGAAGGTTGCTAAAGAGGGTGGATGCACGATGCCAAAGTCGTCGATCCCTTCTCTTTGCCTGAGCTCTGGATTCTCCTCTCTCTCTCTCTCTCTCTCTCGACCGTTTGACCTTCGATCTTTGCGACCGTTGGATCTGATACTGGATTTCTTGATCAATTTTTTGATCAATTTCTTTCACCTTTTCCTCTATTGACAGAGGTCTCCATTTATAGAGTTTTTAGTGACAGTGACCACACAGTCGGCGTAGAAACCGAGTAGTAGAAAGTACAGCACCCTTTTACACAACGGTTTAAAATAACCAATGCCTGCGTATAGATGACCTTTTGAGTGAGCATGTGACGCGCGTCCAACTAAGGGACAAAACGCGTATATCTGCTACGAAGATCACGGCGTAGAAGCCACGTAGGTCTGTTTGCCTTCTGCGAAGCGTAAGAAGCTCACGTCTGCCTGTGTAAAACTGGACAGCATATCCCCTTATATGCGTAAGAGTAGTTTACGCAAAGGGGATGCCACTAAATGACGGTTCGGTGACATTTAATCGAATCCCCAGCATTAAATGTGGAGATCCGCCATTATCCTGCTTATTAAATGCAGAGACGTATTTTGAAGGCCTGCCACCCTTCTGTGCCTCAAGTGCAGAGACGTGCCTTGGGCATCTGTCAGTATTAGGCGCTTTAAATGCAGAGACGTGCCTCGAGAAACTGTCACCGCTCTGCGCATTAAATGCAGAGACGTGCCTCGAGCCCTGTACGAAGTGCAGCTTTTGACGTGGCAGCTGTTTGTCTTCCGCGGAGCATAAATAGCTCACATCTGCCTGTGTAAAATTAGGCAGTGTATTCCTTCGTATGTGTAAAAGCGGTTTACGTAAAGGAAATGGCAGTAAATGACAGCCTGGGTTGCAGTGCCGCGCCATCATTATACCCGTCACCTGGGGAGTCGTTCAGTACTCTCTGTCAGGAGTCCAGACGTCAGGTTCATTGCATGATCTGACGGGTTCATTTCGAAGAATACGAAGCGTTCCTCATATACTTCAATGCTGCATTGAAAGCGGATGAGTTTTACGCCATAAAGGCGATGAAGCACCCTGTTTACGCTGAAGCAGCCTGGACATACTGTATTACGCGGATGGTCCTTGAGCCTATATTTTTACGCTGTGCTCAGCAAAAAACCTATGTTGTACGTCTTGATGGCTCTAAGGTCCTCTGTTTATGCTGCCCAGTATCAACATGCTGCGTACAGCTATCCAGCGTATTTTCCATGCTTCTACAGCGTGTGCGCGTCAAAATCAGCCCGTATCGGCAAAAATTCTCCGTATCGTAACTTTTGCAAAATCCTGGCGCATTTAGTGCATGCTCGTCCGAATGCGAAGAAACTTGCGCCACTGGACTCGTGGTATCGCATCGGTCCTGTGACCCCATTTTCACACAATTCTGAGATAGTTGACTAAGTCACTTATTGGCGGGCATCACGGTTGACTTTTTGGGCGAATTTGTGTTCGGCTTATCGAAATCCATAATTTGACATACCGTTGAGTTCATACTGACTTTTACAGTTGGTTTGACCTATAATTTATCCCATTTAGAGACCGTTACCCCTGACACGCTTTTCGGTACAAAGTGGGGCCACACAAGGACCCCACTTTGACCCAAAATTACTGTTTTGCCCCTGTGTCCAAATTGGATGAAAGGGTAGTGATTTCTATCTATTTTGCCAATTTTGAAAATGTTGGTAATGTCTATTTCAGCATCCGAAGATGTTTGTTCGAAGGCCTTAGTTCCTGATCCCGTGTCCTTGATATCTGGATGTTACATTTTGCAGCTTTCTTGCCAGGCAAGTATACCTTGCAATTGTACTGTTATTCATATTCCATATGTTGCATGCATCTTTATTTTCTGTCTTTAGTTCATATATTTTCACTGTTATATAAAATGCGTGTCCAAAAAAACTTGGGTACAATGATGGTGTCGTCGTGATTGTTTTTATTATGTATATGCAATGACCTTGTTTATGAGACCGCCCCATTATCATGAAGCATCATTAGATTTCATTTGGTTGTGACACATTTTTACACGAGTTGTGAGTCTCATATAGATCACGGACTTACGTATTGACTGATCATCGGTACGTGTGGGACGTGCATTAGGGATAACTGCTGTTAGAAACTTTGTATGCTAGTAGACTTGGCAGTTATTTAGAGGTTTTATCGTGTCATGGATGTGACATGCTTAGAGCATGGGGTGGGGAGAACAACAAGTAAGGCATTTTGGCTCCTTTGTACTTTTTCCCTTGTCCGCCCGGACGCTCCGCCGGAGCGACGGGTGGTGATGACCACTGTATATTATATATTATCAAGCGGCCTCTGGCGTTCAAAAGACGACATGCTTTATATGCCCCTGGATCTCCAAGAGAACCATGCTAATCCTATTTTTAGCCAGATAGCCCAAGCGTTGGAAAAGTTGTTCTTAAACTGCATTCACTTAGACGGTTAGGCGACCCATTGGATATTTATTTAAGTACTTTATTGGCATGCTTTTATGTATCTTGTTATGTCCCTCTGAGGACCTGGCCCTTCCAGGTGTAGCTGTTCTTGAGTATTCGCAGGAGCGCAGATTCGGATGGTTACGTATATTTCGAGGAGGTCTTCTCTTCGAGCCCCGTGGTTATTAGTTGATATTCTTATATTGTGTTTGTTGTGTTGTACTTATATATTCTAGTTCGGCAGTGGATTTGTTTCCATTTGACTATCATCTTAGATACTTTATACTGAGATCTAGTTTCATAGATATTGGTTATTTATATATGATTCTGTGGATAAGATTTAGATTGTACCCTGTGACTTGTGATAGATTTATACCACTTGTGGATTGATATTCCTAATACAGCGTACGTATGCGTTATGGTTTCCATATATTGGAGTGCCATAACCATGCGGCTGGCATGCTTACGTGTTCCTAGTCCTACGTATTTTTGGGACTGGGGCGTGACATGTTTTTAGTAGTGGCCTATGCAGGTCGAGAGCATATTGTCTCGGTTACATTACTGTACCGAGCAAGCCTACAAATAGGATTAGAATATAGGATCTCATCCACTATTGACTATGACTCGCATTCTTCCAGTCTGTTTTATTTGAATAGTTGCTTCCTGCTTGATTCATGTACTTTCCTAATAGTTCCTTGAGTATAGCCCCCTCCTAGAATATAAAAGTCCATGTTGTTAGATGATAAGTAAGGTAACCTTCCTATTAAGAGTACAACTAGAGTGTTGACACATCACTAAGTTAGAATACTTAATGAACCATAGCACCCTTACCTGTAGATGGATTGACCATTATCCCTTGATAATTAGGGATGACTTGAGATAGTATAAACACTACTAGAGTCAGTTAAAAATTTGACCATAGTATTTGACCCTAGCATGAAGGAACCAATAGAGATCCAAGATTTAACAATTAGACTAAACCTAACTTTTATAGTAAGATAGTATTTGAGAACTATAAACTTAGATCCTTGTCTTGATATTACCAGAATAGTACCTTAAGAAGCCAAGAGGAATAAATATAACATCTCCCTTGATCATACAACAGACATAATGATTAGCATACCCTATTTTCTTAAGAAACTATGATGCTATCTAGAGCCCAATATTTTAATTTTATATATTGTTCCTCTGCGACCTTAACGTTCGCTAATTGTGCGACAACTAAATTATGTTCTTCTTTTCTTCATCTTTCAACCCGTGCCACCTGACACTTCTGATTATAGACTGAGTAATTTTATTCTATGTTAGGATATATAGTTTGCTAAGGTTATAGTTGTAATCTTGAATTTTAAATTTTTGTGCTTGGTAGTTAGAACTTGATAGTTGAGTATTCATTTAGATTATAATTTATGGTTATACCTTAGTTTTAAATCACGTAATTGAACCCATATCTCCTTATAAGTTATATCCCCTTTTCCCTTGAAGGCCAGTAACTTTTTCATTCTTACTATTAACACATGTTCTATAAACACTATGACTAAGACTTAAAATGACCATTACCTATATAATGCAATAGGATACCCTAATAGGTACCCAAATCTTTTCTCGTGTACCCCAATAAGAGTTTCTGCCTTATTGACAAGTGCAAGATTATTTCGTAGAATCTCCTTTAAGGCAGTTACAGTATTAGTTTATTATTTTAAGTTGGGTAGTGTGCCTCATAACACAGTATCACCTAGTCCTCTTGACCCATTGATGAAGTATAACCGAATGGCACCAACTATATACTAGCATAAGAAAATAGTGTTTGTTCAGACTGTAGAACTTAGAGGCTATACCCCTATTTGGTCGACTAGCGACTTAGACAATGAGTTAGTATGACAACTGTAGAGATTGTAGAGTCTTATCTTTTTGTGAACTTGAATTATTTTGTACCTTCTTTCATCACAATCTAGCGTATTTATGTTTGATGTACTACCTTGACGTATGTTGCTATCATAGCCTAGTTTTGCAAGCTTATTCCTTATCAAGCTTGTTTATGACACATGTATTATTGGAGTACTATACTAATACGTTGTCTAAATCAGAATCAGTGTATTAAGGTCTAGCTAACCTTAGTGCACTTGGTTCGCTCTTCGTATGACTACTTTACGTGGATTGAGATATATAATAGTAGATGAATATACTTGCCCCTGGATATGTCTGACATATCGTATTGGTTACATAACTATACTGATACGAGTATGCGAATAAGGATTTACCAAAAAGGATTCAATCCACAACTGCCTTGACAATTTCTATTGAATTCTTTAAACGCCTTGATCCCCATACGTCTATTCTATTACCTCTCCCTTGAACTCTTTATTATTGATCTCCATCTTCCCTTATTTCGGAAAGATAAAACCTCGTGCTTGGTATGAGTTTGATATACAGATAGTACTAGATATACCCATAGGCCAATCGCATTATTTGGTGACTATCTTTTATAATTTATTAAGGGTATATCATATATAATATAATTGGTGTTAAAGTTTTGAGGATTGAATAACATGAGTAAATAAATTAAGGAATATTTTTCTAAAGTGTATAGCCTTATATGATAGATGGGTAAATTCTAAGTTGGGTAGAAGTCGCATTGTTAATTTGAGGTTAAATTCTTTTAGATTGTGATCAAGTAGGATTAGATGGAGAGATTAAGTCATTTTAAATATGAGAATTTTAGAAGGAGTTAGATGATGAGTATTTAATAAATTTTAAAATCTTGATATGGCGAACCAAATATTTATACTTGAGCATATAATTTAAATTCTGAATATTAAAGGTTGAATCCTCGATTTAAATCTTGAGAAAAATAAATAGAACTCTAAAACATGAACATTGACGGATTGAATTCCAAATTTGATGATATGAATTGAAGGTTAAATTTTGAGTGTTGGAATACCAATTTAAAATATTGAGGATGTAAATTGAAATTAAAATTTGAAGAGTACAAAAATTCATAAGTTGAAGATAGGAATAATATTTGATTAGAAATGTTTTCTAAAGAAGATTATGATAGCTGGAGCTCGTGATATAAAATTGATATGCGTTATTTAATTCTTGAAGATGTTATATGGATTTAATTTAAATTTGGATGTTGATGATTTAAAAATCGAGAAGAGATTATAATATGTTAAATTTTGATTAAACAGAGGTTACCTTAATTTTGAAAGTGATTGCGATGGATTAGAATATATCTTAAATTTTAGAAGAGATTTGATTGACTTACCTTATATGCGAATGTAAAATAATTAATAAATTATGCCTTTTTTAATTTCGAAGATGAAATTATTTTAAGTTGGGTAGATTGTAAACTCTCTCACCCAAAATTAGGCCTACTTGGTTAGATAGAGAAACTAGGGCTAGTTTGTATCCAATTGGAAATAGGACACGGTATTTAATTATACAATATTTATATCACTTAGCGCACCTTACCGTTGCTTCGATACTTGGAGCACTACACTAGCCATTACTTTCATACAAACCTCACACCCTTGTCCTAGACATGACCGCCTTCTATTCTGACCTTTGTGTAACTTATAATTAAGCTCCCTTGTGCTACATTCTAGTCGCACAACATTCGTCGTGAACTTTATTTCTTAATTCTAAATCAATTCCAACTTGTATCCTTGTGCGTTCCAATCGAAATTGGAGACACAATCTTGACCCGTTTCGTACAACCCAATCTATGACAATATTCTACTATGAGTTCCCTATGCCCATGACCCTTGTGCCCCACCTAATTTTAATCCCATGTACTTCTAATTAATTCAAGAACACCCTATGCATTAATTTTAATTAATTTAACTCAATTTCCTTTTTTGTGCAATTTTTTAATTGTTGGGCGTTTTTATGCAAAAGTGTATTAAGGTGTCCACCCCATTGGACATGACACTTGAAGAAATCCATTTCTCGTTCATATTAAAAAAATTCATAAATTTTTGGAATGTGCAATGCGCAACATCGCCTCCTCATTTAAACCTAGCCTTGCATTTTAAAATACAATTTATAGCCCTCCAAACATCCCCATGACAATTGGAAATCATGGAGGTTAGGATGGAGGAAGGTACATAATAAGCTACAAATCTCTATCTTATACCATCCTTGACTTTCTATCATGGCTTAGTTTTAATTTCGATGAAGAACTTTTTATAAGTTGGGTAGAATGTAAAACCCCTAATCCTAAAAATTGTATTAATATTTTTAATTAATTAATAATTAAATTATAGTAATTATGAGCTAATTAGAGGAAATAGAATTTATTTAATTTTTATTTTAGGTGTTTGTGCATTTAGGGGATTTATGGAGCAATTATAAATTTTTTCTAATTTATTCCATGTAGGAGACCTTGTGGACAGTAGAAGGATTAATTGTATGCTCTAAAATATAATTTCTAGAATTATATATATATATATATATATATATATATATATATATATGATTTATTAAGAAAGAATAAAAGGAAAAAGAAAAAGAAAGAAATGAAAAAGAAATAGAATAAAAGAAAAAGAAAGAAAGGAATTAGAAATAAAAAGAAAAAGAAAAAGAAAAAAAATGGATATAAATCCCTAATGGATCAAAAGCCGCCTTAATTCCTAAACCACTACCCATTAACTACCCGCCCTTATATAAACACAGCAACAGCAGCCTTAAGCATACCCGCGCGTGTATCCCCCCAAACCCCGCTACTATATATAGATATGCATATACGATGACCAAAACCCTAACCCTAAACTATCTCTTCTTCATCTCGAACCCCCGCCGAGACACCACGCCGCCTGGACCATCGGAGCTGCCCTGCGACCACCACGTCCGCTCGGCCGACCGCGAACAACCGTGCACCCCGCAACAGCAGTTTGAACTGCAGCGTACCTGTGTTCATGCTCTGTTTTCTGCGCCATCGCTCGACCAAACTCGACCCCGTCTTCACCGGTACGTTCACAACTTAACCCCCTTCCATACCTGTATATTAGTTAACCTCGAACAGTGCGTAAACCTAGGCGAAAACAGCGACAAGTTGGTAAAAAACGACAACTTTTGGGATCGCAGAAAACTACGGTAACTACCCATGTTCACGGACTTGTATCTCCCACCACAGAGATCTGAATTCGGTTTTTCTTTTTGGTATATGAAGACCACCTAACCTAGTTTATTTTCTGTCAAATATAATATTTTATCTATTGCTATATGTTGAATTAAATCAGTTAGAAAACTCCGAAAACATACTTTTTTCTGATTCCAAAAATTGCGATACGGAGCGCGCTCCACCAAACGGGACCGCCCCGTCATATACCAAGTGTACCAAAAGGTGCGCGCGGTATACCCAGACGTGTGAGCTTTCGTGGAAACTAATTTGGACGTGTGTGCGCATCGGAATCAGCCCGTATCCACAAAAATTCCCCCTATTATAACTTTTGTAAAAGCTCTACGCATTTAGTGCACGCTCGTCATATTGCGACGAAACTTATGCCACTGGACTCGTGGTATCGCGCCGGTCCTGTGACCTAATTTTCACGCAATTCTGAGACAGTTGACTAAGTCGCTTATTGGCGGGCCCCACTGTTGACTTTTTGGGCAAATTTGTGTTCGGCTCATCGGAATCCATAATTGGACATACCGTTGAGTTCGTACTAAATTTTAGAGTTGGTTTGACCTATAATTTGTCCCATTTAGAGACCGTTACCCCTGGCACGCTTTTCGGTGCAAAGTGGGCCACACGTGGACTCCACTTTGACCCAAAATTACTGTTTTGCCCATGTGACCAAATTGGACAAAAGGGTAGTGATTTCTAGCTATTTTGCTAATTTCAGAAACGTTGGTGATGTCTATTTCAGCATCCGGAGACGTTTGTTCGGAGGCCTTAGTTCCTGATCCCGTGTCCTTGACATCTGGATGTTACATTTTGCAGCTTTCTTGCCAGGCAAGTATACCTTGTCATTGTATTGTTATTCATATTCCATATGTTGTATGCATCTTTATTTTCTGTCTTTAGTTCATATATTTTAACTGTTATATAAAATGCGCGTCCAAGAAAACTTGGGTGCAACGACGGTGTCGTCGTGATTATTTTTATTATGTATATGCATTGACCTTGTTTATGAGACCGCCCATTATCATGAAGCATCATTAGGTTTCATTTGGCTGTGACACATTTTTACACGAGTTGTGAGTCTCATATAGATCACGGACTTACGTATTGACTGATCATCGGTACGTGTGGGACGTACATTAGGGATAACTGCTGTTAGAAACTTTGTATGCTAGTAGACTTGGCAGTTATTTAGAGGTTTTATCATGTCATCGATGTGACATACTTAGAGCATGGGATAGGGAGAACAATAAGTGAGGAATTTGGGCTCCTTTGCAATTTTTCCCTTGTTTGCCCGGACGCTCCGCCGAAGCGACGGGTGGTGATGACCACTATATATTATATATTATCAGGCAGCCTCTGGCGTTCAAAAGACGACATGCTTTGTAGGCCCCTGGATCTCCAAGAGAATTATGCCAATCCCATTTTTAGCCAGATAGCCCAAGCATTGGGAAAGTTGTTCTTAAACTGCATTCACTTATACGGTTAGGCGACCCATTGGATATTTATTTCAGTACTTTATTGGCATACTTTTATGTATCTTGTTATATCCCTCTGAGGACCTGGCCCCTTCCAGGTGTAGCTCTTCTTGAGTATTCGCAGGAGCGCAGATTCAGATGGTTACGTATATTTTGAGGAGGTCTTCTCTTCGAGCCCCGTAGTTATTAGTGGATATTATTATATTGTGTTTGTTGTGTTGTACTTATATATTCTAGTTCGGCAGTGGATTTGTTTCCATCCGACTATCATCTTAGATACTTTATATTGAGATCTAGTTTCATAGATATTGGTTAACTTATTTATATATGATTCTGTGGATGAGATTTAGATTGTACCATGTGACTTGTGATAGATTTATATCACTTGTGGATTGATATTCATAATACAGCGTACGTATGCGTTATGGTTTCCATATATTGGAGTGCCATAACCATGCGGCTGGCATGCTTACGTGTTCCTAGTCCTACGTATTTTTGGGACTAGGGCGTGACATTGGGTAGCACAAAATGGGTCGAGGTTGTGTCTCCAATTTTGATTGGAACGGACAAAGATGCAAAGTTAGATTTATTTGGAATTAAAAATAAACGTCTGCAACGAATATTGTGCGACTAAAATGAAGCACAAAAGGGCATATTTGTGAGTTACACAAAGGTCAGAATGGAAGATGGGGACGTCTAGGACAAGGGTGTGAAATTTGTTAGAAGGCAAAAGTTAGTGTAGCGCTCCAAATATCGAAGCAACGGTAAGGTACCACAGTTAAATAAAATTACGGTAATAAATTCTAACCTCAATAATTGATCCTAAAATACTAATTAAAATTCATAATCCTATAATTTGGTCAGGAGTTCATCTAGTGGGCTTCTAGGTCTAGTCCACTAACCTATACATTAAAGAACACTATATATATAATATATATATATATATACACATATCATGCAGTAATTTGCAAATAAATATACACAATACTTATAATAAATAAAAAGACAAAAATACTCCTATTTTAGGATGGGGTAGTGATAACTAGTTTAATTTATTTTTATTCCAAAATCTTGTATTGATGTAATATTCCATATTTAGGTCTTTGAGACACCGTACCGAACATCTTTGATATTGTTCACCGGATTTCAGGCGATTACATTCTCTGATAGTTTCTCATTTATGATATCCTCTATGTTCCTTGTATTTAGTGTAGATATCCTTAATTTCTTGACATGATGGTTACACGGATTGGTATATCCGGATCTCGTCATGAGATATTATTCCTTGGTATATATGGTGTATCTTGTACAAGCCTTGTTTAATTGTTCTTCTTGTACATGTACAGACTTTGATTCTTGGGGAGACTAGCTACCTAACCAGGGATTCCCGTGTCATAACGTACCATGATTGGATCCACTATACCAGTTAGGGGCAGAAAGTATGCAGTATAGATATGTGATCATACCCTCCTTGTATCATGTCTTGTTTCTTGAATAGTGTTAATTATATACCGCACGTATGATTAACTAGGCCATAATTCTTGTATCAAGTTCCCAAGTCGATCACATGTTAAAGCTGGTACTCACTCACTTAGTCATTAGTATTTTTTTTCATTTCTATATTGCTCATTCTCATATTTGTTTTCAGTATTTTCTTTATGACATATCTCTTGTATCTGTAAACTGCAACTTATATATTCATATTTATTTACTGTTACATAGTTTATATCATTTATTAGAACTATTGTTAGAGATGTACTTTGCTCCTTTCCTGACTGGATATATTTTTCCAGATGACACTAAGGAGTAGTACCCCACTTACTACGGGCCTCAGGAAGTGGTTGGCTTAGAACCAGAGACCTTGGCTCAGGAGGGTCTCATCCCGACTGAGACAGACGGCCCAGGACTCGTAGCATAGTAGTTTCTATTTGTACTAGATTTGTATCTAGCTCTGTTATTAGTATTTCTTTGACTCATTGGATATTATTTTGTCTCATGAGTTGTATTTGTGACTATTCTATTCTTTTATCATATTCGTGCTTTATTCTATCTATAGATCTGTGATTGAGTACACTCATATTACATTGGTGGCATTGGTATGTCTTGATTATTAGATAGATAGTTTACCCAAATAGTGTTCTACTGTCGATGTTGTGGCGTAGGCTGGGCATTGTTCAGTACTTGCATCCCTACACCGGATGTGGGTCGTGACAGTAGGCTACTGCACCGACCCTCATAAGTACACTGAAGGGTCCGATGTATTATGGACTAAGCTTCCCGCCTCTACCAAAGCGAATTGTCACCCTCACATTTCTAGATAAGGATATTTTGGTCATTTTGCATATTTTATTTATTTTTAGTGATTAATAATTATTAGTGTGTTATTAATTAATATTGTGCTTGTACTATTTATTTATTAGTTTGTGGGCTAGCCTATTAGTTAGACTTGACATTAGTGAACCCAATTAGACTTGTCATGACAACAATTGAGCCCAACATGGACTTGGCCCAAGTTAGACTCATTCCTTAGTTAATTAGAAGGATTAAGACTAATTTTTACTAGTTAGAGACCTCATAATTTAGCCCTTCTTAATTACTCTCCATAATTAATTAATGAGTGGCAACTTGGATAATTTTTGTTTCTTGGAGAGGAAGTAGAGGGGGGCGGCCACTTAAGGAGGGCTTTCTCTCTCATTTTCTCATTCTCTCCATTCAATTTAGATCCTCAATTTTCTAGATCCCCAATTTACCTCATCCCTCCACCAATTCTCCTTTATTTTCTCTTATTCCCTCTCAATTTCATCAAACAAGGAGCATTGGAGCTTGGATTTGCAATAAACATTTGGACAAGGAATATTTGGTAAGGGCTTGTGTCTGGATCGTGTCTATTTAAACAATTCATTGGGAATCCATCTTTCAATAGATATAGATCTAAAATTTTCCATTATTCTAGACTCTAATTCATGTATTTAACTATTAGGAACTATCCCATGGCTTAAGGTTACTCATAGGAAGATGTTCTAGGCTTAATTGATATGTATTATAAATTATGCATGGTAATTTGTGTCCATTTTGGGAGAATTACGAGAATAACACATCAAGTGTGTGTCATGAGACCAATTTAGTCTAATTAGACTTAGATCAGAGTTGTAGGACTAGCTACATGTCCACAATTGGACACGAGTAGTCTGTATCATGATATGGTGTGATACAGGGCTCATTTTGTGTGATTTTGTGCAATTCTCTTTAATTCATATTGTAACCGGTTTTAATAGTTATTATTATATATAATTGATGTGTAAGAATGATTATTGTCGGGAAATCAGAGATTTGGCACTTTGGTTGGATGTGTATCATGGTGTATCATATCATAGCTCATTAAGTGTTTGGTGTTATGACCATCTAGTAAGAAATTATGCATACTTGTATCCTTATGCCTATATAGATATAAATATTACTGTATATATATAATTATAATTATGCACATCATTCTATTTTTGTGTGTGTGTGTGTGTGTGTGTGTGTGTGTGTGTGTGTGTGTGTGTGTGTGTGTGTGTTGATATCTGGGTGGATGTGTAGTATAGAGGGAAGGGACTTACTGCGGTGTGCAATTGAGCAATAATAGCAGCAGGTAGAAAACACTGAGGGGTAGTGTGATTGTGTGTGTGTGTGGGTGAGACAGTGGGGAGTTTGCGACTGATGGTGCAATGGGTGTTTACTTGTGTTCATTAGTGTCTGAGTTCTTAGTTTTTCAGTTGTGCATTTGCAGGCCAAATTTGAGGATGACACTTCTCGGGTAAGGGGCAGTGCAGTTAGTTCAAGTTGTACTAAAATGGCAGTTGGTGCAAGGAGTAATTGGAAGGTTAGGGGAGAACTGGTAGTTATCTTATGCAGCAACTTGTTGCTATACTAGCAAGAGCAGTAATACACTCAAGTTGGTGAGGCAAGTTTTGTATCGGGCATATAGTTAGCTAGGAGGTAGTATGCATAATGTGTTCACGGTGACAGTGAACTGGGAGTCCATCGGGTATGGTACCAATAAGGAACTGATACATGAGATTAGGTTGGGGGCTCGGGTTGTGTAGAAGTATTAGTGGACTGATATATTCTAGTGTATCAAGTATTAGAGGGAAGGTTCTTGGGCTTTATAGTAGCAGTAGCTACCTAGGAGTAAAGGGGGAAGTGAAGTATAAGAAATAGCAGCAGTACCTGGAACTTGCAGCAAGTAATGATTGCATCAGTGTGCAGGTAAGTATTTAAGTGTGTACATATGTGGTGATGTTGATGAATGTTGTTCTCAACTGAGATCAGAGGGGGATTATTAGGTAGCATAACATCAGGAGGAAAGTACTAAGGTATATCAGTGAGAAACACTGATAGGGGATATCAGTGCAGCCACACTGATTAATGTGTACCAAGTGGATTAGGGGTATTAGAGTATCAGTTGTTAGTATCAGTATTGGTGTGGGTGATTAGTTGAGTATCAGAAATGGAGTTACCAGTTAGTGTATCAGTTAGTTTAATTAGCGTATTATTAGCAGTTAATATATATATATATATTTATATATATATAAGAGAGAGAGAGAGAGAGTAGAGATAAGTTATCTTATATAAGTTAGTGTTAACTAGTTAGTGACCAATATAGATGACTTAACTAGTATTGGACCTAGAAACATAGGTATGACTTGTGCATGACCTAGTACGACCTAGTTAGGCTAGAGTGACCTAGAAATGGCCTAGAAGAGCATGTTTAATGCATTTTAGTTCATTGTCACTTTATTACACCCAAATTGACATGCCATTCATATCTAGGTATGTGTGACACCAGCTCGGACATCGAGATATACCTTTTGCTCCAGACCAGAGGCTAGTACATTCTCTGACCTAGTACGACCTAGTCAGTCTATCTTGATTCTTTTCCAACTCATGCTTTATTTGATTCCGGTGCTTCACATAGTTTTATATCTATATTTTTTTTGAAGCATCATCTTGAGACTGAACCGTTGGCGAGGACTTGCAAGATCACGACCGGGGGTGGTATTTTCCTGGTCAGTAATGTTTGTAAGGATCAAAGAGTTTCTCTGGGAGGCTGAGAGTTGAGGATGTATCTACTCGTAATGCCACTTCTAAGCTACGACATAGTACCCGGGAGAGATTGGTTGAGTAGGCACCATGCTAGTATCGATTATCGTGAAGACAAAGTTTTATTTTAGATACCAGGAGAGCTAGAGTTTGAGTTCACCAGAGGAGCAGCGGAGAAGAGCGAGGGAGTCTTTTGTGGAGATTGGGTGGAAGAGCAAGAGTCATTGCATCCTTTGATTACAGAATTTAGGGATGTCTTTGTAGAGGAATTATCGGATTTGTCGTCAGACCGAGATATTAAGTTCTCTATAGATTTGGTACCATGCACATAGCCGATATCACAACACATATATAGGGTTAACAATAGCAAGCTTGCTGAATTTAAGAAGCAGGTGGATGAGTTATAGGACAAAGGCTTCATCCGGTCCAGTTTATCACCATGGGATGCTCCGATATTATTTGTACCAAAGAAGGATGGATCGGTACATATGTGTATCGACTACAGGGCTCTCAACAACCTCACTATCAAGAACAAATACTCGTTGTCGTGGATTAATAATTTGTTTGATCCGTTGAATGAAGTAAAGGTATTCTCAAAGATAGACTTGAGGTCGGGGTACCATTAGGTGAAAGTGAAGAAGGAAGGCATTTCGAAGACCATTCAGGACTTGGTATGGGTAGTTTGAGTTCTTGGTGATGCCGTTTGGGTTGACCAATATCTCGGCGGTATTCATGAACCTGATGAATAAGATGTTTCACTAGTACCTTGATTAGTTTGTAGTGGTATTCATTGATGATATTTTGATTTATTCGAAGACCCGGAAGGAACACGAGGAGCACCTGAGGATAGTTCTGGAGACCCTCAGGAAGAAGAAGCTTTATGGCAACCTGTCAAAGTATGAGTTCTTCCTTGATAAGGTTGAATTCCTCGGACATGTGATTATAGGATATGGGATCTCAGTAAACCCGAACAAGATATCAGCAGTTGAGTCGTGGTCTACCCCATGTTCAGTGGCAGAGATCAGGAGCTTTCTTGGGTTGACATTCTATTATTGGAGGTTTGTTCAGGATTTTTCCAAGATTGCAGAGCCAATGAATAGGCTAACCAGGAAGGACATGGAGTTTGTCTGGACAGAGGAGTATCAGTCCGCTTTTGAGGAGCTAAAGAAGAGGTTGACTACGGCTCTGGTATTGACATTGCCATTAGGGACAGAAGGATTTTCCATATATAGTGATACTTCTTATAAGGATTTGGAATATGGGTTATAGTAGAATGGGAAGGTGATTGCCTATGCTTCCAAGAAATTATATCCGTATGAGAAGAATTACCCTACCCATGACTTGGAGTTGGCAGCAGTCATCTTTGCTCTAAAGCTGTGGAAACACTACTTGTACGGAGAGAGTGTGGAGATCTTTAAAGACCACAAGAGCTTAAAGTATATGTTTACATAGAAAGAGCTCAACATGAGGCAGCGAAGATAGTTGGAGTTGATGAAGGACTTTGACATTTCTTTGTAGTACCATCCAGGGAAGGCCAACGTAGCCGCGGATGCCTTGAGCAGGTATCCTTTGGCTATGTACTTGACAAGGGACAGACATTTATTTGCCGATCTTGATAGCTTGGTTATAGAGGTGTTAGTTCCTGGAGTTGCAATACAGATATGGGGACTTCAGGTACAGTCGAAGTTGATGGACCAGATTAGAGATTCATAATTTGAGGATGAGTCTCTGAGGAGCATCAGAGCGCAGGTTTGGATGGGATTGACAGAGAATTTCACTATTATAGAGGATGGATCATTGAGGCACGTTACCATATTGTGTGTGCCGAGTGGAGCGTTGCTCGAGGAGGTTCTTCAGAAGGCGCATCGATCTCAGTACTCTATGCATCCAGGTGCCAACAAGATGTATAGAGACATAAGAGAGCACGTTTGGTGGTATGGTATGAAGCGGGTGAAGGGCCGTAAAGAAACTCTAAGGGGGTGAATAGAGTGCAATGGGATAATCTATCCAATTTAAAATTATCAGAATGAAGGAAGTTGCTAACTAATAATGTATATAAATATAGTGAAGTAAAGCAGTGAAGTAGAGAGAGAGAAAGCAAACACAAACACCAAGAAATATACTGGTTTTCCTCTGAAAGGACTAGTCCAGTCCCGAGGACTCAAGTTCGGAGTTTTATCCACTATAATCACCAATAGTGAATCATAAGCTTTGATCCGAAGGCTTGCTACTTCTTTACACCATGAGATTTGATCCGAAGTCTCGCAACTTCACAACTAGAGAGAGAGAGAGAGAAAAAAACTGATGGAGCCAAGCTCTTTACAACTCTATAGACTTCTAGACCGATACCGCACTTTGCACTAGGAAGGCTAGGAAGTTGCTATTGGAGATGAAAAAGTTAAGGCTCAGATGTTTGCTAACAATATGATAGAAGGATTAAGAGAAGATGAGTGAGTAGGAATATAGAAATCCAATCATATTTATAGTGTATAAGTAAATAGAAATCGGCCAGAATTTGGATGGGGTTTAATTCAAATTTTGAACCTTGGGCCAGGAAATCAGGGATGTCACTTATGTACTGATTTTATACCAAAGTGGTAACAAAGTTCGGTCCGAGTTTGGTTGCTAAGTATGGTAGACTTTGTGAATGAATGTGGCCTAATTTGGTGGATAGGTTCGATGGTTTATTTGAGTAGAGTGGGTATGGGTACTTTGATTTTCTAGTGTGACTCAGCTTATATCGATCCTAGACTCAATAAATAAAATATTACATTTGGAAGACGTAGTATATACGGCATATAACAACAGTGTTGAGTCTTCAGATTATAATATATCAATGTATGGTTTAATTAACTATCAAAATTAAGTTGACTGAGACCAGATGGGCCAACAATCTCCCCTATTTTGATAATTGATAAACTATGAATGATACTGCAAGTCTTTGATATGCAAGGCTCCCCCGTAACTTGTAGAATGGTTTGATATGCTGAAGTCAATGTTTGTCAAGTATTATCTTGTATGATAGTATCATGTATGTCTTCTCCCCCATTGTCATTTGATCAAAATGGCATACTCCCCCTAAATTAGTGAGATGACAAAAAAATAAGAGAGTAAAGCATATACAGGGTATAATGACAAATAGCGAAAAAAAAACAAAATTACTTTTGTTTAAACTTTATTTCTTTGAAAAGAAAGCATACAAAAACAGATGTGTAGTGAAAACATCATAGTAGAACAACAAAAAGTAATCCTTAAACATTCAAAAATCTATTGAGCAACTAGTTATCATTGTCTTCATCTTTATCATCAGGTTCAATTATTCTATTTGGATCAAAGAAGGTATCAGCTGAATCCAAATATCTCTAAATATAGGGGTGATCAATGTAAAATCCTGGTTGATTTGGATTTCGGAGAATCAGAAAAGGTCCGGCTGGGTGCCTCGATAGGGTGTACTGGATATCTATCAAAGTGTTGCCAAGAGGCTGAGGCTGAAGAGTTTGGCGGTGATCAAAAGCACGATAGCATATATCTTCTTTGTGGAAGCGATCATGCAACAGATTAAAAATAGACTCTAAGGTTTGTGGTGGTTCATCAATAGGAGGGACGAAATCAGCAGGATGTGTGTTGGAGTTGGATGATGAGTTATATGGTAGAAGCATAGATGGCTCAATTCTCCTAACTCTATTGAGGGATAAAGGTTCCTCAAGATGTGGAAAAGTAACCAATGGAATGTCGAAGTATCTGAAATTAATTGGCAAGTACCTGGAGTAGAGTAGTGGATGCCCTTTCTTGCGACATTGAATCATTTGAGATATGATGGTCTGGGGAACATTGAAGTTAATACCAAAATACAAGTGGTATAAAGCTGATATTTCTAAATAAGAGACCTCATCAAAGTAAGTCTTCTTAGGTAAAAAAAAAGTTAAAAAGATAATACGATGCATTTCAAAGAAGTGACTATTCAAATATCGAGCACAAAAAATTTTAGGTGTACATTCATGAGGATGACAAAGGATATTTTTGAAAGAGTCTAAAGTTAAGTCATGGTCGAATTGAACTTGCGTGATCTTGACTAAGGTTTGTCCGTCGGAGGGAATGCGTAAAATTTTATCCAAGTCATCCGCATCGAATTCCATTGGAATGCCACAAACTCTAGATAAAATAGAATTATGTTCATATGCTAAGTTACAATAGAATATTTGAATAGCATTGGTGTAAACATCGGTACGGGTCACAACATGTTCTTCAAGTTAGAGTTTTTGAAGAATAGGTAGATAGTAATTGTGTTGGAAAAAAATCAATAGGATGGCCAAGACAGATGTATCTCTTAGAAAAGTCATTAAACCAATCATTTAAACTTTCTAGGCTTAGAAAAGTAAAATTGTCGAATTCTCCTATGTTTGGCATAATGGGACAGAAAAGAGAGTCGAAAAAGGAATATGTTTTCCTTTTAGGGGCTATTGGGGAAGGATGTAGGGAAAAAACTAGGTTTATTTGTGGAAGAGGGAATATTTTTTGTTGGTCTGAATCAATGAGCCACGAAAAAATGTATAAATAGATTAGTAGAACCCCAAATTAGGAAGAAGTTTAATGACTAGCATATTCTGGAATTAAACTAACCGAGTTCGGTCCGAGCTCGGCCCGAGTTCGTTCCGAATTCTGTGTACATTTATTTTCAGAATCTTAATGTAACTTTAATCGATATTATGCCTTTCGTGACTTAATATAAATACAGAATAATAAGTGTTAAATTAAAATATACTTTTTCAAGAGTTTAGATCATCTCCGAGTAGATGTAGGGGCCGGATCTCAGCTTGCGGTGGTCCAAAGACACTTAAATATCGTGTCACTTAAGGTTATTTATACCTTGTTGACAGAAAGGGCCATTTTGGTTTGTATCCAAAAAATTTAAAACTTTTTGAAAAATTTGACAAAAAATTTTAACGATCTTATAATTCTTATATTTTATGAGAATCCAAAAGACGTAATTCTCGACGGATAAAATTGAATCGATGTTCAGCTAAAGGTTTAGTAAAGATGTCTGCTAATTGATGTTCCATGTCGACATATTCCAAGCAAATATCTCCGTATAATTGATGATCCCTTAGAAAATGATGTCTGATTTCTATGTGCTTAGTGCGTTAATGGCATACTGGATTCTTGGTGAGATTAATGGTGCTAGAGTTATCACAGAGAATAGGAATATTCTTATGGTGCATATTGAAGTCTTCTAGGGTTTGTTTCATCCACAAAATTTGAGCACAACAACGTCCTGCGGTGATATACTCAGCCTCAGTTTTTGAAAATGCAACAGAATTTTATTTCTTGCTAAACCAGGAGACTAGAGACTTTCCTAGGAAATAACAGATGTCGCTGGTACTTTTTCGATCGACTTTGCATCCAGCAAAATCAGCATCCGAGTAACCATTAAGGTCAAAGGACGTAGTTTTGGGATACCATAAGCCTGCCGACAAAGTTTCTTTAAGGTATCTGAAGATACGCTTAACTGCGCACAAATATGATTTCATAGGATTAAACTGATATCTAGCACAACGGTATACAACAAACATAATGTTTGGGCGACTAGCTGTTAGATATAACAAACTACCAATAATACCTTGATACTTATGTATGTCTGTTGGTTTACTGCTTTCATCAAGGTCAAGCTTAGTGGATGTTGCCATTGGAGTTCTGATAGGCTTTGCATTATCCATGTCAAACTTTTTGAGCAAATCCTTCGTGTACTTAGCCTGAGTGATGAAGGTTCCTTGTGATTCTTGCTTGATTTATAATCCTAGGAAGAATGTCAGTTCTCCCATCATACTCATCTCAAATTCACTCTGCATATACTTAGCAAACTCGTTACATAGCATCTCATTAGTAGATCCAAATATAATATCATCTACATATATTTGCGCTAATAACAAAGAATCAACAGAAGATTTTATAAAAAGGGTAGTATCAATTTTTCTTTTGAAAAATTGTTTCCAAGTAGAAAGAAACTAAGACATTCATACCAAGCTCGTGGGGCTTGTTTGATTCTGTATAGAGCCTTTCGTAGCTTGAATACGTGGTCAGGGTGTTCAAAATCTTCAAAACCAGAGGGTTGTTTGACAAAAACATCTTCTTTGATAACACCATTTAGAAAAGCACTTTTAACATTCATTTGAAGAAGTTTGAAGTTATGAAAACTAGCAAAAGCGCAAAATATTCGGATAGATTCAAGTCTAGCAACAGGAGCATAGGTCTCATCATAGTCAATACCTTCCTCTTTGTTGTAACCTTAAGCTACGAGACGTGCTTTGTTACGTGTAACTGAACCATGCTTATTTAATTTATTTTAAAAAACCCATTTAGTACCAATGATCGGATAATCATTAGGTTTAGGAACGAGTTTGTCACGCCCCAGTCCCAAAATACCGTAGGACCGGACACGTGGCAATGGCCAGCAGTACGCACCGATGGACAAACCTAATTTAATGGATCTATCAGGGCATACTTAAGCTGTAAAACAAGTCTACGACAATCATGGCACAACTAATCTTATCCACACAAGATATAAAATATGATCCACAGAATAAATAAGGAATGTAAATCATCAGCTAGTCTCACAAAGTACTTCGGGGAACAACCCGATAAATATCTAGTACAATGGTTCAACAGACCAGAATAAATGACTGAAATAAATAAATAAATACTGAGCATGAAACATGGATGCTCAGATAAAGTCTTCAGCTAACACCTCGTCCTCGGGTGTGGGTCCAGCTCCTGCTCCGGTCCCGTATATCTCGGGATAAACCTCATCTGCAAAATCTGGAGACAAAATTCGGATCCAGGTCCTCAGGGGACATAGCAAGGTACAAGAAAGCTCATGCCAATAAATCAATAAGCAGTGCAGCAATAATAAATAAATACAGCAATAGGGTAAATATGTAACCATCTAAGTATAATGCAAGTGAGAGCATCACTAGTCTCAGGCTGAGCCACTACAAGCTCTGTGTCGGGGAGCCAGTAGCGGTAATAACAAGTAATGTGCCTAGCTCTGCTACGAGAGTCTACGACCTCACAATAGTAGTAGATATATATATAAAACAGCATGTAGCCTGTGTGTCTCTCCCTACCCAATGTAACCACGCATATCATGACCATAACGTCTCATGTCCATGTCAAGCGGGATCATCACTAATGCAACAAGTCATATATATCTATAAATATAGTATCTCTGTCAAGTCCTGTCTCCTATACAGAATCACCACGAATATCTCGGGAATATCCTATCTCATGAACAGTGTCAAGTGTCCTGGGTCATATGGTACTTGATCAGACAAGTACGAGAATAATAAGTGTCATGAATATCCATCTCTAGATGACCGTACTCAACACCGCGTACGATGTTGGCACTCGACTAATAATCGGACGCTAAGTACGTCCCACGGTCCTAGGTTAAGCATGCACAGCAATGTAAATGAAGCAGGAAAATATGTGATAATACTGTAGAGTTTGGCAAGGTACACTTGCCTGATGTTCGAATACCAACTGTCGTCCTGGTATCTGTGGATCCGATAGGTACTACTCCAAAAGCTGTAATAAACATCACCAACAGTCTCAGAAGATATCAAACTGCTAGAAATGCCTGTCCTTACGTCCAATTTGGACACAGGGGCAAAAAGGTCATTTCCAGATTAAAGCGGGGTCCACATGTGGGCCACTTTGTACCGAAAAGTGTGTCCTTACGTCCAATAGTGACTCGCACGCGGATAGACGCTAAGCGAGGATGAATTGTTTATCCTTCGTTTACAAGTTTTTCTTTCGTTTACAAGCAAGCATGCAACAAGTTAAATACAAGGCGATCACTGGCGTATGCCATAATGGACGGTATAGTCTTTGACGAGATGGTTTACAACGAAGTACAAGAGGTGCTGCAAACCACTCCGCCGAACAAGAGACTATTTAGTCTTTGACGAGATAGTGTGCAACAAGTACAAGAGGCGCTGCAAGCCATTCCGCCAAACAAGAGACTAAGAACAATTGTCTCGCCCGGACCGGGTCGATGCCAGTGCCCCAGCATCGCCCGCGAGACCGTTACCCTGTGCACTGGTTGTCCATGATCGAACGGGGCCTTGGTTGGGGCAACAAGAGTACAAGACAAGAGGCAAGCTATTGAGGCAACAATAGTACAAGACAAGATGCATTGCCTGTTTTGTTGTTCAGTGAATGACTTTTGCCTTGATGCAATTCTCCTTGGGCGGAGATTGCCTTAGTGACCTAGCGGTCTCGAATACTTGCAAGTTTATTCAGGCACGAAACGACTACGTAGTAGTCTCCCGGGGTTTGGATGAAAATACGGCATCATTACAAGCAGACAAGCATGCGTTTCTAAGGAACGTAAGCAGCACGTTGGCTCGGGCCCGAAGGTAAGCCGAGATAAAACCGTTAGGGACTTAGCATGCGAGGGTCTAAATACAAGCAGTATTTCAATTTCCATGTTCTAGCATAGCAATACGAGTTGGGATTATTTCCTTAGCTAGGTGCGTTGGATTTATTAGCATGCAGGGGGTGAATCACCTAGCGACTAGCATGAATATTCCAGATTTTATGTGTGCTGGAAGCAAAGACAAGTTCACCGTAGCCACCCACCTTAGGGATGATTCGCCTCGGTAGAGCGATACGTCAAGCGAGCCTCTGAAAGTCCAAGCCGGATTCCTGTAGGGACAAGTCTGGATATTTTTTGCTTCTCGTTGAGGCAAGGCGGGTCGGGACAGTTGCACTATTGCCGTTTGAGACGGCAGTCTGCTAGAGCGGAATGGGGTGTTACAGCTTGGCAGAGGGTTCCTCTGGCTCCCGGTGGAATTCCTTCTCTGCTTCAGCTGACACCTCTTCCGTGCAGTCTTGAGAGTACAACACGGCATCAGAGTAGTAGAATTCTACTCCTTTGAACGGGTTCAGGTCAGCGATCTCCGTTTGCACTGTTCCTTTGGCGTCTACATATTTGAAGCATTGGTGTAGAGTTGAAGGAACGATGTTGTGGTCGTGGATCCAAGGTCTACCCAGCAGAATGTTGTAGGACACCTCTTAATCCATGACGTAACATGTAGCCACCGATCTGAGGTTGCCAATCTGGATCCTCAGGCGAATCTTCCCCAACGGCTTACTTCTTCCGGCATTGAAACCCACAATTGTAGTGGTGGTGTACGCCAATTGCTGGTAGGAATCCTCAGCGGTCTGAGCAGACTATGAGGAATGATGCTGATTGAGGATCCCGGATCTATGTGAATCCGGTCGACCTCCATGGAACCGATGTACCCGGTGTAATAGAGGGGTCTGTCATGTCTGTTATTCTTTAACAGCATGTCATTTTGAGTGAAAGTGATATTTGGGATCACCTCCATCACACTGTGGCATTGAGGACATGCCATGGGTTCTTTGGTAGACCTATTATTCGTTGCGCACGAAAGTGCAAATAATAGGTTCGGGACAAGCCCTGCCAGAGGTAATATGGATATGACAGTCTTTGTGGACCTAACACCACTGGCGTACTTAGAGTTAAGTACGGGCGTTAAGTTGAGATGACAACCGATATGATAATCGATAGCCAAAAAACTCGGAGAGTTTGTTCAGAGGTAATATGAACATGACAAACTTCTGGGATGCAATTCCATCGGGGATGGAGGTGCATATCTGCTCAGAGGTAATATGGACATGGCAGTCTTTGTGGACCTAACACCACTGGCGTACTTAGAGTTAAGTACGGGTGCTAAGTGGAGATGACAACCGATATTAGAGGTAGTATGAACATAATAATCGGTAGCCAAAACCAAGAAGGTTTGTTCAGAGGTAATATGAACATGACAAACTTCTGGGTTAAGAAATGAAATGCTTGGATGATGAACATAAACTTATGTCTGGACAATTCACTGTGAAGTATTTTTCTTGAGTGAGGATAGTCCTGAAGAATCCATTGGAGAGACTTTTTAGGGACTCTTCCTCAAGTACATTCTTGAAGAGAGTAAATTGTCACGTAAAAAAGAATAAAAAACCAATTGGTAAGGACCGTCCCCTTGTTTACAGATGCAAAGTGATGACCTTGGCCTCGATCAACTCCTGAATTTTCTTTTTTAGCACATAGCACGCCCTTGTGGGGTGATGAGTGTACCGATGAAAGAGACAATAATCTGGGTCATCAACTTAGCCAGCCCTCTCAGGATGTCTGATGTTGGGTAGCTGAAGTTTGCGCTCTTTCATCAATATATCGAAGATTTCAATAATGTCGTCTTCATTGAAGGAGAAAGTCCCTTTTGGTCTTCGGGCTCCTGATGCTTGAATTTTACGGTCTTGCGGGAAGATCGTCGTCGTTGCATCATCTTCGGATCTTGAGGGAATTCTACCCCCAGCTTTGGATGCCTCCCTGTTTTGTCGCGGTAGGCTACCCCCAGACATGCCGTGGCATCTGTCCACAGAAGCTGATTTAGAAGGAGTTGCCTCTGGTTGTACAGGACTAGACCTTGAAGATTTGGGTTTCGCAAGAGATGCAGTATACCCCAACCCAAAACGAGCTTGTTGACGATAAGAATTACCATGCAACGGTGTTCGTCTGCCCTTTCTATTGTTGAGGCCTGGTTTCAGCTTCAAATCATAACCCATGCTTTGTATAATTTTTAACGCTTGCGGGCTATATCTGTGGATTTGAATTCTGCCAGTTTCAGACTCGCGAAATTCTTACTGCATGATCGGGCTGCTTCGCATGCGACCGAAGACTATTGGATGTTGGTCGTCGGGAGTTGGAGGAATAATAAAGATGGAATCTTCACGTGGTCCACCTGTCATGACGACATTAGATGTTGAAGCATCCTCCCATAAGATCTTCCCGCGATTGACCGTTAGGAGAACTGAAGCATGTTTATGACCCTCGTCTTCGTGTTTTTGGATCAGATAATTGTGTAGGTCAGGAGGAGTTACAAAAGAAGAAGACTTGTTCCTTCTGTTCTCATCAGTGGGCATGCGAATGTTGGGAACCACAGTTTTCCCTGTGCCACCTGTATACAGCAGGTTGGCTATCTGGGTGGAGGATAATCCCCGAGTAGGATATTTTCCCGCAAATTGAGCCTTCTTTACGCTGAGTGGCTTCTCATGGCGTAATTTGGAGCTCTGCTCTGGTTGGCGTAAAGCTGAGGATGTCCTCAGTCGGCTATCAGCTTCTCGCGTAATCCGGAGGGAAGGCAGATTGTTCCCTTGTTGGCGTAAAGGCCGAGAAGTTGAGTAGTCCGCTATATGCTTTCCCTTGCGTAGTTTACAGTGATCATCTGCTTTTCTACGGAAAACAGATGCATTTTTGCGCGTGGAGCGCGTTTGGGACTCCTGATTTGGCGCTGAGGCATCATCAGAAATTTTGTCTATTCCGCTAGGGACGGAAGACTAAAATTTACGTGCAGAGCACGGAGTAAGCTTCTGGACTAGCGCTGAGGCATTGTCAGAAGTTTCGTCTGTTCCGCCAGGGACGGGAGACTAAAATTTACGCGCAGAGCACAGATTATACTTCTGGGTTAGCGCTGAGATATTGCCAGAAGTTTTGTCGGCCCTGCCAGAGACAGGCGATTGAATTTTACGCACAAGGTACGGATTATACTTCTGGGTTAGCGCTGAGGCATCGCCAGAAGTTTTGTCGGCCCTGCCAGAGACAGGCGACTGAATTTTACGCGCAAGGCACGGAGGGAGCAAAGCTGCAACCTCATTGGTCGGAGAGATCGGAGAGATCAGAGAGTCTACAGGAATGGTAGAGGATGTCTTGGGCATCCAGACCTTGCGCAGCTTCCTGTTGCTTTGGACGGAGAGGGAGTGAGAGTAACCCCCTGCTCGAAGCATGTCTTCATAGACAGACTGGTCGAACTGGACGACCAGTGTCTTCTTTACGGATCCCACGGATACCATATCGTGTTGAGCAATAGCTTCCTCATCAGAAGAGAAAGATGTCCCCAGCAGAGTCGCCATCTTGTTTAGGATGATAAACGAGAAAAGATTGATAATGTGGAAAATGAGGTCTTATACAAAAACCTGCCCTTCTTTTATGTTTACAAACAAGATTGTACAATTTAATCCTATACGAGGATATCTAAGTATAATTTATTTAATCTGGGTAATTATTGCTATAGGTGTCTGATCTGCAGTCGATCACTTTAGCCCTTGGACCACACGATGTTGAAGAAGTACCGTGGAAGATAGAAAGCAGCTTCGAAGGTTGCTAAAGAGGGTGGATGCACAATGCCAAAGTCGTCGATCCCTTCTCTTTGCCTGAGCTCTGGATTCTCCTCTCTCTCTCTCTCTCTCTCGACCGTTTGACCTTCGATCTTTGCGACCGTTGGATCTGATACTGGATTTCTTGATCAATTTTTCGATCAATTTCTTCCACCTTTTCCTCTGTTGACAAAGGTCTCTATTTATAGAGTTTTTAGTGACAGTGACCACACAGTCGGCGTAGAAACCGAGTAGTGGAAAGTACAGCACCCTTTTATACAACGGTTTAAAATAACCAATGTCTGCGTATAGATGACCTTTTGAGTGAGCATGTGACGCGCATCCAACTAAGGGACAAAATGCGTATATCTGCTGCGAAGATCACGGCGTAGAAGCCACGTAGGTCTGTTTGCCTTCTGCGGAGCGTAAGAAGCTCACGTCTGCCTGTGTAAAACTGGACAGCGTATTCCCTTATATGCGTAAGAGTAGTTTACGCAAAGGGGATGCCACTAAACGACGGTTCGGTAACATTTAATCGAATCCCCAGCATTAAATATGGCCATTATCCTGCTCATTAAATGCAGAGACGTATTTTGAAGGCCTGCCACCCTTCTGTGCCTCAAGTGCAGAGACGTGCCTTGGGCATCTGTCAGTATTCGGCGCTTTAAATGCAGAGACGTGCCTCGAGAAACTGTCACCGCTCTGCGCATTAAATGCAGAGACGTGCCTCGAGCCCTGTACGAAGTGCAGCTTTTGACGTGGCAGCTGTTTGTCTTCCGCGGAGCGTAAATAGCTCACATCTGCCTGTATAAAATTAGGCAGTGTATTCCTTCGTATGTGTAAAAGCGGTTTACGTAAAAGAAATGGCAGTAAATGACAGCCTGGGTTGCAGTGCCGCGCCATCATTATACCCGTCACCTGGAGAGTCGTTCAGTACTCTCTGTCAAGAGTCCAGACGTCAGGTTCATTGCATGATCTGACAGGTTCATTTCGAAGAATACGAAGCGTTCCTCGTATACTTCAATGCTGCATTGAAAGCGGATGAGTTTTACGTCATAAAGGCGATGAAGTACCCTGTTTACGCTGAAGCAGCCTGGACATACTGTATTACGCGGATGGTCCTTGAGCCTATATTTTCATGCTGTGCTCAGCAAAAAACCTATATTGTACGTCTTGATGGCTCTGAGGTCCTCTGTTTATGCTGCCCAGCATCAACATGCTGCGTACAGCTATCCAGCGTATTTTTTATGCTTCTACAGTGTGTGCGCGTCAAAATCAGCCCGTATCGGCAAAAATTCTCCGTATCGTAACTTTTGTAAAATCCCGGCGCATTTAGTGCATGCTCGTCCGAATGCGAAGAAACTTGCGCCACTGGACTCGTGGTATCGCATCGGTCCTGTGACTCCATTTTCACACAATTCTGAGATAGTTCACCAAGTCACTTATTGGCGGGCACCACGGTTGACTTTTTGGGCGAATTTGTGTTCGGCTCATCGAAATCCACAATTTGATATACCGTTGAGTTCATACTGACTTTTACAGTTGGTTTGACCTATAATTTGTCCCATTTAGAGACTGTTACCCCTGACACGCTTTTCGGTACAAAGTGGGGCCACACAAGGACCCCACTTTGACCCAAAATTACTGTTTTGCCCCTGTGTCCAAATTGGACGAAAGGGTAGTGATTTCTATCTATTTTGCCAATTTTGAAAATATTGGTAATGTCTATTTCAGCATCCGGAGACGTTTGTTCGGAGGCCTTAGTTCCTGATCCCGTGTCCTTGACATCTGGATGTTACATTTTGCAGCTTTCTTGCCAGGCAAGTATACCTTACAATTGTACTATTATTCATATTACATATGTTGCATGCATCTTTATTTTCTGTCTTTAGTTCATATATTTTTACTGTTATATAAAATGTGCGTCCAAGAAAACTTGGGTGCAATGATGGTGTCGTCGTGATTGTTTTTATTATGTATATGCATTGACCTTGTTTATGAGACCGCCCCATTATCATGAAGCATCATTAGATTTTATTTGGTTGTGACACATTTTTACACGAGTTGTGAGTCTCATATAGATCACGGACTTACGTATTGACTGATCATCGGTACGTGTGGGACGTGCATTAGGGATAACTGCTGTTAGAAACTTTGTATGCTAGTAGACTTGACAGTTATTTAGAGGTTTTATCGTGTCATGGATGTGACATGCTTAGAGCATGGGGTGGGGAGAACAACAAGTAAGGCATTTTGGCTCCTTTGTACTTTTTCCCTTGTTCGCCCGGACGCTCCGCCGAAGCGACGGGTGGTGATGACCACTATATATTATATATTATCAGGCGGCCTCTGGCGTTCAAAAGACGACATGCTTTGTAGGCCCCTGGATCTCCAAGAGAATCATGCCAATCCCATTTTTAGCCAGATAGCCCAAGCATTGGGAAAGTTGTTCTTAAACTGCATTCACTTATACGGTTAGGCGACCCATTGGATATTAATTTCAGTACTTTATTGGCATACTTTTATGTATCTTGTTATATCCCTCTGAGGACCTGGCCCCTTCCAGGTGTAGCTCTTCTTGAGTATTCGCAGGAGCGCAGATTCAGATGGTTACGTATATTTCTAGGAGGTCTTCTCTTCGAGCCCCGTGGTTATTAGTGGATATTATTATATTGTGTTTGTTGTGTTGTACTTTTATATTCTAGTTCGGCAGTGGATTTGTTTCCATCCGACTATCATCTTAGATACTTTATATTGAGATCTAGTTTCATAGATATTGGTTATTTATTTATATATAATTCTGTGGATGAGATTTAGATTGTACCATGTGACTTGTGATAGATTTCTATCACTTGTGGATTGATATTCATAATACAGCGTACGTATGCGTTATGGTTTCCATATATTGGAGTGTCATAACCATGCGGCTGGCATGCTTACGTGTTCCTAGTCCAACGTATTTTTGGGACTAGGGCGTGACATTGGGTAGCACAAAATGGGTCGAGGTTGTGTCTCCAATTTTGATTGGAACGGACAAAGATGCAAAGTTAGATTTATTTGGAATTAAAAATAAACATCTGCAACGAATATTGTGCGACTAAAATAAAGCACAAAAGGGCATATTTGTGAGTTACACAAAGGTCAGAATGGAAGATGGGGACGTCTAGGACAAGGATGTGAAATTTGTTGGAAGGCAAAAGTTAGTGTAGCGCTCCAAATATCGAAGCAACGGTAAGGTACCACAGTTAAATAAAATTACGGTAATAAATTCTAACCTCAATAATTGATCCTAAAATACTAATTAAAATTCATAATCCTATAATTTGGTCAGGAGTTCATCTAGTGGGCTTCTAGGTCCAGTCCACTAACCTATACATTAAAGAACACTATATATATATAATATATATATATATATATATATATATATACACATATCATGCAGTAATTTACAAATAAATATACACAATACTTATAATAAATAAAAAGACAAAAATACTCCTATTTTAGGATGGGGTAGTGATAACTAGTTTAATTTATTTTCATTCCAAAACCTTGTATTGATGTAATATTCCATATTTAGGTCTTTGAGACACCGTACCGAACATCTTTGATATTGTTCACCGGATTTCAGGCGATTACATTCTCTGATAGTTTCTCATTTATGATATCCTCTATGTTCCTTGTATTTAGTGTAGATATCCTTAATTTCTTGACATGATGGTTACACGGATTGGTATATCCGGATCTCGTCATGAGATGTTATTCCTTGGTATATATGGTGTATCTTGTACAAGCCTTGTTTAATTGTTCTTCTTGTACATGTACAGACTTTGATTCTTGGGGAGACTAGCTACCTAACCAGGGATTCCCGTGTCATAACGTACCATGGTTGGATCCACTATACCAGTTAGGGGCAGAAAGTATGCAGTATAGATATGTGATCATACCCTCCTTGTATCATGTCTTGTTTCTTAAATAGTGTTAATTATATACCGCACGTATGATTAACTAGGCCATAATTCTTGTATCAAGTTCCCAAGTCGATCACATGTTAAAGCTGGTACTCACTCACTTAGTCATTAGTATTTTTTTTTCATTTCTATATTGCTCATTCTCATATTTATTTTCAGTATTTTCTTTATGACATATCTCTTGTATCTGTAAACTGTAACTTATATATTCATATTTATTTACTGTTACATAGTTTATATCATTTATTAGAACTATTGTTAGAGATGTACTTTGCTCCTTTCCTGACTGGATATATTTTTCCAGATGACACTAAGGAGTAGTACCCCACTTACTACGGGCCTCAGGACGTGGTTGGCTTAGAACCAGAGACCTTGGCTCAGGAGGGTCTCATCCCGACTGAGACAGACGGCCCAGGACTCGTAGCATAGTAGTTTCTATTTGTACTAGATTTGTTTCTAGATCTGTTATTAGTATTTCTTTGACTCATTGGATATTATTTTGTCTCATGAGTTGTATTTGTGACTATTCTATTCTTTTATCATATTCGTGCTTTATTCTATCTATAGATCTGTGATTGAGTACACTCATATTACATTGGTGGCATTGGTATGTCTTGATTATTAGATAGATAGTTTACCCAAATAGCGTTCTACTGTCGATGTTGTGGCGTAGGCTGGGCATTGTTCACTACTTGCATCCCTACACCGGATGTGGGTCGTGACAGTAGGCTACTGTACCGACCCTCATAAGTACACTGAAGGGTCCGATGTATTATGGACTAAGCTTCCCGCCTCTACCAAAGCGAATTGTCACCCTCACATTTCTAGATAAGGATATTTTGGTTATTTTGCATATTTTATTTATTTTTAGTGATTAATAATTATTTGTGTGTTATTAATTAATATTGTGCTTGTACTATTTATTTATTAGTTTGTGGGCTAGCCTATTAGTTAGACTTGACATTAGTGAACCCAATTAGACTTGTCATGACAACAATTGAGCCCAACATGGACTTGGCCCAAGTTAGACTCATTCCTTAGTTAATTAGAAGGATTAAGACTAATTTTTACTAGTTAGAGACCTCATAATTTAGCCCTTCTTAATTACTATCCATAATTAATTAATGAGTGGCAACTTGGATAATTTTTGTTTCTTGGAGAGGAAGTAGAGGGGGGCGGCCACTTAAGGAGGGCTTTCTCTCTCATTTTCTCATTCTCTCCATTCAATTTAGATCCTCAATTTTCTAGATCCCCAATTTACCTCATCCCTCCACCAATTCTCCTTTATTTTCTCTTATTCCCTCTCAATTTTATCAAACAAGGAGCATTGGAGCTTGGATTTGCAATAAACATTTGGACGAGGAACATTTGGTAAGGGCTTGTGTCTGGATCGTGTCTATTTAAACAATTCATTGGGAATCCATCTTCCAATAGATATAGATCTAAAATTTTCCATTATTCTAGACTCTAATTCATGTATTTAACTATTAGGAACTATCCCATGGCTTAAGGTTACTCATAGGAAGATGTTCTAGGCTTAATTGATATGTATTATAAATTATGCATGGTAATTTGTGTCCATTTTGGGAGAATTACGAGAATAACACATCAAGTGTGTGTCATGAGACCAATTTAGTCTAATTAGACTTAGATCAGAGTTGTAGGACTAGCTACATGTCCACAATTGGATACGAGTAGTCTGTATCATGATATGGTGTGATACAGGGCTCATTTTGTGTGATTTTGTGCAATTCTCTTTAATTCATATTATAACCGGTTTTAATAGTTATTATTATATATAATTGATGTGTAAGAATGATTATTGTCGGGAAATCAGAGATTTGGCACTTTGGTTGGATGTGTATCATGGTGTATCATATCATAGCTCATTAAGTGTTTGGTGTTATGACCATCTAGTAAGAAATTATGCATACTTGTATCCTTGTGCCTATATAGATATAAATATTACTGTATATATATAATTATAATTATGCACATCATTCTATTTGTGTGTGTGTGTGTGTGTGTGTGTGTGTGTTGATATCTGGGTGGATGTGTAGTATAGAGGGAAGGGACTTACTGCGGTGTGCAATTGAGCAATAATAGCAGCAGGTAGAAAACACTGAGGGGTAGTGTGATTGTGTGTGTGTGTGGGTGAGACAGTGGGGAGTTTGCGACTGATGGTGCAATGGGTGTTTACTTGTGTTCATTAGTGTCTGAGTTCTTAGTTTTTTAGTTGTGCATTTGCAGGCCAAATTTGAGGATGACACTTCTCGGGTAAGGGGCAGTGCAGTTAGTTCAAGTTGTACTAAAATGGCAGTTGGTGCAAGGAGTAATTGGAAGGTTAGGGGAGAACTGGTAGTTATCTTATGCAGCAACTTGTTGCTATACTAGCAAGAGCAGTAATACACTCAAGTTGGTGAGGCAAGTTTTGTATCGGGCATATAGTTAGCTAGGAGGTAGTATGCATAATGTGTTCACGGTGACAGTGAACTGGGAGTCCATCGGGTATGGTACCAATAAGGAACTGATACATGAGATTAGGTTGAGGGCTCGGGTTGTGTAGAAGTATTAGTGGACTGATATATTCTAGTGTATCAAGTATTAGAGGGAAGGTTCTTGGGCTTTATAGTAGCAGTAGCTACCTAGGAGTAAAGGGGGAAGTGAAGTATAAGAAATAGCAGTAGTACCTGGAACTTGCAGCAAGCAATGATTGCATCAGTGTGCAGGTAAGTATTTAAGTGTGTACATATGTGGTGATGTTGATGAATGTTGTTCTCAACTGAGATCAGAGGGGGATTATTAGGTAGCATAACATCAGGAGGAAAGTACTAAGGTATATCAGTGAGAAACACTGATAGGGGATATCAGTGCAGCCACACTGATTAATGTGTACCAAGTGGATTAGGGGTATTAGAGTATCAGTTGTTAGTATCAGTATTGGTGTGGGTGATTAGTTGAGTATCAGAAATGGAGTTACCAGTTAGTGTATCAGTTAGTTTAATTAGCGTATTATTAGCAGTTAATATATATATATATATATATATATATATATATATATATATATATATAAGAGAGAGAGAGAGAGAGAGAGAGAGAGTAGAGATAAGTTATCTTATATAAGTTAGTGTTAACTAGTTAGTGACCAATATAGATGACTTAACTAGTATTGGACCTAGAAACATAGGTATGACTTGTGCATGACCTAGTACGACCTAGTTAGGCTAGAGTGACCTAGAAATGGCCTAGAAGAGCATGTTTAATGCATTTTAGTTCATTGTCACTTTATTACACCCAAATTGACATGTCATTCATATCTAGGTATGTGTGACACCAGCTCGGACATCGAGATATACCTTTTGCTCCAGACCAGAGGCTAGTACATTCTCTGACCTAGTACGACCTAGTCAGTCTATCTTGATTCTTTTCCAACTCATGCTTTATTTGATTCCGGTGCTTCACATAGTTTTATATCTATATTTTTCTTGAAGCATCATCTTGAGACTGAACCGTTGGTGAGGACTTGCAAGATCACGACCGGGGGTGGTATTTTCCTGGTCAGTAATGTTTGTAAGGATCAAAGAGTTTTTCTGGGAGGCTGAGAGTTGAGGGTGTATCTACTCGTAATGCCACTTCTAAGCTACGACATAGTACCCGGGAGAGATTGGTTGAGTAGGCACCATGCTAGTATCGATTATCGTGAAGACAAAGTTTTATTTTAGATACCAGGAGAGCGAGAGTTTGAGTTCACCAGAGGAGCAGTGGAGAAGTGCGAGGGAGTCTTCTATGGAGATTGGGTGGAAGAGCAAGAGTCATCACATCCTTTGATTGCAGAATTTAGGGATGTCTTTGTAGAGGAATTGTCGGATTTGTCGTCAGACCGAGATATTGAGTTCTCTATAGATTTGGTACCATGCACATAGCCGATATCATAACACATATATAGGGTTAACAACAGCAAGCTTGCTGAATTTAAGAAGCAGGTGGATGAGTTACAGGACAAAGGCTTCATCCGGTCCAGTTTATCACCATGGGATGCTCCGGTATTATTTGTACCAAAGAAGGATGGGTCGGTACATATGTGTATCGACTACAGGGCTCTCAACAACCTCACTATCAAGAACAAATACTCGTTGTCGTGGATTAATAATTTGTTTGATCCGTTGAATGAAGTAAAGGTATTCTCAAAGATAGACTTGAGGTCGGGGTACCATTAGGTGAAAGTGAAGAAGGAAGGCATTTCGAAGACCATTCAGGACTTGGTATGGGTAGTTTGAGTTCTTGGTGATACCGTTTGGGTTGACCAATATCCCGGCGATATTCATGAACCTGATGAATAAGGTGTTTCACTAGTACCTTGATTAGTTTGTAGTGGTATTCATTGATGATATTTTGATTTATTCGAAGACCCAGAAGGAACACGAGGAGCACCTGAGGATAGTTCTGGAGACCCTCAGGAAGGAGAAGCTTTATGGCAACCTGTCAAAGTATGAGTTCTTCCTTGATAAGGTTAAATTCCTCGGACATGTGATTATAGGATATGGGATCTCAGTAAACCCGAACAAGATATCAGCAGTTGAGTCGTGGTCTACCCCATGTTCAGTGGCAGAGATTAGGAGCTTTCTTGGGTTGACATTCTATTATTGGAGGTTTGTTCAGGATTTTTCCAGGATTGCAGAGCCAATGAATAGGCTAACCAGGAAGGACATGGAGTTTGTCTGGACAGAGGAGTATCAGTCCGCTTTTGAGGAGCTAAAGAAGAGGTTGACTACGGCTCTGGTATTGACATTGCCATTAGGGACAGAAGGATTTTCCATATATAGTGATACTTCTTGTAAGGATTTGGAATATGGGTTACAGTAGAATGGGAAGGTGATTGCCTATGCTTCCAAGAAATTATATCCGTATGAGAAGAATTACCCTACCCATGACTTGGAGTTGGCAGCAGTCATCTTTGCTCTAAAGCTGTGGAAACACTACTTGTACGGAGAGAGTGTGGAGATCTTTAAAGACCACAAGAGCTTAAAGTATATGTTTACATAGAAAGAGCTCAACATGAGGCAGCGAAGATAGTTGGAGTTGATGAAGGACTTTGACATTTCTTTGTAGTACCATCCAGGGAAGGCCAACGTAGCCGCGGATGCCTTGAGCAGGTATCCTTTGGCTATGTACTTGACAAGGGACAGACATTTATTTGCCGATCTTGATAGCTTGGTTATAGAGGTGTTAGTTCCTGGAGTTGTAATACAGATATGGGGACTTCAGGTACAGTCGAAGTTGATGGACCAGATTAGAGATTCATAATTTGAGGATGAGTCTCTGAGGAGCATCAGAGCGCAGGTTTGGATGGGATTGACAGAGGATTTCACTATTATAGAGGATGGATCATTGAGGCACGTTACCATATTGTGTGTGTCGAGTGGAGCGTTGCTCGAGGATGTTCTTCAGAAGGCGCATCGATCTCAGTACTCTATGCATCCAGGTGCCAACAAGATGTATAGAGACATAAGAGAGCACGTTTGGTGGTATGGTATGAAGCGGGTGAAGGACCGTAAAGAAACTCTAAGGGGGTGAATAGAGTGCAATGGGATAATCTATCCAATTTAAAATTATCAGAATGAAGGAAGTTGCTAACTAATAATGTATATAAATATAGTGAAGTAAAGCAGTGAAGTAAAGAGAGAGAAAGAAAACACTAACACCAAGAAATATACTGGTTTTCCTCTGAAAGGACTAGTCCAGTCCCGAGAACTCAAGTTCGGAGTTTTATCCACTATAATCACCAATAGTGAATCACAAGCTTTGATCCGAAGGCTTGCTACTTCTTTACACCATGAGATTTGATCCGAAGTCTCGCAATTTCACCACTAGAGAGAGAGAGAGAGAGAAAAACTGATGGAGCCAAGCTCTTTATAACTCTATAGACTTCTAGACCGATACCGCACTTGGCACTAGGAAGGCTAGGAAGTTGCTATTGGAGATGAAAAAGTTAAGGCTCAGATGTTTGCTAACAATATGATAGAAGGATTAAGAGAAGATGAGTGAGTAGGAATATAGAAATCTAATCATATTTATAGTGTATAAGTAAATAGAAATCGGCCAGAATTTGGATGGGGTTTAATTCAAATTTTGAACCTTGGGCCAGGAAATCAGGGATATCACTTATGTACTGATTTTATACCAAAGTGGTAACAAAGTTCGGTCCGAGTTTGGTTGCTAAGTATGGTAGACTTTGTGAATGAATGTGGCCTAATTTGGTGGATAGGTTCGATAGTTTATTTGAGTAGACTGGGTATGGGTACTTTGATTTTCTAGTGTGACTCAGCTTATATCGATCCTAGACTCAATAAATAAAATATTACATTTGAAAGACGTAGTATATACGGCATATAACAACAGTGTTGAGTCTTTAGATTATAATATATCAATGTATGGTTTAATTAACTATCAAAATTAAGTTGACTGAGACCAGATGGGCCAACAATCTCTCCTATTTTGATAATTGATAAACTATGAATGATACTGCAAGTCTTTGATATGCAAGGCACCCCCGTAACTTGTAGAATGGTTTAATATGCTGAAGTCAATGTTTGTCAAGTATTATCTTGTATGATAGTATCATGTATGTCTTCTCCCCCATTGTCATTTGATCGAAATAGCATACTCCCCCTAAATCAGTGAGATGACAAAAAAATAAGAGAGTAAAGCATATACAGGGTATAATGACAAATAGCGAAAAAAAACAAAATTACTTTTGTTTAAACTTTATTTCTTTGAAAAGAAAGCATACAAAAACAGATGTGTAGTGAAAACATCATAGTAGAACAACAAAAAGTAATCCTTAAACATTCAAAAATCCATTGAGCAACTAGTTATCATTGTCTTCATCTTTATCATCAGGTTCAATTATTCTATTTGGATCAAAGAAGGTATCAGCTGAATCCAAATATCTCTGAATATAGGGGTGATCAATGTAAAATCCTGGTTGATTTGGATTTCAGAGAATCAGAAAAGGTCCGGCTGGGTGCCTCGATAGGGTGTACTGGATATCTATCAAAGTGTTGCCAAGAGGCTGAGGCTGAAGAGTTTGGCGGTGATCAGAAGCACGATAGCATATATCTTCTTTGTGGAAGCGATCATGCAACAGATTAAAAATAGACTCTAAGGTTTGTGGTGGTTCATCAACAGGAGGGACAAAATCAGCAGGATGTGTGTTGGAGTTGGATGATGAGTTATATGGTAGAAGCATAGATGGCTCAATTCTCCTAACTCTATTGAGGGATAAAGGTTCCTCAAGATGTGGAAAAGTAACCAATGGAATGTCGAAGTATCTGAAATTAATTGGCAAGTACCTGGAGTAGAGTAGTGGATGCCCTTTCTTGCGACATTGAATCATTTGAGATATGATGGTCTGGGGAACATTGAAGTTAATACCAAAATACAAGTGGTATAAAGCTGACATTTCTAAATAAGAGACCTCATCAAAGTAAGTCTTCTTAGGTAAAAAAAAGTTAAAAAGATAATACGATGCATTTCAAAGAAGTGACTATTCAAATATCGAGCACAAAAAATTTTAGGTGTACATTAATGAGGATGACAAAGGATATTTTTGAAAGAGTCTAAAGTTAAGTCATGGTCGAATTGAACTTGCGTGATCTTGACTAAGGTTTGTCCGTCGGAGGGAATGCGTAAAATTTTACCCAAGTCATCCGCATCGAATTTAATTGGAATGCCACAAACTCTAGATAAAATAGAATTATGTTCATATGCTAAGTTACAATAGAATATTTGAATAGCATTGGTGTAAACATCGGTACGGGTCACAACATGTTCTTCAAGTTAGAGTTTTTGAAGAATAGGTAGATAGTAATTGTGTTGGAAAAAAATCAATAGGATGGCCAAGACAGATGTATCTCTTAGAAAAGTCATTAAACTAATCATTTAAACTTTCTAGGCTTAGAAAAGTAAAATTGTCGAATTCTCCTATGTTTGGCATAATGGGACAGAAAAGAGAGTCGAAAAAGGAATATGTTTTCCTTTTAGGGGCTATTGGGGAAGGATGTAGGGAAAAAACTAGGTTTATTTGTGGAAGAGGGAATATTTTTCGTTGGTCTGAATCAATGAGCCACGAAAAAATGTATAAATAGATTAGTAGAACCCCAAATTAGGAAGAAGTTTAATGACTAGCATATTCTGGAATTAAACTAACCGAGTTCGGTCCGAGCTCGGCCCGAGTTCATTCCGAATTCTGTGTACATTTATTTTCAGAATCTTAATGTAACTTTAATCGATATTATGCCTTTCGTGACTTAATATAAATACAGAATAATAAGTGTTAAATTAAAATATACTTTTTCAAGAGTTTAGATCATCTCCGAGTAGATGTAGGGGCCGGATCTCAGCTTGCGGTGGTCCAAAGACACTTAAATATCGTGTCACTTAAGGTTATTTATACCTTGTTGACAGAAAGGGCCATTTCGGTTTGTATCCAAAAAATTTAAAACTTTTTGAAAAATTTGACAAAAAATTTTAACGATCTTATGATTCTTATATTTTATGAGAATCCAAAAGACGTAATTCTCGATGGATAAAATTGAATCGATGTTCAGCTAAAGGTTTAGTAAAGATGTCTGCTAATTGATGTTCCATGTCGACATATTCCAAGCAAATATCTCCGTATAATTGATGATCCCTTAGAAAATGATGTCTGATTTCTATGTGCTTAGTGCGTTAATGGCATACTGGATTCTTGGTGAGATTAATGGTGCTAGAGTTATCACAGAGAATAGGAATATTCTTATGGTGCATATTGAAGTCTTCTAGGGTTTGCTTCATCCACAAAATTTGAGCACAACAACGTCCTGCGGTGATATACTCAGCCTCAGTTTTTGAAAATGCAACAGAATTTTATTTCTTGCTAAACCAGGAGACTAGAGACTTTCCTAGGAAATAACAGATGTCGCTAGTACTTTTTCGATCGACTTTGCATCCAGCAAAATCAGCATCCGAGTAACCATTAAGGTCAAAGGACGTAGTTTTGGGATACCATAAGCCTGCCGACAAAGTTTCTTTAAGGTATCTGAAGATACGCTTAACTGCGCACAAATATGATTTCTTAGGATTAAACTGATATCTAGCACAACGGTATACAACAAACATAATGTTTGGGCGACTAGCTGTTAGATATAACAAACTATCAATAATACCTTGATACTTACGTATGTCTGTTGGTTTACTGCTTTCATCAAGGTCAAGCTTAGTGGATGTTGCCATTGGAGTTCTGATAGGCTTTGCATTGTCCATGTCGAACTTTTTGAGCAAATCCTTCGTGTACTTAGCCTGAGTGATGAAGGTTCCTTGTGATTCTTGCTTGATTTATAATCCTAGGAAGAATGTCAGTTCTCCCATCATACTCATCTCAAATTCACTCTGCATATACTTAGCAAACTCGTTACATAGCATCTCATTAGTAGATCCAAATATAATATCATCTACATATATTTGCGCTAATAACAAAGAATCAACAGAAGATTTTATAAAAAGGGTAGTATCAATTTTTTCTTTTAAAAAATTGTTTCCAAGTAGAAAGAAACTAAGACATTCATACCAAGCTCGTGGGGCTTGTTTGATTCTGTATAGAGCCTTTCGTAGCTTGAATACGTGGTCAGGGTGTTCAAAATCTTCAAAACCAGAGGGTTGTTTGACAAAAACATCTTCTTTGATAACACCATTTAGAAAAGTACTTTTAACATTCATTTGAAGAAGTTTGAAGTTATGAAAACTAGCAAAAGCGCAAAATATTTGGATTGATTCAAGTCTAGCAACAGGAGCATAGGTCTCATCATAGTCAATACCTTTCTCTTTGTTGTAACCTTAAGCTACGAGACGTGCTTTGTTACGTGTAACTGAACCATGCTTATTTAATTTATTTCAAAAAACCCATTTAGTACCAATGATCGGATAATCATTAGGTTTAGGAACGAGTTTGTCACGCCCCAGTCCCAAAATACCGTAGGACCGGACACGTGGCAATGGCCAGCAGTACGCACCGATGGACAAACCCAATTTAATGGATCCATCAGGGCATACTTAAGCTGTAAAACAAGTCTACGACAATCATGGCACAACTAATCTCATCCACACAAGATATAAAATATGATCCACAGAATAAATAAGGAATGTAAATCATCAGCTAGTCTCACAAAGTACTTCGGGGAATAACCCGATAAATATCTAGTACAATAGTTCAACAGACCAGAATAAATGACTGAAATAAATAAATAAATACTGAGCATGAAACATGGATGCTCAGACAAAGTCTTCAGCTAACACCTCGTCCTCGGGTGTGGGTCCAGCTCCTGCTCCGGTCCCGTATATCTCGGGATAAACCTCGTCTGCAAAATCTGGGGACAAAATCCGGATCCAGGTCCTCAGGGGACATAGCAAGGTACAAGAAAGCTCATGCCAATAAATCAATAAGTAGTGTAGCAATAATAAATAAATACAGCAATAGGGTAAATATGTAACCATCTAAGTGCAATGCAAGTGAGAGCATCACTAGTCTCAGGCTGAGCCACTACAAGCTCTGTGTCGGGGAGCCGGTAGCGGTAATAACAAGTAATGTGCCTAGCTCTGCTACGAGAGTCTACGACCTCACAATAGTAGTAGATATATATATAAAATAGCCTGTAGCCTGTGTGTCTCTCCCTACCCAATGTAACCACGCATATCATGACCATAACGTCTTATGTCCATGTCAAGCGGGATCATCACTAATGCAACAAGTCATATGTATCTATAAATATAGTATCTCTGTCAAGTCCTGTCTCCTATACAGAATCACCACGAATATCTCGGGAATATCCTATCTCATGAACAGTGTCAAGTGTCCTGGGTCATATGGTACTTGATCAGACAAGTACGAGAATAATAAGTGTCACGAATGTCCATCTCTAGATGACCGTACTCAACACCGCGTACGGTGTTGGCACCCGACTAATAATTGGATGCTAAGTACGTCCCACGGTCCTAGGTTAAGCATGCACAGCAATGTAAATGAAGCAGGAAAATATGTGATAATACTGTAGAGTTTGGCAAGGTACACTTGCCTGATGTCCGAATACCAACTGTCGTCCTGGTATCTGTGGATCCGATAGGTACTACTCCAAAAGCTGTAATAAACATCACCAACAGTCTCAGAAGATATCAAACTGCTAGAAATGCCTGTCCTTACGTCCAATTTGGACACAGGGGCAAAAAGGTCATTTCCAGATTAAAGCGGGGTCCACATGTGGGCCACTTTGCACCGAAAAGCGTGTCAGGGTCAAAGGTTTCCAAATTCCTCAAACTCAGTGTCTACAAGTCAGGAACGATGATACGATCTCAACGAAACTTTCAGAATTGGATTCCGACGAGCCGATCACAAAATCGCCCGTCAAGTGGAGCCTGTGGGGCCCACGATATGCGATTTTGTCAACATTCTCAGAATCGGACCAAACTTGGGTCACAGGACCAGCGTATTGCTATGAGTCCGATGGCATAAGTTTCGTATCGATCCGACGTGTGTACACAAAGTTACAGCATATTCCAGAAAAGTCGGATACGGGGTGTCGTCGGCGGATACGCATTGATTCCGGGGTGCACGCACCTCCGAATCGACTTCTGCGAAATCCTACACAACCGTTTCAACGATGCGCACGTTTCGGTAAAGACCGCGTGCGACCAAGTCATCCCATTTGGCGGGGCGTACTCAGTTCTGGGGTGAATTGGGGCGTTGGTTTTCCTGTTTTTGGATCGCAGTTTGCGATCACCACAGGACGCGATGCTCCGAGCGGGTTGCACGGGCACCGAGAGGGTTATACAGTCTACGTGTAGCAACTGACGGAATCTAAAACGGAGTTACGATGAGGGGGAAATCGGTACCTGTTCAGGGCTCCGTAAATCTGAATCTTCACGCGTGCGAGAGTCCACTTCGACCCAGGATTCGTATCCTGGACGTGTCCGGGTTCTGCGGGGACGCTGCTGTGAATCACCAAGGCTGCGAGAAGTCGGGGAACTCTACTCCGCGTCACGGTCGGTCGAGGACACAGCGCGGCGGCTCCGTTCGGTCGGGGAACTCGCACAGCAGGGCGGGCTCAGTCCGCCGGCGGGTGGAGCTGCTCCGTTCGGTCGGGGAGGTCGCACAGCAGGGCGGGCTGGACCGGAGGCTGCTGCTGGAGCGGCGGACCGGAGTTGGTCGGCGCAGGGTCCCTCAGGCGGAGCGGGGTGCCGGGTCAGCTGCAGGGGGGAGCAGCCGGTCGGGGTTGAGGTCGCTGGATTCTGGTGATGGTAAGGTCGGCTGAGTCGAGGGTGTGGAGAAAAGAAAGGCTGGGCACGCATGCCAAAGGGGTTTTTATACAGGTAGCTATAGTAAATCCGGCGGGGCTAGGGTTTCCTTCTGGGTTTCGGGTCGGGTTGATGTGGTTTGGTTCGGTTTAGCAATCCATTCGTTTTTAAGGCGTAAAATGCTACTCCGGAGTCCAATTAATTCGCCGAAAAATATCACGTGTCCGGATTTCCATTTTGCATCATATTATATTATTTTCATAATATTTTAACACCAATTAGCCACACTTAAAAATCCTTATCTCATAATTACCTTGGTTCTAAGTTCCAGAAAATACCGAAAATTCGGAATAAAAATTCTCTCAAAAATCAGGGTGTTTACAGAGTTCCCAAACTTGATTACGTTCAAATTGGTTGAGTTTCACTTGCATAGCAGAAATCCAAAATTTATCAGCAAAAACTTCAACAATATTTTTATGTTCTATTTGAGAAATAAAAGCAACATTTGCAATGGTATCTCTATTTGAGGAACGTGTACTTACACCTTTTGATACATCACCTATTACCAAGTCCTCAGGATAATCTGTGGAGAACTTTAGTCTCCTTGGCAGACTTTTCGGATGACTTGCACTATTTGTATCTTCAGATATTTTATTGGTCACGGGTTCACTACCTTCATCGTCGCTGGCGTTTAGTACTTGAGTGTTGTATTCATCGAATGTAACATTGATTAATTGTTCAACAGTCAATGAGTTCTTGTTGAATATTCTGAATATTTACTTTTGGCGGCATAACCAAAAAAAATACCTTCATCGGCCTAGGAGTCAAACTTTTCTAGGTTATCTTTAGTATTGAGAATAAAATATTTGCAGCCAAAAACTTTAAAGTAACTAATAATGGGGATTCTACCAAACCAAAGTTCATAGGAGGTTTTCTTCGATATAGGTCGAATTAGCACCCTACTTAAAACATGGCATAAATTACTTACAGCTTTATCCCAAAAGTATTTTGGAAGGTTATACTGATTTAACATGACTCTAGCCATATCGCCAAGAGTTCTATTCTTTCGCTCCACGATACCATTTTGTTGAGGAGTTCTAGGATAAGAGAATTCATGAAAAAACTATTTTTATTGCAAAAAACTTTAAAATTACTATTTTTTAATTTGCCTTCATGATCACTTCAGATACGAGTAATCATGAAACCTTTTTAGTTTTGAACCTTTTTGCAAAAAAGTGATAAATTTAGAGAATGCTTCATTTTTGTTTGCAAGAAAATAAACCCATATGTATCTAAAAAAATTATCAACAATAATATAAGCATAAAGCTTACCATCAAGACTGACGACTCTACTAGGTCCAAACAAGCCCAATACAAGAGTTGTAGAGATCTAGAGGTACTTACAGCATTGATTGACTTAAAGAAAGATTTAATAGCTTTATTCTTTTCACAGTCAGCATATACCATATCTTTCTTGAAAGTAATCTCCAGTAAGCCTCTTACGAGCTTCTTTGTGGATAGTCTTGCAATAGTGTCCATGTTTGCGTGTCCTAGATGCATATGTCATAGCCAACTGTCATCTTTATTGGCGTATAGACGTCTGTCTGCATTGTTAGTGTCTTTTGTAAGATAAAAAAATATATATATTATCTTTCCTGATCCCTTCAAAGATAACATTACATGTGAATCTTTCATATATAGAGCATTTATCTTTAACGAAGTTAATACCATAACCATGGTTAGCTAGATGACTAATGCTAAGTAGGTTATGTTTTAATTCCGTTACTAGACAAACGTCATTAATGACAGGATAGGGAGGAATACCTTCATTACCATTACCAATAATATATCCTCTAAGGTTATTGTTGAAGGAGATATAACATTCTTTCTTCATCGATAGCGTTGCAAATAGGTTAGCATCACCAGTCATATGTCGTGAGCAATCACTATCGAGAATCCACTTGTTTCTAGCATAAGAGGATTGGTCCACCTACAAAATGAGTTATAGATGTAATCCTTGGTACCTATTTCTTTGAGGGTCCTGATGTGTTAGTTTTTGGTACCCATGCATATACATTCATATCTACTAACTTTCTAGTTGTATAGAATCTAGATATATCTTATTTCTTACCACAGTAGTGACATATAGTTGTGTGGTTGGTGCTTGGTGCAGCATGATAGATATGATTATGTGAAGCAGTTCTTTATGGTCTATGTGGATAGAATGCATGATTGTGTGAGACATTTCTTTGTGGTCTTCGTGGATATCTATAATAGAATGCATGATTATGTTTGGTTCTATGTGCATGATGTATTTTGATGTATGATTGCATGAACTGTTATGCATGTAGATAGGAGCATAGCTGTGAGTGTTCTTTTATCTTGCTATGTGTCTCTTATTAGGTTGGGTAGAGGTTTGTTCGACCTGTTTACCCAATCTAATCTCTAATATTTTAGAGGTAGCATATACTTCATCATATTTAGCAGTGAGAGAATCTATTCTACGTGCAACAATGGAATACTTCTTCTTTTCAGATTTAAGCTCTTCCTTGAGTTTAGCATTCTCCTGAGAGCTCTTGTCAAGACTGTTAAGTGCCTCGTGGAGGTTAAGCTTAAGTTTAGAATTCTCGTCTGAATCGTTAGAGGTATCATTTACTTCACTTAGTAGACATATCAGTCTTTCTATTTCAGTCTGTCATTCTTGAACATCTTTCTTAGCATGCTTATACTTATTTCTAAGTTTCCTAAAATCATTAAACAGATCACTAAAAGTATTACCTAGCTCATCAAAAGTAAAATTATCATAAGAATTTGTATCTATTACTTGATCGGATAATGCCATAAAGCATAGGTTTGCTGCTTCTCGAGGATTCTCTTCTTCGGATTCACTAGCTTTGCTTTCGTGCCAGATACTAGTGTTTGCATATTCTCGTGATGATGTTCTTCTGGATGAGTGATTATGGCAAATTTTTTTCTTAGGGTTGGACAATCTTTCTTTATACGCCCTATCTTTTTACAGTTATAGCATATAGGCTCTTCATTACTGTTGTCAGTAAGCTCCTTATTTTTTGATCTCTCCAGCTTTAGGAAATTTTTGAAGTTTCTAGTGATCAGGGCAACTTTCTCATCTTGAGACTCATCGTGGTCGGAGTTATAGTTGGTGACCTTTTTGTGATGTGCCTTAAGAACAATCATCTTCTCCTTGGGAGTGGGTTCTTCAAATTCCTTAAGATCCAGCTCGTGAGTCATTAACTTGCCCATGAGCGTCTTGAGGGTCATCGTGGTGAGATCATTCCCTTCTATGATTGAAATAGCCTTGGGATTCCAATTCTTGGTGAGTCCTCTAAGTACTTTGCAAAAAATTTGTGATTGTTGTACTCCTTGCCAAAAGATAATAGATGGTTGACGATGTCGAGGAATCACGTGAATATTTGAGTGATTATCTCATTCTACTTCATCTTGAATGCTTCATACTCTTATGTTAGACGACTTATTTTTTATTCCTTCACTTGAGAGATTCCTTTATGAGTTACCTAAAGAAGTTTTCATACTTCATGCAAAGTTTCGCAAGTGGAAACCATGTTAAATTTAGTTCTGTCTACAACACATAATAAAGCATTAATAGCTTTAGCATCAAGACTAGCTTATTTCTTTTATGTGTCTGTGTACTTATCATGAGATTTCTCTACAAGATTGCCATCTACGACTATTCTATGTGGCTTCGTGTATCCTTCTACTACTACAGCCCAAAGGTCAAAATTAAGTGACTTCAGGTAGAAGCTTATACGTGTCTTCCAGTATGTGTAGTTAGTACCATCAAATAAGGGTAGCCTATTTGTGGACTGGACTTCACCATTGTTGGTGTGGATAGATCTAACAGTTGCCATAAGTCTCTTAGAATGTTAAGCCAAATATCAAGAGAACTAGCTCTGATACCAATTGAAGGACCGTAAAGCAACTCTAGGGGGGTGAGTAGAGTGCAGCAGAATAATCTATCCAATTTAAAATTATCATAATAAAGGTAGTTGCTAACTAATAATTTATATAAAGATAGTGAAGTAAAGCAGTAATTAGAGAGAGAAAGTAAATACAAACACCAAGATGTATACTAGTTTCCTTCTGAGAGGACTAGTCCAGTCCCGAGAACTAAAGCTCGGAGTTTTATCTATTATAATCACCAATAGTGAATCACAAGATTTGATTTGAAAGCTTGTCACTTCTTTACACCACGAGATTTGATCCGAAGTCTCATAACTTCACAGCTAGAGAGAGAAAAACTGATGGAGCCAAGCTCTTTACAACTCTGTAGACTTCTAGACCGAGACCGCACTTGGCACTAGGAAGACTAAGGAGTTGCTATTGTAAATGGGAAAGTTAAGGCTCAGATGTTTGCTCACAATATGATAGAAGGATTAAGATAACATGAGTGAGTATGAATGTAGAAATCTAATCCTATTTATAGTGTATTCGCAAACAGAATTTGGCCAAAATTCGGATGGAATTTAATTCAAATTTTTGAACGTTGGGCCAGGAAATCAGGGATATCACTCATGTACTGATTTTATACCGAAGTAGTAACCGAGTTTAGTCCGAGTTCGGCATAAATTCGGCTTAAGTTCGGTTTCTAAGTATGGTAGACTTTGTGAATGAATGTGGCCTAATTTGGTGGATAGGTTCGATGGTTTATTTGAGTAGACTGGGTATCTAGGTATAGGTACATTGATTTGCCAGTGTAACTCAGCTTACTTTGATCCCAGACTCAATAAATAAAAGATTACATTTAAAAGACGTAGTAAAGACGACATATAACAGCAGTGTTGAGTCTTCAGATTGTGACATATCAATGCATAATTTATTTAACTATCAAAATCAAGTTGACTGACACCGGATGGGCCAACAGCGAGAGGTGGCGAACTTCGTGTCTAGATGTCTGGTATGCCAGCAGGTAAAGAAAGAGAGACAGAGACTGGGTGGGTTGCTTCAGCCTTTACCCATTCCAGAGTGGAAGTGGGAGCACATGACGATGGATTTTGTATCAGGGCTTCCTCATTCTCTAGGAGGTAGATACACAATTTGGGTTATCATAGACAGGTTGACCAAATCAGCCCACTTCTTGCCATTTAAAGTGGGTACGTCTACGGAGAGGCTCACAGAGATGTATGTATGGTAGATAGTCAGATTGCATGGAGATCATGTAAGCATCAGATCGGATCGGGATAGTTGCTTTATATCCCACTTCTGGAGGAGTTTGCAGGCTAGTTTTGGCACCCAGCTCAAGTTTAGTACCACATATCACCCTCAGACAGACGTGCAGTCGAAGAGGACTATCCAGACTCTAGATGATATGCTATGCACTTGTGTATTGGACTTTGGAGGCTCTTGGGAGGATCATCTTCACCTGGTATAGTTTGCTTATAATAACAGCTACCAGGCCAATATCGAGATATCACCATTTGAGGAACTGTATAGACGGAGATGCCGCACTCTGTTATCATGGGATAATATTGGTGAGAGATCCTTGTTGGGACTGAAGATGGTCGTGGATACAGTTGAGAAGGTGAAGCTTATCAGGGATAGACTTTGGGTGGCGCAGAAAAGATAGCTGTATTGGACCGATAGCCACCGGAGACTATTGGAGTTTGAGGTATAGATTTTTTATTTGTATTGCTTGTGATTGCTTTATTTTTATTGGAGTGCAAAGGCTATATTTTGTGTTAGGTTGGCGATCTGGTGTTCATGAGGATTTCTTTGATACAGGGTATAATTCGCTCTGGTGGAGGCAAAAAGCTTAGTCTATGGTACATTAGACCCTTCGGTGTTTTTGAGAGGTTCGGTGCAGTAACCTACAGGCTAGACTTGCCACTTGCACTAAAGGGAGTGCATAACATATTCCACATGTCATAACTGAGACGGTATGTGGCAGATCCTAGTCATGTATTGGATTACTCGAAGATCCAGGTGGGTCAAACTCTCAGTTATCCAAAGCAGCCAGTGGAGATTCTGGATCGTAGGAAGAAGGTGTTGCAAAACCAGGCGATTCCCTTGGTATGCGTCGCATAGAGACATCACTCTCTGGGAGAGTCTACCTGGGAGAGAAAAGCCGAGATGCGCAATCGATACCCTTATATTTTTGAGCCATGAGGTATAATTATTTTTTGCTTGTTGTGGTTAGTTCTTTCCTTAAATTTCGAGGACAAATTTTTCTAAGGAGGGTAGACATGTCACCCTCACATTTTTATATGAGGGTATTTTAGTCATTTTGAATATTTTATTTATTTTTAGTGATTAATAATTATTAGTGTGCTATTAATTAATATTGTGCTTGTGATATTTATTTATTAGTTGGTAGGCTAGCCTATTAGTTAGACTTGACATTAGTGAACCCAATTAGACTTGTCATGACCATAATTGAGACCAACATGGACTAGGCCCAAGTTAGACTCATTCCTTAGTTAATTAGAAGGATTAAGACTAATTTGTAATAGTTAGAGACTTTCCAAATTAGCCCTTCTTAATTACTCTTCATAATTATTTAATAAGTGGCAACTTAGACAATTATTGTTTCTTAGAAAGGAAGTAGAGGGGGTCAGCCACTTAAGGCGGGCTTTCTCTCACCTCTTCTCATTCTCTCCATTCAATTTAGATCCCCAATTTTCTATATCCCCAATTCACCTTATCCCTCCACCAATTCACCCTTATTTTCTCTTATTCCCTCTCAATTTCATCAAGCAAGGAGCAATGGAGCTTGGATTTGAAATGAGTATTTGGAGGAGGAGTATTTGGCAAGGGCTTATGTCTGGATCGTGTCTATTTGAGCAATTTATTGGGAATACATCTTCCAATAGGTATAGATCTAAAAAAATTCATAATTCTAGACTCTAATTCATACATTTGATAATTAGGAACCATCTCATGGCTAAAGGCTACCCATAGGAAGAAGTTCTAGGCTTAATTGATGTGTATTGTGAATTCTACATGGTAATTTATGTCCATTTTGGGAGAATTATGAGATTGACACATCAAGTATGTATTATGAGACCAATTTAGTCTAATTAGACTTAGATTAGGGTTGTGGGACTAGCTATGTATCCACAATTGGACACGAGTAGGCCGTATCATGATACAGTGTGATACGGGGCTTATTTTGTTTGATTTTGTGCAATTCTCTTTAATTCCTATTGTAACCAGTTCTAATAGTTATTATAATATAGAATTGATGTGTAAGAATGATTATTGTCGGGAAATCAAAGATTTGGCACTTTGGTTGGATTTGTATCATGGTGTATCATATCATAGATCATTAAGTGTTGGGTGTTATGACCATCTAGTAAGAAATTGTGCATACTTGTATCCTTGTGCCTATATATATAAATATTAGTATATATATATATATATATATATATATATATATATATATATATATATATATATATATATATATACTTATGCACATCATTCTATTGTGTGCGTGTGTGTGTTAATATCAGGGTGGATGTGAAGTATAGAGGGAAGGGACTTACTGCGGTGTACAATTGAGCAATAACAGCAGCAAGTAGCAAACACTGAGGGGTAGTATGATTGTATGTGTGGGTGAGACAGTGGGGAGTTTGTGACTGTTGGTGTCGTGGGTGTTTACTTGTGTTCATTAGTGCCTGAGTTCTTAGTGTTTCAATTATGCATCAACAAGCCACAATTGAGGATGACACTACTCGGGTAAGGGGCAGTGAAGTCAGTTCAAGTTGAACTAAAATGGTAATTGGTGGAAGGAGTAATTGGAAGGTTAGGGAAGAACTGGTAGTGACCTTATGCAGCAACTTGCTGCTAGACTAGCAAGATCAGTTATACATTCAAGATGGTGAGGCAAGTGTTGGCATATAGTTAGCTAGGAGGTTGTATGCATAATGTGTTCACGGTGATAGTGAACTGGGAGTGCATCGGGTATGGTACCAATAAGGAACTGATACATGAGATTAGGTTGGGGACTCGGGTTGTGTAGAAGTATCAGTGGACTGACATATTCTAGTGTATCAGGTATTAGAGGGAAGGTTCTTGGGCTTTATAGTAGCAGTAGCTGCCTAGGAGTAAAGGGGGAAGTGAAGTATAAGAAATAGCAGCAGTACCTAGAACTTGCAGCAAGCAATGATTGCATCAGTGTGAAGGTAAGTATTTAAGTATGTACATATGTGGTGATGCTGATGAATGTTGTTCTCAACTGAGATCAGAGGGGGAGTATCAGGTAGATTAACATCTGGAGGAAAGTATCAAGGTGTATCATTGAGAAACACTGTTGGGGGATATCAGTGCAGCACACTGATTAATGTATACCAAGTGGAAAAGGGGTATTAGAGTATGAGTTGTTAGTATCAATATTGGTGAGGGTGATTAATTGAGTATCAGGAATGGATTTACCAGTTAGTTTAGTTAGCATATTATTAGCAATTAATATATATATATATATATATATATATATATATATATATATATATATATATATATATATATATATATATATATATATATATATATATATATATAATAGAGATAAGTTAACTTGTATAATCAAGTATCAGTTATTTGTATAGTCAATATAAGTTAGTGTTAACTAGTTAGGGACCAATATAGGCGACTTAACTAGTATTGGACCTAGAAACATAGGTATGACTTGTGTTTGACCTAGTACGAACTAGTTAGGCTAGAGTAACCTAGAAATGGCCTAGAAGAGCATGTTTAATGCATTTTAGTTCATTGTCACTTTATTACACCCAAATTGATATGCCATTCATATCTAGGTGTGTATGACACCAGCTCGGACATCGAGATACACATTTTGCTCTGGACCAGAGGTGAGTACATTCTCTGATAGTTTTCTTATTTGACAGTTTCTATGTTACATGTATTTAGTATTGAGATATTTGATTCCTGACACAATGATTACACGGATTGTTATACGTGGATCCTTGTCATGAGATGTTATTATTGTGATTACTCAGTGATCATTGTGTCGTGCTTCATTATTACTCAGTAATTACCGTGATATCTTTGTGAGTATATAGACTATGATTATAGTGCATGATATTATAGATTGTGTATTATGATATACCTGTTATAACGTGTCATGATATGCATCCGTGTACTAGTCGGGGGATGGAGAAATATTAGTGGATATCTGATCATAACTTATAGTCCATGTTTTAATGTAGCCCGTGATGGCTAGCAGATCATGCAACTCACGTGTGGTCACGCTAGCTACCCTTTATATATATAGCCCGTGTTAGGCCCAAGTCGATCACATATTTTGTTAATATTTCAAGATACAAGTTATTATTTCATTTTCTATTTTTAGTTCATTACATAGATGTTCCGTATGATATTGCTCCTAGTTTATTCTATTACTTACCTTGATTCTCTTTCTCGAGATATAGACTAGTTCAGTTACTTGTATCATTTATTTTCTTTACTATTATTATTTCATAGTTTTTGTCAATTATTGTAACTGTTATTGGGTTGTACTTCGCTCTAACCCTGACTGGATATATTTTTCAGATGATTCATTAGAGGACTAGGGTCCTACACATTATGGGACGCATGATGGCGAGGAAGTTGAGCCTGCACCCGTAGTGCCTCTTGAGATAGTACCACCAGATGGAGAGACTTAGACTTTTCATTATGAGTTATATTTGATTTTAGTAGACTTTATGGAATGTATTATTATTATTTTGAGACTTATGTTGAGTTTGGACTTTTATTGAGACTCTTGTATTTTTTTACTTCTAATCCATATCGTGCCATTCTTTCTCTAGTTTGATATTGTGATTGAGTATTGATTATCATTTATCACACATTATATTGTTCATCCAATTAGAGTTGAGATAACATGACAGGTACCTTATATATATATATATATATATATAATGACAAATGTGTAGATAGTTATATTAACCCAGACAGTGTTCTACCGACGATACTGTGGTGTAGGCTGGATATTTTTTATCACTTGTGTCCTTATTCTGAGTGAGGGTCGTGACACGAATAGTGTCCCGTATTGGAGAAATTTGCTAGAACACCAGATCACCAACCTATAACAAAATACAGCCTTAACACTCAATCTAAAATAAAGCAATCACAAGCAAGCAAACAAAATCTATACCTCAAACTCTAAAGGTCTCCGGTGGCTATCGGCCCAATGCCGATGTCTGTCATGTGCCACCCGAAGTCTATCCCTGATGACCTTCACCTTCTCAGCTACATCTGCAATCATCTCTGGTCCCAACAAATCTCTCTCAACAACATCATCCGAAGATAGAGGAGTATGACATCTCTATCCATATAAAGCCTCGAATGGTGACATCTCGATATTGGCCTGGTAAATATTATTGTAAGCAAACTCTACCAGGTGAAGATGATCCTCCCAAGAGCATATAAAATCCAAAACAGAGTGCGAAGCATATCCTCGAGAGTCTGAATAGTCCTTTCCGACTACCCGTCTGTTTGGGGGTAATATGTGTTACTAAACTTGAGCTTGGTGCCCAAGCTAGCTAGAAAACTCCTCCATAAGTGGGATATGAAGCGACTATCCCGATCCGAGACTATGCTCACAGAAACTCCATGCAATCTAATAATCTGTCGCACATACATCTCTGCTAGCTTCTCCGTAGACGTACCCACTTTGAATAGCAAGAAGTGGGCTGATTTGGTCAACTTTTCTACGATAACCCAAATTGTGTCTTTACCTCCTAGAGAATGCGGAAGTCCTAAAATAAAATACATTGTAACATAATGCCATTTCCACTCTGGAATGGGTAAAGACTAAAGTAAACCACCTAGCCTTTGCCTCTCTGCCTTTATCTGCTACACACTAAATATCTGGATACAAAGTGCACTACCTCCCGCTTTATGCCATACCACCATAAATGCTCCCTCGGATCTCTATACATCTTGTTGGCACCTGGATGTATAGAGTAGTACGATCGATGCACCTCCTGAAGAACCTCCTCGCACAACGTCCCACTTGGCACACACAACCTGGTACCGTGATGTAGTGATCCATCCTCAGTAATAGTGAAGTCCTCGGATAACCCCATATGAACCTGTGCTCTTATGCTCTTTAGAGACTCATCGTCATACTGTGTAGCTCGAATCATCTCCATCAGCTCTGACTGTATCTGCAGTCCCCATATCTTTATCTTGACACCTGGTATCAGCACCTCAATACCCAATCTCTCAAGATCGGCCAATAAATATATATCAGTAGTCAAGCACATATCCAGTAGATACCTGCTAAAGGCATCAGCGACTATATTGGCATTCCCTGGATGGTACTGCAATGATATGTCAAAGTCCTTCATCAACTCCAACCACCGCCACTGTCTTATGTTTAGATCTTTCTGGGTAAACACATACTTCAAGCTCATGTGGTCGGTGAAGATCTCCACACGCTCTCTGTACAGATAGTGTTTTAATAGCTTTAGGGCAAAAATAACTGCTGCCAACTCCAAATTGTGGGTAGGGTAATTCTTCTCATAAGAACATAATTACCTAGAAGGATAGGGAGTCACATTCCCATTCTGTTGCAAGACACAATCTAAACCCTTCCCTGTCGTATCACTATAGATAGTGAATCCACCTACTCCTAATGGCAACGTCAACACTGGATCTATCATCAACCTTTTCTTTAGCTCCTCAAAAGCGGCCTGACTCTCCTTAGTCCAGACAAACTCTACATCCTTCCTGGTCAGCCTAGTCATCGGCTCTACAATCCTAGAGATGTCATGTACAAACCTTCGATAATAACCTACTAGCCTCAGAAAACTCTTGATCTCTGCCACTGAACTTGGAGTAACCCACGACTCCTCTACTAAAATCTTCTTCAGATCCACTGAGATCCCATCACCTATGATAACATGTCCAAGGAATTCAACCTTGTCAAGGAAGAACTCACACTTCGAAAGCTTGCCATAAAGTTTCTCCTTTCTCAGAATCTCCAGAACTATTCTCAGATACTCCTCATGCTCCTTTGGTATCTACGAATATATCAGAATATCATAAATAAATACCACCACAAACTTATCTAGATACTGGTGGAACACCTTATTTATCAGATTCATAAATACCGTCGGGCATTAGTCAACCCAAATAGCATCACCATGAACTCAAACAGACCATACCGAGTCTAAAAAGTTATCTTCGGAATATCTTCCTTTTTTACTTTCACCTAGTGGTATCCTGACCTCAAGTCTATCTTCGAAAATACCTTTGCTCCGCTCAACTGATCAAAGAGATCATCAATTCTTGGTAGCATATATTTTTTCTTGATAGTGAGGTTGTTTAGAGCTATGTAGTCGATAAACATTCTTACCGACCCATCCTTCTTCGGTACAAACAATATCAGAGTACCCTATAGTGATGAACTAGATCGAATGAAGCATTTGTCTTGCAACTCATCCACCTGCTTCTTCAACTCTACTAGTTCGCTATTGTTAACTCTAAAGATGTGCTAAGAAATCGGCCCTGCGCCTGGCACCAAACCCGGCAACTCCTCCGAAAAAATATCCATGAACTCTACTATCAACGGATGTGACAACTCCTTCTCTTCCACCATGACTCCACAGATGACATCCTCGCTCTGCTTCGCTGCTCCTCTGGCGTTATCAAAGTCTGGCTCTCTTGACGGTCGAACCAACACTGCCTCCACGATAATATATACTAGCATGGTGCCTACTCAACCAATCCATCCCGAGTACAATATCGTGGCTCAGAATTGGCATTACAAGTAAGCACACACTCAACTTTCGGCCTCCCAATAACTCTTTGATCCTTGCAAACATTATTGACTAGGATAATGCCTCCCTCAGTCATGATCTTGTAAGTCCTACCCAAAGATTCAGACTCTAATCAATTCTTAAGAGTAAAAGATACAGATACAAAAGAATGGGAAGTACCAGAATCAAACAAAGTATAAGCTGGAATGGAATTAAAAAGAACTGAACCTGATATCAAATCTTTGACTAGCTCCTCCTCCTCAACTGTCATGGCAAAATCTCGCCCCCGCGGTGCACCTCTCTGCTGCTGTTGGTACTGGACAAAATGCTGCGGTTGAGTATGTAAAGGAGGTCGCCTCTGTTGTCTCGTAGGTGGTCTCGCTTCTCTGTATCGGTGCTTCTCCCTGGCCTGCTCGAACTGGAGCCACTAGAAACTCCCTCAACTAGTGGCCTGGCTCTCCACAATAGAGGCACACTCCAAGCCTCTTCCTGCAGACCTTTGGTGCATGTCCAATTTTTCCACAGGGGGTACACTACGGGACCTGTTGTGCTGGTCACGGGGCCTGGTATGCCAGTTGTGTCGGTGCTCAGAATTGGGTATGAAACTATTGTCTCTGCTGCTGGAAGGTCCTCTAGTGCTAAAAGTGGGGTCGTTTGGCTGGACCCGCACTACTACCAGCTCCTTCTGACATATCTCGCATCCTCTTGGATTTGAGCACTAAGTCATCCTCTGCTCTTTGAGCGTCCATCGGGATATCCTTAAATATCATGGTGTGGTGTCCTATAGTAAGAGATTTGATCTCCCTGGTCAAACCCTTCCAAAACTTTTGGGCCTTCCCTAGAGGATTATGTCCATCTACAAATCTTCCTAGTCTGTAGAACTCCACTGCATACTCGTCCATAGTCATGTTCCCCTGGATGAGATATAGGAATTTGCTCTCTAGAGCAATCAGAGCCACATATGGGAAGAACTTCTCCTTAAAAATCTCTTTAAAATCTTTCCAAGTCAGTCCAGGCGCTGCGATCATCGGGTCCATGCGAAACCATGCCACAGCAATGTCGAACATCCGGTTGTCCACTGCCTCCACCTATAAGCCCTCTGGGATCTATGCTAGCCTCAGGTCACTCTCAACATCCTAAATCCAATCATTCGCATACAATATCCCTTCAATGCCTTTGAAATCCTTGGGCCCCATCCTCTTGAAGTCAATGATGGTACCCGACCTCGGCTGGTACGGTACGAGATAAAGTGGTACAGTCTGTGGCTAAATAAGTGCTACCCTCTCCATACTAGCTAATGCTAGCTGGTAGGCACTCTCGATACCCTGACGTAAAGCATCCGCCTGTCTCTACTGTACTTCCATCATCTCCTGGAACATAGCGAATATTTGTGTCTCATCTGCGGGCATAGGTGGTGGTGGTGGAAGATCTTTCGCGACTGATGGAACAATCCTCAGAGCTGGTGGTGGAGCACCCCCAAAATATGTTGTTGAAATGCCCATCTAGACTGGTGAAGCAATCCTATGAGCGAAAGAAGATGGAACAATCGTTGTTGACTTTCTCTGAGGTGACGAAGTAACAGACCACGCTGAAACTGCTCCAGAGTGCTGCGATCGAGTCTTCGGAGGCATCCTGAATACAGATTCAAGAAAGAAATCAATATTACGCAAGAATGCGATAGCCTCAAGGAAGGACAGTAATATTTCAAGGAAAGCAATTATTCTGAATGATAAAGATAGCAATATCAATAGGTATAAATGTTTTCTAGTAGTGATTGAGTATCCTCGCATACTATATCCTTAGTCCTATATCCTATAGCAGGCTTGTAGTAATACTCTAAGTCTGGGTACTACAACCTTGATATCGTACTAGTTGCGAAGCCAAAGACCTGCATGGGCCACCACAAAAATATGTCTTGATACGCACCCAGTGTAAGGGCATGAGTACGCGGGTACGTTCAGCCTACGTCGTAGCATCGGTGGTAGAACGTTGTCTAGGTCAACAATACTATTTGCATATCTCACACAATATATATAAGGTACCTGTCATGCTATTTCAACTCCAAATGGAGGATAATATAATAATATGGCAATGGTAAACAGTTCTCAATCACAATAACAAACTAGAGGAAGATAAGGCATGATATGGAATAGAAGAAAAGAATAAAGTCATAATTACATCACAAGTCCAAGTCTAATCTCAATACATGACATCAAATAATAATAGAATGCCAAAGTCTAACTGACATATACAATCAAGAATAAACCAACTATGCCTCATCAACAGCTGAAACTAACTCAACCGGCTCTACGGGTGAAAACTCAACTGGCTCGCCATCTTGTGGCCCGTAGTGCGTAGGACACCAGTCCTCTAATGAATCATCTGAAAAATATATCCATTCAGGATTGGAGCAAAATACAACCCAAATAGCAGTTCCATTAATTGACAAAAACTATTAAACAATAATAGCAATTAACAAAAATGATGAAAGTAACTGAACTAACATGTATCACGAGAAAGAGCATCACGATAAATAATGTCAAGAATTGAGAATAATATGGTGAGGAACAATAATATAATGAACTGGAATATAGGAAATAATATATATAAATATGCCTTAAAATATTAGTAAGATAATGTGATCGACTTGGGCCTAACACGGGCTATATATAAAAGGTGAGCTAGCGTGAACACACGTGAGTGACATGATCTGCTAACTATCACGGGCTATACTAAATCATGGACTATAAGGTATGATCATATATCCACTAATGCTTCCCCTACCCCCGACTAGTACACTGATCCAAATTATGACACGTTATAACACATATATAATAATGCATGGTCTATAATATCATGCACTATGATTACGATCTATATAATCACTAAGATATCACAGTAATCACTGAGTAATCATGAAACATGACACGGCAATCATTGAGTAACCACGACAATAATTTCTCATGACCAAGATCCACGTATAGCAATCCGTAAAACCATAGTGTCAAGAATCAAATATATTAATACTAAATACATAAAACATAGAGGCTATCAAATAAGAAAACTATCAGAGAATGTACTTATCTATGGTCCTGAACAAATGGTATATCTCAGTATCAGAGCTGGTATCACACACACCTATATATATAATGGCATGTCAATTGGTTGTAATGAATGAGGAATGAGCTAAATGCACTAAATATGCCTTCTAGGTCATTTCTTGGCAACTCTAGCTAACAGTAGCTTATAATAGTTATACTAGGTCATTACCCATGTTTCTAGACCAATACTAGTCAAATATACCAAGTACTATATATAACTTATGAGTATCAACTAGTTGTCTCTATTACTAGGTGATACTTAGTATCTCTAAACTCAACTCTTGCTTGATACCTTAGTTATATACTTGATATCTACTATCTATATACCTAAACAAACTTGGTATCTAAATACCTTAGCTAGGAATATCATATCATATAAATATCCTAACTACATACCAGTACTTGCCTGCCCCTTCCTAACTCTCATATTCTAACTTATTACTAATATTTTGGTACCAAGTCCCTATAACCCTCACCTAAAATACCCCCTATTCACTTAGACTCCATAATATGATAGCTCACTGATACTTAGTATCAAAAACCCACACTTATACATCTCTCACTAGACTGCTACCTATATTACTGCACTTGGCCTGCATCAAGAGCAACCCTCACACACAGACAGTCATATGCACGAGTATTCAGTGCACATCCATGTTTTTACCCTACTGTGATAACAAATATGATACTGCACCTCAGCTACCTACACATATCTCGGTGCAGTGATAACCCTTATCACTGATACTTACCCGAGTCCCTTGCCTCAGTTGCTGCGGTCAGATCCCCCCAAACCAATGTTGCCTCTAGCAACAACACACAACTGCAGCACTAATTGACAAATGCTTTGCAGTGCACTGTCGTGCTACACTTGTGTCACGACCCGCAGCCGAATTTTGGGGCACGAGTACGTGGGTACGTCCAGCCTACGCCGCAGCATCGGCGGTAGAACGCTGTCTAGGTCACAATACTATCTAATCATTCTCACACGAGCATCCTACTCCATAAGGAGTCACAGATATCACAATATAATATGAACAATACTCAATCACATAGCTAAAGTACGATAAGATATCGAAGAAATAAATAAATCAAAATGCAACACAAGTCTAAACAAAATAGTCTAACTCAAATAATAACATCCAAGTCTCAAAGTATGCCGGAAACAAATCTGGTACCATAAACTGCTAAAAGAAACTAACTAAATAACTAGTGATCCCGGCTAGACTTCCCGGAATCACAACTGAACTACAAGATCCAAGGCTGCAGCTACTCTCCCTGTGGTCCATAATATGTCGGACACCAGTCCTCTAAGGCACAGTCTGAAAAAATATTTCCAGTCGGGATGGAGCAAAGTACATCTCAAATAACACTTCCAGTTAATTGATAAGGACTATAAAACAATAAATAGATGATGCTATATACTGAGAGAAGACAATAAATAAATGCAATTACAAAATAAAGAGAACATGCAATATAGGCAATATGGTATAGTCAGTGCATATATAAAATAAAGAGAACGAGGTGCAATATCATATACGGGTGATGTAGTATAAGAACTAAAATAGAGAACTGTAACTATTCTAAATATTTGAAATCGTAGTTTCGAAATATGATCGGCTTGGGAACTTGTTCGATAGCTACATGGCCTGGCTAATCATACGTGAGGTGTATGATTAACACTTAACGATATATACACTTGTACGATAGGTATTTGATCACATCTCTCACTAGCAATTTCCCCGCCCCCAACTAGTACTGTGGATCCAACCATGACACGTCACGATACACGATCAATGTCCAATATATCATGTACAATATCTAATATCAATATCGTATACAATGTTAATACGATAACCAATGTAACATCTCATGACTGCAGATCCAATCTATATACTAGTTCGTGTAGCACAGTATCAATAATCAGATGTAATATTTCTAAATACTTGAATTATAGAAATTATCAAATAACGGAAATTATCAGAGAATGTACTCGCCTGGGGTCCTTAGCTAGCAATACCAATATCCTGCTCCTGAAGTCTCGTAGAACAATCCAATGGTCCTATATACATATAATATAATACAATACTACATCAGCCAAAACACTAGCACATACATAACCATAATTACACTGAACTCAGGGGTACTCTACGGGTGATACTGGTCATCTAGGTCAAGGGTGCGTGTAGTTGTACGGGTCATGTCTACAATTATTGTGCAAGATCAGACAGTCAAAATAATACGGGTCTCGCCAGTACGTCAATATACATAAGGCAGTCTGATCACAATACTCAGGGTTACAGGGTCATGTGTAACTACGGGATATCCGCAGCTATACCTAGGGGTCATACAACATGTACATATTACATTATAATTAACATTATCATTTAATTACTTATAATATGTATATACATACCAAATATATATTTATATATTAAATATATTAACTAAAATTATATGCATACGCATGAGCACACTAGTCACTAGGTTCACCGACACAGGGTCCTCAGTCACTAACTGGTATTGCATTAAGTTCCTACAATATATATATATACTAAATTGAACAATATACGCATACGTGTACGTATATGCATACCAGTTCGGGTTATTAGCAGGGTCTTTTGAAATCAGCATCTAATGAGTTGTCAAACATGACACGCTAACATCCTATCATCATTCACGTATATATACACAACAAATCACAAGAGAACATACTCCTCACCTTTGCCTCGGCGTGCACATGTACGAGATCGGCGATGACAATGATGACGACGATGACGGAGGTGATGATGGTGGTGGTTATGATGAAGGTGAAGGTGATGATGATGGTGGTTATGATGAAGGTGAAGGTGATGATGATGGTGGTTATGATGAAGGTGAAGGTGATGATAATGGTGAAGGCGATAATGATGGTGAACTTAGGCAAGGTCAAGGAGAACTCAGGTGAGGAGGATGAAGGAGGGGGCTTAGGGAGGTCGGACTCAGTCGTAGCGGGGGTTGACAGGAAATGGTGATGGGGTCGGTGGTTGCTTGTTGGCTCAGGCGGAGGGATGCTGTCGAGGGGAGAACGGGGTGGTGGTGGGGATGAACGGCTGCTGAGGGATTGCAAAGAGGAGGGGAGCTGTGCTGCTGCGTGCTCCGGGGAGGCGTCAGGCGAGGTACAGTGGGGAAGGGTAGTCGATTCAGGCGGAGGGGGTCGGGTTCTAGGCAGTCGGCGAGGTCGAGGCTCAGTCAAGAAGTGCTGGTCGGGGAGATGGTGGCGCTCCGGGCTCAGGCGAAGAGAGGACGGCGAGGGGAAGAGGAGGAGGGCTGGTCGGGGTATTCTCAGTCGAGGGACATCGGGCTCCGGCGAGGTCGGAGGATGGAAGAAGGGGTGAAGGTGACCGGAGGAAGAGGCGAGTAGGACGAGGGAAGTCCGGAACGTGTGGAGATGGGAGGAGGAGAAGAAGTCGGGGAGGAAGAGATGATGACAGGCGGGTTGCTCCGGCTTCTCAGGCGAAGCACGGTGGACGGCACGGTTGCTCCGGAGGGCGGGGCTCCGGCTGCGGGAAGGAGGAAGAAGAAGATGAATAGGAGTTGGGGGGGTCGGCTGTGTATGGTTTAGGAATAGGAAAGAAAAGGAAAAAAAAGAAAGGAATATTTATATACACATGGTGTTGGGTTGACCTAAAAAATTTTGACTTGATCAACACTTGGAAAAAGGGTTCACATGTAGGTATTCCAAGGGCTATGATTGCAATTTTTCAAAATGAAGGGCTAGGATTGCATTGGTTCAAAATAATGAGGGCTATGGGTTGAGGAGGTTGATGTGGAATTTTACACTCCCAAAAATTATGAAAAAATTCTCATGAGAGAGAAATGGGTTTCTTCATGTGTTGTGTCCAATGGGGTGGACACCTTAATTCACTTTTGCATAAAAGTGCCCATCAATTAGAAAATTGCACAAAGTTCTGTTTTGGTTTTATTTAATTAAAAATTAATACAATTGGTGTTCTAAAATAAATTAGAAGTACATGGGTTAAAATTAAGTGGGACACAAGTGTCAAGGACGTAGAAAACTCAGAGTAGAATATTGTCATAATTTGGGTTGCACAAAATGGGTCGAGATTGTGTCTCCAATTTTGATTGGAACGCACAAAGATACAAAGTCAAATTTATTTGAAATTTAAAATAAACGTCTGCTACGAATATTGTGCGACTAAAATGAAACATAAGAGAGCATATTCATGAGTTATACAAAGGTAAAAAAGAAAGGCGGGCACGTCTAGGACAAGGGTATGAAATTTGTTGGAGGGCAAAAGCTTGGGTAGCGCTCTAAATATCGAAGTAACGGTAAGGCACAACAATTAAATAAAATTACGGTAATTAATTACAACCTCCATAATTAAATCCTAAAAATGCTAATTAAAATCCATGATCCTATAATTCGGTCAGGGCTTCATCTAGTGGGCTTCCAGGTCTAGTCTACTAACTCATGCAATTTCAAGAACACTATATATATAATATATATATCTATATACACATATCATGCAATTATTTAAAATAAATACACGCAATATTTATAATATATAAAATGACAAAAATATTTCTATTTTTAGAATGTGGTAGTGACAAGTCTACCCTCCTTAAAAAATTTTGTCCTCGAAATTTAAGATCCTCCATAGTTGTATTTGTTTATTTTTCTTACCATCAAAGTTTAAATTCATCAACCCACATAATCATGAAGTAAATCCATATTGTTATTTCACAAGCTTTTGAAAATTCTATAGATAACATATTCTTGAAAATCTTCAAGTTTAAAATTATATTCCATTTTTATCGCAATCTCCTCAAAAAAAATTTAAGTTCATATCTAAATACTCAAAAATTTAATATCCAATCCTCTAATTTATATTCAATCAATGCACATAATAAAATTTAAAAAAATCTCATCCGAAAAGTTTGAATCACAAACACTAATCCATTAATCATCTTACTCCTCTAATTTAAGTCCAATCGATGCGTATTTATAAAATTTAAATCTACATCTATCTAAGTATACCTATATATTCACAGTCTCTAACACACAAGATACACACAAATACACCAATTGTCTACAACCCTCAATTGTGTACTGAAATTTGTACTGTCCGGATTACTTGCACTATTACTTTCAATAATTTCTATCCATATTAACTGATACACTAATCTAATATCATCACACAATGTACTTACTGTTACTAGCACCTTGCTCAACTAATCCTTGATATATAAATATTAGCACTATTGGTATGGTAATACTAGCTTCATCATTAGATCACCTCATCACATTCACTAGAACTCATGATCACTTGCACCTTTTATAATACACATGTTTTACTTCACTCTCAAAGGTAGGCATATGGTTCCATATCTCGATTGATGTATACGTATCTTCTCTTAAATCTTTTACAGGCTGATACACTAATCTGTGATACACTTCATTCCTTCCATGACCAATCTTAATATTTCTCAACCCATGGTATCTCATTAATACCCTTTATGCATATACATTTCTTTACTCTTGACACACCCAAGTAATCAACCATCAAATTGAATATCATACTCCATTAATTTTCAACACAAGTTTTCTTGATACTTAATAGCTTACATGGATCACCCAACTACATAAATTTATGACTATCTAGGACTGGCATACTGACTTTGATACTAACTCCTGGAACCATCATTTATACCCTTTACTCCTTCTACCTATAATACCAATACTACTATAATAATGACACATTATCATAGAACCATTGTTACAAGGTACTACGCTATGGGTTAACTCTAGATTGATGCCTATTGCTCACATGTCCAACTAAAAAACACTTATAAACTCATAAGTCATACTCAGTCAACACTGATACAAGACACAGACCTGATTGCAAGTCACCAATTATCACACTAACAAGGAATCCTAATGGAAAGAAACTCTATAAGGAACTGGACTGAGGACTAAAGGTATCTCTACTACTAAGCAAAATGATGGAACAAAGTCTTAGAATAATAGAAGTGGATAAGTATTGAGATGATACTTTAAGAACAAATTTAAGATACAACCTGATAATCATACACGTCTGTCCGAAATTATGACACTCAGAATCCTTACCATGCCAGTAAGCATAGCGGCGATGAACGATAGATTCCATACCTTAGGTATGCAACTCTATAATCATATCGTCTAGAATCCTCATTGTGCCGACTAGTATACCTGCGAGAAATTCTAAATTTCATAACTAAGATATATACATCTGAAGTCAGGTACCTACGTTTTCGACACACCAGCTAATATGGCTGCATTAAATTCTATGCTCCATAACTAAAGCAGACATTTTACCTTTCTCACTGTCCTCATCAACATATGTCATCAGATGATACCAAAAATTTTAGTCCATAATGTTTATCTCAATATGAAATTAAAACTCAACAACGATACCAAGAATTAAATTTAACAACTAGTTAACAAGAATCAAACTCAATAACAACAAGTAAGAATGGACGGGAACAAAGGGAAAAGATTAAAATTGGAGATTATAATAAGATTCTCAAGGGTCGTCCCAGGAATCTTTCAAGAAAATTTGTGATTGAGTATCCTCTCTCATCCTAGTATCATATGTCCTATATCCTATCGCAGGCACGCAGTAGTACAACTAAGATGTCGTACTACCAAGACATCGCACAACTTGCGAAGTTTGACCTCCATGGGCCACCACTTAAAATGTGTCACGACCCGCACCTGGATTTTGGGGCACGAGTATGTGGGTACATCCAGCCTACGCTGCAGCATCGGAGGTAGAACGATGTCTAGGTCACAATGTTATCTAATCATTCTCACACGAGCATCCCACTCCATAAGGAGTCACAGATGTCACAATATAATATGAACAATACTCAATCACATAGCAAAAGCACGATAAGATATCGAAGAAATAAATAAATCAAAATGCAACACAAGTCTAAACAAAATAGTCTAACTCAAATAATAACATCCAAGTCTCAAAGTATGCCGGAAACAAATCCGGTACCATAAACTGCTAAAAGAAACTAACTAAATAACTAGTGATCCCGGCTAGATCTCCAGGAATCACAACTGAACTACAAGATCCAAGGCTGCAGCTACTCTCCCTGTGATCCATAATATATCGGACACCAGTCCTCTAAGGCGCAGTCTGGAAAAATATTTCCAATCAGGATGGAGCGAAGTACATCTCAAATAACAGTTCTAGTTAATTGATAAGGACTATAAAATAATAAATAGATGATGCTATATACTGAGAGAAGATAATAAATAAATGCAATGGTAAAATAAAAAGAACGGGCAATATAGGCAATATGATACAGTCAGTGCATATATGAAATGAAGAGAACGAGGTGCAATATCATATACGGGTGATGTAGTATATGACTAAAATAGAGAACTGTAACTATTCTAAATGTTTGAAATCGTAGTTTCGAAATATGATCGGCTTGGGAACTTGTTCGATAGCTACATGGCCTGGCTAATCATACGTGAGGTGTATGATTAACACTTAACGATATATACACTTGTACGATAGGTATTTGATCACATATCTCACTAGCAATTTCCCCGCCCCCAACTAGTACTGTGGATCCAACCATGACATGTCACGATACACGATCAATGTCCAATATATCATGTACAATATCTAATATCAAAGTCTAATATCAATATCGTGTACAATGTCAATACGATAACCAATGTAACATCTCATGACTACAGATCCAATCTATATACTAGTCCGTGTAGCACAGTGTCAAGAATCAGATGTAATATTTCTAAATACTTAAATTATAGAAATTATCAAATAACATAAATTATCAGAGAATGTACTCGCCTAGGATCCTTAGCTGGCAATACCATGTCCTGCTCCTGAAGTCTCGCAGAATAATCCAATGGTCCTATATACATATAATACAATACAATACAACATCAGCCAAAATACTAGCACATACATAACCATAATTACACTGAACTCAGGGGTACTCTAGGGGTGATACTGGTCATCTAGGTCAAGTGTGCGTGTAGCTGCACGGGTCACGTCTGCAATTGCTATACAAGATCAGACAGTCAAAATAATACGGTTCTTGCCAGTACGTCAATGTACATAAGGCAGTCTGATCATAATACTCAGGGTTACAGGGTCATGTGTAACTACGGGATATCCGCAGGTATACCTAGGGGTCATACAGCATGTACATATTACAGTCATAATTAACATTATCATTTAATTACTTATAATATGTATATACATACCAAATATATATCTATATATTAAATATATTAACTAATATTATATGCATACGCACACATACGCATGAGCACACTAGTCACTAGGTTCACGACACAGGGTCCTCAGTCACTAACTGGTATTGCATTAAGTTCCTACACAATATATATATATATATATATATATATATATATATATATATATATATATATACTAAATATATATGTATACTAAATTGAACAATATACGCATACTCGTACATATATGCATACGAGTTCGGGTTATTAGCAGGGTCTTTTGAAATCAGCATCTAATGAGTTGTCAAATACGACACGCTAACATCCTATCATCATTCACGTATATGTACACAACAAATCACAAGAGAACATACTCCTCACCTTGGCCTCGGCGTGCACATGCACGAGATCGACGATGATGATGATGACGACGATGAAGGAGGTGATGATGATGGTGGTTATGATGAAGGTGAAGGTGATGATGATGGTGAAGGCGATGATGATGGTGAACTTAGGCGAGATCAGGGAGAACTCAGGTGAGTAGGACGAAGGATGGGGCTCAGGGAGGTCGAACTCAGTCGTGGCGGGGGCTGACTGTAAATGGTGATGGGGTCGGTGGTTGCTTGCTGGCTCAGGCCGAGGGATGTTGTTGAGGGAAGAACGGGGTAGTGGTGGTGGTGAACGGTTGTTGAGGGGTTGCAAGGAGGAGGGGAGCTGTGCTACTACGGGATCCGGGGAGGCGTCAGGCGAGGTGCAGCGGGGAAGGGTAGTCGGTTCAGGTGGAGAGGGTCGGGTTCCAGGCGGTCGGCGAGGTCGGGGCTCAGTCCAGGAGTGCTGGTCGGGGAGATGGTGGCGCTCTGGGCTAAGGCGAAGAGAGGACGATGAGGGGAAGAGGAGGAGGGCTGCTCGGGGTGTTCTCAGGTGAGGGAAGTCGGGCTCCGGCGAGGTCGGAGGAGGGAAGGGGGTGAAGGTGACCGGAGGAAGAGGCGAGGAGGACGGGGGAAGTCCGGAACATGTGGAGATGGGAGGAGGAGGAGAAGAAGTCGGGGAGGAAGAGATGATGATAGGCGGGTTGCTCCGGCTTCTCAGGCGAAGCGCGGTGGACGGCACGGTTGCTCCGGAGGGCGGGGCCCCGGCTGCGGGAAGGAGGAAGAAGAAGATGAATAGGAGTTGGGGGGTCGGCTGTGTATGGTTTAGGAATAGGAAAAAAAGAAAGAAATATTTATATACACATGGTGTTTGGTTGACCTATAAATATTTGACTTTGTATACACTTGGAAAAAGGGTTCTCATGTAGGTATTCCAAGGGCTGTGATTGTAATTTTTCAATATGAAGGGCTAGGATTGTATTGGTTCAAAATAATGGAGGGCTATGGGTTGAGGTTGATGTGGAGTTTTATACATTCCCAAAAATTATAAAAATATTCTCATGAGAGAGAAATAGGTTTTTTCATGTGTTGTGTCCAATGGGGTGGACACCTTAATGCATTTTTGCATAAAAGTGCCCAACAATTAAAAAACTGCACAAAGTTGGGTTTTGGTTTTATTTAATTAAAAATTAATACAATTGGTGTTCTAAAATAAATTAGAAGTACATGGGTTAAAATTAAGTGGGACACAAGTGTCATGGATGTAGAGAACTCAAAGTAGAATATTATCATAATTTGGGTTGCACAAAATGGGTCGAGATTGTGTCTCCAATTTCGATTGGAACGCACAAAGATACAAAGTCAAATTTATTTGGAATTTAAAATAAACGTCCGCGATGAATATTGTGCAACTAAAATGAAACACAAGAGAGCATATTCATGAGTTACACAAAGGTCAGAAAGAAAGGCGGGCACGTCTAGGACAAGGATGTAAAATTTGTTGGAGGGCAAAAGTTTGGGTAACGCTCTAAATATCGAAGCAACGGTAAGGCACAACAATTAAATAAAATTACGGTAATTAATTACAACCTCCATAATTAAATCCCAAAAATGCTAATTAAAATCCATGATCATATAATTCGGTCAGGGCTTCATCTAGTGGGCTTCTAGGTCTAGTCTACTAACTCATGCAATTTCAAGAACACTATATATATAATATATATATCTATATACACATATCATGCAATTATTTAAAATAAATACACGCAATATTTATAATATGTAAAATGACAAAATACCCCTATTTTTAGAATGTGGTAGTGACAACTTGCCATTGCTGCTCTCCCCATGTGGGATGTTGTAGCTGTTGCTAAATCTTATTGCAACTCACTGCAGTGGAAGCAATCTTGCCTGAGCATTTACATCCTTAATGATAATGCTGCTCTTACATCTTGTTGTTGTTGCACCTAGCTGTTGCTACTGCACCTAGCTGCTGCTGTACACTGCTATTGCTACTGCTACTGTCTATGCTGCTGCTACTGATACTTCTATAGCATGATACTCGAGCTCGCCTCATAACTAATACCGACAGGAACATTAGCTCTCTCAATCATAGACACTCTCACTCACATTACACATACTCACCAATACACTAAACACTAACCTCATTAAATATATAACTAGCAACTTATATCTTCATCCATTTATATACATATATATATATATATATATATATATATATATATACAACACACACACACTATGTGTACTAAATCAAATACTTGGCATGCACATATAGGATACCCCATGATACGTATCCAACAAAGAACCAAACTCCCAAATACTAGACAATACTCATTCCTATATAACAAATACATAATATAATAACTAATACAACTTGCTACACTAAGAATTGAAGAGCATTAATATAAAACACCTAAAATGAGTCATGTATCACACAGTATCATAAATTACCATGACACGGCCTACTCGTATCCTATTATGGACACGTACCTAGTCCCACAACCCTGATCTAAGTCTAATTAGATCTAATTTGTCTCATGACACATAATTAATATTCAATATCGTAATTCCTCTAATTGGACACAAATTACCATGTAAATTCCATAATACAAGTCACATGGACCTAATTCTTGATCCTATGGGTAGCCCTGAGCCAAGAGATGATTCTTAATGGTTAAATGCATGAATTAGAGTCTAATTTAAGGGAAAGATTTAGAATTTACCTATTGGGAGATAGATTTCCAATAAAATGTTCAATGGACACAATTAGGACATGATCTTCTTGCCAATTTCTCTTCCTTCAAGTGCTCCTTGCAATCCAAGCTCCAATGCTTCTTAGATTATAAAATTGAGAGGATATGATTGTGAATTGGGTTAAATTTATATAGGGATGAGTCAATTTGGAGAAGAACACAATTAGGGATCTAATTGAAATAAACTAATGAAGAGGAGAGAGAATAAAGAGCCTCATATGGCCGGCCCTCCTTCCTTCTTCTCCAAGCAACAACAAATGTCTAAGGTGCCCCTCTCTATCTAATTATGAAGAATAATTAAGAAAGGCTGTATTGGAAAGGCTCTAAACTAATATAAATTAAACTAATCTCCTTAATTAACTAAGGAAGAGGGTCTAATGGTCTTGGTCTCATGTTGGGCTCAAAATGTTATGCCAATCCAATGGGTCCACTAATGTCAAGTCCAATAAACATAGGCTAGCCCACTAATACATAATTAAATAGTACAAGCACAATTTAAATAAATAGCACAATATAAATAGATATTAATTACTAAATAATAATTATACTAAATGACCAAAATATTCTCATCTAGAAATGTTGTAGTGACACCTGAAGTGTAGTGCGATAATCCATTTGTCGATAACGGTCGTCTTCCAGTTAGAAGCGATCTTGAAGCATAGCATGAATGGAGTCAAGAGTAGCTGGTGGAGCAGGAGGAGGTTGGGTTTGATCTTCTGAGTCAAACAAGGAGTCAGTACATGGGGCTAGTGGAGGGACTAGAGGGACTGGAGGTAGTGGTGGAGGTTCAGTTCTGCGAACTTTGTGAAGAAAACTCGGGGCATCAGTGAACAGACAGTCAGTGTAAGGAATATCAAAGTGTGAGAAGATCATGGGCAAGTACATGGGATACAGAAAATTGCACCTTTTACTCCTTGCACGGATCATGGCATTCATCATGGCTTTAGGAAAGTTAAAGGGGATGTTGAAATGCAAATGATAGAGAGCCAAAATCTCTAAATAAGTGATTTCATCATATGTACCTATCTTAGGCAGAATAGCTGAAAAGACTATGTGATGTAGCTCATAGAAATATTGGTTATGATGTCTCGCATAGAGTTTTTTGGGTGGACGAGGAAAAGGTTCACACATCAAAGTTTTGAATGATTCAAGTATTACACCGTCTATAAATTGAAATTGACGAGCATCAACTAAGGCATCGCACTCAGTATGAGCCCAAAGTTGTAAAATCTCCGCAACTCGATGTCGTTAAATTTTATTTGTATGCCACAAACACTAGAATAAATCCAGTCATCATCGTGTGTGAGATTATAATAGAGCATTCTAATAGCATTATAATAGATGTGAGTTTGGGTAGAAACAAGGTCTTCTAAACTTAGATCTCTAAAAGTAGGCAAAAACTCATCAAAGATAGTGAAGTTAATGAGATTGCCATGAGAAATCTTTCTAGCACAAAAAATATTAAACCATTCATTAGAAGCATCTAAGGAAATAAAGAGACTACTATCAAATTCACCCTCATTGAGTAGGGTGGAGTTAAACATATAATGAGGTAGGTTTTCTGGTAGAGGATTAGAGGAGGAGGCTTTATCTGCCTTTCTCTTTTTTCCTACCACCCCTAGAGAACAACCTATGAGCCATAGAAATAAATTGAAAGAGAAAGGAAATTATACCTCACAAAAGATGGATAATATTAAAGAGAAACTCCAAATAGAGAGACTATTTGGAAATAGATCACCAAAATCACTAAGAATTAAGAGGATGGAAATTAGGGTTTTGAGTTCTAGTATTTTTGAAGGAGGAAGAAGGTGGATGGAGGCAGTTGTTTTGGGTGAAAACAGCAGTCAACGAGGTTTATAAAGAGGGTCCTAAGATTAGATGGACGGCCATATTTACTCCCACATTCTGAAAGCATGGGGACCGAGTTCGGTCTTCCATGTTCCAGGATGAATTAGCAAAATAAACTTTTACGGCAAAATAGAAAATTCAAATGAGGATGCTATATTTTAGATAATAGGTTGCAAAAAATATCTTAATAAATCTTGAATCGGGAAAGTTTCGATCAATTTTGGGTTAGTTGTAAGGGTCGGATCCTAGCTAGTTGTGGTCCAAAGATACTTAAATATCGTGTCGTTTAAGGCTATTTACACATTTGTGACAGAAGGACCCTTTCGGTTTGTATCCAAAGTGATATTACTTTAAAGAATGTAAATTTTAAATAAATTTCAGCAGCTCACATCCTCATATAGCGTCGACATCCAAAATCCCAAATTCTCAACAAATAAAGTTGAAGCGATCCTTAGCTAGGAGTTTTGTAAAGATGTATGTGAGTTGATATTTAGTGTCAAAAAATTCTAAACAAATGTCCCTATGTAATTGATGATGTCGTAGAAAATGATAACATATTTCTATGTATTTAGTGCGTGAGTGACATACTGAGTTCTTTGTGAGATTAATGGTGATAGTGTTGTCACAGTAAATAAAAATGTTATTATAGTGTAGATTATAGTCTTCTAGGGTTTGTTTCATCCACAAAATTTGTACACAAAAATGTCCTGCAGCTATGTGATCAGCTTCAGTAGTTGATAGTGCTACAGAGTTTGTTTCTTACTAAACCAAAAGACTAAAGCTTTACCTAAGAAATGACAAGTGTCGTTGGTACTTTTTCGATCAACTTTGCATCCAGCAAAATCAGCATCCCGGTAACCCATAAGGTCGAAGGATATAGGTTTGGGATACCATAAGCCTATCGTCAAAGTACCTTTAAGGTCAAAAAATATGCTTAACCTCACACAAATATAATTCCTTAGGGTTAGCCTGATATCTAGCACATAGGCAAACACTAAACATGATATCGGGACGACTAGCAGCTAATTATAATAAGTTGTCAATCATACCTCGATACTTACGTTGGTCAACTGATTTACTACTTTCATCAAGGTCAAGCTTTGTAGATGTTGCCATTGTAGAGCCGATAGGTTTTGTATTATCGAGATCAAATTTCTTCAGCAAATTCTTTGTGTACTTAGTTTGATTGATGAAGCTTCCGTGTGAACTCTGCTTGATTTGCAATCCGAGAAAGAAGTTAAGTTCTCCCATCATGCTCATTTTAAAATTACGCCGAATACACTCGACAAATTCTCTGCATAATTTCTCATTAGTATACCCAAATATGATCGTTAACATAAATTTGCACTAATAAAATAGTGTCATCATGTGCTTTTATAAACAGTGTCGTGTCAACTTTTCATCTTGAAAAACCATTCTCAAGTAGGAAGGAACTAAGGCGATCATACCAAGCACATGGGGCTTGTTTGAGACCATACAGAGCCTTGCGTAACTTGAAAACATGATTTGAAAATTTAAAGTCTTCAAAACCAGGAGGTTGCTTAACAAAAACTTCTTCTTTTATAAATTTGTTTAAGAAAGCATTTTTAACATCCATTTGAAATAGCTTAAAATTATGAAAAATTTCAAAAGCACAAAGCATGTGAATGGACTCAAGTTGTGCAAAAGGAGCATAAGTCTCATCATAGTCAATGCCCTCTTCTTGATTATAGCCTTGAGCAATGAGACGAGCTTTGTTACGTGTGAATTGTCCATCCTCATTGAGTTTATTTCAAAATTCCTACTTTGTGCCAATTACAGAGTAATCATTAGGTCTAGGAACAAGTTCTCATACTTGATTTCTCTCAAATTGGTTCAATTTCTCCTGCATTATCGAAATCCAAAACTCATCAGTAAATGCTTCTATAGCATTCTTAGGTTCTATTTGCCAAATGAAAGCTACATTAGCAATAATATATGTAGTTGCAGATCAAGTTCTTACTCCCTTTGATACATTACCTATAACCAAGTTTTCTGGATAATCGGTCATAAAACGCATCTTTTTTGGTAGATTCTCCAGATATCTTGTGCCAGTTGTTGTATCTTCAGCGATTTTGGTGGATATTGCTCTGACGTCTTCATCATCGCTGTCACTAGGCATTTGACTGTTAAACTCATCAAAAGTAACATTAATAGATTCCTCAACAGTTAATGAACATTTATTCAAAACCTGAAAATCTTTACTTTTTGCAGCATATCCAAAAAAAAAAATTTCATCAGCTTTGGAGTCAAACTACCCAAGTTATCCTTGGTATTTAAAATGAAACATCTACATCCAAAAACTTTAAAATATGAAATTATAGGAGTTCTACCAAACCAAAGCTCATAGGGTGTCTTCTTCGAGATAGGTCAAATTAGAACCCTATTCAAAACATGGCACGCTGTATTTCAACTTTTGCCCAAAAATATTTTGGAAGACTAAATTGATTTAGCATGACTCTGGCCATATCTCCGAGAGTTATATTATTCTGCTCCATAACACCATTTTGTTGAGGAGTTCTAGGTCAAGAAAAATTATGAGAAAATTTATTGGAATCACAAAAACTTTTAAAGTCAGCATTTTCGAATTCGTCACCATGATAACTTCGGATTCGAGTAATCATGAATTCTTTTTCGTTTTGTACCATTTTACAAAATGTTACAAATTTAGAAAATGCCTCATTTTTATTTGCAAGAAAATAAACCTAAGTATATCTCAAAAAATCATCAACAATTATATGTGTAAAGCTTACCGCCAAGACTAGCGACTCTGCTATGTCCAAATAAATTCATATGTAAAAGCTAAAGGATTCTAGAGGTAATTACAGCATTTATTGACTTAAAGAAGGATCTGGTTGCTTTGTTCTTTTCACAATCAACACAGACCATATCCTTCTTAAAGGTTATTTTTGGCAAGCCTCTTACCAGTTTCTTAGACGATAAACTTGCAATTGTATCCATATTAGCATGTCCTAAACGCATATGGCATAGCCAACTCTTATCTTTGTTAGCATACAGGCATCTTCCTGCATTATTATTATTCTTCGAAAGATATAAAACATATATATTCTCCTTCCTAATACCTTCAAAAATGATATTATCAGATGATCTCTCATATATAGAGCATTTGTTTTTCATAAAATTAATATCATAACCATTGTCAGCAAGGTGACTGATGCTGAGTATGTTATGTTTTAATTCAGTGACTAAACATACATCATTTATTACTGGAAATTGAGGAATACCAATAGTATCATTATCTATAATATACCCTTTGAGGTTGTTTCCGAAGGAGACGTATCCTTCTTTCTTCATCGATAGTGCAAATAGTATAGCATCACCAGTCATATATCTCGAGCAACCACTATCGAGAATCCATTTGCTTCTAGCATGCGAGGGTTAGTCTACCTACAACATAAGTTAGAGATGTGACATTTGGTACCCACTTCTTTGGGAGTCCTGAAATATTAGCCTTTGGCACCCATGCATATATATTCATATCAACTAATCTTCTAACTTTGCACTGTCGTAAAATGTGTCATAGTTGACCACAATAGTGACATATTGCAAATCTGTTAGTGCTTGGTGCAGCAGTGTAGTATAAGTATGTGAAGTGGCATGTTGTGTCTTTCGTGGATATTTTTAAAAGAAAGCATGATTATGAGTAGTACGTATTTTGCTTACTTTCAAGGGCAGTGTCTTATGTATGACTTTGTGATGAGTCACGTGACAAGTGTTAGATTGAGTCATAGGTTGCATTGCCTGTTTTTCCAATCTAATATCTAACTTTTAGAGGTTTCATAAACTTCTTGATATCTAGTCGTGAGTGTGTCTATTCTTTGTGCAGCTAGCTAGGTTATATTTCTTCTGTTCTGCTTCATAAAGCTCATTGAGTTTTACGTTCTCCTGTGTAGTCCTTTCAATAGTTCCTAAAGCATCACGCAAACTCAACTTTAATGCAGGCGTGTCTTCTGTGTCACTAGTGGAAGGGGCCTCTCTTATCTCATTTAATAAGGAGGAGAGCCTTTCAATCTCAAGCTTATACATTTTTGTTTCTTTTCTAGCATGCTTGTATTTAACTAAAACTTTCTTATGATCCTCAAGAAGATCATTGAAAGCAGCAGAGAGTTCATCAAAAGTAAAATATTCATAAAAGGGGTTTGTAGATACCTAATCAAAAACCATTAAACAACGATTTGCAGCGTCACAAGTGTTTTCTTCTTCTTCGGAGTCGTTGGCTTCACTTTCATGACATATGCTTGTATTTGCATATTTGCGTGATGACGGTCTTTTGCTTGGGCGTTCATAACGATTCCCCATTTTAGCTGATGGGCAGTCCTTCTTTATATGGCATGTCTTCTTGCAGTCGTAGCACACTGGATCTTCATCATTGTTGTCTTGATGGCCCTTCTTCTTTTGATTTGACTTTTCAAACCTTGAGAACTTTCTGAAGTTTCTAACTATTAGGGCTTGTTCCTCACCTTCTGAATTATCATCTTCAGATTCATCGTTGGGGACCTTCTTGTGGTGTACTTTGAAAGCTATGGTCTTCTCCTTTGGTGATGATTCTTCAAGATCATTGAGGTCCAGTTCATGTGTCATCAGCTCCCCCATGAGTGTTTCCAGCGTCATTGTAGTGAGGTTGTTTCCTTTAATAATCGCCGTTGCTTTTTTGTTCCAATTCTTCGGGAGTCCTCTAAGCACCTTGCGTATCTTTTCATGATTATTATAATCCTTGCCAAGAGAAGAAAGAGGATTAACAATACCAAGGAAATGTGTAAACATTTGTGTGATTGTTTCATTGGGTTTCATCTTAAAAGCCTCATACTCTTGTGGCAGTCTACTGATTTTGGATTCCTTCACTTGTGAGGTACATTAATGAGTTACCTCGAGAAGTTTCCAATCTTCATTAGATGTGGTACAAATGGATACTCTATTAAACTCAATCATGTCTATAGCACAAAATAGGGCATTGATGGCTCTAGCATCAAGACTGACTTTTTTTTTTCTAGATCCATATATTTGTCAAGTGCCTTTTCAACTAGGTTGCCATCAACAACAATTCTAGGTGGTTTTTTGTACCCATCAATGACAATTGACCATAAGTCAAAGTCTAGTGACTTGAGATAGAAACTCATTCGTGTTTTTCAATAAGTGTAGTTGGTTCCATCAAATAGAGGTGGCATATTTGTGGATTAGCCTTCACTAGTGAAGATAGATTTCACAGTTGCCATGTGTTCTACTCTTAGAATATAAAGCCTATATAAGAGAACCACTCCGATACCAATTGAAGGCAACTCTAGAGGGGGTGAATAAAGTTTATAGCAATAATCACCAACTAAAAATTAAGCCAAATAGCCAACTAATAATTAATGCAAGCAAATATGAAAGTATATCAAGTAAATGAAAGAAGTACTGAGCAAGAGATCACAATACGCTGACACCGAGAATTTTATCCTGATTTTTATCGTGGAGGACTAGTCTAGGCCCGAGTACTCTTGCTCGGTGTTAATCCACTATTTGTGAAATAGCGTACAGCACAAGTTTTGATCCGAAGACTTGCAACTTCTTACAGACACGTGCTTTGATCCGAAGAGCACGAAGACTTTAAGAGATGAAGTAACTTCTTAAACCAAGCTTTTACAACTCGAACTCGAACTTCTAATCGAATCGCACTGGAACTTAGAAGACTATGGAGTTGTCTTAGAAATGGAGAAGGTTAAGGCTCAGACTAATGCTCAAGAGAAGATGAGAAAATTGAATGTGAATGAGTAAGTTTAGAATGAGAGAATGGGACCCTATTTATAGGAGGGAGGCCGAGTTCGGGCTGAGTTCAGTCTCCCAACGTTCATAAATTTGAACGTTAAGCTCCGGGTCATGGGTTGATCGAGTCAATCTCGAAAACTGAAGCTACAGGGTCGAAGGGGACCGAGTTTGACCCAAGTTCGGTCCGAGACCGAGTTTGACCCAAGTTCGGTCTCCTCAAGTCCAAAAATTATCAGTTCAGTATATGTGGGTTTGGTCAACTGAACTGGTTTGAATTTTTGTAGGTTGTTTGAGTTGAACTGTTGTTTGGAAAAGGGTTGAATATCTAGTTGCCAAGTGCGACTCGATGTACAACATTTCCTAGATCAAAATAAATATAAAAATATTACAGACTCAAGAGTGTAACCATAACTCAACAAATGTAGCATGCAGCAGCTTCAATCTTCAGCAATGTCATGGAGATGTGTCAGTCTTCAGTTTGTGCCATAATGAGTCAAATCGGATAATAGTTAATTTATTATCGAAATCAAGTTGACTGTGACAAATTTGGATCAACAATTTGTCGAGGGAGAGAATGAAAGAAACTTTGTATGAGAAAAAAAAAATATTTGTTGTTTTATTCTCTTGCACACACTGAAATTTATAGAGTATGAACTAGTCGTATGAACTAGTCGTTAGAGAACTAGCTCTTACTGCATAACAAAATCCAATGCCAAACCACACTACCAACCCAACCCAACCAAACCAACCTCCACTTCCAAACCAACCAAACTCAATCCCAACCAAACCAACTAAACTAAACCAAAACAAACAAACAAACAAACAAACAAACCAGCAAACAAAAAATAAACCTAAATGATTAATTTCCGTTGGACTATCTGATAGAAATTGCTTATAGAATATTTTTGGATTTGAAGTTTTTCAAAACTTCTTTCGTTTGCTCCTACTTTATTGAAGTTTGTCAAATATTTCTGTAAATTTAATTATTGTACATTAAAGTATTACCCCTTTAAAACCACAAAAGGAAAGAAGGAAACAAAGTGAGAAAAAAGCTCAAGTTATCTTAGCCAAGTACAAGGAAAAATAATAAAGGTAACTGAAGGGCCTAGCGAGAGAGAGTGGCAATTACTACCTTAGGCCTGTTCGAGCAGCCTCAGATACCAAGTCCAAGCTTAGGCAGGCCCGTAAGAGGAGTCCTCTGCATCATTCCAGTTAAAGCATTCAACATAACACAATTAATTTTAGCTTTACTTAAATATAAGCTAGACAGATGTGTAAATATAATTAATGATATAAATAGGGTCACTAGTAGTTAGCACACAACACTGTTAGGACTTGTTTTCTCTTTGAAGCTTTTTGAATTGAAACCCCCATCAAATTTGGTACCTCTAAATTTTGTCAGCAACTTACAGACCCAAAACATAATTTACAAAGACCACAACTCACGCATCCAAAAACTGACGTTTTCTAGCTGTCAGCAACGTCGACCCAATCCCAAGATTGCCTTTGTTCAAGATCTTCGTACTCAAAGATATCACAAAATTCGCTAGGTTTATTTCACTTCAAAAGTGGCCTCTGAGAAGAAATGCAGATACAATCTTGAAGAAGAATACAAGGATGAGGATACCCTTATGCCTCAACAGCTGTGATATCCTCCTCATCATTTATGTCGGATGTGACAACCGGCTCAAGTATATCTCCATCTGCAATCTCACTTCCGGAACCATGCTTCTCTTTCTCTGCATGTATTAGCTTCTCTCTGATCTTTGCCATCAGCTCGTCTCTGACTTCTCCATTCTCAGTGAAGTATCGCTTGATGGCATCCTTGCCTTGGAAGCTCTTATCATTGAATTTGTAGTAAGAACCTCCTACTTTAGTTATAAACTTGTGCTTGATACCCATATCAATGACCTCCGAGTCACGGCAGATTCCTTTGCCAAATTCCAGCTCGAATTGTGCAGTTCTGAAAGGGGGTGCATGCTTGTTCTTCACAATTTTCACCAGAACTTGGCTTCCTACAGTCTATCCAAACAACTTATGTCAACTTTTGCAGCAGAAACAAGCAACCAAGCCATATCTAATTAATTAACAATTTTTTTTAACTATTTTGGGAGCTAATTGAAATAGAGATATCCAGTAATAAATAAGAGAAAATATAAGCACCCTTGTGGAAATGAGCAATAAATAATTTCAATCTTATAGAAAAGAACTTTACCACAAACCTTTTCAACAATTCAGCCGATAGCTTATATTGTATCTTGCACACCTGCCAACTCCCTCTGCCTACATGGGTCTGGCCTACTCCTAACCAACCTTTCAGGCTATGTTTCATATTCTTTAAGATAATAACAGAAGCCCTTGCCCCAAATTTTTAGGGTCCACTTCGAACCTTTATCTTCCACTCCGCTCCCCTGCTAAGTGTCATCTCTTCATTAACATTAGTTTTATATTATTTTACAACCGCCATCACTGCTTGTAGTTAACAAGTTCAGCTCTTATAAGGTTGATATAGCCTTAAAATCCATATTTTATTTGTCCATGAACCTCTAAATATGCTATTGTGATGTGGGGAAAGACTGAGGAGAATTTCTTACAGAATGCGGTAACGGAATATGTGCTTGAAAATGTCTTCAAAGCAATTTAATGCGCAGAAAGGACGGGACCAAACATGGTTGTAATTCAGCAATCAGCAAGAAGGTAATAATGAAACCATTCCGGATTTTCGACCTTTTGTTTGGAAACTCGGAAAGTAGTCAAATTTTTGTCCATTTCTCAGAGCTAGTTTATTGCTCTGAATATCAGTAGTTACTTTACGTTTTTTCTCTCTAAATTTCAGTATGATCTCATATGGTTCCACGTACATAGCAAACTCCACATCAGAGAAAAGTTGATCATAGAATAAAAAACAATCCTTTGTATGATCTAAGGAATAAAAAAACAATCCTTTATACGCTAATATGGTTTTTGTTTACCTCTTCCCCCTTCTTAACCAAACCAATTCTTCTGATGTTCAAACGGACAGAGGCATAAAATTTCAAGGCATTGCCACCAGATGTAACTTCTGTTGGCCCCCCAAATCCTCCACCAAATGTGCTCATCTTTGCTCTTATCTGAAAACAGAAGGAAGTTTTGCTCAATATTGTTGATGAAATGCATACCATAACGTAGAATAACCTAGGTTGTCAAGTCGCATATCGTACATCGTGTATTATATATCTTATGATACAATAGATCTAGGAGTTTAGGTCGAAACTTCCAAATACATATAGTAACATGATTTAATATAAATATCTCATAAATATTTATTTGTTTCATGATTAAAAGTCTTAGTTTCAGAATCAAGATTCTTGAGCATGCGGTACATGATTCAAGTTAAAAAAAAATGATACAGCCTATATGTAATGTATCAGATAAATTGATATGTAATGAAATGGTAGTATATCGTATCATAAGATATTTATCGTGCATCATAACATATTAACAACGTAGAGAACGAATTTAAACAGGATCCCACCGTGAAGCATGTCCTTGCCAATAGTTTGGCTAAGTGTGTATATTGCTTGAGATAGAAAAGAAAAGGTTTAGCCTCTTCTAGGAGATATAAGCAAAAGATTCTAGGTGTGATTGGGTTTTGAAAGTACTACAGTAGCACCCATGACAAGAAATAAGTACAGTAGCATTCGTAACATAAAAAACTTATTGGCAGTTGACTATGTTCCAGGGGGGAAATGGCTGCTAAATATAGTCTATGTTGCACGAATACGGCTACAGGCACGAATATGGACACGATACAAATAAGGGATACAAGCATTTTCAATTAGGTACAGAGATAGCTACCTATGTTGCATGAGTACAGATAGGGACATGATAGAGAGACGCACATCATTTTGCAGTGTCCATACAACATACACTATAGTTGTTAAATTCACGTAACCTAGGATTACATTTTGTACTATAGTTGCATGAGTACAGATAGGGATGCTTAATAGAATGGGCAATTGTGCCCTATTAATATGATGAGGTCAAGGTCACCATTCAATAAATATTCATAAAGTGAAGAGTACCATGTCCCTATTAACAAACACTATAATATTTCAATAGATGTGCCTCTTAGGAGGAGATATAAGATATCTGTTAAAGGGGCTGAAAATGATGACCTAAAGGATATGATTTTTGTTAGGGCTAATTAGAGTTTAGACGCTGGATTTTATACCAACTTTGAGTTTAAGCCTGACGTCCAATTAGAAAGTTTAGACCCTAAATTTTTATTATTTTGTTTTATTTTTCCCATTATACCCTCTCTTCCATGCTTAACAATAAAACCTTCTTATATAGACTAGGGAGGGTATAATGGGACAAATGAAACAAAAAATAAAAATTCAGAGTTTAAACTTTCTAATTGGACATGTCTGGCCTTAAACTCTAAGCTGGTATAAAATCCAGGGTCTAAACTCTAATTAGCCCTTTTTGTTAATGTTAAAAGAACATATAACCCTTAACATAGCTGACCCTTAACATAGCTGAATGGAAGAAAAAGAAAAAAAAAAGTTTCAAATATCATCAATATAGCCGACCCAAAAAAGTAGGAATAAAGACTTTATTATTGTTGTACTACAAGATATCAATATGGTTGCCCATTTTTGTACTATTTAGTTCCTAATATCCCAAAACTATCAAGTATCAACCACATAACAAATTTCATGTTAAATATAAACAAGAATACGAGAGAATCAATTGTAAAAACAATGTGTTATATATATATATATATATATATATATATATATATATATATATATATATATATATAAACACACACGGTTAGGGTTATGGGTATTTATATAACAATATATGCTACATAGGTTCTAACACTCTTCCTCAAGCTGAGGAAAATATATTATATAACCCAACTTGTTACAAATATAGCTCAATCTGGAACCTCTAAGATTCTTTGTTATCGGATCAACAAGTAGATAGTAAAGTTTGGAGATGGAGAGAGGAGATAAAAGAGAAAAGTAGGAGAAGGGAGAATATGAGAAAGGAGATTGTAAGGACATAAAATTCTAGGTTGCATCTCATGTCTATTTATATTTATATGCAATATCACCACAATTACTATTATACCCTCATAAGATAAATAACAAAATAACATAACTCTAACACCCTTCCTCAAACTGGAGTATATAGATCAGACATGTCCAGCTTGCTACATATATCAGAAAATAGACCACGAGCAAGTGGTTTGGTGAGGATATCACCTAGTTGATCCTCTGACCAAACATAAGGAGTGACAATCTGTTTCTTCAGTAACAAATCACGAACAAAATGACAATTCACCTCAATATGTTTCGTACGCTCATGAAACACCGGATTACTTGCGATAAACGTTACCGACTGATTATCACAATACATCTTCATCGGAATAGGAATCATAATCCCCATTTCATGAAGAGGAGACTGCACTCACATCATCTCAGAAGTTGTATGAGTCATCGCACGATACTCGGTCTCTGCACTAGAACGAGATACAACATTCTGCTTCTTACTACGCCACGTGACAAGATTGACACCCATAAACGTACAATAGCCAGAAGTAGACCTAGCACTGCGACTTTTTGTCCAATCAGCATTACTGAACCCCGTCACCGTAAACAACTGGAAGGTTTGGACAACAAATTATTGCCATGTGCACTCTTCAAGTATCGAAAAATGCGAGAGATAGCCTCCCAATGGGTTGTCGAGAGACATGCATAAACTGACTAACTACTCCAACTGCATATGTGATGTCTAGCCGAGTAACAGTAAGATATATAAGTTTGCTAACCAAACGTCTATAATATCCAACATCTTTAAATAACTTTTCCTTGTCAGCATCAAGCTTATAATGATAATCCATTGGAGTCTCAACTGGCCGACACTCCAATATCTCAGTCTCAGAGAGCAAGTCTAGAACATACTTGCGTTGTGACAAATACACACCCTTCTTAGATCGAGCAACATCGATTCCAATAAAATATCGAAGAAGACCCAAATCCTCAGTATGAAACTGACGACTAAAGTAGGCCTTCAAGTCCACAATCCCAGCATGATCACTCCCAGATATAATGATATCATCAACATAAACAATCAACACGATAATACATGTTGAGGAAGAATGGCAAAATACTGAATGATCTAATATGATGCGCCGAAAGCCATACTGAATGAGAACTGAACTTAACTTGTCAAACCAAGCACGAGGTGACTGTTTCAGTCCATATAATATTTTCTTCAATCGACATACAAGTTTTTTATTTCCAGATACAATATATCCCGGTGGTTGATCCATATAAACCTCCTCATGTAAGTTACAATGCAATAAAACATTCTTTATGTCCAGGTAATATATAGGCCATTGGCGATTAACCGTCACAGAAATAAGAATTCAAACTGAATTCAGCCGAGCCACTGGAGAGTCTCTATATAATCCACACCATATGTCATATGTCTGAATATACCCTTTGGCAACCAACCATGCCTTGAGATGCTCAACTGAACCATCGGGATGATATTTAACAGTATACACCCATCTACAACCCAATGTCTGCTTTCCAAGAGAAAGTGATGTAAGCTCCCAAGTCCGATTTTGATGTAAAGCATACATCTCCTCATCCATTGCACTTTTCCAACCAGAAGATGACATAGCCTCCTTGTAAGTTTTGGGAATGGAAATAGAAGACAATAAAACAACAAATTCATGAAAAGATGATGAAGCAAGGTGTAATGAAACAAATAGAAATGGAATGCTTATTCTTTGTGGTACAAAGGCGTTTCCTTTTCCTGGGAGCAATGGGAATATCATCTGGATCTGTGGTGATGGGAACAGAAACCTCAGGCACGGAAGCTGATTGGTTGAGATCTGAATTTTGTAGAACCACTGGCCTGTCCTTGAATCTCTAATAAACCTATAAGGAAGGAATGGAGACAGAAACTGATTCAGGAATGACCGGAAGTGGTATGGAAGATATCAAATCTGATGTAAAAGGAATAGAATGGTCTCCTAAAGGAAAAAAAAAAAATGGGTAGACTCAAAAAATGTAACATCTGCTATGACATAGTACTTGCGTGACTGTGGATTGTAATAACGATAACATTTTTGAGTACGAGGATAACCAAGAAAAATACTTCCGAGATCTAGGAGCCAACTTATCTCAATTCGGTTCCAAGTTATGAACAAAAGCGACACACACAAACACTCGAGGAGGTAAGAAAAAAGGTACGACACATGTATGTAACATGAAAAATGGAAATTTGTTATTTAATACAGATGATGGCATGCGATTAATTAGATAACATGCAGTAAGAACGGCATCTGACCAATACTGTTTAGGGACATGCATATTGAACATGAGAGTTCGAGCCACATCTAAAATGTGTCCATGTTTGCGTTCGGCTATACCATTTTGGTGAGATGTGGACATAACTGGTTTGATGAATCATACCACGAAATCAACACAAAAACTGTTTACAGACGATAGAATATACTCCAAAGCATTATCAGAACGCAAAATTTTGATGCGTTTATCAAACTAAACATAAATTTCATTATAAAAGACAGATAACGCATTTGGAAACTCAGATCTTTCTTTCATTAAATAACACCAAGTCATTCTGAAATAATCATCAATAAAAATAACAAAATACTGAATCCTTTCGGACTTTTGACTCTAGACGGACCCCAAATATCAGAATGAATAAGATTAAAAGACTCTAACTGACGACTCTTACTACGACGAGGAAAGGAACTACGGTGATGCTTGCCAATGTTATAAATTGCGCTAGGCGGATTCGGTGCGCCAAAGGTCCGCCTAGCGCCTAGGCGGACACAGAATTTTTTTTTTTTTGAAAGTATGAATTTTCATTTTTAAATTTTTTCAAAATTTTGAACTTTTTTAAATTTTTTTGATTTTTTTTGAAATCTGAATTTTTTTGAATATTTTTTGCAATTTCAAATCTACAATTTCAAATTTTTTAAATTTGAAATTTTGAAAATTTTGAATTTTTAAAATTTTTCCTCCTAGACCGAATTGGCATATAACATGGCCGAATTGGCAAAACAGGGCCGAATTGGCAGAACAGGCCCACCTATGTCCGAATAGGCCCGAACAGGCGCCTAGTAGGGCTGAATTAGAAGTTTTTGGTACGACGGACGACCGCCTAGTCCAATTTTTAGAACACTGGTACTTGCCTAACTGACAAGTCTCACATTCAAGACTAGAAACATGACTCAAACTAGGAACAACTTGACGGAACTTAGCCAAAGACGGATGTCCTAAACGATAATGACACTGCAACGGAGAAGTAGAAACAGAAGTGAAAGCCTTTCCAGGTAGATCCAAGTAATACAGTCCATCTTTTTTATGCCTCGAACCAATCTTCTTCGTGAGGTCCTAAAAAACACAAATTATGAGATAATGTCCCAGAACATTGAAGAAATTTGGTTAACTGGCTCAAAGATAACAAATTAAATGAAAAATTATACACATATAATGAATCAAATAATGATAATAATTGAGTTGGGTAAATGACACATTTTTCAAGCACAGGACGAGTAGACCCATCAGCCAAGATAATATTATGTTTCATGGGACTACGATTATGAAAGAGAGGTTATACCAGGCATATGAGAACTTGCTCCTGAGTCGATGACCCAAGAGGTGGATGTAACTGGGTTGCCACAAAAGCAGGATTAGTTATATGTGCCATGGTTGCAGTAGGCTGGGAGGTGGTACTAGCAAGCGCGTTCAACTTTTGGATGATCTGTTCAAATGGAGACGAGGAATCGGACGTTAAAGTCTGATTAAAACCAAAAGTATCTTTGGAAGCATAACTGGTGACCTGGTACTGCATATTTTCATCATGTACTTGATGTGCATATTCTGGTTTGTCCCACTTGTCCTAACAATAGTCTTCAGTATGACCGAGCATTCCACAATAGTTACACTTCCGTGGTTGACCACGGCAACCACCACCACCGTGGCCATCACCACGGCCACCACCACGACCATTGTCTCTACCACCACGACCTCCTCCTCGACTAAAACTACAACCACTATCTCTACCGCCACGTCCTCCACCACGACCAGCAGCACTAGAAACTAGGACAGAAGAATCAGTACTCGACACCACAGAACTGTCCTAGAAATGAACGATTGAGACGGAAGAAAGTATCTGTCACCGTAGGTGACTGCTCTCCAGCAAGGATTTGAGCTTTATAAGGTTCGAGTGCAGGATCCAAGCCGGCTAGGATAAGTGAAACATGAAACTCTTCCTTCTGTCGCTGAGCTTCCTTCAAATCAGTATTAACATGATATTGTAGCAATTCCTCCTACAAAGCCTTCTTTGAAGCCAGATATTCATTCACAGACCTCCCATTTTGCTTTGTATTAAACAATAACTCGTACAACTCATAGGTACGGGCAACGTTCCGTTTCTGCGAATACAATTCTTTCAGAGATGTCCAAATCTATTTGGAGGATTCACACCACTGAACATTAGCAGCGATGTGCGGCTCTATACTATGCCACAACCGTAACATAACATATGCATCTGCACTCATCCAATCTTTTTACTAAGCGGACGTTTCAGGTGGGGGTTCTTCCGTCAAAAACTTTTAACTTATTCGCCCTCAACACCACTTTGATAGACTTGAACCAGGCAAGGTAATTCGCACAATTGAGAGTTTCATTGCTGTAATCGATTTTTCCAATTCATCATTATGAATAACAGTAAAAGAACCACCTTTGCCACCACCACCACTAGCACTATTAATCTCGCCAGAAGATTCGATCTCCAACATACTTGCAGATGCAACAGAAAGATGAGATCTCTAAAACCCTAAATCTCACAACGAACCATAACCGACGACGAACAACCAACGGAGATCTATAGAAACCCTAGATATCATAAACAAACCACGAACGACCACGAACAACGAACAACAAACGACGAAAGGCAAATCATGAAAAATAGACAAAAAACAGCCGAAAAACAGTTTGATAGACCATGTCGTAGATGTGATGTAGAGTACTTTCAAAAGATGCTCTGATACCAACTGAAGTTTGGAGATGGAGAGAAAAGAGAAAAGTAGAAAAGAGAATATGAAAAAGGAAATTGCAAGAGCATAAAACCCTAGGTTGCATCTCATGTCTATTTATATTGATATGGAATACACCCACTATTACTATTATAATCTCATAAGATAAATAACAAAATAACATAACTCTCCTCATACTACACTTTCTGTCGAACAAAGTAACAATTGATCTGAGACTGGATTTAATGAGAAGTACATTGCAGTCTGGTTGTCACAAAACAACTTCATAAGACCTGAGAAAAGTCCATTTGTCAATAGCATCCTAATCCATGTCAACATACATGTGGTCAAGGCCATCGCTCTATACTATGCTTTAGCATTGGATCTTGCAACCGCAGTTTGTTTCTCTTCCAGGAAATAAGATTTTCTCCAAGCAATACATAATACCCTAACGTAAAGCTTCTATTAGAAGGAGATCCTGCCCAATCAGCATTAGTGTACCCAATTACGTGTAGATGACCTTAATCATGATCAAGATACCCTTTTGTGGAGCTCCTTTCGGGTATCTAAAGATACGCGTAGTCAATGACTATTCCAAGGTGAATCTAAGAACCAACTAGCTACACTAACAGAGAAAGAAATATATTGACAAGTAACTATGAGGTAGTTGAGCTTACCAAACAATCTGCAATATCGACCCAAATCAGATATTATCCCCCAGTCCTTGTAGAAGCTTGACTTTCTAATCCATAGGTGTATCAACTGGGCTGGCACCCGACAAACATCTCTTCCGACATATCAAGGACACATTTTCTTTGAGAAAGAGAGAAATACCCTCATCTAACCTAGATATCTCAATACCTAAAAAGTATTTTCAGTTGTCCCAAATACTTGGTCTGAAACTATCGGTGAAGATACTCCTTCAGTATATGCATCCCATTCTTGTCGTTTCCAACGGTGATATTAGTCTATGCATCCCATTCTCATTGTTTCCAGGGATGATATTTTCATCTACATAGACAATAAGAAGGATTCACTCCCCAAATCCAGACATCATATAAAAGACCAAGTGATCTGAGCTACTCCTAGACATACTGCAGCACGTCTCAAGAATATGTGAACTGATGCAATCTTGGTGACTGATGCAATATTGGTAACTGGGGAGAAGGTGTCAAAGTAATCTACACTAAATACCCGAATATAGCCTTTTGCCACTAAGTCTAGCCTTCAAACAATCAACACAATCAACACAACCATCAGGAGAGCACTTGACTGTATATACCTAGCGACAACCAATAACCGACCTCCCAAGGAGGAAGAACTAGATCCTTGTGTACTATTGGAGTGCAGTGTTGCCATCTCATCGTCTGTCTCTACCCTGGATTGGAGAGTGACTCTAATATTGCCTTAGGTATGGTCATAGAAGAAAGAGATGTAACATATTAAAAGTAATTGGGTGACAACGATAGATAAGAAACAAAATCAGCTAATCGAAAAGGAGTTTTAGCGTTTACGTTGGCTAGTGCCCTAGCGAAGAGCAACGACATATCAAGATCGTTGGCAAGTGGATTCAAGTCCAGTTGGGCAGCTAGTACAAGAGGGGGAGTTTTGGGAGAGGTATCTACGACTTACTCATGTCGAGGTCGTTTGCTATATATTTGAACCCAAGTTCTAAACGACGGTAGGCAGGTGCGTGCCAGAAAGGGTCCGCCTACCACCTAGGCGATTTTTGACATTTTTTACTATTTTACCATTATTTTTTTTGCATAATATTCATATTTTAATGGTGTTTTATGCATAACTAAGTTGTAGAACAAAGATTTATAAAATTTTAGTCTTGTAAAAGTGAACCATATGTCCATAATGCTTGCAAAACTGTTTTGCCAAAACATCTAGTCAGGTATTGCTCCGCCTAGGTGTCCGCCTACGTCGCCAAACCATCGCCGGCCGCCTACTCCACTGCCAGCGGCAAAAGCGGTGCGGAGAGTGACCGCCTCGACCGCTATTTAGAACAGTGCTTGAAGCGACATTTCAATTGGGACAATAGCCTTAGAGAAAGGTACGAGTACTGTAAGTACATTGAGAGTATACCTTGACACAGGAGAACTAGACTCACCAAAGGAGTACACTCGAAAAAGGAAATTGGCATACACAAATGCACGAGTGAGCTTTGGAGAATAACACTTCTAGCCTTTCCAGAGCCAAGAATAGCCTAGAAGATACATTTGACTGACTTTGACGACAATGTGTCCCCTACGAGGAGACAAAACATGAACAAAACACGTGCAAACAAAGACACGAGGGGGGAGACGATATATGGCATATTTAGGAAACAAAATGCAAAAGCGTTTGTTTATGCAACATAGAAGATGGTATACAATAAATATATAAGAAGCAATGAGACTGATCATCCCAAAAATTTGTTGGAATGTGCATGTCAAAGTAAAGTACGAGCAGCCTCAATGAAGTGTATATTTTTTCGTTTACCACTGTTGTGAAGTGTGTGGACGAGGACTCTTGAAGCATACCATGATGATACATAAATGATCGAAATACATCACAGAAGTACTAGCGTGCATTATCACTACGCAGAATCTGAACTGTTGTACCGAATTGCGTCCTGATTTCAGCACAAAAGGACTTTAAAATAAAGAATAATTCAGATGTGTCTTTTATAAGAAAACCATATCAGTCGAGAATAATCATCAATGAAAGTAACAAAATATTTAAATCCAAGTTTAGAAGTGACACCACTCGGACCCTATACATCAAAATGAACTAAAGAGAAAGGTGTTGAAACATGTTTATTGTTTATTGATACGTTGTTTATCCCAGTTGACACAACTCACAGTCAAGATTCCTAAAGACTGACACTAAAACATGGAACCATCTTCTGTAGACTAGAGAGACCAGGATGAGGAGTTGACAAGCTACCAGTAGATATCATGGATGAGGCAGCGGAAGTAGCGGACATTGAAGACGATGATGAAAAATTAAAATGACGACATGATATAAAGACCTCTTTGATTGATGTGGGGTTGTCATTGATAACAAAGTCGTCACCAGACTTCAACGAATCCGAGGCTGCAGAGAGCATGTTGGCAGCCGAGAAGGTTCTGGACAGCCGGAGAAATCTTGTGGCAGTCTTGTTGCAGACAGCAGACCCAAGGGAGGTGGCTGATCCTCGAGCAAAGACTGCAGTTATCAAAAATAGAGATCAGAGATGATCGCCATCTCCGGTCGCCTCTCGAGAAAAGAAAAGGACAGAAGACACGGGAGATGATCTCTAATCTCTGATTGCTTCTACTCTTGATGATTTAATTAGGGTTAGGGCAACGTCGGCTTTGATACCATAAACAAGAATATCAGAGAATTATTCGAGATGGGATCAACTCTCTCTATCACAATATACATACACACACACACAATTAGGTTTATGGGTATTTACACATATAACCTTTATATAACAATATACAGTACATAGATTCTAACAAAATATATGAAGATACACATGTATAATCATGTGCTCATGTCTAGATTTTGGAGAACTATTGTATCAGACCATTTCCGACACGTCTTTGTCCACTAATCTTAGATTGCGAATATACCTAAGCAACTCCAAGTACCTTCATTCTAATAGCTAGAAATCAACTCTAGGAATTGGAATTTGATCTGGTCATTGTCTTAAATATCCTCAATATGTCAATTTTGAGAGGAAAACAATACCGTAGTATATCTTTATCCTTTGTCCATTTGGAAGATATAGGTCGACATATCGGATGTTATTGACTAAGCCGAAATATTATGTTACTAACAAACTATAGAAGTCCTAAATCCACAAATTAGAATATCATAAGCCCGATCCTCTCTCTCTCTCCTCCCTCATATTTCCAGAAAGTAACGCGATGACTGCAGTGGCCACAGAGGTCTCCACCGGCCAACGACATTGTTATATCTCGATCTCGTGTTATCACATGAGATCATCTTCACCTCTCTCCCTCCTCTTATCATTCACGACCACCACCCCAACAACTGCATAGTAGCCAACGAAGGGGGTCACAAAGGCCACAAAACCTTCGTGGGCCCCACTAACGATACCTATAGCCGGTTTCAGAGCCAATATATTTGTCTTGTTATTTCAATTTCTTCGTACTTCTCTTTTTATTTCTTGTCATCTTCTTTATTTGTCCTATAGAACCCTTCTATATTGACTAAATTCCATCTATGTTGAATTTCAAGATTGCAGGTGCAATATGATTCTTAATAATACTGCTTCGATGCACGCTTACAGTAAGATTATATATATATATATATATATATATATATATATATATAAGCATGGAAAAATCCAGTACCATGTGCCAAATTCCTAAGTCAGCGAAGTCGGGCCGCATAAACTCAAAACACCATACGGAATGGAACTTAGGGCGCATACAGCCTAAAGGCAGCAAAATCCTCGTCTATGCAGCAAAGGCAGTGGCCTAGAGAACATGCGACAAAGATAGCTATGCGGCAGAGGGTCCAGGCGCATACGAGCTAGCCGCATAAGATATACACGTAAGACTGACAGTATTAATTGCTCTGAGCCCTTCGTAAACGGTGCAGACGACGAACGTCGATGCTTACGTCATCGTCATAATTACTTTTATCAGTCACAGACGTGGAGCGCCACGTGTCTCTGAAACGACAAGGCTTCATGCGGCAGCGTTCCCATAAGCCTTCATGCGGCGGAGTTCCCATGAGCCTTCATGCGGTAAAGCCTTCACGAAGAACTCAAGAGCAAGCTTGTCCAATCCTCCAGTCTCGGCCAGTGTGTCGAGAAACCGACCGCACGGTGGTAGGCTAGCAATACCTATCGAGGGGATGTTCCCAAGCGCCCCCTAAGATCAAGGTTTTCTTCAAGGGAGACCGGTATTCAAGCAGCTTTGCAAGCCGGGGGTGGCAATCTTCCGGTGCTCCACACCAACCCGTCATTCCGTAAAGACAATTTTTCTCAGGGAACTGACAATAATGAACCTGGGATAGTCATCCTCGACAGGTTAACGCAACCGCCAAAGCTTGGGGTAGCGATCCCCCGGATTCTGAAGATGATGCAAAGATGTCTGTCTTCCGTGAGAACAGTGTGACTCAGGAATTAGAGGCAGAAAGTGAAGGGTCTATGGCCGCATCTATCTATCCACATGTAATGCCGGTTTACATGGCAGGAGACGATCACGAAAGGAGCTCCAGTGACCGCCAAGGCCTCAAAGCACTAGAAGCAATTATTCAGACTATGATCGCCTCGATGCAAACCCTAACTCAGGCAATACTGGATATCCGGACAAACATAGTTCCACCACAACCAAGAACTCCGGGACAAACGAGCCAGGATCCAGGGACCAATGGAGAGTCTAACGCACCCGCTCCTGCTCCTCCGACAAGCGGCACCCCTCTCTTGTCACGCTTCTCTGCTCCTTCGGCCCCAAACGATACTCAGGAGGCTATCCGGAAATTGCGAGCTCGCTTGGACTCTAAGAACAACCGAGACAAGCTACAGAATATCGGGATAAGATAACCCTATCCTTCTGAATGGAATAATGTCGTATTTCCACCGAAGTACAAGCCCCAGTCTCTGATCACGTTCGATAGGAAGAAGTCGTCTCGTCAGTTCATGAATTACTTTGAATCCATGACGGAGCACTTACCGCGAGACGATGCCCTACTCACTAAGTTGTTTATCAGCGCCTTAACTGATGTGGCTTATGAGTGGTTCTACAGCCTTCCAGACAACTGCATCACGTCATTCAACAACCTCCGACGACTATTCATTTTCTAGTTTTACGACGGCAGAATGGATATGACCATGTCATCCCTTATCGACGTAGCCCAGAGGGAGAAGGAGCCCGCGTGTGCCTTCATAGAACGTTTCAGGCAAACAGCCCTGAAGATGCCTCTCGGTATCCATGAGTCCGTGCTTATATACGTTTGTAGACGAAATCTACTATCGGCAGTGAAACTTTGTATTGGCACTACACAACATGAAAACTGGTCATCATTCATTATGAGCGCGGACAGCTGAAAAGAACACGAAAGATGTATATTTGCTCGGAATCCAAATTTTTGGCACTGACGATCGAGGAAAACGTCCTCAGAATCACAGTAGAGGTCGTGGCGGTAAAGGGAAGCAAGTCCTTACCGTCAAGGTATCCAAAGGCTCGTCATCTTCCAAGCAAAAGTCGGCGGAAGAACCAAAGCCAAAGGAGACCTCCTCCTTCGACGACGATGACAACGTCAAAATTTTCAACGTACTGATGAAAGGCAACAAGTTCCAGCTGCCTGACATTAGTCGTCCCGAGAAAGCAGACAGGGTAAATGATTCGAAGTACTACCTCTTCCATCGGTACGTCCACAATTCCACAAAAGACTGCTGTGTTAAAAAGACATCCAACAGCTGATCGATGCCAAGACCATCACCCTCGATTTCGAGGACAAGACGGTCACCGCCAACATAGTGTCACTCCAATTTGACAATCTTTCCGACATCAAGGTTCAAGACGGCGTCATCCGAGACTGGAGGTCGTTAACCTCCCACAGCTCGCAACCAAGCAGCAAGACTGGTACCCCTTACAACTTCACGAGGTGAAGTCATGTTGGTTCACCCTGACATCGTTCAAAATCTAACACAGCAAGCAGCACCTTCAACTCAAAGGTCTAAGGGAAAGAAGCCAAAATCATGTCGCATGGCCTCTCCTTCGACTGATGAAGCCTTGTCGGGAAAAATTTGGTCTAATAAGACCTATTTACGCAACTATGATCCGGTTCAGGAGGACACTACGCCTTCAACCGCCATACCTGCTACTCCAGTAGTACCTAAAGCAGGCCCGTCCAATCCTCCCACTACGGACAAACCCAAGTAAAAAGAGACTCGCTTCGACAAGTCTCTGAAGGACTCGGCACCGGGGTTGGACAAGCCCTACAACTTCGATATATTGGCACAGCTTGCCAATACGCCAAGATGTTGTCACTCTTCGAGCTCCTTCGTCTCTCTAAAGAGACCCGAGATGCTCTGAGCGAGACATTGCAGTATGCCGACTCTTACTTGCCCAAATTTAGAAGCCAGCTGAGGACCTCATTGCATGTCCCTATTGCCACAGCGTGATAGAAAGAATTCTGAATATCATGTTCTCTCAACAAGACATGTTGTTGAAAAATAATAGGCATGATCGACCCATGTACTATACAGGGTATATCGGTGCCATCAAGGTGGACCGGATGCATATCGACCCAGGCTCCTCTCACAGCATCATCCCACGAAGTTTGCTCCAAACATTGGAAATTCCGATGCATCGGTTGTCTGCTACCAACACAACCATTAGCGGCTTCAACGCAGGAAGAAGCTACCATTTGGGCAAGATCCGTCTGAAATATCAGATAGGCGATCTACGAACTGAGGTCACTTGCTACGTTATCGACGTAGATGTATCCTACAATGTCTTGCTGGGACGTCCTTGGATACATGAACACATGATCGTACCGTCAACCCTTCACCAGTGCCTGAAGTACGTCAATAGCGAATGAGTCGTCCGAACCGAATTTGCTGATGTCGACCCATTCAAAGGTGTAGAAGCCTACTACTCCGACTCCATATTATACAGACGAACACACCAGAAGGAAGGGGACATTAATGCCGATGATGAAGATGAAGCAGACTCTGCTTCCGACGAACCTTTGAGGATATGCGTTAAAGAACGTGCCCCCCAACACTCCAACCCCCTTGGTTGTCAAGATTCGTAAGAAAGCTATAGAGCCTCTTGTAGTCAACCTTCGCAAGACATCTCGCGGAGAAAGGTCGGATCACTACCAAAGAAGGATCTCCCTCCTATAAAGGTCTCTGAACCCTGGTAGTGAGCCTTTGTCGCCCTAATAAGGTCCCGAACCCACCTATGGCGTCGGTGACAAACAATAAGGACGACGAGCTCGAAGAGTACGTTGCAACTCAGGCTGATGTTCCTTCTTTTGATGATATAATCCCTAATAAGAAGATACCGTATTTTCTCAATAAAGGATTATCTTTGAATTACTCTGATATCGAACATGTGAGAGCTATGTATTCCTTAGAGCATAGTCTAGGTCCACAACTGCACATGCAAGTAATGGCAACTTATATAGTCAACAAGATACTCCCATATGGGGGTAAGATCTTCATAGTTCCAGTAAGAAAGAGTGAAAAAAAATTATCATCTTCGATAGGGTGAAAGGTTGTCGAAACTTCCTCCTAGGCGAACCAGAACCTGACAACGGTAAAATGCAGTTCTACCTTTACAACTTACAAGCCAAGAACATCATCCAGAGGATGGGATATAACTTGAAAAGTGACAAGGGCCTAAATTATGGCAAAGGGCAACGTTTGTCATTGTGTCACTTTGCCCCCACGGGCAAACCTAAGACCCATTATCAACGGATCGGCCATGGTCTGGTATATGTTACGCCTCCAACAACTCTCATATGTTCAGAAGCCGAAGCTGAGATGCATTCTCATTCCTAAGGCTTCTATCTGGGACACTGACACAAGCATCGGAAAAATATTCTAAAAAATCTTATCTATCAACATGACATCAGTGGACCAGGTCGAAAAGGATGATCAATTACTCGAGTTCTTTGAGGTCGAACCATGGGCCCAATGGTTAGGATCTCAGTGGGAGCTGCTTTTCGAGCAACGAGAACCTCCTACCGTAGACGAAGTGGTGCAAGTCGACATAGACGACGAATCCTCTCCCAAACCTATCTCCATCACCAAAAGTCTTTCCGGAGAAGATCATGAATCCCTCATTCAGCTTATAAGGGAATACATCGACGTCTTCGCATGGAGCTACGAAGATATGCCGGAGTTGGATCCTCATATCGCGATGCATAAGCTCGACATCTTGTCGAATGCTAAGCGAGTAAAACAACAGCAACGATGAGTCCGTTCGGACGTCATAGATGCAATCGAAGCAGAAGTGAAGAAGCTGATAGCAAGCGGTTTTATTCGTAAGGAACATCCAAACTGTGTAACCAATATTGTTCATGTTATCAAAAAGAACGGCAAGATCCGAGTCTGCATAGACTTTTGTGATTTAAGCACGTCTTGTCCAAAGGATGAGTTCCATCTCCCGGTCGCAGACGTGATGATCGACAGCACTTGTGGTTTTGAACGAATGTCCTTTATAGATGGGTTCTCAGGCTGCAACCAAATCAAAATATTCACGGATGATGAGAAGCATACGTCATTCCGAACACCGTTGGGGGTATACTGTTACACAGTGATACCCTTCGGTCTGAAAAATGTAGGTGTGACATACCAGCAAACTATAAGCACCATTTTTTGCGAGCATCTGCGCAAAACAGTAGAATGTTACGTCGATGACATCGATGTCAAAGCCGTTTTCAGGACGATCATCTCCATGATCTGAAGACAGTGTTCGAACTGATGCGAGCGCACCAACTCAAGATGAATCCGACAAGTCCTTCCTGGGAATCTCTAGTGGCAAGTTCTTGGGTTTCATTATAACTTCAAAGGGTATTCACATAGGTCCTGAGAAGACGAAAGCTATCCTTGATATGCACACTCCGAAGAATCTCAGAGAGCTTCACGGCCTTCAAGGAAGATTGGCATATATTAGGAAGTTCATATATAATCTCTCCGGACGATGTCAACAATTTACTCAGCTGATGAAGAATGGAGTTTCCTTTGTCTGGACTGAAGAATGCCAGTGAGTATTCGATGATCTCAACATCTCACAAAACCCCAGTATTGGTGGCTCCAGTCGTGGGAAATCCTTCTTACTATACGTCATTGCAATGGATTATTCTCTTGGCGCTCTATTAGCTCAAAAGAGTGATGGAGGCCATGAACAGGACATCTACTATCTCAGCAGGATAATGGTCAATGCCAAGCACAGATAAAACCGCGTCGAGAAGTCCGTCGAGAAGGAATGCCTCGCTTTGATCTTCGACATTCATAAGATGCGCCATTATGTGACCGGACAGACAATTCATGTCATTTTTCGAGTTAATCCCCTCAGAGTGCTCATAACTAAGCCAGGGGCACTGAACTCTCGCCTATCCACATGGGCAATACTACTTTCGCCATAAGACATGTTCGTCCCTCAAAAGACGATCAAAAGTCAGGCACTAGCTGATTTCTTGGCCGCACATCCGGTGCCAGAAACATCGAAGCTTTACAACGATATTCCAAACGAAGTGTTAGAATCTAACACAACAATGAAAGTCTATTTAACGAATGTTCTTCGACGGTGTCCCGAGAACAGGGCCCAAGGACAATATTGTCGCATGAGTGGGGGTAGTGTTGGTCTCCCCCGACAACTTGGTCATCCACCACGCATATTCTCTCCTAAAGCCATGCTCCAATAATATGGCAGAATATAACGCTCTTATTATCGGGCTCCAACTGGCTAAACAGTTGAGGGTAGATTATCTAGAAGTCTATGGAGATTCCAAGATAATAATCAACCAGGTCCGAGGCGAGTACGAAGTCCGACATGAGGATCTAATCCACTATTATCAAGCGATGATTGACATAATCTCCACTTTCACCGGGTTCTTCATAGTGCCCCGGTTACAGAACGCTGATGCCGACGCTCTTGCCGGTCTCGCAACTTCCCTAGCCCTTCCTACTAGAGCCAAGCGTTCGATTACAGTGATTGGTCAAGGACTGGTTTGCGCCAGAAATACCCTGCACAATTGTTCAATCTACGTCACGGGACAGATATCGACATCAAAGACTAGCAGCTCTCCTTCATAGACTACGACGTCTACGAAATTCTGCCCGATGACCCGAAGGAGGCCACTTCTGTCAAGAGACGCTCCCTCGGGTTCTTCTATGATACCGCTACAAAAATGATTATCGTCGCTCGTATGACGGACTCCTGCTACGATGATTATCAGACGCGGAAGCAAAGCAAACTCTCTCTGAAGCTTACGACGGTACCTACGGTGCACACCAACCGGGTCCTAAGCTGCAAGATCGTCTTCGACGTATGGGCTATTATTGGCCCACGATGGTAGCATATATTGTAGATTATGCAAGAAAATGCAAAATATGTCAAATTCATGCTGACTTCATCCACCAACCTTCGGAGTTTCTACACCCGACAGTCGCGTCTTGGCCGTTTGAAGCATGGGGCATGGACATCATCGGCCCAATTAGTCCACCGTCATCCAAAGGGCATCGGTTCATTCTTGTTATAGCCGACTACTTCTATAAATGGACAGAAACTATACTGTTCATTGAAGTTAAGGCATCAAACGTGATTAGCTTTGTCAAACATCACATCATCTATCATTTTGGTTTGCCTCGAAGGATAATCCACGACAACGGTCCGCAATTTGCAAGCCATGTTTTTTATCGATTTTGCGATAAAAATTGAATCCAGAACATAGCTTCGACAGCATATAATCCAGCAGTGAACGAATTAGCAGAAGCATTCAACAAAACAATCAACAAATTACTCAAGAAGTTTGTTTCGTCTCACAAGCGCGATTGGAATGAGAAACTTAGTGAATGTTTCTGGACCTACCGCACAATGGTCCGAACTCCAACCGGCAACACGTCATTCTCCTTGGTTTACGGGAGCGAAGCAGTTCTTTCCCTGGAAATCCAAATTCCCTCCCTCCGGGTAGCCCTCGCGAACTAGTTGGCAGCCGAAGACAACCATCGCTTGCGGTTACAAGAGTTGGAGATACTCGATGAGAAACCATCGCTTGCGGTTACAAGAGTTGGAGGTACTCGATGAGAAACGTCTCCGGGCTCAAAAGCGTATTAAGCTATATCAAGCACGTATTCCCAGAGCCTTCAACAAAAGGGTGAAGGAAAAAACATTCCAAGCCAGTGATCTCGTCTTAACAGTGAGAAGACTGATAGTTATGACGCACAAGACGGTAGAAAAGTTCCAAACTAAGTGGAAAGGTCCTTTCGTCATGGAATCAGTGTATTCCAACGGCACATACAGGCTTGTAAAACCTAACGGAGACATACTCATGATGCCGATCAACTGCAAATTCTTGAAGAAATACTATGTCTAAACTATAACTAGACATATGATAGCTCATCCCCAGCGGGTTATCTATAAATGTACAGTGTTTACATTTACCATATCATATCCCATGTTGTACAAATGTACAGTGATGCATTTACTCCCCACAGGATATCCCAAAAGCCATTATCTGTGTGCAAGAGTCCTGAATACGCAATAGATAATGGATCCCTAAAGTTCCCAGCGGAGCAGTTCTCGGGTCCAATGAAACGCTCTCGTTGAGACCACCCAAAATCGATTCCCTCAAGTAAATAAACGTGTTCTCGGAGCCCAGTTGCTTCAGGGATATCTCATTTGCGATCCCCAGTGAAATCGGAGATGTCTCTTCTCAGAGATTTCTTCCCCAACTAAGATGAATCACCCCAAACAGTACAGTAGTTCACATCCATATTACCTCTGAACTATTATCAGTTCATTCTCCCCAGTAGAGTGAATTTATTATCAGAATAAAACAATCACGTCCATATCACCTCTGTCATGTTTTCTCCATTCCCATGGAGTTATATCTTATCGTATCGACATTACCTCTAAATAAGATATTTCTAGCGGAATCCTAAGTTAAGAAAATTTGTCACGTCCATATTATCTCTGAGCAAACATTCTTGTTTTTCGGCTTTCTACCGTCACCTCTGATGGTGTCTGTCGTTTCACTTATTATCTGTACTTAGCTCTAAGTACGCCAGGGATGATAAGTCCACAAAAATTATCAAACGGAATTGTGTTAACGTCCATATCACCTCTGATAGGTTTCACTTCGAACTTATTATATGTACTTAATTATTAAGTGCGCCATAGATAATGATTCCACTAAAATTCTCCCAGTAGAATGTCCCCAATAGCTACGGTATTATACTATGTCCATATTACCCCTAGTATAATATTCAAGCTCACACGCAATTATGACGAAAGAAAATCTTTATTTCTTTTGCATGCAAAAAAAGAAGGCGATACATCAAGGGTTTGCTAAAACCATAGCCAAAACAAAACAAAACAAAAAAAGGGAAAAGAACAAGATTACAAATATTGTGTCAGTACATAGCTCATCTATTCGCCCCCGAAGTAAAGCAACGGCAGCATCCTTCCTCGCTCTAGCCCGGTGCTCAGCCTCTCGAGCCGCAATAGCAGGATCTTCGAAGCGAGCAAATCTTTCGTGCTTGTCTTCTAACTTCTTGAGAGTGTCATCCAAAACAACGGAAGACTTGGCTACCTGACTGGACTTTGCACATATGGCCTCCCGCTCTTTGTGGGCTTCTTGAAGATCAGCTTCTAACGTCTTAAGCTTGGATTGGAGCTGTTTGATCTGTCCGTAACACCGGCCATTTCTTGGGTTATGAAATCTTGCCGAGTGAGACAGGCCACCCCAAGATCATTTAATTCATTATGCTTGATTTGCAACTGTTGGAGGTCACGTTGTAGAGATTCTTTGCTCTTCGCGTAGATGTTCTCCTGTGCCATAGAGTTTAAGAGGCGACCATGTTCCTTAACCACCAGAGCAGCCATGTCCGCTTTTTGTGCCCATTGCAGTTCGTCTAGACCATGGTAGTCAAAGGCGTGCCTCGGGCGCGCCTAAGGCACGTCATGCAGAAAGGTGCAGCAGCTACACCTCGCACCTCACTAGGCAAGGTGTATTTCTCCAGGCACACCCAAGGCGCGCCTTAGGGTGCCTTTCTGCAAGGCACAACCAAGGAAAGGCACGCCTTATGATTTTTTTTATTTATACAAAAAACTTTGAAGCAGGAAGATAATTCTTACCTCATACAAGTAGTTGGTTACATTTAAACTAGAAAAATTAAAATTTACTAAAAATGTGGTAGGAATAATACAAACTCTTGTTAGTTCTGTTGACAGCTATTGCTGCTCTGCAAGTGCGCCTTGCGCCTTTGACTACCTTGGTCTAGACGTTGTTCTACTTCAGTTAATTTCTAGAGCAGCAAGTTAGTTGTCTGCTCGAAGCCAGGAAGAGCCCTCAAAGTATTGACTTGGCCCATTGCACAAATTTTGGCCCAAAAGAAAGACTTGTTTCTCTTTCTCTCCACGACGTTTTGAACCCCTTGCTTCAATAGCACATAAAAGCTTTGAATGGGGATCTTCGCGGTGTAACGCCCCGTTCCGCTCAAGCGGACTGCCGTCTCAAACGGCGAAAGTGCAACTGTCCCGACCCGCTTTGCCTCGAAGGAGAAGCAAAGGATATCCAGACTTGTCCCTACAGGAATCCGGCTTAGGCTTTCAGAGGCTCGCTTGACGTATCGCTCTACCAAGGCGAATCATCGCTAAGGTGGGGGGTTACGGTGAACTTGTCTTTACTTAACCAGCACACATAAAATCTGGAATATTTATGCTAGTCGCTAGGTGATTCACCCCCTGTATGCTAATAAATCCAACGCACCTAGCTAAGGGAATAATCCCAACTTGTATTGCTTGCTAGAACATGGAAATGAAATACTGCTTATATGTTCAGACCCTTGCATGCTAAGTTCCTTAACGGTTTCACCTCTCGGCTTACCTTCGGGTCCGAACAACGTGCCTGCTTACGTTCCTTAGAAACGCATACTTGTCTGCTTTAATGTTGCCTTGTTTTCATCCAAACCCCGGAAGACTACTACGTAGTCGTTCCGTGCCTGAATAAACCTGCAAGTATCCGGGACCGTTAGGTCACCAAGGCAAATTCTGAACTAGGGAATCTGCACCAAGAATGAATAAATTCCTGAATCACAGCTCGAGGAGCAAACTACTGAATCCTGTCTCAACAAGTTCCATATATATATTCTGTTTCGAACTTGTTCCATACCGGACTTGTTCTTATATATATATTCTGCCACGAACTTGTTTCTGTATCTGACCTGAGACCCTGACTTGCATGTCGTGGACAACTTGTGAAAGGTGATCTTCGGATCTCGTTCCGCGGGCGGTCACCGGGGCACTGGGGCCGACCCGGTCTAGACGGAACTTCTGGTAGTCGTCTGTTTTGGCGGGATAAGTGCAAGGCTCTCCGTTTCTGCATGCTTGCACTTCATCCTCGACCGTGAGACTACAAGCGTAGTCGTCTGTTTCGGCGGGATAAGTGCAAGGCCCATCGTTTCTGTTGCTTGCACTTCATCCTCGACCCTGAGACTACATCTGGTCCTTTATGGCTATGCCAGCGACTTCTGTTCATATAGATAAGTCATCCTCGCTTAGCGGCTATCCGCGTGCGAGTCATTGCATAACATCAATGAACTGAACACCTGAACGATCTGAAAATAACGACCCTCATGTTTGCATATGCTATGCTCCTGAATGTTTATACTTGCCCGTGCATGAATTAACAATATTTGCCTTGGACAGGAAAGGAGAAATGGTAAGTTGGTAAGTCTCGCCGTGTTTCCTCAAACATCGCACGGCGTACTGCCCGACACGTTAGGCTATTCAATGTTTGCATGAAACTGATCCTAAGGCAACTAGAAAGACAACTTAATAGTTGTGCACGGAACCTGTATTACGTGTTTGGATTTGTCGAGCGGGCGAGTAGCTTCCCCACCAGTGCATTCAATGTACTGATAATCCACCAGTTTGTGTGCAGGGTGCGGGAGAACCTCGTTCGGTGCGGATGCCTCCAACGTGCATGCTTAGGCGTGAAGATCACTCCGAAGCAACGGTGCATCCGGAACTGAAGCACATATACAAGACATAATGTTGTGAACATAGCCCGAACTCGCCTAAACATTGCCTGTACAATCATTCCACAGTTGTAGCCACTTGGCACGCTTTTACTGTTTCAGAGAGAGGCTTGAACGACTTCTAATCCCGGCTATACGCCGCCTGTAAAACTTGTTTATATCAATAAAAAGAGCTTGCTTTACTTCAACTTGTGTTTCAATGCTTTCGCTTTATTGTCAACTCAGCGAACCTGTTACCGATCGCCTATGCGTTCACGACTCCGCTGCACTCGGACAATCTGTGCGACTCTGTGGCTTAGTACTCTTACCGCCAACCAATGAATCACGGCCTTGCACGGGCGCAGTTCACGCCCGTGCGGCATCACGTCCGGATGGGTCAAAACGATCGATCCGCGGGAGCGCTGGCGAGGGTGATTCCCGCCTAGCGGGAACGGCCGATTAGCCTACGGGAGATCGGGGCGTGACACGCGGTTTTATCTACCTCGAGGAGGTTGGATGGAGTCAAAGGAGTATGGGCAGAAGAAGCCGCAACATGCTGAGTAGCTGACACGACAGTGCCTGACGATACGGGGCAGAACTGTAGCCGAGGAACGATTTTTTGCTTTGGACACGACCAAGTCCATCGCAGCCAAAAGAATTGTCTTGACGCTAGACAAATTAGTAATAGCGGTCTCCTCAGCGTTAGGACCAGGAAGTGGCTCTTCAGGAAGTTCTGCAACTCCAGTACCCGAAGAAGTGTCGTTGCCAGATTCTCCAGCATCAGTCTTGGGAGACGGTTCAGTAGCCACCACTTCAGGTGAACCAATAGCAATTGTCTGCTCTATGCCAATGGCAAGAGGAAGTCCCCCCAGGGAGTTCTTCAACTCCGGAAGAGCGGAAGGCGAACTTAGACCTCCTTCTAACGAGGTCCCGTTCTTCTTCCTCTACACCTTCCTCCTCCACTACAGTAAATATTTTTACGAGAAAGGGCCTGTAGAATCAAAGAAACCGGTTGTTAACCTCACCAAGAGAATCTAGAATTAAAGACGAAAAATCTCATCTCGTGTGAAGTTGAAAAACAACGTACCCGGAGAAGATATCGGGACTTGTGGGTCGTTTAGCGTGGTCAGAGCCATTCCGGTAGCACCCAGGTCGTCTACCAAAATGTTTGCTAAAGGAGTATAAGGCCCCGCCGGCATCCAGTCCAGGCCATGGACACCTGAAGCCCCAACAGCAGGCTCCTCAACGAGGGATGAGGCTCAGATTCCGGAGATGTCGTCTCCACGTCCTTTTCCGCATAGGAAACTATCGAAGTTGCAGCCCTTCGAGGAAGCTTCCTTGTTCCTGCTCCCGGCCACTGCACAAATTCAGACAAACAAGGGGGTAAAGTTCTATAAAAAGGTTGCACATTAATGAAGTCAAGAGATTTTACGGATACCGCTATAGCATCTAAAATGGAATCTGGCTCAGAAACCACCAGCGCAAGGGATCCTACCTCTTCTCTCACAACGTCCTTCGCAGAGGACTTGATTCCTTTCTAGGTCCCGTCTCTGGGACTGCTTCAACTCTCGCCTTCATAGAATGACGAGGATGTCGTGCTAAATAAGTTTTGATCTTCGGAGTCGGAAGTTCATCAGAAGGGGTTTTCTCCTCAGTTGTCGACTCATGTTCATCTGACGATGCCAGGACAACGCCTTTACCCTTTTTGGGAGTTCTGCGAGCCTTGTCATCACGAGGCAATAGTGATGTGCCTTCAATAAAACTTCATCCAAGATCGAAGCCAGATGGTAGGGTGTTTGTCGTACAATAAAAGCTCGTCGTCGTCGCCATAAATAATAAGTTATGTACAGCACCAGCAACAGGCAATATGAACTAAGCTCGTGTACAGATAGCAGTGTAGTAGCTTCACGCCAAGACCCCATCGAATAAATTATTATTGTACCCGATGCAAGAACTTGGATTGCCTAGCAAGAATTGGTTGTACCCGAATTGGCGAGCAAAACGACTCAGTAAATAAGGCACAAGGAAAACAGTAGTCATGTTCTGATACACCAAATGAGAGGGACGGATGGTAAGAAGCCAACTCAAGATCTTCTCTGATAAAGTGCAAGCGTCCACTCCGTCATCTTTATGGACGATATTCCTCTCATCTTCAGAAAAGTCGAGGACCGTCGTGAAGAATGTCCAGTCCGCCATGAAGGCAAGTGCCTTTCTACAGGCAGGAACCTCGGTATGAAGCCACTCCATCCTACGATATTGTCAAATGTGGGCATCTCCTTCCAACATACCGTCCTCTGTTCCAGGGTGCATCAGAGACCGGTGATGCAGTAAGAGCCAACCCATCAAGTAGTGATATGGTAATTCAACCCGGTTAAAATCTTCGGATCCTTTGTGAAGCTTCACCTTTGAGGCGAAATCTCGGAGACCGCGGTGGATACTCCAGACCATCGCCGGTAGTAGTGCCAGTTTGCAGCCAAAGGCTAATCTTACGGCTGGAAGGATAAGATTGCGACTAATCCTGTTTATCGCGCCTGAGCCTCCAAGAACTACGCAACTTCGTAGCCAAATCATCAAAAAATTCGCCAGCACAACCTTGTTTGACAACTTATACGTGTCCATGTAAAAGTAGCCAAGTTCGTCAGTAAGGTTACCGGCTTCATCACCTTCAGCAACAGGCTTTCGGTGCTTCCGTATCAAACTCGCGATCTCTTTATGAGAGAGATCGCGGTGCCCGGATATGGACTTTATCCGACCCTTTCTCCTCTGGGAAAAGGTGGTGAGTCCAAGTCGTGATATTGGGGGAGGCCCCTTCAGATGACTTCTCTTTCTTAGACAGCTTCTGGCAAATGTTATGGTGACACAACTCCTTATACACAGCCAAGAACTCCAAGTTCTCCTTTTCGAGCTCCTCGAGTTTATCGTTGCTAGGGTGTATTCTTCATATGGATCTATACCCCAAGGGAGTTTCAAAATTGCATGCATCTCGTGCAAGGCTAGTCTCATTTTGCCACAAGGCATGAAGAAGGTCCATGTGTGGCTGTTATACATCTCCATTAAAGCAATGAGAAGGGAACGGTTCATCTCTAAGCCGTAACATGTGTCCCTGACGGCGAAGAATAAGTCAGGTGCGTTGAGGTCTCGCTCATACTTCTCCTACACCCACATGGTCAGGCGACTCCACGAGGGGTTATGATGAACCCAACCGACTGTCCGCAAATTTCCAGTCGAATAAGACCCCTTAGCAATCTGGTTGAGGAAGGTGTAAGGTTCGGTCTCAGTTCACTTCCCATAACACCATAACACCAGGTATCAGTCCTAGAAGGGAATAAGAAGGTGATTCTTTATGACAGAAAATCTTCCTCTTGTTCTTTCCAGTCCCGGGTCGGATCCTGCCAACAATGGCTCCGTCTTGCTCTGGAGTCAAATCCCAGTTCGTGTTCCCCCATTACTACCTTGAAATCTGACAATGGTAAATGGCATTCGATAGTAGGAATGGACATCTCTGTCTCGCAATAAGTGAAGAACCAATTCTCCCTCATCTTCTATATCTCGGGGACTGAAGTGGTCAAGGCATCCCCAAACAAGAAGATCGGCTTCAGAAAATACTGGTCCTTTCCGGCAAGAATCTTCCCCGAGTTCAGCTGACTCAGCAAGAAGAAACCGGTTTGGTCAGCAATCGGCTTATGTCTTATGTCTGTTAGTTGGGAGATCCTTGTCAATCTGGACTTAGACAACAGCTACTATGTCCCCGAAGTTCGTACCCAACATGGCCTGAGCAGGTCCAAGAAGTACCTCACCAAAGGGGGATGCGGTCAAAGGCACTACAAATCAAGAGATGAATGTGATCAGAATCGCAGAGACAGTACTGATGTCCATCACATAATGGATAATATTTTCCATCAGCACATGCGCATCATCAACAAAGATTAGTCTGCACATATTATAGACGAGTTATCATCCATGCGTCAGAACTACGACAGAGCTGTGTGAAAATGTGTGCATGTTCTAGATGAGTTATCATCCATGCGGCAGATTGTGCAAAGTGTCTGTGTTCAAGGTTATCTTCTCCAAAACCCCTACCCTCGATCGGCAGCTATACATCATAGTGGAACTTGGGGGGCTTGGCCTCGGCCTCGGTGGCTAGGCCCTTGCCCTTGCCCTTGTCAACCTTCTTAGCAACGACGGAGGAGAGCTTTGGGAGCAATGGCGTGGAGAGCAAGAAATTTGAGGACGAAGAGAAGAGAAAATGGCGAAGGCAGAATAAGAGATTTCTCTCTCCTACTGAACTCCTATTTATAGGTAGAGGCATGCGGCATCGGATAAAGGCAAATCATATAGATGACGATCGATCATTGTGCGCCTCAATCTTCACATTTGACAGCCTGACAACTTCGTCTATGCGGCAAGAATATCTATGCAGACAGAATAAGATTCTCCATCCATGCTTCTTTACAAAGTATTTTGAACTTATTCAAGTTTTGAAAACTTTGAAGAGGGTCTTGTAGAAGCATGAAAAAATTCAGAACCATGTGCCAAATTTCTAAGTCAGCGAAGTCAAGCCGCATAAACTCAAAACACAATGCATTATGGAGCTTAGGGCGCATACAGCCTAAAAACAGCAAAATCCTCGTCTATGCGGCACAGACAGTGGCCCAGAGAATATGCGACAAAGATAGTTATGCGACAGAGGGTCCAGGCGCATACGAGCTAGCCACATAAGATATACAAGTAATAGTGACAACATTAATTGCTCTGAACGCTTCGTTAACGGTTCGGACGTCGGTGCTTACGCCATCGTCATAATTAATTTTGCCAGTCACTGACGTGGAGTGCCACGTCTCTGAAACGACAAGGCTTCATGCGGCAGTGTTCCCATAAGCCTCCATGCGACGGCGTTCCCATAAGCCTTCATGCGATGGCGTCACCATGGGATCCTCAACAGCTAATACATGCGACGTGTCAAGTTGACCGGGTCATGCGTGCAACGGGTGTAACAATCAAGATTACTTGGGTACGATCCAAGATTTCAGCAGCAGTTTCTCCAAACTAACGCCACGTGACAGCTGAGCCGCGATATGCGTGGACGGTTACAACCGTATTTGGTTAACTCATGCAGCAACCCAGATTTTGTGCGCAGGCTGAAAACAGTAATTTTTCAGGATATGCACATGCATGACCATTTCAGTGCAAATGGCTATAAATAGTAGGGGCATGTGCTTCCCAGTGGTTGAAAGTAAGAGACTTGGAGTCCAATTGCTGTCATTCTTGCCAGTGAGTAGAGACTTAGCAATTTTCTTTCGTCGGTCGATCGTCAACGGAGTAAAGAAGTTAGCTGCACAACTCGATCTCCAACATCACTTTCTCAGATGCTCTTCTTTTTGTACTTAGAATTCTCAGTGTTAGGATTTTTTTTTTTTTGTACTTTCTTCGTTACAAAAGTTACCAAAACTTTCATTTTCGTGATGGCAACTATATATATATATCTTATCGTAAGCCTGCATAGAAGCAGTATTATGCCATTTAGTTTTGAAAAACTTAATATACGTTATTTCCATCAATATTATATTTGAAGAGCCTTATATGGATTCCCGATATTTTAGTGTATCCCCGACATGTCAACTCCAAACCCGATAGGTACCTAACATCTGATTTATAATACCTTGGATCCACTAGCACTGCAAAAGCAGAAAAAATGAAAAATGACATTTAAGCTTTTGTTCCAGATTTACATAACTAAATACATCATTTAAATTTATATAGCAAGCCGGAAAGCAAAGATGAAAAGAAGTGTTGGGGCTCTATTTTCCGTCAATCACTTATAGTTCCTCATAGTTATATATCCATTTATATATTGTCCCCAAGAAAAAGTGTTGGAGCTCTATTTTCCTCAAATACTTAAATTCCCTTCAATTACAAAATCAACTATACATTTATATATTTTCCCCAAGAAGGTAGGAAAGAGTGACCTTACATAGGAAAGAGTGACATTACATATTTCATTCTTATTCTATAAGATTTACTCTGCTTATTGTATCCTTAGTGAAACCAGGAAAAAAGTGCTATCGTCTTCTAAGGTATCACTAAAATATAATTTCCAAAAAGGTCTCTAACAAAAGGACAAGTTAGTAAAACATAACAGTCAATTTTAGATTGACCTAAGGCAGGGGCGGACCCAGAAAAAAAATATTCGGATTTGTTGTTGTTGGTGGTGGTGGTGGTGGTGTGTGTGTGTGTTGGGGGGGTGGATACCTTAAATTGAATTTAAGGTGACATTGCCTTGGACCTCTTGGTTAAAACCACTTATACTTACCAATTGGACTACACCTTGGTTGTGATTTGTTATAAAACATTGTATATAATGGTACACATATACCTATGTAGTCAAAATATATATATATATATATATATATATATATATAGAGAGAGAGAGAGAGGGGGGGGGGGAGGGGAGGGGGGGGGGGTGGGGGGGTTGGATTTTGGAACTAAGGTGGGTTTGTCCCTGACCTAAGGTATCATTGTCTTTCTGGGATGGATATGGGGCTGCATTGCTTTACAACTCATCCCCTTTTGCCCCTTGCACCATATATATTATACCACTAACTAATGTTCGCGATTGATATTAGAGTTACGTACACATTGCAACTGAAAATGTCATCTATAAAATATATAGAGAGAAGGAAGAGGAGGGGGGGGGGGGGGGGGGGGGGGGGGGGGGGGGGGGAAGGGGGGGGGTTTGGATTGTGGAACTAAGGTGGGTTCGCCCCTGACCTATGGTATCATTGTCTTTCTGGGATGGATATGGGGCTGCATTGCTTTACAACTCATCCCCTTTTGCCCCTTGCACCATATATATTATACCACTAACTAATGTTCGCGATTGATATTAGAGTTACGTACACATTGCAACTGAAAATGTCATCTATAAAATATATAGAGAGAAGGAAGAGGGGGGGGGGGGGAAGGGGGGGGTTTGGATTGTGGAACTAAGGTGGGTTCGCCCCTGACCTATGGTATCATTGTCTTTCTGGGATGGATATGGGGCTGCATTGCTTTACAACTCATCCCCTTTTGCCCCTTGCACCATATATATTATACCACTAACTAATGTTCGCGATTGCTATTAGAGTAACATACACATTGCAACTGAAAATATGTCATCTATAAGTATGTGCCAAATCACTTACATGATCCTCTACATGCATTGCTTGCGCCTTTGCCTAGTGTGTGTGTGTGTGTGCATAGAGAGAGAAAGAGAGGTCTCCAGTTCAAAAACTTTTACAGTATACTATTAGTTACATGTCAACTTTATACTACAAAATACCTATGCATGGAAAAAGGCATGCATAAATCTAATGTTTCACTGCAGAGCCTTGTAGAAGTTCCATCAGAGGGAGAGTAAAATGAAATGTACATAAATAAATGACGCTCACCTGGTTAATAAATAATAAAATTGTTTGAGAGAGAGAAAGAGAATGGCTCAACTTCCTAAGAGCTTGGCTCATCAACCTTGCTTGAAGGGCGATATGTGCATCTCCCATCTCACCATCAAGTTCACTTTTCGGTACAAGGGCTGCAACCTGTCTTTCAAGAGAAAACTTAAGAAGAGATACAAAATTTATTTAGTACCTAAAAGGTCATGCTGAATAATAATAAAACAAACGAAGGTAGTCTTCATTAAATATTTTAATCAGGGAAAGCGCAAAAGCTATCGTCATAAGCAAGTAAACAACTGGTAGCAGAATAATATGGTAGTCAAGTAAATGATGCACTTAAAGGGTTTACATAGTTCCCTACTGCACCAGGTAAAAACTACCATGTTAAGTCAGGGAATATCTATTGTTTCTGCTATCAGTGCCTTGCACTGCACCAGATCTCATATAAAGCAAGCTGGCAAGGTATGTAAATTAGTTACAACGGCAGGTTTATCGATCAATAACATGCCTTAAATATGTTTTGTAACTAATAACAATTACAAGCTTTTAACTATCGGGCGAAACCGATACTTTCATCAGTTTCAGTTAAGGGTTGAGGATCTGAAACCGCCAGAATAATCTAAACCAACCAATTTACAAACTCCCCACCCCACACCCCAATATATATATATATATATATATATATATATATATATATATATATATAATAATAATAATAATATAAAATAAATAAATGCCGAAGCCCATACTAATTGCCATGGTCCAAAACCAATACCTACTTTTGAACCTTGCATAATAGTCAATTCAAATAAATATTCAACACAAGGGAAAGTATGATATATCAACAATTCAAGTTTCCAAAGCTCCTTAGTAAACGACATCTTTTTCTACGAACTTTCATTTGACTTGATCACAGATAAGTTTGTTGTAGGACTTCCTAATAAGAATTTGTGGTAGATATAATTTGGTCTTCAAACTCTTCATGAGAACTTTGGGTGGGAAGATCATTTGGCTGATGGTCGAAGTTCCAGCCTATGGCCTATCATGCTCCCCATCTGGTGCCTACAAACATCTGAGAACTTCTAAATAACTTGATCAATTATTGTCTGCCTTTTACAAACTATAATTTTTTAGTATTCTGTGACAGTGTCATGAATATAGAATGCAATGATGCTTGCCAAGTTCCCGCCTTCTACATAACTACGTTTCCTTACTGTAATACTCCAAATGCCAATTTCAATTTTGTGTATGAGTATGACCAATTTATTTCCATCTAGTTTTCAATTTGTTTGTCTTTTCATTTTTGTCGGTCATCAGCTTTCAATGCAGTAACTGATAAGAGAGTTGTGATATTTATGAAAATGCAATATTTATGCAAATGCAAGGTATACTTGTACAAGTACAATAAAAGTATCCAAATGATGAAATTAGAATTAAGCCGAGAAGACAGGTGATTTAGCTCTAACTCATACATGAACAATAGAATGTCTTTCAACTATATTTCGGCAATTTCCATATGAAATTTATATAAACTGTTAATGGATAGAAAGAAAAGAAACTGATAAAGGAGAAACGAATTGTAGAGAAAGGCTGAAGTAGATCACGAGGAACTCTTCTAACTTACACTGTCTACAACCACCACATCAACAGAACCACTTCGAATTAGCGTGTCCACAAGACTCAAAGCCTGCTCACCACAATCCGGCTGCGAAAGAAGCAAATTATCAGTTTTCACACCTATAGACTCTGCCAATGTTGGGTCAAGAGCATGCTCCGCATCAATGAAAGCACAATAACCTGGAAAAAAAGGGAATACAAAATAGTTAATAGATGCAAATTGTATATAATAAACTCACAAAGTTTCTTTGACGCAGAATTAAAACGTTAACACTTTAGATGTCTGTCATGCATTTCCACCCATGCTAGTAGAATAGGGTACAGAGGAAAGAAGAAAACCAGGAAGACAAATATAATTTGCTATCCATGCTACTTGGCCACTCTTAAAAATCTTTATAGTATGCCTTATATATTGTTCGGAGGAAGAGTAATAAAAGCAGACGCATTAGGTTAGAGTTAACATTTGGCTATTATGAACCAATTTGTTCCACATTTATAATAACTAAAAAACCAAGTGAATGTGCAGTATTATTGCAAGGAGAAGTCTATGGAAAATATATACTTAATAAGGCAAGTAAAGTAGTAATGTGAAAGAAGATACATTGTTTTAAATGATTCTTAGAGAATGTATCAATAGGATTTCTAGAGAGGTAATGGGTCGATTACAAGTATCAAGATATAAGATCCTTCCGTTTATAGAAGCATATCATAAGAAACAAGAGGCTTTAGAGTAACCGGAGGAGCAATAATAGTTACCCACTATTGGTGGGACAAAATTAGTTCCTTCCCTCTTTGCTTTAGTTTTAGGCTAAATTACAACTTGATACCCTCAACTGTCCAAGTTTTCAACTTGATACCCTTAAGTTTGATTGGTACTTAACTTAATACCATCCCTCCATTCTCTTCCTACCACTGTTAACCTAAGATTGGAAATGACAAAAATAATTCCCCCCCCCCCAAATTCTCTCCCCCCCCCCCCCCTCTCCGGTGTTAGGGTTAGGGTTAGGGTTGACGGCGCAACGGCGGTGGCGCGGCGACTGTAGAAGCATGGAAAATATCAAGCATGCGGCAATAGTAATCAAGAGCCATGTGCCGCAGTGATCAAGTCTCGTGCGTCAAAGTGATCCAGAGCCATGCGCCACTACTACTCCAGTCCAGTGTTCCCATGTGCCAGCAGTGACATGCGACACTGCTACTCCAGTCCAGTGTTCCCATGCGCCAGTAGTGTCATGCGCCACTACTTCTCCAGTGTTTCCATGCACCAGCAGTGCCATGTGCCACTACTACCCCGTTGATCTCCATGAGTCGGGCAGGCGTATTCCTAAGATGCAATCAAAATCATCGTGACATGTGTCACGAGTATTATGGGCATCAGCAACCCCAGATCTCGAACGACCACGTGACAGTCTATCCCAATATGTGCCGCTATACGGTAGCATGATATGCGCACGTGCATGCGTGTAAAGCTCTCTAAAAGCTATAAATAGTGGGCGTCTTCCACACATAAAGCGAAGAAGACCACGACCATTAAGAAAAAAGAGAAGGAGATAGAAGCGCCGCAAGGGACACCAGTTGAGTCGTATACTCCAGCTCCTCGAAGCCTCGTTAACCTCCTTGGTTCCGGATCTTCAACGGAGTAAAGGAGCTGCTGCAGTACTCGATCTCCACCGTCACACTTACCCAGATTCTTTTTTTTAATGTACTTAGACTCTAGATATTAGATATTCTTTTGTACTATTGGTCAATTCTCAATCAATAAAAAAGTTCGTTCAACTTTGCACCCCGAGTGTTGATTGTGCGATGTCGACAAAAATGGCAACCTTGCTGGAGAAGAGCTCCTCCTCCAACAAGAAGCTAGTGACGCAATCTGACGTGACCAAGTTGGATTCGACTCAGAGGATGTTGGTCGTTCGCTTCGACCAACAGACATTCGAAGACATGTTGAACAAGCCGAGCTCTCCAATGAGGCTCGTACGACCTCGCAAAACATGCAAAACTGAGGTCGGTGCCCGATGTAGTACCAACCCTTGCCGTAAATACACGTGAGGTTGACATACATCCCGCTGACATACCGGGTTCGCCAATGAGGCCCGTACGACCTCGCAAGCCTCACAAAACTCGGATCGCCAAGGCCGTTGCGCCAAGTTCGAGGTCGGCGCCCGATGTAGTACCAACCCCCGCCGTAGATGCACGTGAGGTTGACATACATCCCGCCGACATACGAGTTCTCCAATGAGGGTCGTACGACCTCGCAAGATTTTGGTCATCAAAGCCGTTGCGCTAAACCCCAAATCTATCCCAGAAGCATTGCCACCCTCCGTCGCAGGTGAATATAAGGTTGGCGTGCATCCTATCTCCATCTCCAAAGCCACTCTTGAAGGGAACAGTGGTGAACCTCAAGAGATGCGCCCACAGCGTGACCCGCACATGAGAAGTCGCGTTGTGCCAGAACATAGGCGCATGAAGTCCTCTACACGCAAAGCAGTCTCCACCAAGGACTCCTATGGTCCTAACCGGAATTCCCTATACTATGCGCCTAGGAGCGTTGGTTCAAGAAAACCCAGACCAACTCGAGTCAAACGCACTCGAGGGGATGAGCAACCAGCCCTTCAGAAGCATGCGCCGCTGCTTGTTATGCGTGCTGTTGATGGAAGACTATACAGGGCCGACCCAGGCACTCATGCGTCGGAAGTAGGTCAACCCTTAAAGCCTTCACAACCCTACTTGTCCGCCACATTGTACTTGAGCCAAGTCAGGGAGCAAATACCGTGATGACAGACACATGCGTCCAGCTTGGCTGTGCGCATGAAATGGGTTGTCTCACGTTAAGTCTTCTGCTAATAATCCAGTTGCAGTTTCTACGGAAGAACTGGGTTAGGAAGCAACATTCCACTTTCACCTCCATGCGCAAGGGTTGTCCGAGCATATGAAATGGATGTGAAGGTGAAGCTTCCATCTTCTAATTTACGCAATGTGATTAGTCACAAGCGTAAGACGAGGAAAGCAACCCTCGCACGTGACGTGTCCCCTTGTGGACACACATGCGCCAGCATCACCATAAATTATTGCTGTACTAAAGCATCAGTTTCTCCAACCAGACAGTTGGTGTTCCAGCGATTGCAACCCGCGACACCAACCCGATAGCGTTCCAGGAAACATCTACACAACGAGGAGGAATTGCCCGTTGCCTCATGTTGCTCAACATGGAGGTCTCCTCCGATGAAGAAGATTTCGAAGAAAAGCTCACCTAACCTAAGGGTGTCGGTCGGTACATCGCAAAGCCATTTGCGGGACAGCAAACAGGCACCTACTATGAGGTATTCCAGGGCACGCGCTCGAAAACAAGAACCGGGGGTAGCCATGTCCTCCCAACCAAGGTTGCAATTGGAGCTGGGGGTGGTAATCCTACGGTATTCTATGTCAATCTGTCATATCGAGAGGATAGTGAATCTCCGCGAACGAATGATGGCTTAATAGGGAGTAGTCGTACCTTTCTGGATGAGCCCGCAATTTAGACTGGGGTAGCAATCCTTCAAACAATGAAAGTGACGCAACACTACCTACTTTCCCTGAGGACAACGAGACTCAGACATCTGAGGTGGAAAGTGAAGCGTCTACCTTCCCGTCCACCTCTTCCCAAGTAATGCCAGTGTACATGGCAGGAGATAAGCATAACGCAGGATCCAGTAACCAGAAACGTCTTGAGGCACTCGAAGCCATGATGCATACGCTGAGCACCTCGATGCAGACTTTGACTCATACAGTGTTGGAGCTCAAAAAAACTTAGTCCTGACACAGTCACGAACTCCGAGACGGACAAACCTGGACCAGAGGACCAATGAGGAATCCGGCATGCCTGAACCGGCTCCTCATGTCGCAGGCAGCGAGACCGCACCTCGATCCATTGTCGCTCTTCTGCCTGATGATATCCAGGAGACTCTTAGGGACTTGCGTGCCCGCGTTGATGCTCAGGATAATCAAGACAGGCTCCAGAAGCTTGGGATCCGGCAATCCTATCCTCCCGAATGGGATAATGTGGTATACCCTCCCAAATATAAGCCAGAATCTCTTTACGAAAAGATATCGTCCGGTTAATAGTTAATACATAAGATACTTCCAGTCCACGACGGGTCACTTACCTCGGGATGACGTCCTACTCACAAACTTGTTCGTCGGAGCACTATCCGGGGTCACTTTTGAGTGGTTCTGTAGTCTCCCCAATAAATACATTTCGTCCTTCGAAGACCTGAAGTCCCTCTTCTACGCCCAATTCTATGAAGGAGGAATGAATATGACTATATCCTCCCTAATGGAGATCACCCAAAGGGATAGAGAACCAGCACTAGTACATCGAACGCTTTCGACAAGCGACATTAAAGTTGCCACCCGGTATCCCCGAATCCACGCTGATGGACACGTGTCGAAAGAACCTCTTACCATCAGTAAGGCTCAGGACAGCATCTGGCCCATTCAGTGACAGGACGGCGTTTATCATAAGTGTCGCTGGTGCAGAAAAAAGCACAAAAGACGCCTGATTATTGAGATTCCAACCTCCCAGCATTAAAAAAACGCGAAAGACGCCCGATTATTTATATTCCAAGCTCCCAGCATTGATGACAAGGGAAAGCGTCCTTTCACCGCTGACAACAATCGTGACGGTAAAGGGAGGTAAGCCCTGACAGTCAACATGTCCAAAAGTCTGACCTCGCCCGCCGCAAGGACGATGGAGCCATCGAAACCGAATGAAACTTATTCCTTTGACGACGATGATGTCATGGAGATCTTCAAAGTATTGATGAAGGGTAATAAGCTCCGACTACCTGATGTCAAGCGCCCCGATGAAGCAGACAAGGTTGACAATCCTAAGTATTACCACTACCATCGATATGTCCATCACGCCACGCGAGATTGTTACATATTAAAAAGGCACATACAACGGTTAATCGACTCCAAAGCTCTCACTTTGGACTTTGAAGACAAGACGGTCACTGCAAACATGGTGTCCCTACAATTCAGCACCTTCCCGACAACAGAAACCCAAGATGGTATCGTTCCCATACCTAGGACAACAATGGAGGTCGTTAACCTCCCTCCAGCCCAAGCAGACAGGTAAGTTCCCCTCACTACTCCAAGAGGCGAAGTCATGTGGGTTCATCCAGACCTCATCCCGGACGTGACACAGCCAGCAGTGCCTCTTGCTCTTAAGTCCAAGAGAAAGAAGACCACGTTATGTCACACGGTCTCCCTGTCAACAAACGAAGCTCTCGATGGCGTAAATTGGTCGGGCCTAGCCTATCAGCGCGACTACAATGCTCCCGACGACACTAACCTCCGGTTGCCATGCCCGCGGCACCCGCTACATCTGATCCGGGTCCATCCCAGCTTCCCGCAGCGGACAAGCAAAAGCAGAAAGACTCGTTACGATAAACCTCTGCAGAAAGACAATGCAAGGGCTGGAGAAGCCTTACAACTTTGACATTTTAGCACAGCTGACCAACACTCCAGCAAAGTTGTCACTCTTCGAGCTCCTTCGTCTCTCCAAAAAGACTCGTGATGCTCTAAGTGAGGCGCTGCAAAACGTCGACTCTTATTTGGCCCAAGTCAAGCCACCGGCCAAGAATTCCGCCGCATGTCCTCACTGCAACAGTGTGATGGAGGCGATCCCGAATATCACATTCTCACTGCATAACTCTTACACTGCATGTCCTCACTGCAACATTCTTTAACAGTGTTGTTAAAGAATAATAGGCATGATCATCCCATGTAGCAAGGTCTGTAGCAGGCTTCGTAGGATAATGCTGAGAGATGATCCGGGGTCGATATGTATCCGGTCCACCAATACCACTATCAGCGGCTTCAACGCTGGAAGAAGCTAACCGGTAGGCAAGATTCGTCTGAAGTGCCAAATCGGTGATCTCCGAACAGAGGTGATGGATGTGTCCTACATTGTCCTGCTGGAGCGTCCTTGGATACATGAGTATATGATTGTCACATCTACTCTCCACCAGTGCTTAAAATACGTCAACGAAGACGGTATGGTCAAGACAGAATTCGTCGACGTAGATCCTTTCAAAGGGATCGAAACGTACCACTCCGACTCGAACTTGTACAAGCAAAATTCACCAAGACGAAGGAGGTAACGATGCCGATGATGAAGCTGACATTGTTACAGCTTCGGACGATCCCATAAGGGTCCGTCTTAGAGGACGTCCAGCCCAAACAGCTACTCCCCTCATGGTTAAGCTTCGAAGGAGGGCACCTGAATCCTCGGTAGTCAAGCCCTAGGAACAAAGACGCCTGCCAGACAAGGATCCCCTTGTCGTGAGAACCCCAGGACAGTTGGTAGTCAAGCTCCGCAAGAAAACCCCAATATCGTCAGCACCACTGACAACGAACACCGAAAGAGATGAACTGGAAGACTATGTCGCGACATCTACCGACGTACCATCCCTCGATGATGTAATCCCTTCAGAAGAAATACCGCACTTTCTCAACAAAGGCCTATCTTTACTTTATCGTGGCACAATGGAACGCCGCATATTCTTTAGAGTATGTCCTAGGTTTACACCTGCATACGCAAGTAGTCACCACTCACTCGGTCAACCGGATCCGGCTTAGCCAAGACCCATGTTTCGTCGTTCCAGCAAGGAAGAAAGGGGACAAGCCTATCATTTTCGAGAAAATTGAAGGTCGCAGGAACTTACTCTCGGAAGAACCAGAACTAGAAAGCAGTAGAATGCAACTTCACCGCTACAACATATAGACTAAGTGTATTCTCCAGAAGATAGATACGATCTGAAGAGCGACCAAGGTCTAAACTACGACAAGGGATGACGTTTACCACTGCATCACTTTGCCCCCAAGGACAAGCCTAAGACGTATTACCAGCGGACCGGTCATGGTTTAGGATATGTCATACCTCCTACAACTCTCGAAGACTCGGAGGAGGAAGATGAAACACAATCTCACTCTTCACAGTCTTCCGTTTGGGACTCTGACACCAGCATCGGAGACGTACTCAAGCAAACGTTGTCCATCAATATGGTATCAGCAGATCTAGAAGAGGACGACAAGTACCCCATAGAACTCTTTGAAGTAGAACCATGGACTCAAAAAATGGAATCTTTGTGGGAGTTACGGTTCGAGCAACAGAAATCTCCTACTGAGGACGAGGTTGTACAAGTCGATTTGGGTGATGACGTTGCTCCTAAACCCATCTTCATCAGCAAAAATCTCTCGACAGAAGAGTGTGAATTCCTTGTCCAGCTGGTAAGGGAATACATCGACGTCTTCGCATGGAACTACGAAGATATGTCGGATTTGGATTCGCAAATCGCGATGCACAGACTCAATATCCTGCCAAACGTCAAACATGTAAAGCAGCAGCAACGGCAATTCCGTCCAGACATTATGGACGTTATTGAAGCGAAGGTGAATAAGCTAATAGCAAGCGGCTTTATCCGTAAATAACATCCGGATTGAGTAGCTAACATCGTTTTTGTCATAAAAAAGAACGATAAAATCCGAGTCTGCATCGACTTTCGTGATTTAATCGCGGCTTGCCCAAAGGACAAATTCTCTCCCAATCACAGATGTGATGATCGACAACACTTGTGGCTTCGAGCATATATCCTTCATGGATGGATTCTCAGGCTACAACCAGATCAAGATATTTCGGAGCGATATGAGAAGCATACGTCATTCTGGATGCCAGTAGGAGTGTACTGTTACACCGTAATGCCCTTCGGTCTGAAAAATGCAGGTGCGACATACCAACGAGCTATGAACATTATATTTCGCGACCATCTGCGCAAAACAGTGGAATGTTACGTTGATGACATCGCTGTCAAAACCGTTTTTAAGACGATCATCTCCATGGGTGAAGACGGTGTTTGATTGAATGCGAGCCCACCAGCTTTAAGATAAACCCCCACCAAGTCATTCTCGGGAGTCTCCAGCGACAAGTTTCTTGGCTTTATCATAACTTCAAAGGGTATTTATATTGACCCGGAGAAGACTAAGGCTATCCTAGATATGCACCCTCCAAAGAACCTGCAAGAACTGCATGGTCTGTAGGAAAGACTAGCATACATTAGAAGATTCATAGCCAATCTCTCCGGACGATGTCGTCTCTTTACTCAACTCATGAAGAAAGGAGTCTCCTTCGCTTGGACGGAAGAGTGCCACTAAGCATTCGACGACATTAAAAAGTATCTCACGAACCCCCGATGTTGGTGGCCCCAATTGTGGAAAAGCCCTTATTACTCTATGTTCGAGCAATGGATCATTCTCTGGGCGCTCTTCTTGCCTAAAATAGCGACGAAGGCTATGAGCAAGCTATCTACTATCTCAATAGAACAATGATCGGCGTAGAACATAGATATAAACCAGTCGAGAAAGAGTGTATATTCGCCGTCCAAAAGATCCATCATTACTTGACTGAACAAACTATCCATGTGATCTCTCGAGTGAACCCCCTCAGAGTCCTCATGACCAAGTCCGGGGCACTTAACTCGCCTAGCCACATGGGCAATCCTAATGTCACCCTACGACATGGTATTTGTCCCGCAAAAGGCTGTCAATGGCCAAGCATTGGCCGACTTTCTAGCAGCTCATCCAGTACCGGAAACTTCAAAGCTCTATAATGAAATTCCCGACGAGGTGTTAGTCTAATATCGTCACGACAGAAACATCATTTTGACGAATATTCTTCGACGGTGCTTCCAGAACAGGGCCCAAAGGTAATATCGCCGCCGGAGTAGGGATAGTGCTGATCTCTCCCGACGACCTAGTCATTCATCGTGCATACTCGCTTACAGAGTCGTGTTCCAACAATGTGGCAGAGTACAACGCTCTCATTATTGGGCTTCAGCTGGCTCTAGAGGTTGATTACCTAGAAGCCTATTGCGACTCCAAATTAATAGTCAGTCAAGTCTGTGGCGAGTACGAAGTCCGCCACGAGGATCTACTCCCTTACCATCAAGTGGTCGTCGACATGATTTCCACTTTTACAGAGTTCTTCATAGAACATGTACCACGACTGCAAAATATCGAGACTAATGCACTCATCGGCCTCGTCGCTTCTTTAGCAACTCTAATCAAAACCCACATATTAATCAAGAGTTGGTCTGCCCAAGAACAACTTATGCTTGAGTCTAAGCCACTCTGTGAACGCAGATACCAATGTCAATGATTGGAGACTCATTTATGGACTATGCTATTTACGGAATCCTTCCGGACGACCCGAAGGAGATAACTTCCGTTAGAAGATGCTCCCTCCGGTTCTACTATGATACAGCTACTAAGATGTTGTACCGTTATTCCTATGACGGGCTCCTGCTACGATGCCTATCAGACGCAGAAGTAAAACAAGCTCTCCGGGAAGCTCACAACGGTGTTTGTGGTGCCCACCAACCTGGACCAAAGCTTCAAGATCGCCTCCGACGTATGGGCTATTATTGGCCAACAATGGTGGCAGATGCTGTCAATTATGTGAAGAAGTGCAGAATGTGTCAAAACCATGCCGACTTCATTCACCAACCCTCGGAGTTCATACATCTGACCGTTGCGTCTTGGTCGTTCGAAGCCTGGGATATGGACACCATAGGGCCGATCAGTCCGCCTTCGTCTAAAGGGCATCGGTTCATCTTGGCTATCACAGACTACTTCTCCAAATGGATGAAAACCATTCCGCTCGCAAAAGTGAACATCCAACGTAATCATTTTCCCTAGACATCATGTTATCTACCGCTTCGGCTTGCCTCGAATGATCATTCATGACAACGGCCCACAGTTCGTCAGCCACGCTTTCATCACCATAAAAACCGAATCTAAAATGTAGCTTCAACTGCCTACAATCCAGCTGCAAATGGATTAACCGAAGCATTCAAACAAGATCATCATCAAGCTACTCAAAAGGTTAGTTTCGACCAACAAACGTGACTGAAATGAGAAGCTGGACGAATGTCTATGGGTCTATCATACAACGGTCCGAACTCCGACTGGCAGCACGCCATTCTCCTTGGTCTACGGAAACGAAGTTGTACTTCCTTTAGAGACCCAAATTTTTTCTCTCCGGATAGCCCTTATGCACCAGCTAACCGCCGAAGACAACCATTGTCGACGTTTACAAAAGTTTGAGGCACTTGACGAAAAATGCCTTTGGCTCAGCAACGCATTGAGCTATATATCAAGCACGACTCTCCGTACCTTTAACAAAAATGTGAAGGAAAGGGCATTTCAGGTCGGCGATCTCGTCCTAACCGTGAGGAGACCGATAATCATGACCCACAAGAAGGCGGAATAATTCCAACCCAAATAGGAGGGTCCATTTGTAGTGGAAACGGTCTAATGTTCACAGCTGATGTCTTTCCCAGCAAGCTATTTTCGTCCGTAGTACGCAGACAAATCTATTATCCGTACTCGGGAGTCCCGAGTACGCAATGGATACCAGATCCACAAGATTTCGCTAAGGCAAATGGTTCACGTCCATATCACCTCTGAACTATAAGTCGTCATTCCCATCAGAAGAAGGCAATCACGTCCATACTACCTCTGACTTGTCCCTTTTATTATCTCCACAAAACTTCCCCAAAGCAAATAGTTCACGTTCACATCACCTCTGAACTATGAGCTGCCTATGTTTCCCAGTAAAAGAAAGCAAGCAGTCATGTCCATACTACCACTGACTCGTTTCTTTTTATTTCCAAAAAAAAAAACTTCACCGTGATTTTACTCGGCTACAAACAAATTTCTTGACTATCGATTCTACACCAGAGTATCCCTACCATCGAGATGATGTCTCCACCGAACCTCCTTAATGGAACTACTCTAACCTATCACGTTCATACTACCTCTGATAGGGCTTCGTGTTATCGCCGTTATGATGTTATGCTACGTCCATACTACCCTGGTATAATACTCATAACCACGATAACCACAGCAATAAGAAAAGTTCTAAACATGGAAAAAAAGGTAAAAAATTTATTAATATTCAAGATCATGAGTACATATGGAAGTCCATTACATTTAAGGATTTTTCATTAATATTCAAGATCATAGGTACATTTGAAAAGGAGACCCCTCTGTGCGGTTTCTGGTACCAACACTTGTAAAGGCGACAACTCAACGCATTCTGGGTCATCACTTCAGCAAAACTCCTCAGTGCAAGCCACAGTACATGAAAAAGAATCATACCGATGGACAGCAAGGGAGCTTGTAACACATAGCTGAGCCTACAGACCCAACTCTGTAGTGTGAAAGGACGCGATTAGAAATTCCGGTTGGGATAACTAGCCCCATCCCTGCCATACAGATGCGCCGCCAAGATCCGACCCGAGATCCAGCCATCACATCCTGATCGCATACGGGGAATAGCTACAGTGTGCTAGGTTGGAAGATCGCGAACAATCCTCCAGATAACGTGCTTGTTCATCACGAACAACGGTGACTATGATATCCTTTCATGCTACATCAAGACCCAAGCAATCCGAGGCGGTCCCTACAAGACGAGCATACGAAAAGTCAGAATATGTGCAAAAGAAGACAAAGATCAGGAGGCGCGCATCCGCAAGAGCATGCGTCACTCGTGATTCATGGCAATCTAGCCATTTATGCGCTCGGGGGAGATGCGCACAGGCGCCAAGTCCAGTATATATGCACATAACCTCCACCGTGCAGAAGCGAATGCGCCCATGCAGTGCAGTCGTGCATGGTTTCTCAGCACATGCCTCAGATGAGTATCCAAAGACAGCGTCACCAATGCTGTCGAGGAAGAACTATCGCCGACAGTGTATCTTCAGGACGAAGTCCTTCGGCAACGACCATGCGCATCAAACCGAGGAGTGCCTGAGCATGAACTAATGATTTTTCGCCCATGCAAACAGTGCCGAAGTATCCGAGTGAACCAAGAATATAAAGCAGAAAGTCTCGCTCCTTACCTCCACCAACGACATGGTCGACCATCAAAGGGAGGGGATCGACGAACCGCCCAACCGATCTCCCTGCACTCGGCTTCCGTGGAGACATTAAGCGAGGAGGAAAGAGTATTATTCTTTCTCTTCCCCCAACCCTCTATTTATAAGCAATATAGCCATTAATTGCTCCCGAGTGTTTAGGCGTCGAAACCGATAGATGAATCCAAATGTGTCAGCAGCTAAGTAACTCCTCATGCGCCAAATGGTTCAGCCGCTAACTGACCTCCATGAGCCAAATGGCCAGATGTGCCAAGTAGAAAAATGCTTCACACATGCGCTGAAGCAGCTCATGCGCCTATCTCCTCCATGCTTCTGTTCAAAGTATTCCAAACTTAAAACTAACAAAGTTTAAGTTTAGAAAGTTTAAAAGAGATCTTGTAGAAACATAAAAAATCTCAACCATGCGCAACAGTAATCAAGAGTCATGTGCCGCATTGATCAAGTCCCAGCGCCAAAGTGATCCTGAGCCATGTGCCACTACTACTCAAGTCCGGTGTTCCCATGCGACAGCAGTGCCATGCGCCACTGCTACTCCAGTCCAGTGTTCACATATGCCAGCAGTGCCATGCGCCACTACTACCCCGTTAATCTCCATGTGCCGGACGGACGTATTCCTAAGGTGCAATCAAAATCATCGTGACACGTGTCACGAGTATTATGGGCATCAGCAACCCCAGATCTTGAACGACCACGTGACAGCCTATCGCAATATGCGTCGCTATACGGTAGCATGATATACGCGCGTGCATGGACGTAAGGCTCTTTAAAAGCTATAAATAGTGGACGTCTCCCACACATAAAGCGAAGAAGACCACGACCATAAAGAAAAAAGAGAAGATAGAAGCGTCGCAAGGGACACCCGTCCCAAAGCCTCGCCAACCTCTCCTTGGTCCCGGATCGTCAACGGAGTAAATGAGCCGCTACAGTGCTCGATCTCCACCGTCACACTTACTATGATTCTTTTTTTTATTGTACTCTAGGTATTAGAGATTCTTTTGTACTATTTGTCAATTCCCAATCAATAAAAAAGTTCGTTCAACTTTGCACCTCGAGTGTTGATTGTGCGATAACGACGGTGGCGGCGGCGGAGGAGCTGCAGCGGCCCACCAGCAGTGGCATCGCGATCGCGACAGCGGCGATGGGGCTGCGGGAGAGGATGGGAGGGGAGCCGGGAGGGGCGGAGGAGAGGGGGGCGTCGGGTGGGTGGAGCTTGAAGTGGTGTGGGGGGCATTTTAGTCCATTTTGTTAACGAATAATCTAATGGTGAGTGATGGAGGGTATTAAAATGAAAATTGTTAATAGTTGATGGTATTAAGTTAGTACCTATCAAAGTTCAGGGTATCAAGTTGAAAAACTTGAATAGTTGAGGGTATCAAGTTGTAATTTAGCATTAGTTTTATATGCATAGTTGAGCAAATTCAAGATCAAAACTTTGCATCATACTATTTGTCAATAATATTTTTTCTGGGTGATTAAGACTATAGAAGGCACTAATTCCAAGTTATGGACGCATTGAAAAACTTTAGGTTGTGTTTGGTTGCAAAAATGTGAGGGAAGGAAAGAAAATGAAATTGTTCCAATGCAAACTTCAACCCTTTTCTACATGAAACACTTTCATTTTCCTTTCCTTTCCCTCACTGTCCACCAAACCAAACAAAGCCTTAGAATCTAAATGTTGCAGAAAATGTAAGGGGAAGAAGGAACAGAAAAATTGTATTTTGAGCAAGAACAGCTAAGAAATAAGTGTCACATCGATGACTATGTACTCACGAGAAGCATTTGCAGTACATAAGATTAATCATTCATCACCCACATCGACAATAATCACCATTAGAATTCAAATGAACGTTTGGCATGAAAAAATGCGCATAGAGAATCAGAGCAACAAAGAACTCCCTATAGGGCAGAAAAATTATAAGATAATAAGTCTAGTCATACTTTGGAGGACAATTTTGCAAGTCGTTAAAGTTCCTACTATTGGACGAAAACTCCAGGGTACTTAGTTTACAATATTCAAACATGACCCTGCAGGTCAAAGGCCCATTTTGGGTAGATAGCTGGAATCACACAGCGGTATAACTTTTTGTGAAATCCACTAAAAATGCATGTCAAAGGAGATTCGAACCTGGATTGGTTTGGTACCCATGTTAAAGACCATGCCATTGCACCAAAACTCTAGAGTTGTAGTGACGGTTGAGGGTTATATATTTATATTATTCTAACCCAGGTCAAGACAAACATGTCAAAAGATGTAAAATGAGAACAAATGAGAACGCTTTGGGTGGATGAGCAAGCATGAATTAAGAGAGAAGAAATCAGGAATAAATATCTTCATGGAAATCTTGGTTGCTTCAATCAAGGTTAACATCAGTGAAGACTGTCTGAGATGATTTAGACCAGTGCATTTAGACTGATGTACTCATTAAGAGTTACAGAATCATAGTTCAAGGTTCTAACAAGAAGCAGACCCAGAGAAATATGGATTACAGGAGTAAAAATGTTAAGTTGATTGCTCTTGTAGGATCAGGCGATTATCAGATGTATGCAGCCTCCCACATATTATGAAAAGTGTACGAGATACATATACTCTCTCATGTATCTCAAATAAGAGAGGTATACAATACTCTCTTACAAAGAGGCTGCTAGTCTGGCTCAAACCTGCATCCTCCAAGATGCAAGTGCCAAGACATACCATCACACCAGCCAACACCATCTGGTTTAGGATCCCTCTTCTTACTTTGGTAGTGTGGTTGATTTTTGTGGACGACAAACATCTGATTCTGACCAATTTAAATATAAGTACCATGAGAATTAAGAAAGCAGCAAGTTTACCTCCATTCTTCTGTGCTTCAGCAATTACATGAAGAGCAAGAGTAGTTTTCCCTGAGGCCTCTGGACCATATACCTCTACTACACGTCCCTGCCAGAACAATGAAGGACACAGTAAATTAGCACTGTCATGGTGCAAAATATCGTTGGAGACCCACAATGAAGTGATAAATGTATCTGTGGAAAGCACAGAGAACATACAGAATGGTAGGTAGCGTGTATTCAATCACAGAGGCATTATCATAGTATAGCAAAATGTACACTTGCAATCTTCAAACAACATGAGGAACCCAATGATCCACCATGTTATGCTCATTAGACAACATCCACGACTCTGTCTAATAAGCATACCAACAAATACATATGCTTCATATATGGCAATATGGGACATTAAGTTGGCATTAATAAATAAATATAAAGAGAGAAAAACCACAAATATGTCCAAATCCATCTACAACTGCATAACCTATGTCCGAGCCCACCTTAATGTTCATCAGATTATAGAAATTTGTTTAGTACCGTTGCATCTAAAGCTCAACAGCAAACTTCAATCGATGATTTGGTCTTTCATGATTCGGTGCAAGGCCAAGGAAGCAACAGCAAAAAAGAAGACAGACAAAATAAGTAACTAAGTTACCATGAAACATTAGAAAACACAAAAAGTGTTGTAATCAATATACCCGAATGTGAAACGCCACTCAGCATGAAACGTGATACCAAAGGGATAGGCTGCACAGTTCGTGTTAGCAAAACCAAATATGTGGTTTCAGATCATGGCATAATCTCGTGCATATGTGCATGCTACGTGTATATGTCAACACACATGGAGATTAGAGTTAAGTTTTGAATATCTTTTGTATCAAGAGTCTTGTGTGATGTAAGCATCATTCAAGTTAGGTTCAGTTTCTAAAAGCTGGACTAGGAGGACAGTGCCTGCCCGATGCCCGCCTCGTGCCCGTCTAGTGCCCACCCATGCAGGTTTTGGATTTTATGGACAATTGTTGCAATTTTCAGTAAGATTTTTGTTTGTTTTTTTTACCGCCAAGAACTACGCGGCCGCCTAGGCAGGCTAGGCGCACGATGTCCGCCCGACTAGCGCCTAGCGACTTTTACAACATTGGTTAGTTTACAACTATCAGGGTTTAGTTCCTAAAGTTAAGAATTTAGGTTTAGGTCTTAGAGTTCCTCCTTTGCATGATTAGAACATTTGGACTTTTAGATCCAACATTTTTGAATCAAATCATTCCAAGGTTTGCAGTATCGGCCAATATCTATACATATCAGTCGTATCAAGTCCCAGTCTGTTACTAAAACCCATCAATACTGGCCGATACTAGTTGATAACAACATTGAGGCTCTTTTTCTTGGTCAATTGAACAAAGAAAAATTATAAAAGAGAAGAAAAAACAGTATAGACACAATAATTCGGTCGTGCCGAAGACCCACATGGTAATTTGTGCCAATAAGATTGATTACCAGCACACTGTTACAATTACTATTTGTCAAAGTTGTACATCTATAACTTCACAACATTCATCCATCTTAAATTTATTCCCTACAAAACTATTGATTGTGGGTCTACTTTGTCTAAAAGCAAATAAACAATAGTATTTATTGCAATGAACAATTCAACAATGTTACATATTGTTCTATTTCAAAACTAACCAGAAAAAACAGAGAATACATTAAATTATGCCTAAATGTATACAAAAAATCAAGTTTTTCACTAACTTTTTTTTATTTTGTGGGTTCCAAAACCAAAAACTCTGTAACTCCTATCCAAAACTGTTGAAACTATGAACTTGGACACTGATACTCATATGAAAAGTTTGAAAACGATTCCAATACTGGTATTGCAAACCTTGAATTGCTTTATATTTGGCGATGGAAGTTCCTCTATTTTGATGGAAGAAAGCTAAGACTGATCTCCTATAGCATTAAGCTGCATGTCTCATCCAGCTACATTATCTTGACATGATCAATTACAAGGGGTAAGTCAGAGATATCCTATTTTAATAGCTGGAGTCAATTTAAATTACTTTATTCAAGTCTGATAAAACCACCCGTTTGGAATTTGAATGACAGTAAACTGGTATTTTGGAATCCATATTAAACATATGCTTTCAAGATGCCGTGATGAGGTCAGTCGATGTCTAAGGTTCACAGTCATGCTGGAAGTGCTACAATAGGGATGAAGAATACAAATGTCTTCTTTTGTCAAATAGTAAGACTTCTTTGTCAAATAGTAAGATAAGGTTTCTTGGAACTGGGTAATATGGCCTATATATGTGTAGGGGTAAGATCGTCCAGAATAAATCTCGATGAATAAATATATGAATTTGACAGCTAGTGTCCTTATTTATAACTATATTCGTCTTTTCTTTTACTTTTTTTTGATGAATAATCTAGTGAATTTGCTAGCTTCTCTATTTATAACTATCTACTTTTCTTTATATGTTCCTTGCTTGTCAAGTTATACCTTCATTGTTGAAATCTCTTTTGCTCCTTTGCATTTCACTCCAGGTACATTTTCTTACAACCTACCAACCCAAGGTTACATCAATATAGTATTCAGGTAGGTTTCTCATTGATTCTCGTGTAGAGGTCCTAGTATTACTATATCCACCTTCATTGGCTCCTGCAAGAATTAAGAGAAGACCTCCAAAATATTCTTTAGTACTCAAGATTTCAAGTGATCCATGTCTCTCAAGTTTCATTTAAAATCTTAAGAAATACAGCCCCAGTAAAGCTTCGTGGAAGGACAGCCAAGAATTCACTTTCATATGCAAGAAGACCAAGGGACTCCAGAAATAGATTAAGACTCCTTAGTCCCGACTTTTCACAATATTTGCTCATAGAGGAAAAGAAATAAATGCCTTTTCTTAATTCATGACCAGAAATTACACTAGTGCCAGTACTAGAAGAAGCGCTCCTAATGGATACTAACTTTGGTGATCCTACTCCATATGTAGATCCTTTATTTGTTATATAATGTATCTTCATGAAAAGAAAACAAAACGATATTTCAATATGTACTTCACAAAAGGATCCACAGTATCAGAAAAACAGTATCAGAAAATTATCATGAGCAACTAGCATTGGAGATTCATCATGTACATAGAAAGGGCACAATCACGCAGAGGAAGTGTGTAATGCAATCAAATGACAGGTCCAATCATAATGGTCTTAGTCAGATAGATGGGAGCCAATCCAATTTTACCTAATTACGTGTCTAAAACCAGCCATCTTTTTTAAGGAAATAACTTCATATTTAAGCATCCAAATTAGGCATGTATTGTATGCTTTGGGAGTGCCTTGGTCAGTTTCAAGGTACTATGAAGGATTGTGTAAAGATGGATACCTATTATTTCTTATTTACACTTGGAGAGTTAACAAGCATGGCCTATATATCTAAGCTGTAATGCTATCCACACAAAAATTGAAAAAGTGAGTTATGGATTTGTCTGCAGCTTCTCTTTATAACATCTTCATCTTTTTCTACTTAATATTAGTTTCTCCATATGAAATGTGTAATGAGCCCCTTCTCCAATTTAAATGAAGTATCCCAGAGTACCTTCTAAGGCCACATCCAATCAACCTAGTTATGTATAATACTCCTAAAGGTCAATAGTGTGACCCTTTTTTTTCTCGGCCACATTTTAGTCTCCCCAAAAACTGTGCACCTATCTTCTCAAGCAAGGGTACAACTTACGTTGTAGGGTACGAAAACATGAAAGAATACAGGCACAACAACACAAACACCACCAAATGTCCTAGTGTATTTTGGAGTGCTTCTATCATGTTGGTATGGGCATTCAATTGGTAGAGTGAAATAACTCCTTGCTAATTGAGACGGTGTCAAGGTTGTGAAAAGCACTAGGCGCTAGTCGGGAGGGCACCACCGACTAGCACCTAACCCGCCTAGGCAGCCATCTAGATCTAGACGGTTCAAAAAAAAACTACTGAAATTTGTCAAAAAAAAGTCCCTAAAACCCAAAAACGTGCTTAGTCGGAGGGGAGGGGGGCTAGGTGGGTGCCTAGATTCTAGGCAGACGCCTAGGCCGCCTTTTAGAACACTAGTCGGTGCTGGTGAGTGAAAAATGATCCAGGTGATCTAGGCGAATCCAATAAAGATTTACTTTAAGCAGCGAGTGAATGGGTGGACCGTGACAAGTGGGCCGGGATTTTTATAGGTCGCGAGCTGTATCGGAAAAAGAAAATTGTAGTGCGAGACATCGAATGAGACAGCATCCGAGTTTCTCTTAGTCCTGAGCGCTCATCGGACGGACTAAGTTGGTAAAGACACAAGAGGAATGTGCTTGTCCTTACATGTACATGCGCTCGCCCGTTGTTATATGTACGTACACTCACCCGCGACATAGAACATGTGTGAGTTATGGATTTGTCTGCAACTTCTCTTTATGACCATCTTAATATTTCTTCTACTTAATATTATTTTATTCATATGAAATGTGTAATGAGTCCCTTCTCGAATACTTGAGTACCTTCTAAGGCCACAACCAATCAACCTAGTTATGTATACTACTCCTAAAGGTAAATAGTGAAACCTCTCTTTTTTCTCTACCACATTTTAGTCTCTTCAAAAAACCGTGCACGTATCCGTGCACGTATCTTCTCAAATAAGGGTACAACCTATATTGCAGGGTATGATAACATGTCTTCTCAAAAAAGGGTACAACCTATGTTGCGGGGTATGAAAACATGACAGAACAGAATACGTGCACAATAACACATACACTACCAAATGTCCTAGTGTATTTTGGAATGTTTTTGTCATATTGGTATACACAATCCAATTGAATGGCACCAATTTTGGAGTAACTGTGCTCACAACCAATATATATATATATATATATATATATATATAAGGGTCCTTCTATAGTACAAGCAACAAGAATTTTGTATTCATACAAGCAATGGTTTCAACATTTATGATCTGATGGTTCTTATTGAAAGGACTTTCTTGTAATATGACTAGGAGCAATAATTATCAAATTTTGTGGAATACATCATTTAATGCTATATTTTTTGTTGACTTGTTTGTTACCAGCTATTGTAGGTCATTTTTTTGTCATGATTCATTTTATTAATTCTCATTAATTTACCTTCTTCATGCTTTATCTAGGAAAAATTTTAAGAAAAAAGTTAGCATGTTAACATGACCTGCTATAGCCGGTCAAGTTAAAGTGTAGGAGACAACTTGCACAATTTACTATGCATTTGTCTTATTTGTATACAGGTCATAACAGCGACGTATTCGTTGAGCCGGACGGGGAAAGAGCAGGGGACAACAGCCAAGGCACAATGATTATATTCCATGCAAAGAGAGGGGATGTTACCAGAGGTGCGGCAGCGAAGAACCACGGAGCTGGTATAAATACAATACCGAAGAGGGCGTGTTCTATAGCAGAAAGAGGCATGTGAGTCCCTTTCAATATGAGACACACGCAGAGGCTACGAGAAGTCGGTGGGGGCAAAAGATGTATGTTGAGACAACCATACATGGTTCAACCTACTTCATAAGGTGGTGGATACTAGCAGTATCATAGAAGCAGAGGCAGTTCAAATCCAGGAGGAACCGACACCACCCTAGGGTGTCGGGTCAGATGAGATGCATGGGAACATGACTATTAATTAATGTCGGTCGTCTCATGGAACGTCCGTGGAGCGTGCTCCCTCGGTAGGTGGAAGGAAATCAGTGAATTTATGCAGAAAGAGAAGTGTTCAATCATTGCATTACTGAAAACTAAGATAAAGTCGAAGGAAATATTGGCAAGAAGAACCTCACCCCATTGGTCACAGGCGCATAACCTCCACTTATGTACCATGGCCAGGGTCTGGGTCCGGTAGGATTGTCATTGTTTGGATGGGAGAGTGGTACATATGTTCGAGCAGGTGATAGGTGGACTTCTCTAACAATGAAGGCTTCCACTTCATGTTCGGCGCGGTCTATGGTCACAACGATAGGAGAAGAAGGAGCTATGGCACGAGATTATTCATGTGAGCGTGGTAGCATGAAGCTCAAATCTACCGTTCTTACTCATGGGAGACTTTAACGCTCTCATGTACAGAAGGAAAAAGGTAGGAGGCCGGCCTGTACCGGATTCGATTCAGTATGACTTCCAACATTGCTGGATGCAGTCGAGACTACAAGACCTGAAGAGGTCGGGACATATTTGGACCTGGCACAACAAAGTAGTTCGGAAGAGGGTTGCATGTCAGCTAGATAGAAGCTTAGGCAACAATGCTTGGTTCAGCTGGTTTCCCCACTCGGTTGCGGAGGGTAGGCCAGCTAGAACGAGCGATCACTCTACTCTCCAAGTTAGTTTCACAGAGAAGCCTCTTTGGAGATTTCGCCCTTTTCGGTATAACAGTTGGCACCCTTCCGAGGGGTACTAAGAGAACGTGGCACGGGGGATGCGGCTGGTGGGCTCAATTTAATATGGTGCATGCGCTAAAGTCCACCAAGGCTGAGCTAAGGAGCTGGGTTTGGGACCGTCCTCGTCTGCTCCTGGCGGAAAAGGAGGAGAAGCTCCGCTTGATCCAGGACCGCATGCAGTTAGACATGATGGATGAAAAGTTGGCAGGTCGTAAGAAGAAACTGGCAGAGGAGATCAACTTGCTACGACTACAGGAGATCCAAATTGCCCAACGTGCCAAATGCTCGTAGCTAAAGAAGAGAGACAGATGCTCTAAATTCTTCTACGATGTGGTCTGTGCTCGCCAACATCGTAACAGTTTCAATGAGCTACTGGACACAAAAGAAAAGCTAGTGGATACGCCCTCAGGCATACAGTCGGAGACTATCAGGTACTATTCTAAGTTGTATAATCAGCCTGATTGTATTACTGTTTTTTCTGATCTTGTGTGCAAGAGACTAGTCACAACATATGGTAATAGCCAATTGCTAGCACCGGTTAGACTGGAGGAGGTTGAGGCAATAGTAATGGGCACGGACCCCAACAAGGCGCCTGGTCTGGATGGCTTCAACAGCAAATTCTTCAAAATCCATTGGGTGGCACTCAAATATTAGGTCCTTGAGGCGGTACAAGAGTTTTTCACAAAGGGCAAGTTGAAGGAGCTGAATCACATCTTTCTGACGCTGGTTCCTAAAAAAGAGGGTGTTATGTGGTCGACTTCAGGCCCATTGTGTGTTGTAATTATTTGTATAAAATAATTACACATCTAATGTGTCAGCGGATGGAGAAGATTATGCAGGAATTGGTTTCAGCAAATCAGACGACCTTCATTAAGGGCAGGTCGATTGCAGAGCACAAGCCTCCTGGCATATGAGATGGTACGAAAATTCAATAAAGTAGAGGACATGAAAGATTGCGTGAAGATAGATCTTAGGAAGGCTCTATGCAGTTAAAAACGGTTTTTTCATGATAACGGTCCAGTAGAGTTATTGATGTATCACCAATATATCGATTTATAACGATAAATATCGATTTGCATTTTTAACACAATTTTTATATATGAACAACACACTTAATAGTTATCTTTTATATAATATGCAGGAAGTATACATACCTAGACAATTACACCTTCGAGAAATCCAAGAGATCCAAGATTAAAGGAGACTACATGAGGAACTGCATCTCTGAATAAGTTTGATGCATGAAGTATTACACCTTCGCCACTCAAACCAGCCAGTGAGCCACAAGATCAACTCTCTCGTGAAAGTCACTGCAATTTGAAAGCTCGAAAGGAAACAAGCAAAAGAGCCTGATGGAAGTGCTAGTTAGACGTATCTATCAATTGGATAAATAAACATTGATACCTTGTATTGTATCTTGACTGTAAATAGTAAACTAAAAGGTTTGGGCAAAACCAAATCCTGGAATCCTAGCAAATATATTATCATGTACATCAGCCATTCGGTTGAACAATGACATTCATATTCTCCAGATAATATAGGAATGATGTTTGAAAAAACATTATAGTTTTTATGTTTATGTCATGTTGGAATGATGCTAAAAATGATCCAAACTTATAAAGATAAGCAAATGAAGTAGTAGCAAATTAATATTCTCCAGAAGTAGGAATAAAATAGAAAAGATAAGCAAATGAAGAGTAGCAAACCTTTTGTACTTCCTTTTGCACAAGCATAGGAGTCTTATCACATCCCTTGGTTTGTCCCCTTTGATTAAAAATGTGTTGTTTGAATCTTGAGATCCCACCTGATATCACTTTTTTGCAAAAATTGCACGTAATTTGACCTTTTTGGTGGGATCCATAATTGTTCCATAGCGATACCCAATATCAGTTGAATTGATCTTAACCGGAGCTATCTCATTTGAATCTCCAGTTCCACCATCATTTGAAGCTCTCGAAGAGGACATTTCTGAAATAAAGAATTGAAAAAACAAGTAACTTTACAGATTTGCTATATGGAAAGAAAAAAATTTGTACATCTATTCATCAACTCCATTTGTAGATTTGCAGATCTATTCATCAGAAAAAAAAATACAGCAAAAAAATAGGAGCATCAGAAGATAAAAAGGCAGCCGCAGCAGCAGCATTAAAAAACGAAGCAGCTGCAGCAGAAGAAAAAGAAAAGAAGAAGAAGAAGAAGAAAAGAAAACGCAGCAGCTGCAGAAGAAGAAGAGGAAGCAGAAGAAGAAGAAGAAAAAAAAGGAGCAGAAGAAGAAGAGGAAGAACAAGAATAAGAAGAAAAAAATTGCAGAGGGAAGAAGAAGAAGAAGAAACTTACCAGTTTAGGTTTTTTTTCCTTTCCCTCTTCTCCTCTCGCGCAGCTGCAGGCTTTCTTTCTTTTTTCCTCTTTCTCTCTCATCTGCGAACCTCTTCCCCTGTTAACAAAAAAAAAATCACTATGAGAAATCGGTTTTTATCAAAACCGATATATCAACAAATATCGGTAATATCGGCCGATTTTATCGGTTCCGATATTTAACCAATTTTTTGCACACAAAAAAAAATGGTTCATAACCGATACCGTTATATAACGGTGATATAACCGATAAATAACAGTTTTTAACTGCATAGGAAAGGCTTATGATATGGTGAACCGTGATTTCGTTTGTCAACTTATGCTCGTCATTTGATAAGTTGTGGGTTGCAAGGATTAGGGAATGCATTACTTCTGCTACTTTTCCGATGCTTATTCGGGACATCCCCTATGGGTTTATCAGGAACAATAGGGGACTACGACATGGGACCCTCTGTCTCCATATCTATTCACACTAGTCATTAAGTATTTTTCGTGTCTGATGGATATGACAATGCATCAGAGGAGGATTGTACCGCTCTACAAGAGGGTCCCATTTGATCTATGCGGATGACCTCTTGGTCTTCTTGCGGCCATCAATGGAGGATTTCACTACTATTTCGGAGATCATGGGAGTGTTCGGGAGGCTGTCAGGGCTTCAACTGAACAGGGACAAGAGTCGGGTGTACTTTAGCTCTCTCTGTCCTCTAAAGGAGGAGCGTGCATTGGTGTTGGGGGTCGAGAAGTGGGATATGCCTATCAAGTATCTTGGGCTTTCGTTGTCAGTCACCTATGCAAGGGATTTGGATGTCCCAGTTTAGTTAAGTATATCCAACGGAGGGTGGAGGGTTGGCAGGCACAATGTCTATCATTTGGAGAACGTATTGAGCTTGTGCGGTATCTCATTTCTGCCTTAGCTTCATTCTGGTTGCATTCTATTCTGGTGCCGACGGCTACCCTCCGAAAAGTGGAGCTTATCTTCTCTAACTTCATTTGGAGGGGTGGCATGCATGCTACCACCTGGGAGCAACTGTGTAGACCTCGGGATGAAGGGGATAGGACTTCGGCCTTTGCAGACAGTCCGAAATGCAGCAGGAATGAAGATGACGTGGAAGTTTATGCGTGGAGGTTCTCTATGGACAAATAGGTATCTGAAATGAGGTATTTTTGGTCCTGCAGGTACAACAACAATGCTTTTGTTACCTTCAAGCACACAATAGGGTAGATATTAAAACTGTCATACATCGTGTCATATGGGATGATAGAAATACCGACATGTGGCTTGACCCATTGCTGGTTCACCGGAGTTTACTGGAGATATCGGGTCAGCAGCTATAGTTGGAGGTGGGTAGGGGAATGAGGGTGCAGTCCATCATCCAAAATGAAGAATGGCGGGTTGACCTATATTATTACACGGTCATGCATGAAGACAGTATCCGGACAGTCCAAATTGATGTAGCATCAACGCTGACAGATGGGTGTGGAACCCATCAGAGGGTGTGGCAGGCGGGAGGGACTTCGAGTTTGGGAGTTGTTACAACTTCGTGCGGTCGATACACCACAAGATGGATAACTATGAATTTTTATGGTTCAAGGGACTCGCTCGCAAGATACAGCTCTGCATGTATCGGCTATTGCTAGACCGCCTTCTTACCAAGGATGGACTTGCCTACTTTGGTGTTTCAAACCAACATTGTGTGCTATGCAACCAAAGCAATGAGTCACTCCGGCATCTATTCTTCGAATGAGAAATGACTTGGTTCCTTTGGCATGAGCAATGCTGCAAGCGATTAGGGAGCTACGGGAAGGCAAAGGACATCGGCAGAATCATCGTGGGAATTCGTACCAAGAGAATAAGAGAGATGCTATAGTTTAAGGAGGCAAGTCTACGCCTTGCAGCGACGGTGCAACATGTGTGGCGAGAGCGTAACAGACGCACCTTTGAGGGACTCCAAACTTCTCCCGTTGGAATTTTACACAATATTGAATTTGATGTTGGTGCTATGACACCCATATGAAAGGCTGAAAATGTATGATGTGTAATATGTTTTGATGGATGAATAAAATTTTACCTTTGTTTCACTATATATATATATATATATATCATAAATCTCTAACTAAACATAGTCCATATTCGTCCCATTAAGGATCTGTATGAATCTCTGGTACACTGTGGAAATATAGATTGTAAACCTCATTCTTGTTTCTGAAACCTTCATTTGAATCCCAACCCTCAACCTTCTGTACTCCATATAAAGCATGCAATTCTAACCCCCTCCATATAAACAATGCAATTATATCATTTTTTTGTGTATATGCTTTTATTTGTTTATTTCTAGGATTTCACAATGTTAAAAATCAAATTTTGGAAGGGAAAAGGAGACTACGGAAGATGAACAAGAATTTGGATCAGATTGTAAGTTATTCCAATGACACGGCGTATGCAAATGGGACCAACAACAACACTTGAAATCTTGAATCTACTGTACTTGAATACTTGGACTGCAGGTTCAAGGGTTTCTTAGAAAAAACAAACAAATGGGCATTTGCAGACGCTGCATTGAAAGTTGTGCAGAGGCTGAATATGAATCCCGCGAAGAAAATAGGAAGAAAGGAGGATAAAGTAAGGCCGCCAAACTTCATTTATAAATCCAAAGCAAACAGATCAATCCAAAGCAGACAGAGATATTGATAGGCGGAGGAGAGTTCAACTAGAGTAGGACCCAAACCCGAGTCCAGTTAGGATTTAGAGATATATCATGTAGTTTTAGGAATTAATTGTTTGTTTTAGTTTTAGATTAGAAAAAAGAAATTATTTCCTGATAGGATTGGGCTTGTGTCCCAAATTAGTATGAGTTGAGTATGTATAAAGGCATGAGAGGTTTATTCTAAACTCATGATTTGATACATAAAATTCGAGAATTCCTAAGGGTGTGTTTGGTTGCCCGTAAATGGGAATTCATAAAACAAAAGTTGTTGTAATTGGAGTTTTGGTTGCAAAAAATGTTGCAGGATTTTGTGGAATTTGCTTAAAGTAATACAACTTTTGTTGCAACAAGTGCTCTATTTACAGCAAAATAAATATCAAAATTGCCATAAGTGTTGCAACAAAAGCTGCAGAAACACCATTTACAGACAACCAAACAGTCCCTAACTTATCTTTGCAGGTGCAAGTCTGAACCGTAATTTAGGATTTCCCAAAACATCCATCAAATAAATAATCTCTTTTTTCCTTTCCTATTGTTGTTCATATAATAATGAAGGACAATCAACAAACTTGAACCCGAGTCCAATTAGAATTTAGAGATATATTCTGGAAATAATTATCTATTTTTTGCTTTTGTTTTAGACTAGGAAAAGAAAAGTATTTCCTGATATAATTAGACTTGTGTCTAAATAGGATGAGTAGAGCCTATATAAAGGCATCAGAGGTTCATTCTAAACTCATAATTTGATAAATAAAATAAAAAATTTATAAATTACATTTACAGGCGCATGATCGAACCATAATTGGAATTTTTCTAAAAAGTTCATCGTCAAAAGTAATAATTATTATTTTCTATATTCTTCCTTCATATGCTCGTACGCAATTTGATAAATTTGTTCTAAACCTAAATTTTGTATCTTGTTAGGATTTTGTGAATTTATACTAATAATTTGTATTCATAATTAAGCTTTTGCATTGATATTTTAAATTGTGAATTAATCCATATATGATCCTTTGATTTTGTCTGGCATCAAATTAATCTAAAATAAAATATGTGAGATCAATTTGAGGATTTCTTTCAGCTACAATCTCTTTCTTTGTGTGTATGGTATTTTTGTTAGGTCATCAATGGCTTTCTTCATGTCATTGAACTTAAGTAGTAATTCAGCCATCAACTTGTTGAATAAATCTTGATTTTTCATATCTATTCCTCTGATTTTATTGTTACATATCAAAAGAATATATCCTTAACTCTGATACCAATTTCAGAGAGGACAAAATTAATGACCCTATATGGATTAATTAACAATTTAAAATATCAATGTGGAAGATTAATTGTAAAAACTTTTACTAATATAATTTCACCAAACCCTAACAAGATGTAAAAATGAGGTTTGGACGAACACCAACGTCTAAGTGGCATAGTCATGATAAGAAGGAAGAAGAAAGAAAATAATTGTTACTTTTATGATGGACGATTTCAGAAAATTCCAATTACTGTTCGGCCTCGCATCTGCAGACGTAATTTAAGAATTCTCCGATTTTATTCATCAAATCATGAGTTTATGAACCTCCCATATCTTTGTATAGGCTCTAATCATCCTAGTTTGAAACGAAGTAGGCTCTAATCATCCTAGTTTGAAACGAAGTCAGATCCTATCACGAAATAATTTTATTTCTAATCTAAAACAAAACAAGTAACAATTAATTAATTCCGAAGTTACATAATGTCTCTCTAAATCCTAAGAGTGGACTTAGGTTCAGGTCCGTTGATGGTCCTGCATCATGGAGGTTTCTTGACTAGGTTGGGAAACTTAAGTGAACGAGTTCTTCCAAGTTCCACAGGCTGTTTGACTACTCTAGATCCCTTTTGAGTTATTATTGAATTGACTTCATTGGAGAGCCACAAGTTTACTATGGTTCTTCAAGGTAGATTGACTACCAATTTCTTCCTGAGTTCTTTCATATGGACTTCACAGGAGAGCCACAAGGTTTCTAAGGGAAAGAGTTGGTGCAGGAAACATGATGAAGATTTTAAGTAATCTTGTTTTTCTTATTAGGAAACATAATGGAGCCATTTTTGCCTATATATTTTGGCATAAAGATTGAGGAAACACAATGAAAATGCTGAATTTACATTCATTTCTCATGTTTGTACTGGCTTCTTTGTCTGATTTTGCATTCATTCCCCATGGCTGTCCAATTTGAGAAACATTGTTCAGTAGAAAATGAAGCTTTGGAAGTTATGGTTACATCTTCTTAGTAACAAAGTAAAAATAGAGGATTGATTGTCAATGTGAAATGCACGGCACAGGCGCTTTTCCTAGTACTTATCAATTGAAATAGCAAATTTGAGCATCATCAGTGTATTATGTGATAAAACATTAGTGTAGTATCTGACAAAAATTTCATGGCACACAACATGACAACCCTTTTTTTCTGTTCACATCAATAATTCAATATGCAGGTTTTTTGTCGAAGACTTTGATTAGAGAATTCAGACTGATCACCTGACTTAATAATGGTGACATCCAGGGGTTCCACTAGACCAAGAAATGCCCTCTCGAGTCAGTACATGACAAGTACGAAGCCTGTATCCTTGGACTTCGAATAGCGATCGAACGACGAGTCAAAGTTTAAACATTTCATGGCACACAACATGACAACCCTTTCTTTCTGTTCACATCAATATGCAGAAAGCTAGCCTGGACTAACTTTAACATTTAGAGAGAGCGGAAATTATCTATACTCTGTGCTAGGATTAGACCAAATGGTTTTCAATAGGAAGTATCTACAAAGGAGCATGCACTAATTTGGTGAAGAATAATATAATTGTATAAATTTTAACATCCAATTGTTCCCCCCATCTTCTTCTTCATTCTACCTTTTTCACATTAATTTTCCAATATGATTATGAGATTATCACCTTTTGTTATCATAATTGCATAAAATCCATGGTAAACTGTAGCACCTATTAGCTTTTAAACCCTATTATGTGAACCTATCCAGCAAAAAGACGAGATCAAACAAAAGAACCAAACTACTAAATAAATGCAAACAATTATAGCAGAAGGCATTTATCTAACGATTATTTAAAAATCTGCAAGAATGCAACTCTAAGTCTCTTTGGATTGCAACATTAACTTGAATCATTAAAGCTTTTTTATGATCACTCTTTTACTACAGTTATCACAAGGAATTTCATTGTCACTAAGCTTGAAATTGAATTGCATAATCAATAAAGTTGTCCCTAACTGTCAGGAAGCTAACTTCGCTACCCTTGTGTATGTCATGGGCCATGTAGAGATGGCAGTATAAGAAACATCATGTTACTTAAAAAATGAATGTATCTTCAATTACTCACTTAAACAAAGTAACAAACACAAAGTTTGGGATGTTGAGATGCAATATTTAACTTTGCTAACTACAAGGAGCATTAAGAATAAAATAACTAATAAGTGATACATAAAGTTATAAATGTATTCAAATAGTTGAGGAATCAATGAAAAAGAATAAAGTCAGAAACTAAAGGCATTTTAATGATAGCTAACATCAGTAATTTGTCCTCTATAAAACTTGTAAAAATGAATGAAAAGAAACCAAATAAAAGGAGAAACGAAATAACCTTAGGAAGTCCTCCAATTCCCAATGCTAAATCCAAAGAAAAAGATCCTGTAGACACAACAGGAACTTCTCTAGGAGCATGAGACCGACCAAGCCACATGATTGCACCCTTCCCAAATGCAGTTGTAATTTGATCGAGTGCTTGATGTAAAGCCAAGTCTTTCTTTGACATATTCTCTTCGCCAGAATCGCCTCCATCAGATTTTGTCTTTTTCTTTCCTAGAAAAGAAAGGATAGGAACTTAGATTCATTCATTTACCCGGCAACATGCTTTAACATTGCACTTACAACTGAACACCTAGGATGGTCAAGCCTTGAGGACCTTCCCATGACCTAAAATGGCATTGTAGTGGCCCAATTCTGACTGAAAACTTGGATAATTTCTCTCATCCAAATTTTACAAGTTTGTCTTGTGACTAATTTGAAACTAACTGAAAGTTTCCAATATTAGTAGGACAGAGGAGGTATCAGCATATATTGATTTAAATCCATGGTTAAGGCCGAGATGATCCTCAAAAGATGCATATATGCACGATAACAAATGGCAGTTACTATGAAATTATGCACGATGAGCTGGTTTATCTATGTTTCTACGCAGTGACAAATACAGGTTCTCCTCTCAATATGCAAATGCAAACAAGGACAAATACAGTAGAAACATAATTTGATCACTAACATTAGGTAGCCTACTGTTTAAATTTTATTTAGATGTACTAGATACATAGTTCGACTGAAATAGACCATCCTTTTTTTGCCAAATTTTTAAGTAGTCAATACAGCAATTTTTCCCCTAAAAAGTGGATCCGCCCATTTGTATGGACAAAATATGAAACAGCATAGTACAGGTATCTTGGTGTAAATTGTATATTTTTTTGGAGTGTCCGTGCCGTGTCCACCACGTCTTACGGGACCAGAGCTTTCTAAAAGGTTAAGTCAGTAGAATCTCACCTTTAGCCGAGAAGCTGCGGAATTGGGAACCAGACCCCACGATTCCTGGTGTATAACCCTGCCACATTGCACAGAAACTAGGTAATAAAATTAAAATAAAATAAATATTCAATTCCAAAAGAAAGTAAAAAAAAATCATTTTGTAGAGAAAAGTTTGCAGTTTAACATAAAAACAATAGGAAATGTAAAACAGTTCTTTCACTCCTTCATAGGATTTTAGTTGGAAAATAAAATCTCGCATGTGAATAAGTGGATATAGCATGGGATTAATGCACAAAAATAAAACATAACAAATGGGGGAGAAGAACCTCTGCGAAGAAGAGGAGGGCTCGTCGAAGAGCAGAGGTCCGGAGAAGCCCCGCCATGGATGGGAAAGGAAAGGGTTAGGGTTTCGAGGTTAGGGCTTTTGGGGGGGAAAATATGGATTACTAAGAAGAAGCCCTCCAGTAGGAGGAGAAGGAAGAAGAATAAGGCGTGGGCTTGGGTTTAGGGTTTAGGAGGAATTTTTTTTTTTTCGTTTCTTTTCACTCTGTTTTTGAGGACTATTGTCGGGGAAGAGCCCGAGTAGCGGGATGAGCCGACAGAGACGGACCATTTCGTTCAGTTGCTTCTGTTCTCTTCTGACCGGTGCCTTTTTTTTTGGGCTGGTGATAAGGGACTATCCCAGAATTGGGGTTCGTCCGTTAATGAATTAAGTTTACTCATACTAGTCCAAAAGTTTACTCATACTAGTTCAGGATTTGGGCTCCGCCTCCTCTCCCGTCCTCCACCGCCGCCTCCCGTCGCCGCCTCCTCCCCCGCCTCCCGCCGCCTCCTTCCCCTCCCGCTCCTCCGTCTCGTACCCATTTTCAGTGCTCGACTACCTCGGCACCCTTGGCGTCCGCCGCTTCTTCCTCCCCTCCTTCCTCCACCGCTACCACCAGATCCTCCACTCCAGCGTCGTGGAGGACTGTCAAAATTTTGACAGTCCTTCAAAATTTTGACAGTCCTAATTTTTTAGACAGTCAGTAAAATGCATTTAAATGCAACCTAAAGCCAGTAACAAATAAGTTAATTTCAACAAACCATATCTGATCCTTTTACTAACGGAATACTGTATAGTCACATAGACATTGGTCAGATGACATGAATAATAGCACAATGACAAAGAAAAATAACAGCACACAGGAAACCAAAAAAGAAGAAAAAGAAATGGAAGGATTGTCAAAATTTGACATATATGTTGATTTTTTAGGACTGTCAAAATTTTGACAGTCCTACCAATTGGAAGGACTGCCAAAAGTTTGACAGTCCTAAAAATATATGTTGAATTTTTAGGTCTGTCAAAATTTTGACAATCCTACCAATTGGAAGGACTGTCAAAATTTTGACAGTCCTAAAAATTCAACATATGTTTTTAGGACTGCCAAAATTTTGACAGTCCTAACAATGGGTAGGACTGTCAAAATTTTGGCAGTCCTGCAAATTGGAAGGTCAGTCAAAATTTTGACAGTCCTGATTATAAAAAAAAATCAAGAGTGGGTAGTCCCGAGTAATGTTTGGGAGTGGCAAACTTGTAATTATCAATGGTAAATACTTGGGCAGCCCGAGTAATTTTGGTAGTGCCCTTATCAAAAGCCTTTTTTTCTTGTCTTTTTTTTTGTTTTTCCTTTGAAATAGGTACTAGGATATTGGGCTATCCTATGACTACAACCAAATGCCTACAACCCTCTTACAACCGCCACGTGGCAGCTACGTGACGACCGTCCATTGGAGGAGGAAGGAGAGGTGGGACCCGATGGCTGTCCGGATTGCCACCACGTGGCAGAAACGTCACGTGGCAATTGTCACACCCGTTCCCAGATTTAGTATTTCTTGAATTTGTGATATTTAAAAAAAAATGTAGATGTATTCATGTTGTATTTACATGTAGGTTCATGTTCATGTTAATCATGTTATATTTATTTAATTATATTCCTGTTTATTTTAGGAGACTGTCCTAGACTAGTAGTGAACACCTTGGCAATTGTCATAGACCCGTGCTAGAACCCGTATATAGGATGGATACCAGATCCGGTTCACTCTTGGAACCACTAAGCCTATTTTGTATGGTTGAGATTGGTTGGAAAGTGTCATGACTTAATCCTAAGGCTAACCTCATTTCTCCACTTGGTATATATATGTGGTTTTCTCTCTCCTCTCTCATTCTTTCTCATTTCCACTTCCTTTCTTCTTTCTTCTTCCTCCTTCCCTCAAGAGCTCTCATTGGCCGAAGCCCTAGCCCTAGCCCTAGACTTGGTTCTACGAAGAGATTTGTTAGTCCACCAAAGCAAGTACATCTTACTCAAAGTGGTGAAGCCATAGAGTTTCGGATTTTTATATATATGTTATTTTAAAAATGTGGTTGATGGAAAATATTCTCCTTGAGTTGCTGATTATATTTAGTTCTTGGAGTTTTGGATTTTGATGTGTAAGTTTTTGTAGATCTGAGTTTCAAGATTGTAATTTTTATGTGTTCTATAAGTTTCCTTAGTTTTCATCTACTAAAACTTAGTGTTTTCGAAAATTAGTTGATCCTTATGTTAGAGCATTTTATTTCGAGCATTTTAGCTTTTGTTTCACTTGATTTGGACTTAAAATAAAGTTTTATGAAGAAAATATTTTTTGGATTTTTTAAGCTTTTTTTGCCATGGTGAACTTGCTATCTAGGAAGACGAATTTCTCATGCAGCCAGCGCAATATGCGACCGAGACTTCCATGCAGCATGATCCTTATGCGGCTGGACTCTGTGTTGTATAGCCAACCATCATGCGTCCATCTTGTTGGACGCATGACCGCTGATCTACACAGGTGTCCTTTAACACTTTGTGCATTCACTCGCTGAACGAATGGAAAATTCGCTAAGTCCAAAAGGTACTCCAAGCGACATCAGACTCCATGCGACATCGAACCTATGCGGCAAACAGTGCATGCGGTCACCTTCCCTTAGACGCATGACTCTGAACTTTGGCGTATCTTTGGCGCATCCTTGGCGCGTCTTTCTATGATTTTGTCTTTTCTTCCTGACACACTTTATGTCATATCACACTTTATGTTACTTCATTGACACGCATTTAACACACGTCACTTCGGCACTTGTTCCAAGGAGTGGACTTTGCCTTGACGCTATGCGGCACCGACCCCTATGCGGCACCTGCCTCATATGGCAATCAGTCCATGCGGCCTAGAGACATATGCGGCTAGCTTGTCCATGCGGCTAGTGCTCATGCGCTTGATCAGTACATGCGGCCTGACCCATGCAGCAATTCATGCATGCACATGGCACATGTGATCCTATGCGACCCTAGTAATCTATGTACGCGTTCCATAATTTCTTGAGTTTAATTATTTTATTTGAAATATTTCTTTGTTCTATGTATTTGGTCTTGACAATTGCTTGTTATTGATCCTAAGGAAGAAATGGACTTAGTAACCAGACTGTGCTAGACTTGGCTATGTTCTAGAACTGACTATGTGTATAGTATGATTATATGATATAGTAGGCCATGTGGCAACCCATAGTGAACTCAGATTAGCAGATTAACTTATCATTTGTTCATCGGATAAAGTGAGGGGCATGGTTCTGCTCGGGAGACGATCTGCAATCCTGGTCCTTATTTGGTTTAAGGATTGTGGATCTGCTCTAGAGTGCTTCACACTTTCTCCCTTACTCACTTTCGGCGACATAATTGTTGGTTCGAGGATTTCATAAATTTAGACTTCCAATTTATTGGTAGTTGGTGTAACTAATTTGAGAAGATTATATTTTGACCAAGTGTCCCCATGTGATAAGACTCATATGACCAACTGTAAGTTTAGTGATTCGACCCAATTTCTTGTATCTGTGTCGATACAATTACTACGTGCTTCGTGTACATGTATTATAAATGTGCATTGAGATACGAAAAAACTTGCTACGTGCTATGAGATTACATATTTTGGGTTGTGCACCGAGAATGCCTCATATACTACACGATATGTGATATTATTATATTAAATTTTCAGCACGGACATGGTATGTGGGTCAACTACCAAAGTGTTGCTAGGACTTGATTGATTGTTGCATCACGCTAGAGTGAATCTAAATTGAACTGTCAAATGACAAGGTGGATTTGTATCTAGCGTGGACCGTACTACGGTACGACATATAAGGGGAGTAACATGTGACCACGCCATATGATTCTAACTAACAGTAGGGTTAACTAGGCAACAAAAACTTGTAGAGCATTGTAAGGGAATAGAATCTCGTGATCATGCGTGGTAGCTACCGTTAGGACATATGTCCTAGGGCGTCATGTTGGTCCCCAATGGATACCGTATATCATCTACAGTAGTAGAGTGCAATATCTGGCTATATTATATATATATATATATATATATATATATATATATATATATATATATATATATATATATATATATATATATATATATATATATATATATATTATTACTTGATTACTTGCGCGGTGGCCTTACGAGGGACTGGTGCTTACATACTATGTGCTATGCGTTTATTGGCTCGGCCAGCCCGCCTCACCATCAGTACGATCTGAGGTTTCCAACATTGCATTATTCTTCTGAGATAACTCAGACTCCATATAACAAGCCGTAGGATTGATTAGCCGATCTAAAAGAGTATGTGTTGGTAGTTTAGGGACATGAACTATTGTGGGACGACGGTTCAACCCTTGTCCTTGTTTGGTTGTAAGATTGTGCTTATGTGTCACAATAGGCCATGGACCGAAGCTACATACTATATGTATCTGTATCTTAGCTTATATTGTGGCCTGTGTATTTTTGTTCCTGATTTTGATTGTGTCATCTATTAGTAGCCTGAGGACATAGACTATCATGGTATAGTGGTTCAACTCTTGTCTTTGTTTGGTTATAGGGTTGAACTATTGTGCTGCGATAGGCTATGGACTAAAGATACGATACAGATATCTTCGTCGTATTCATAATTGGTTAGTTGTACCCTATCTCGGAGTAGTGCAAAACCTCTTGTCCTTGTTTGGTTGTAGAGATGTCCTACTGCTTCGATAAAAGGTTGTACGCTTACAATTATGGCGCGGATCCTATTTTATGTACTTTATTGGTTTTTTCTTTATTCACTTGTGCTCCTTTGTGGTACTTGCTATCGGGGCCTGACCCCTCTGGTTTTGGTTGGCCAGGTTTAGTAGCAGTGCCCAAGGATCCTATCATGTATCTGTCCGATGGCGTACACTAGGAGGATGTCCGTCGAGGAACTTGAGTGGGTTTCTTCTTCCCCACTATGAGTATCATTTTGTTTTACCTTTTGGCATTTAGCCGACGACACTTGTTAGCCGGTTTATCTGGACATTAGTTTCTCTCGTATATTATTCAGACCGCGGCTGACTTACAGTCATGTACTCTTGACAATACACTAGTGTACCATCCTGTATAACTCATTTCATGATCATTCTGATAGAGCGTCAGGGATGCCTAACTGCTTTATCTTACATGTTTATTTTTATTGTTTCTTGGTTGATGATTGAGACATAGATATTCTTGACCCTAGGTGACTTGATTATAGCATGCACCCCCTTGTCTCGACAACCTTAGCATATTGTGGCTTACTTCGGTATTCTGAAAGGTGTGGTTGGCTGAGTCACTCCCTCGCTTCTAGTATTCCGGTTCTGGGACATGACAAGATTTTATTGGTGGCCCATGCAGGTCTGTATTTTCAGACTTATGGAGTGTCTTGTTCTAGGAGTCTCAATCAAAATTGTTTCTTTCGATATCCTGAATTCGTCTTCTTCGATACCGAGCTTGAACTATCAACAGTTTTCTTCCTTATTCTTTTATGTCCTATCGTTTGGTGTCTTGGTGTCCTTTCCTTCAGGGGGTACATTTTTCCCGCCTGTTAAAGCAATAGATATGGTAGAATATATAGCAGAGTAAGATCACAATGAGCGCCAACAAGAGGTAGTACTTCCTCAAGATCAGCTTCGAGTAGAGTCAATGGGTGGGCAACACGTACCAGAGATCCCGGTATGTAAACCCCCTCGACCAGAAATTAGGGTTAACTAATTTATTAGCCTAATTAGGGTTAACTTGTTATAATTAAGATTTATTATATAGTATTAAGTACCTTTGCAATGATTGGTTGTTTTATGATACTACCCTAGCTGTTGCTCTAAAACAACTTCCACATATTTGACCTAGACTTGCCAGACCATCATATTGAACCTAGAACAAACCCCGGATACCGATTTTCGTGCCTGATTTTAGACGCACAAAAGTTGTTACAAACGTCCGTGCGCAAATTAATTAAATTGCGTAATTACGTTCGCTGCCCGTTCCAATTTAAATTAAGGCCCAACCTCAACCAGTTTTGACCAACCCAGATCACGACATTATGGTACACTGAGCCTACTACACCAATGACCCTTGTCCAACCAAATTTAGACTCCCGGTTTTTATTTAAATTAAATTAGAGACACCGTTACATTAATTACGAATTAATTAATGTGGCTACCTAACCTAAATTAAATTGGACCCAACTCCAACCCAAACCCGCATCCACACCCACAAGCCTCATACAAAACACCATACACCATCCTAGCCAATGAGGAACACCAAACATGGTGTTTGGTTGCATTAAATCCCTAATCCTAGTTATTGTGCAAATACCAAATTATTCAGGGGCCAAATTACAAAATTTCAATGTGGTGTCCCCCTCTCATTGGCCCAAACCATCATGGAGAAAAGAAATGAAATGCCTAACCGTATGCTTTGATTTCCTCCCTTTTTTATGTCCTTACATCACCTTTTTGGGGAACCCATCATGACCCTACAATTGAAATACTTTTAATCCTAGCCCTCCCCTCAACTTGTAGAAGTTTTCCCAACTCCCCAAACCCCACCTACAGTCGGCCCTAACCCCTAGGTAGCCCCCCCTCACTCTCTCTCCTACATATACCTTCATTACAACACATTAAAAGAAAATAACAAAACCCTAAAAATACCCAAAACCCAAATTCCCCCAACCAAACCCATCCCTCAGCCCGACCCCAACTCCACCTCCCCGAGCCCGACGCCGGCCAAGCGCAGCCACCGACCGCCACCATACCAACCCGACCACCCTCGCCTAGCTCCTCCCCACCTGCCACCTCAGCCACCGGCCACCACGACGCCGGAGTAGCTCCCCCGACCGCCCGCACCAACCCGGCTGCTATCCTCCCCGAGTACACAGCCGACCACCCATTCCCTCCATACTCCGCCACCACTACACCTCCGACCACCAAACTCCGCCGAGCCCTCCCCCAGCCAGTCCTCTTCCTCCCTGTGAAGTTTCAGCCGACGCCGCTACCTCCTCGAGGAGTTATCGAGCCCGCAGTGCTGGAGCCGAGCTGAGCCGCTGCTGCTGCCGACCCTTCCCCGCGCGACGTCGGAGCGCCGTCCGGCCACCCCCGCCGGTGACGACCCACCACCGGACTCCCCTTGACCCGAGCGTCGATTAGGTATAATATTTTATGTATAATTATTAGTAATTATGCATGTATTTTAGGTTGCAAGCTGTTATATATATAGATCTCGTGTATTCAGTATTTAAATACGTATATTATATGTATTCTAAATGTATATATTATTTTCTGTACTCTATAGTATTTAAAAGTATATATATGCTGTAAATACTTTCTGAGTGTAATGTATAAATAATGTAAATATTTATAAATGCTTAATTAATAATGTTATGTGTATGTATACATAGTATATATATGAATACTTGATATAAATACTTTAAATACCATAAGTGTATATGTGTATATGTATGTATGTATATATATATATATATATATATATATATATATATATATATATATATATATATATATATATATATATATATATACAAATAAAGGTTATTTCTGAAATATAAATAATGTATGTATGTATGTGTATTTTTTTAATATATAAAGAATATTAAATGTATAATACAAATTATGTTTAAATACATTTCTGGTAATTAAGTATATGTAATATATTTATATATAAGTACTTATACGTATTAAGTCTCTAGTATGTATATAAATATATATGTGGGTATATATTCTTAATACACATTTATTTATTTTTGTGTATAAATATATGTATAAATATGTACGTATTTTTGTGTATTTAAAAACATTAGAAATAAAATGAGAGTATATAATTACGTATGTATTTTATGTAGTATATTTGTTCATATAAATATGGTAATATATGGGTCTATGTATTAAAGTCATAAATATAGTAATGTGTGCTTATAAATATTACTAAATATATGTATATATTATGAGCAAAATTACTAGTGTATTTCTAGAAATACCTAAGTACTATTTCCTTGTACTATTAAACCTACATATTATCTTATCTTTTCTTTTTAATTATGAATAAGTGTATATAAGTATTTATATTTGTAATAACTATAGTCCCGACCCTTGTCAGCTATAGATCCGAACGGTGTGTATTAGTCGTGCTTTTGTAGCGACTAATTTGGGTCATTACTATATCCTGTATAGGATTGCTGGACACTACTGCCGAGGCATCAGGAGCAGGGCTTTGGATTTCGCAGCTACCCGGGGCAGGCAAGTATACCTTGCTGGATTTCTGTTTAAAATTTAAATGTTAAATGTTGCAAATGTATATGAACTGTGCGCGTCCGAGATTGACTCGGGTGCAGTCGACATTGCGTCGATGAGTAGTGTACTTGACCTAATTGCTAGTTGACTCACCTACAACTGCGAGGATATTCTGATATCCTCCTAGACCATGGCACTATACACGTACCACGATAGTACTTTCATATTGGGATGCGGGTCCGCGTACCCGATTCGCTATCGGTGCGTACGACTTGCATCACGGACTAGCATGTATTCTAGAGTAATATAGTTAGTTGAGACTTGGCATCTAGATACGGTACACTCATGTCGTGTATTCGACTTGCGTATCTACATCGGGCGGGAAGGACAACTGACAGACGTATGGGATACCCCCATCGGACTCCGTGGTATCCAGAGGAACCACAGACCCGGTGACTCCCTATATTCAGACACCGCGCTCTTCGGAGTGTTACGGACGTATATACATTGCAGATACCACGTCCCTTAGAGTGTGGACGTTATATATATACAGATACCTCATTCTTCGGAATGATGGACGTTGCAGATACCACACTCTAGAGGATGTTGGACGTTATGCCTACACCTACTTATACGTTCCTAGTTTGCCCTTATATTGCATTCACTTAGATGGTTAGCACACCCCTCTTTACTTTTATTCAGTACTATATCTGGCATGCATTTTGTATCTTGTTACGTCCCTCTGAGGACCTGGTTATCTTCCAGATCTGGACGAGGCCTATTATCCCACAGTTTATGGGCCAGGTGTGGAGACAAGATTTGCTCTGGACGAGGAGCTAGAGGTCTTTCCATCAGAGTACCCCTGATCAGATTGGTAGGATTTCTGCCTATGATTGGAGCTCCTTACCTAGTTAGCCGTTGTTCCAGTCACTCTCTTTATCAGTACTCTTATTTCAGACTATCAGTACTTTATCTCCAACATTTGTAGTGGGTTTGTTCCCACCAGACATATTTCAGTTGTACTATGTCATTCGACTATGTCCTTATATTCCAGTCTTTCATTTCAGTATTTACTTGTTATCTGTGGATGATATTAGACATTGCCTGTTGTTGATATTAGTCTTGTTAGATTTAGGACAGCGTAGCACGCTTCGCCAGGATCCATTAAATTGGAATATCCTCGGAGACGTGTCAGCTGGCCAATGCCACGTGGCCTGGTTCCATATATTTTAGGACTGGGGCGTGACACGGTACCCCCGGCAGTTCCAGTAACACCAGCAGCACTTGATACCCCGGTAATGTCATAAATTATCAGAGGTATGATGGCTACACAGCAACATCAGATGGTAGTGCAACAGCACCAGCAGCTTCAACAACAGGAGCAGAATGCCCTGTTAAATAAAGGACTACAAACGGCTCTGGAGGAAAGTGAAGAAGAAGATGATGGGACATCATACAGATTCTGTCGACTCAACCCGGGCTATTTTGATGGCATAGAGGATGCTATTACAGTGGATGCTTGGCTTCAAGACATTGAAATGATCATGACGGCAACTAAGATTCCAACAAAGGAGCAAGTCCAATTACAACTACAAGACCTTGCTCGTGATTGGTAGGCAATAGAGAAAGTCGGCTTGAGGCATCTTATCTCTTGGGACAACTTTAGGACTAGGTTCAGAGCCAAGTATTTTGGGGTAGTGGCGTAGTACGAGCTGCAGCAGAGATTTATTGATCTCAAGCAATCCGACAGAATAGTGGATGGATATACAACAGAGTTCTACAGGCTGAGCAGGTTTGCTCCAACTATGGTGACGACGGAGCAAGAAAGGGCTATGAGATTCCAGCAAGGGCTTCATCTTGAGATTCTGTAACTAGTTGAAGGACATGACTACTAGACATTTGATGTCGTATTGATAGCAGTCAGGAGTTATGAGCTTACCATCCAGAGGTTAGCTTCAAGGACTGGAGGGCATAAGAGATCTCATGCCCATAACACAGGTAGAGGACCAGCACTCGACATTTGTATTCGTGATTTGGCACCACGGGGGCCAGTGGCATCAGATGAGACAATCATGACTTGGCAACAACAGTCGAGGCAACATCAACAATGCTCGATGAATCCAGTAGGATGTACCTATTATGGCAAAAGGGGTCACACTCGGGATGTATATAGGATGACAAGTAGAAGATGCTTGAGATGTGGGGGTTCCGACCACATGATAGCTACTTTCACACAAATACAGAGGCAGGAAGGATCGTATCAACAATTCCCAGCGTTGCCAGCTCCAAGAGCAGATCGGTATCAAGAGCCAGTTTTAGCAGTGTGGTCGTTAGTCCAACGTCCGATATTGACGCAAGCACATGTGTTTCGCCTGAGACAACGTTAGTTGGGTCAGCAGAGACATCCTCATGACAGAGTTTCAGTAGCACCGAGACGTAAGCAAGCTGAGTTTGGCGTGCTAGAACAATTGTTAGCAAAAGGTAGACAAGTCAAGGGTGAGATTTGAGTAATTCCAGTTTTATCTATCTTTTGTGTTTTGTATATTAGGCGAGTGGAGATAATATTTCGTCTCACTCATCTACCTTGGTATCTTGTGATACATGATGTATGTCATATGTCCCGACTACGAAGGTACATCTTGGGCAGAGTTATGTTCTTGACTAAGTTATTGTTACCGATTTATCTCGAGACTTAATCCATGTCCATTTTGGGAGTCAGCATAGGCCAGCAATGACAGATTCCTATTTTGACTGACTCAGGAGACATATGTATTCGTGTGCTCTTGCTCTTTCTCTTTTCTTTTGATTGCGTGGATTATTTGCGCCTTTATTTACATTGATGTTGCTTTTGTTTCCTGCCTATTTCGTTATGCTTGGTATTTAGTTAGCTGTAGTTCATGAGATTCGGTAGTTCATGAGATTTTTTGGATTATGAGTTTCCTGATTGAATCATGAGTTTCTTGCTTGGTGATCAGCTCGACTAGCCTGACGAATTCCGAGGACGAAATTTTTTTAAGGTGGGTAGAGATTTCACACCCGTTCCCAGATTTAGTATTTCTTGAATTTGTGATATTTAAAAAAAATTCTGTAGATGTATTCATGCTGTATTTACATGTAGGTTCATGTTAATCATGTTGTATTTATTTAATTGTATTATTGTTTATTGTGGGAGATTGCCCAAGACCAGTAGTGAACACCTTAACAATTGCCATAGACACGTGCTATGACCCGTATATAGGATGGATACCAGACCCGATTCACTCTTGGAACCACTAAGCCTATTTTGGATGGTTGAGATTGGTTATAGAGTGTCATGACTTAATCCTAAGGCTAACCTCATTTCTCCACTTGCTATATATATATATGGTTTTCTCTCTCTCCTCTCTCATTCTTTCTCATTTGTACTTCCTTTCTTCTTTCTTCTTCCTCCTTCCCTCAAGAGCTCCCCTTGGCCGAAGCCCTAGCCCTAGACTTGGTTTTAGGAAGAGGTTTGTTAGTCCACCAAGGCAAGTACATCTTGCTCAAATGGGTAAAGCCATAGATTTTTGGATTTTTATATATATGTTGTTTAAAAGTGTGGTTGATGGAAAATGTTCTCCTTGAGTTGCTGATTATATTTAGTTCTTGGTTTTTTAGATTTTGATGTGTATATTTTTGTAGATTTGAGTTTCAAGATTTGGGTATTTATGTGTTCTAGGAGTTTCCTTGGTTTTGATCTACTAAAACTTAGTATTTTCAAAAATTAGTTGATCCTTATGTTAGAGCATTTCATTTCGAGCATTTTGGCTTTTGTTTTACTTGATTTGGACTTAAAATAAAGTTTTATGAAGAAAACATTTTTTGAATTTTTGGAGCTTTTTTCGCCATGACTGAACTTGCTGTCTGGAGAAGACGAAGTTCTCATGTGGCTAGTGCAATATGCGACCGATACTTCCATGCGGCATGATCCTTATGCAGTTGGACTCTTTGCCGCATAGCCAATAAACATGTGTCAATCTTGTTAAACGCATGACTGCTGATCTACACAGGTGTCCTTGAATACTTTGTGCATTCACTCGCTGAACGAATAAGAAATTCGCTAAATCTAAAAGACACTCCATGAGTCATCGGACTCCATGTGACATCGAACTTATGCGGCAAGCAGAGCATGCGGCCACCTTCTCTTGGACGCATGACTCTGAATTTTGGCGCATCTTTGGCGCATCTTTGGCGCATACTTGGCGCATCTTTCTATGGTTTTGTCTTTTCTTCCTGACACACTTTATGTCATATCACACTTTATGTTACTTCACTAATAAGCATTTTATGTATGTCACTTTGGCACTTGTTCCAAGGAGTGGACTTTGCCTTGACGCTATGCGGCACCGACCCCTATACGGCACCTGCCTCATGTGGCAAGCAGTCCATGCGACCTGGAGACATATGCGGCCAGTGCTCCTGCGCTTGATCAGTGCATGCGGCCTGACCCATGCGGTAATTCATGCGTGCACTTCTCATGCATGCATGTGATCCTATGCGGCCCTAGTAATCTATGTACACGTTCCATGATTTCTTTAGTTTAATTATTTTATTTGAAATATTTCTTTGTTCTTTGTAGTTGGTCTTAACAATTGCTTGTTATTGATCCTAAGGAAGAAATAGACTTAGTAACCAGACTGTGTTAGACCTAGCTATGTACTAGAACTGACTATGTGCATATTATGATTATATGTTGTAATAGGCTATGTGATAACCCATAGTGAACTCAGATTAGCAAACTAACTTATCATTTGTTCGTCGGATAGAGTGAGGGGCGTGGTTCTGCTTGGGAGACGATATGCAATACCAGTCCATGTTTGGTTTAAGGATTGTAGATCTGCTCCAAAGTGGTTCACACTTTTTCCCTTACTCACGTTCGGCGGCGTAATTGTTGGTTCGAGGATTTCATAAATTTAGACTTCCAATTGATTGGTAGTAGGTATACCTAATTTGAGAAGATTATATTTTGATTAAGTGTCCCCCTGTGATAAGACTCATATGACCAACTATAATTTGGGTGATTCGACCCAATTTCTTGTATCTGTACCGATACAATTACTACGTGCTTCGTGTACATGTATTATAAATATATACTGAGGTGCGACATAACTTGCTACGTGTTATGAGATTCTATATTTCGAGTTGTGCATCGAGAATGCCTCATATACTACGCGACATGTGATATTATTATATTAATTCCCCAACACGGGCATGGTATGTGGGTCAACTACCAAAGTGTGGCTACAGCTTGATTGATTGTTGCATCACGCTAGAGTGAATCTGAATTGAACTGCCAAATGATAAGGTTGATTCGTATCTAATGTGGACCGTACTACGGTACGACATATAAGGGGAATAACATGTGACCACGCCATGTGATTACAATTAACAGTAGGGTTAACTAGGCAAAAAAAATTTGTAGAGCATTGTGAGAGAATGGAATCTCGAGATCATGCGTGGTAGCTACCGTTATGACATATTTCCTAGGGCGTCATGTTGGTCCCCAACGGATGCCATATATATATATATATTATTATTATTATTATTATTATTACATGATTACTTGTGCGGTGACCTTACGAGGGGCTGGTGCTTACATACTATGTGCTATACGTTTATTGGCTCGGCCAGCCCGCCTCACCATCAGTACGATATGAGGATTCCAATATTGCATTATTCTTCTGAGATAACTCAGACTCCACATAATAAGCCGTATAATTGATTGGCTGATCTAAAAGAGTATGTGCTGGTAGTTTAGGGACATTAACTATTGTGGGGCGATGGTTCAACCATTGTCCTCGTTTGATTGTATGGTTGCGCTTATGTGTCATAATAGGCCATGGATAGAAGCTACATACTATATGTATCTGTATCTTAGCTTACATTGTGGCCTGTATATTTTTGTTCCTGATTTTGATTGTGCCATCTGTTAGTAGCCTGAGGACGTGGACTATCATGGTATTGTGGTTCAACCCTTGTCCTTATTTGGTTGTAGGGTTGAACTATTGTGCTACGATAGGCTATAGACCAAAGATACGATACAGATATCTTTGTCGTGTTCATAATTGGTTAGTCGTACCCTGTCTCGAAGTAGTACGGCACCCCTTGTCCTTGTTTAGTTGTAGAGGTGTCCTACTGCTTCGATGAAAGGTTATACGCTTACAATTATGACGTAGATCCTATTTTATGTACTTTATTGATTTTTGCTTCATTCACTTATGCTCATTTGTGGTACTTGCTATCGGGGCCTGACCCTGCCGGTTTTGGTTGGCCAAGTTTAGTAGCAGAGCCTGATGATCCTATCATATATCTGTTCGATGGCTCACGCCAGGAGGATGTCCACCGAAGAACTTGAGTGGGTTTCTTCTTCCCCACTTGAGTATCATTCTATTTTACCTTTTGGCGTTTAGTCGACGACACTTGTTAGCCAATTTATTTGGATATTAGTTTCTCTACATGATCATATATTATTCAGATCGCGGCTAACTTACAGTTATGTACTCTTGACAATGCACTAGTGTACCATCCTATATAACTAGTTTCATGATCATTCTAATAGAGCATTAGGGATGCCTAATTGCTTTATCTTACATGTTCATTCTTATTGTTTCTTGGTTGATGATTGAGACATAGATGTTCTTGACCCTATATGACTTGATTGTAGCATGCACCCCCTTGTCTCGACAACCTTAGCACATTGTGGCTTACTTCGGTATTCTGCAAGGTGTGGTTGACTTAGTCACTCTTCCGCTCTCCAGTATTCTAGTTCTGGGGCATGACAACAACCGTTCATTGGAGGGAGAGGTGGGGCCGGGTGTGGCCCACATAGCAGGAGGGAGAGAGGGTTGTAAGAAGGTTGTAAGCATTTGGTAGTAAACTTAGCATTATTGTAGGATATTTGATTAGACAAACGGATTCTCCCGATACTCTCCCACTAATTTGGCGTGATATGCTATTGGTGGGTCGAAATACCACCAAGATAGCAGAGTTGAAGCGCCAACTGGACACAGTATTCTCTAAGAAAAATTTGGGTGCAGCGAAGACTATTATTGGAATAGAGAGAGAGAGAGAGAGAGAGAAGATGTTGTACTTGTCCTAAAAGAAGTATATTCACTGGGTACTTCAGCGTTTCGGGATGGACGGGTCGAAGAAAGTGAGCAACCCCCTTGCGGATCACTGTAAGTTCACTGTGGTGTAGTGTTCATCTACCGAGGATGAAAAAGAAGATATAGAGATGGCTCTGTATGCTTAAGTAGTAGGGATTCTTATGTATGTCATGGTTTGTACAAGGCTAAATATTGCTCATGCAGTTGGCATGGTTAGCAGGTATCTTTACAATCCTAGAAGGGTACATTGGAGTGCTGTCAATTGAATTTTATGATACCTCCAGGGCACTACTGATTGGAAGGTTTTATTTGGTGGTGATAAGCTAAAACTGGTCGGATATACTGACGCTAATACGGTTGGAGATGTAGACACGAGGAGATTGACTTTAGACTATGTTACACTACACCAAAACACCTTTCTTGTAATGGTCTAAACATGTTACTAAAGTTAATTCTAACGGATAATCATGTAACTATATAGGCATGAATAATATTACTAATTGTCCTTCTAACGGCTTCTTTTCGTTAGTATTTTAATTATTCTAATGACTATAGCCGTTAGTGATTATATTTTCTAACTGGCATATAAAAATCTATAGAATTGAATAGTAACAGGTTTTGACTATTAGTATATTTAAAAATATGAAGAATTTTTTTTTTGAATTCTCTTTTTATATTTAAATATTTATTTCATTTCACATCCAGATGACCATATGTACATAAATTTTCAAATTTCAACCATATATGCAATGATAATCACTAATCATTAATTATCAATCATATATTATATATGAACTTATGAACCATATATTATTAACCAAATTTCAACCATATATACATTGATGACTATTTATCCATAAATTTACAAATTTCCAATTCTGAAAATGCAATATTGTATATCTGAACTCAGCCATATATACATTGATAATCACTAATCATTACATAAATAATATTAAAATAAATAAATTCATTGAGTATCATTAAGAACAATAATGCATGCATGCACACACCAACACTCACAACATAGAATTTATAATTTAGAAAAATGTAGCTTGTTATTATTCCTGTTGTTCTTTTGATTGAGACACTAGTGTTTGTTGGACCTAGGCTTGACTGATGGTTTGTAGTAGTGACCCCTCATATCTTACAACTTCACCGTATATGCAGAGTACCAGAGTGCTCTAAGTATTCGTAGCTGGCCTTATTAGCCCGCTCTCCAGTATTCTGGTTCTGGGGTGTGACATAGTTTTAGTGGTGGCCTATATAGGTCTGTCTGAGCGGATTAGGTCTGTCTGAGCGGATTATGTCTGTCTAAGCAGATTTGATCTGATTTTTACAAATATATGGGAGTTGTTGCTATTGCTAGATGTCTCAATCCTAAACTGTTCCTCTTCATCCCTAGTTATTCATCTTCATCCCTGGTTCTTGACTTGATATATGTTTGTTCATTGATATATCATGTTCTTTATTTAACTCTTGTGTCCTTAACTTTAGGGACACTGTTCCTGTTACTATCGGCCAGATGGATCGAGTGCATCTTGAGGAGGGTCAGCATTCGGAAGCCCAGCATATTCTTGGAGATCGGCCTCTGCATTTAAGGGTAAAGTCTAGAGTAGATCCTGAGGCAGATCGACCGACAGTATTGGACCAACAGGCAGCACCTGTGCACCCAGTTCAGCCCGAGCAGCCAGAGGGTGTTGCCCGGGCAATGATGGATGTCCTTTGAGGTTTTATGACGACCCAGTAGCACCAGAGTAACGTACTCACTTAGTCGGTCCAGACAGCGTTGGAGAGATGTAGTTCTCAGATTCATAATTCTACGACCAACTTCAGGCGTCTCAGTCCTCCATACTTTTATGGCACAGAGGATACAATTTTTTCCGATGCTTGGTTGTAGGACACTGAGACCATCTTAGAGGCAGCGGGGACTCCGGCTAAAGAGCGTGTAGCAGTAGCGAGGCTACAGTTGTTGGACTTGGCTCATGACTGGTGGGCAGCGTAGGAGGGTTCTCTCATAGCACCGATTCCAGCAGTTTTTATTGAGAGGTTTTAGGCGAGGTATTTTGACGTGATGGTGCGTTACGAGCTTCAGTAGAGGTTTAACAACCTCAGGCAGGAGGTAAGGACCGTCGACAGTTATACGACGGAGTTCGCGAGACTTAGTTGGTTTGTCCTACTTTGGTAGTGACCTAGTTGGAGAGGGCAAGGAGGTTCCAGCAGAAAATCCATTTAGAGATAATCTTGACGGTAGAGCAACTTGAGTTTTAGACCTTTGATGCGGTGATACGGGTAGCAATAAGGCATGAGTACAAATTGTAGAGGATTATCGATCTAGTTGGGAGTTAGAAGAGTCCCAATGTTTTAAGAGGATCAGTATCCCAGTCATCTGCACCAGCTCTAGCAGTTCGAGCCCTGACGATTGGATCCTCTAGGAGGACAACATCATCTCAGTAGTCTTCTAAGACGTTCCCTCAACTGAGGCAGTCATCTTCTTCTTTATCTTCCCATAGTTGTTTCCATTACGGGAAACCTGTGCATATAGTATCAAAGTGTCGTAGGGCACATGGACTGTGCTTGGTGTGTGGGGCATCAGACCACATGGTCAGAGCATGTCTTAAAAGGAACCAGGCTAGATCACCATCAGCCTAGTCAGTAATTCAGCCAGCAGTACCGCAGTACAGGGCACCAGCTCTAGTGCAGCAGCAGCAGGTTCAGTGGCCTTTGCCTCTACAGGCTCAGGCTTTCCAGTAGAGGTCACAACAGAATGCGCAGGCCCAGGCACATGCGAGACCTAGAGGTCAGTAGCAGAGGGAACCAGTACCCAGATGACAGGGTTGAGCCTTCTTGCTATCGATGGATGAGGCTTTGACAGCAGGAGAGGTGGTAGTGGATACCATTCTCGTCTACTTTCATTTAGCTTCAGCTTTATTTGATTCTGGTACATCATATTATTTTATATTTGTACTCTTTATGACACGAGTTGGATTGGTGTCCGAGTCCTTACCTGTAAGATTGAATATACTTATTGATAACTATCTCGTGGCAGTAGATAGAGTATATCCCTCGTTTAGAGTTATAGTGTATGGGAGAGAGTTTCTCGCGAGGGTGATAGAGTTTTCTATAGATGATTATAATGTCGTCCTTAGGATGGATTGGTTGAGTGCGAGACACGCGATGATAGATTGCCATAGTAGCAATGTTATCTTTCGTATACCTGATGGGGACGAGTTCTCATTCTTGAGAGGTGCAATAGAGTCACTAGAGGTTATATTGATTATGGAAGAGGCTGAGGAGGTATAGTTTGTCACACCCCGATTCCGTGGAATAGATAGTCGTCCCTCGGGCGTGACGCCGTGCGGGCCTAGGTTGCGCACCGTACAAGGCTAAGGTATTTTTTGCATAGCGAGCACATATTTGGAGTACGCAGATAAATTGAAACACAGATTTAAAATATGAAAAAGTTCTCTTTTTATTGATAATATGAACATCTATTACAAACTCTTGAACTGAGTCATAAGGTTGCCACACGGGCTTACAAAATATTGACACAAAATAAGATAGCAGTCCTGTACATTATATCCTTTACTAAACTTCAAAATGTAAAGACCTCCTGGTGGAATAATGGCCTTTCCACGGAGCTGCATTTGATTCCTTGAGTAGCTAGCTCCTTTCTTCTTCAGAATACATCAAAAGGTGGCACGAATCAAGGCGTGCCTACAGCTGGACTGGATTGGGGGATTGGCTTTTGCTCCTCGCTCGGCTCTCCTTAGTACGGGAAACCTGTTTCAACGAGGGTCAGTACATCAAAACGTACTGGTGAAGGCAAGCTAACCCAATTATACCAATCAACATGTTATTTAGATGAAGCATGCATATTTATTTGTGGTCTTTTTATCTTGCCTTAGTTTATTTTATAAGCAAGCAGTACATATATAGAACTACTGAAATAAAACTTGCCACCGTTCGGTGACTTTTACCTGCCCGTCTGAACTACCTGTACAATACTCACCATGTCCTTCCCTGCCATGAAGACACAAGTTAGCTTGCAACAGGTTTAAATATACAAGGGAATCATTGGCGTATGCCATAAAGGACCAATTTTAGTCGCTGACGAGGATGGTATGCAACGAGAGCACATGATGTGCTGCACGCCATTCTGTCCTTGCACAGGATAACTAAACATGAGAGTTCCATCCGGATCGGATCGGTGTCAGTGCCCCAGCAACCATCCGCAGGAACTAAGACCTTATGCACAAGTTGTCTGTGATCTAATGTAGTATACTAAGTTAGCAGTTGAGGCATTACAGGGCAATATCAGGCACAAGACAGTAAGAGGGCTAGATCTACTTTTGTATAGTCTTCCTGTTCAGTTTATTGCATTCAGGATGAGTTTTATACATAGCACAATTTAAAGAAGAGTATATATTCTAACTTGTATTTATGCATATGATGAACATTCTAAACGAACAAGCATGCAAATGAGTAACCGTTCACAAGTTTGATTTGACAAGCATAATAATCCAAGTCTATTCCCTTTTTATCTTGAAATTTTTTTAGTTATTACTTGGTATTATTTGATCGGGGCAAGCAAGAATACGAGATTTTAGATGTGAAGACTTGGAAGAAGGGCCAACTGAATCGAATATAAGCCACTCACTTAGTTGGTTGGAAGGGAGAAGGAAGGAGGTGCTTCAGAGGTCCGCTCGGGCGTTGCCTACTGCTTGTTCAACTGTATTGCCACGAACAACTGATCAATACCTCTTCCACTCTTTCCATTATCAAAATTAAAGTGTAGTTCAATGAACGAAAATAATGAAATATATCAAAATCGTTCAAGAAATCTCAAGCAAATCCAAAAACCAACTCAAGGCACGAAAGCAACAAGCGACAGCGAAAACTGAGGCAACAAAAGATGCAGCGGAGAGGTCCCTCCTGACTCTGCCGCTAAGTCGATCCTGGGAGCACGGTCCACTGAATATGAAAATCGATTCCGAAGAAGCAAATCCATAATAATAATGAGTTCTTGATTCAATCTATGCCAATCGAACGATATCGTCTTATATTTCTTAGTCGCGCTCCCTGAATAGGGAGAACGGGGCACCACATCCTACCAAACTAATTAGAAATTTCGTCCCAAAACTTAGGAATAGAACCTACCACTAGGAAATAATGAAGGGAACCTATCCCTCATCTCAGATTCAAGCTCCCAAGTGGATTCTTCAACCGAGTGATTTCGCCAAAGCACGCGCACGAGAGGAACCGAGCGACTTCGAAGCAACTTTTCTTTATGATCCAAAATTTGCACAGGTTGTTCGACATATGTCAAGTCCACCTTAAGATTCAGTTGATCCAGATCTACCACATGACTCAAGTCATACACATACTTACTAAGTTGGGAAATATGGAAAATATCGTGCACTTAGGATAGGGATGGCAGTAGAGCAATCTGATATGCAACTGAGGCAACTCGCTTTAGTATCTCGAACGGACCAACAAATCTACGACTTAGCTTTCCCTTTGCTCCAAATCTGGTGACTCCTCGCATGGGCGAGACTTTAATAAATACCCGGTCTCCTTCTAGAAACTCAAGTGGTCGTCGATGCGTATCGGCGTATCTCTTTTGGCGACTCTGAGCTACCTTTAGTATTTTTCGAATCAAACGAATCTTTTGGGCAGTCTGTTCCACAAGCTCAGGGCCAAGGATCTGCCCTTCTCCAACTTCATCCCAACAGATCGGGGATCTGCACTTCTGCCCATACAATACCTCATACGGCGCCATCTGAATGCTGGATTAGAAGCTATTATTGTATGCAAATTCAGCTAACAGTAGATGCAAGTCCCAACTCGTCTTCAAGTCCAAGGCGCAGAGTCATAGCATGTCTTCGAGGATCTGGTTGACACGTTCCATTTGGCTATCTATCTGTGGATGGTAGGCGGAGCTGAACTTCAACTTTGTCCCCATTGTTGACTGCAGGCTTTCCCAGAAATGTGATATGAATCGACCATCTCTATCAGAGACTATGGATACTGGCACGCCGTGGAGCCGAACGATTTTATTGAGGTAGATCTGAGCCAAGTGGTCGGCACTCTAAGTAGACTTGATAGGCAAAAAGTGAGCCGACTTAGTGAGGCGATCAACAATGCCCCAGACGGCATCATTCCCTCGTTGCGTCTTTGGCAAGCCAACAATGAAATACATTATTATATGTTCCCATTTCCACTCAGGAATAACAAGGTTCTACATCTCTACGCCCGGCTTCTGGTGTTCGGCCTTTCCCCTCTAACAAGCCATGCAATGCGATACAAACAACGCCATATCTCATTTCAAGCCGTGCCACAGAAACGTCGTTCGGAGATCTCGATACATCTTTGTGCTACCCGGATGAGAATTATAACTAGCATAATAAGCTTTAGTGAGTATCTCTTTTCTGAGGGCCACATCGTCTGGAATATACAGTCTTCCCTTCACTCGGATCATCCTGTTCGTGCCTACCGCAAAGTCGGTTGCCTTTCCTACTGAGATAAGAGCTTGCATCTTTTGCAGGAATATGTCATCCTTCTGAGCGGTCTTGACTTTTTGTAACAAGTCAGGCTCAAGGCGCAGTTGGGACACTTGCGCCCCCTTTTTGTATCTGATTAGTAGTATAATGCCCAATGATTCAAGATCTCGACGCAGCCTATCATCAATAACCAAACTCCCAATGAACACTCAAATTAGTGCATCAGCTACAATGTTTCCCTTACCATGCGTGTATCTGATCACGAGGTCAAAGTCGCTAAGTAGTTCAAGCCAATGTCGTTGTCGAAAATTCAAATCCTTTTGTGTATAAAGATATTTCAAACTCTTATGGTATGTATAGATCTCGCACAGTACACCATAAAGGTAGTGGCGCCACAGCTTCAGCACGAACACCACTGCGGCAAGTTCAAGATCATGTGTTGGGTAATTCTTCTCGTGAGGCTTTAACTGCCTCGACGCGAAGGCTATCACCTTATTTCGTTGCATAAGAACACATCCTAGACCCTTGCCTGATGCATCACTGTATATTTTAAAGTTATCTGGTCCGTCCGGAAGGGTAAGAATTGGTGCAGAGATGAGACGTTGATTTAACTCCATAAACGAAGCTTCACAGTCGTTCGTCCAAGTGAACTTTACTCCCTTTCGTGTGAGCTGAGTCAGGGGCGATGCAATCTTTGCAAAGTCTTGAATAAATCTCCGGTAGTAGCCCGCCAGACCAAGGAAACTCCGAATATCTTTAGCTGACTTCGGCCGTTTCCATTGCATAATAGCTTCCACTTTCCTTGGGTCAACTGAGATGCCTTGTGCAGAGATAATATGCCCTAGAAAGGATATGCGGTCCAACCATAACTCGTATTTACTAAGCTTGGCATACAACTTATTGTCTCGAAGGGTTTGAAGCACCATCCACAAGTGTCCTGCGTGTTCATCCCTATTCTTCGAGTACACTAAGATGTCATCGATAAAAACCACCATGAATTTATCGTTGAATGGCCGGAATACTCGATTCATCAGATCCATGAATGCAGCAGGTGCATTCATCAGTCCAAAAGGCATAACGAAAAACTCGTAATGCCCGTAACGGGTTCGGAAGGCAGTCTTGGGTATGTCTTCTGGCTTAATCTTCAGCTGGTGGTAGCCCGAGCGAAGATCAATTTTTGAAAACACCGTTGCCCCTTGCAGCTTATCAAAGAGATCATCTATCCTTGGCAGAGGATACTTGTTTCTGATAGTGACTTTATTTAGCTCCCGATAATCGATACAGAGGCATAGTGTTCCATCATTCTTCTTCACGAAAAGCACAGGCGCGCCCCAAGGAGACACGCTCGGACGGATAAACCCACGATCCAGTAACTCTTGCAGTTGGCATTTTAACTCTTTCAATTCAGTATGGGCTATTCTGTACGGAGGCTTAGAGATCGAATGTGTATTCGGGAAGGTGTCTATATTGAATTCGAACTCTCGGTCTGGTGGCATGCCAGGTAGTTCGCTCGGAAACACATCAGGGAACTCTGCCTCAACGGAAGAAGACTCGACATTTGTGTAGTCCTGCTATGTGTCCCGAACCGACGCTAGGTATCCTGTACATCCCGAGTGTAGCATTCGCCGAGCAAATATCAAAGAAATTACCATGCAGGCCCTGGACGCATCAGTTGCTGGACTACTCGTATAACAGAATTCGGCTTCTCCAGGCAGGCGGAAGACGACTCGCTTTTCTGCACATTCAATAGTTGTCGAGCAGGTGCCAAGCCAATCCATTCCCAAAATGATATCATAGTCCCTAACATCTAGAACTAAAACATCAAGCGATAGCTTCCTTCCTCCAATACAGACGTAACCACCTTGGCATACTGAACGGACATGTATTTTTGTGCCAGAGGGGGTGCTAACACTTAGGTCTAGATACAAAGGAGTCATTTCTATATTGTTTTCCACGACAAAATTTATGGAAATAAAACTATGCATTGCACCAGAATCAAATAGCACACGAGCAGGTATGTTATTAAAAAGCAAAGTACCTGACACGACGGTGTCTGAGGACAAAGCTTCCTCTCGTGTTATTGTGTAGACCCGACCTTAAGCCTGGCAACGCTCTTGCTGAGGCGCAGCTGGATTGGCCTGAGGTGCAGTAGTTTGATTTGGATATTGAGGACGATGATCAGGAAGCAGACAAACATCAACCTGATGGCTTGGATCACCGCAACGGAGGGAGGTGCCAAGCCTCTTACGATAATTATTGAAGAGATATCATGGCTTCTTGCAGAAGTTACATACTTTGTCTGAATTTGCTTTCTGCTTGCCGCCGTTGTTTGGGCGCTTTACAGTGGTGTTTCCTTTATCATTGTTATGGCGTTTGTGATTGGAGGTATACACAGCACCAGCAGCAACGTGAGGATACTGCGGTTCAAGAGAAAGAGCATGGTTTAGGACTTCCTGCATTCTCTGATACTATGGAACAACTACGTGCGTGTGGATGGCAGGATGTAGGCCACCCTCGAATCATCTGGCATGACTCGCTACATTGGGTAGATAGAAGGTTGCAAACTTGGCAAGCTTGTTGAACTCGGCAGAATACTGTTTAGCCGTCATGCTGCCCTGTCGTAGTTGTACAAACTCATTTTCCTTTTGTTGACGTACAGGTGGGGGTATGAACTCCTCCTCAAACGTGCCATGGAAAGTGGCCCATGCTATCACCTCCCCTCCATGATCAATTGGAAGAGATCGTCGATGCACGTCCCTCCAATCGTGCGCATTGAGACGAAGTTGTAGTTGAGCACATGCGACGCGCTTTTCTTCAGGTACTTCTAGCAGTGAGAAATGATCCTCAAGTTATGCCAACCAATCTAGAGCCATAATTGGACCCTCAGTCCCCTTGAATGCTGTGTTGCAGACTTTCTTGAAGTCGCCAAAGTTGAAGGCAGTCACTTCCCTCTTCCTTGGGGTTTGAGGCGTCTTGACTTCATGCACTGGTTGCTCTACCGGGGTTGCTACTGTTGTTGCAGACTGGTTGGAGGCCATAGTCTGAACAATCTGCTGCAGGATATCTACCTGCTTTTGTTGGACTGAGAATCGTGCCTCTATATTGTCTTGAAACTTGAGTAGTCTCTCATCCGCTCGCTTCTCGGCCCGTTCATAACGAGCTTCATCCCTTTGTTGGTTAGCTTCTAACATTCGCATCATTTGCTGAAGTGAATCGACTCGAGACATGGCTCGCTGGCTCCGAGAGCTTCCTGAAGTGCCATAACTGCTCTCTTGGGCTTGTGTCTCGCCCGGTGCTAGCGCTGAGGATTGTGATTGATCCATTCCTTCAAAAGAAGGTAAATTACATCAGGATCATAATGTATTATGGACTCATTGTATGAACGCATCTTATTTTGGCCTAACGAGTTCTAGAGTTCGCACAGGGATTTATCGTTAAAGGAACTTTTCCCATACGAGGGTCAAAGGAACTTGAAGCTGTGCTCTGATACCAACATATCAAGCCCCGATTTCGTGGAATGGATAGTCGTCCCCCGGGCGTGACGCCGTACGGGCCTAGGTTGCGTACCGCAGAAGGCTAATGTATTTTTTGCATAGTGAGCACATATTCGGAGTACGCAGATAAATTAAAACACAGATTTGAAACATGAAAAAGTTCTCTTTTTATTGATAATATGAATATCTAATATAAACTCTTGAACTGAGTCATAAGGTTGCCACACGGGCTTATAAAATATTGACACAAAATGAGATAGCAGTCATATATATTACATCCTTTACTAAACTTCAAAATGTAAATACCTTTCCACGCGACGCGTACCAAGGGAATCGTCTGGTTCTGCAGCACCTTCTCTCTGTGATCCAGAATCTCTACCGGCTGCTTTGGATAACTGAGAGTCAGCCCCACCTGGGTCTCCGAGTAATCCAATACATGGCTAGGGTCTGCCACGTACCGTCTCAGCTACGACACATAAAATACGTTGTGCACTCCCTCTAGCGCATATGGCAAGTCTAGTCTGTAGGCCACTACACCGACCCTCTTAAGAATACTGAAGGGTCCAATGTACCGTAGACTAAGCTTCCCTCCACCACCAAAGCAAATCGTGTCCCGTGTCATAGAAATCCTCAAGAACACCAGATTGCCAACCTAACACAAAATACAGCCTTAGCACTCCAACCAAAACAAAATAATTACAAGCAATACAAACAAAACTTATACCTCAAACTCCAATGGTCTCCGGTGGCTATCGGCCTAACGCCGCTGTCTGTCCTGCACCACCCAAAGTCTATCCCTAATAAGATTCACCTTCTCAGCTGCATCCACGACAATCTCCGGTCCCAATAAGTCTCTCTCACCAACACCATCCCAAGATAATAGAGTGAGACATCTCCATCCATACAACGCCTCTAATGGTGACATCTCGATACTGGCCTAGTAGCTGCTGTTATAAGAAAACTCTACCAGGTGAAGATGATCCTCCCAAGAGCCTCCAAAATCCAAAAAAAGGTACGAAGCATATCATAGAGAGTCTGAATAGTCTTCTCCGACTGTCCGTCTGTCTGAGTATGATATGCGGTACTAAACTTGAGTTGGGTGCCCAAACTATCCTGCAAACTCCTCAAGAAGTGGGATATAAAGCAACTATCCTAATCTGAGACAATGCTCATAGAAACTCTATGCAATCTGACTATCTGGCGAACATACATCTCCGCGAGCTTCTTCATAGACGTACCTACTTTAAATGGCAAGAAGTGGGCTGATTTGGTCAACCAGTCTATGATGACCCAAATTACATCTTTACCTTCTGGAGAATGCGAAAGCCCTGATACAAAATATATCGTCACTTGCTCCCATTTACACTCTGGAATGGGTAAAGACTGAAGCAAACCACCCAGTCTTTGTCTCTCCGCCTTTACCTGCTGGCATACCAAACATCTGGATACGAAGCTTGCCGCCTCCTGCTTCATACCATACCACCAAACGTGTCTATCATCTACCTATATATCTTGTTGGCACCTGGATGCATAGAGTAGTGAGATCGATACACCTCCTGGAGAACCTCCTCGTGCAAAGCTCAACTTGGCACACATAATCGGGTACCGTGCAGCAATGATCCATCCTTTGCAATACTGAAGTCCTCTGCCAATTCCATCTGAACCAGTACTTTGATGATCCTTAGAGACTCATCCTTGAATTGTACAGCTATAATCCGGTCCATCAATTCAGACTTTACCTGAAGTCCCCATATCTATGCTGCGACTCCAGGAACTAGCACATCTATACCCAAGCTATCAAGATCAGCCAGCAAATGCCTATCCCTCGTTAAGTACATAACCACTGGTACCTACTCAAGGCATCAGGGATTACATTGGCCTTCCCTGGATGGTACTGCAATAAAATGTCAAAGTCCTTCATCAACTCCAACCATCATCGCTGCCTCATGTTGAGCTCTTTCTGCATAAATACATACTTCAAGCACTTGTGGTCTGTAAAGATCCCCACACGTTCTCCGTACAAGTAGTATTTTTACAGCTTTAGAGCAAAGATGACTGCTGCTAACTCCAAGTCATGGGTAGGGTAATTATTCTCATATGGACGTAATTGCCTGGAAGCATAGGTAATCACCTTCCCATTCTGTTGCAACACACATCCCAAATCCTTACCCAAAATATCACTATAAATAGAAAATCCTTATGTACCTGATGGGAATATCAAAACTGGAGCCGTTGTCAACCTCTTATTTAGCTCCTAAAATATGGCCCAACACACCTCTATCTAGACAAACTCCACGTCCTGCCTGGTTAGCTTAGTCATCGACTCCATAATCCTGGAAAAATCTTGAACAAATCTCCGATAATAACCTGCAAATCCAATAAAGCTCCTAATCTCCGCCATTGAACTCGGGGTAGCCCACAACTTTACTGTTGATATCTTCTTCGGGTCTACTGAGATTCTATCTCCTGTAATCATATGCCCGAGAAATTTAACCTTATCAAGGAATAATTCATACTTTGAAAGCTTGCCATAAAGCTTCTCCTTCTTGAGGGTCCCCAGAACTATCCTCAGGTGCTCTTCGTGCTCCTCTAGTGTCTTCGAATATATCAGTATCATCAACGAAAACCATAACAAACTAATCCAGGTACTGATGAAATACCTTATTCATCAGGTTCATGAATACCGCCGAGAAATTGGTCAACCCAAATGGCTTAACCAAGAACTCAAGCTGCCCATAACGAGTCCTAAAGGCTATCTTCGGAATGTCTTACTTCTTGACTTTCAGCTGGTGGTACCCCGACCTTAAGTCTATCTTCGAGAATACCTTCGTTCCTCTCAACTGATCAAATAGATAGTTAATCCGCAAAAACGGATATTTATTCTTGATAGTAAAGTTGTTGAAAGCCCTGTAGTCGATACACATAAGTACCGACCGATCCTTCTTCGGTACAAACAATACCGGAGAACCCCACGGTGATGAACTAGACCTGATGAAGCCTTTGTCCTGTAACTCATCCACCTGCTTCTTCAATTCTTCCAGTTCACTGTTGTTAACCCTATAGATGTGCTGTGATATCGACTCTGTGCCTACCAACAAATCTATAGATAACTCAACATTTCGGTCTGGCGGTAAACCCGATAATTCCTCCCGAAAGATATCAATATACTCCGTAATTAATGGATGTGGCGACTCCTGCTCTTCCACCAAAGCTCCAAAGAAGACTCCCTCGCTCTGTCCCGCTACTCCTCTAGCGAACTCAAACTCTGGCTCTCCTAGCATCTAAAACAAAACTCTACCTCCACGACAATCGCTACTAGCATGGTGCCTACTCAACCAATCCATCCTGAGTACTATGTCGTAGCTCGGAAGTAATATTATGAGTAGACACGTGCTCAACACTCAACCTCCCAGAGAAACTCTTCGATCCTTGCAAACACCACTGACCATGATAATGCCACCCTCGATCGGGTTCTTGCAAGTCCTCATCAACGGTTCAGTCTCAAGATGATGCTTCAAAGCAAAAGATACAGATACAAAACTATGTAAAGCACCGAAATCAAATAAAGCATGAGCTAGAAAAGAATCAAGATAGACTGAACCTGAAATGACATATCCGACTGACTCCTCCTACTCGACCATCTTGGCGAAAGCTCGCCCATGATACTGAGCACCTCTCTGCTGCTGGTGGTGCTGAGCGAACCGATGCTGCTATGGCGGTAACAGAGGTCCTTCTGCTGTCCCGCTGGTGGTCTCATAGGTGCTCTCTGTGTGTGGCCTCCTTCCTGACCTGCTCGAACAGGAGCTAGAACATAATCTCAGAACTGGTGGCCTGCCTCTCCACAATAGAGGCACACCCCAAGCCTCTTCCTGCAGACCTCCTATGTATGTCCCATCTTCCTATAGTAAGTGCACTACGGGGCATGTTGTATTGATCTCGGGGCCTGATGTCGTGCCCCGATCCCGTAGGGGCCGATCGTCCTCGCTTGGTCCCTACGGAACCGTTCGTCCTCGCTTGGGCGCGATGCCGTGCAAGCCTAAGTTGCGCTTGCACCAGGCAACGTACCTGCACAAGACACAAGTTAGACGAAAATATACATATATAGGCACAGAGTAAAACACAGAGAACCAAAGTTGAACACATTTGATAGCACACAAAATACTTTCATTTTATTGAATACTGAAGATTTGATTACAAAGGTTTGCTTGGCTGAGTTACAAAATATGCCTTAGAAGGCTTATAACTCTTTTTACATCCCCAAAATTAGCCACAACGCTCATTACATTATGTCCTTGTAGTAGGACCAAAATAACCAAAACATCTAGCAGAAGAAGAGTAGCCCACTGGAGAGGTAAGCAGCAGAGGAAGCAGCACGAACACAGTCCTAAGGAAGGGTGCGCACACGCTGATTCAGGTTCAGGATGCTTGCAAAACTCTCGCTCCCAGCACCTGAATATTTTCCCACAAACATGGGTTAGTACTACCACATGTACTGGTGAGCGACCGTGGCTAAACTCACCTTAGAAATCCACACTAAGTAAGCATATGAAGCTAGCATTATTAGGTGATCTTTCTGGTTGTCTAGTTTCATTTTAACAATTCATGCAAGGAAACATAGACAATATATAGCATATGCATATGATAATCTTACCCACGGCCGAGCGGTTATCCCTGCAGCAGACACACGAGTTAGGCACAATTGTATATATGCATAAACTTATGTATCAATCTTTTTGGTGTCACAAATGATAGGTATGCAAGAAGGTAAACCTAGCATGTGCCCTATCTATATGACGGTCCATGGGTCGCCCCATGATTAGCAGTTGGAACATACAAGTCCATCTCACTAATAGACATATCGCCCCACTAGACCCCCTTACGGGCCGTATACCTCAGGGCGATCCAAAAATCTCTTCCGGACCGAGCGATTCCCAGTGCCCCAGGAACCGTTCGAGAGACGAGACCTTGTGCACAAGTTGTCCGAGACCAATGCATGGCATGTAACATCTAACAGATATAACACTACAATGCACAGTTCAAAGAAACGAACACACAATTTCCATCTCTTATTCTTTTCCCACTTAACATATTTGAAACATAGGGACTTGCCATAAATCGGGTCGTGCAGCATAGGGACTAAGAACATGCAACATAATTAATAGCAAAAGCATAATTCTAATACTTTAAGCATGCAGTTCATTTCTTTAGCTTATCTTTTTAGTGAGGCAACATTTAGTGAACTAGAGATTCTTTTCATTAGGCATGTGAACTGAAAGATTCATCGAAGGGCCTAAGCCACTCACCGAATGAATCGAACAAGAGGATGGGGAAGCCTAGGCGACGTTCACTCTTTGGTTATGCGTCCTGAAAATGCAACAATACTTGGTTAGCATACTTCAATCTCTTTCCCTTACGATTCGAAAAGAACGCGCAAGCGAGAAAGCAAAATCATAAAAACCAAGTCATCGAAAGCAACTCAAAACACAAAGCAACACAAAACCAAAAAGCAAAGCAACCAACGAAAACTCTTAGACTCATTTCAATAGAAGCCGCTCGATTAATTCGAAGGGTTCATTGCACTTCATCCGTGTTGATTTGGCGGTAAGGTTTCCCCGAGACTCGATTCTCAACCGAGTCGAAGCAGCGTAGTGTTCCATAAGTAACCGTTCGGAGCGGGGCGTTACATACTACCCCACTAAGAAAAGTTTCGTCCACGAAACTTAAGCGATCAAGGAGGCGATATACTATGCATCAAGAGATCAAAGGAAACAGACTCACCAACATCGTGTCCACTCTCATCACGCTCAATATTCAACTGATACACTCTAGGCCTTCATATCTGATCAGTTGGTTCCAGAGCAGGACCCAGAGGGGTATGAGTTTCAGTACCATCTACTGCCAAGGCCTTAAGGGTTGGACAATCACGAATCATATGATCTAATTTTCCACACTTAAAGCATCCCTTAGTAATGTGGCGACACGTCTCCTTGGTGTGACCCTGACGGCCACAGAAGCTGCACACTTTCCCGCGGTTCTCACCCGCATTGGCCTGTTTCTCGGGATCAACTTTCTTCTCGCTATTATGGTATCGTTTAGCAGGAGGGTTTCGAGGAGCGGTTGCCTTTTCCGGAGCACTTTGTGGCATAAACTGCTCATTCTGCACCGCTGCCTCAAATGCTTGGATGTATGTTTTGCACTCCCGGTTCATAACATCTTTTCTCAGATTATCGTTTAAGCCTTTTATGAACCGATGTGTGCGGGCTCCCTCATTGGAAATCATCGAGCTAGCGAACTTAGCAAGCTTGGAAAATTTTGACTCATAATCTTCGACGGACATGTTCTCTTGCTTAAGTTCAGTAAACTCGTCTTCTTTTCTCTGCCTGACAGCTGGTGGGAGGTAATGTGCAAGGAATGCTTCCTTGAACATTCCCTAAGTGATCCTACCGTCCTGATGCTTGGTGGCGAGGTCTGCTTTCTTGACTTTCCACTAATCGTGTGCACGTAACCGCAGCTGCATATCCGCACACGCCACCCTCTTGTTCGCAGGTATTAAGGCAAAGCTAAACAAGCTCTCCATCTTTGCGATCCAGTCCATCACCTTATCCGGCATGGTCCTGCCTTCAAACTCCGGAGGGTTCAACTTCAGGAACTCAGCGCCTTTAAAGGTAGAGTTTCTGGCCGCGCGATGAGGCTCATTTGTTTCTGCTAATCCTGCGTCTTGAGGCATGGTCGGGGCAGTCATAGGTGTTACGGCGGTTCCCGATGCACCACTGTGTGCTACTAGTGTTATCATAATTTGAGTCAGGGAGTCAAGCTGCTTTTGTTGTGCTGAGGCTCTAGCATCAGCTCGTTGCTGCTGAGCCTCGAATCGTTCTTGTTGAGCAGCATGACGATCATTTTGATTCTGTAGCATTGCAATCAGTCTATCCATTTGGTCATCGCTCACGCTAGCTGCGCGCGATGTCTTAGGGTTACTAGCACCTGTTTTTGTCATATTTGCTGTAAAAGAAGGTAGCTTGCATTAGTCTCATAATGTATTATGGACTTATTGCATGGGACGTTGGATTTTTCATAATCTTAAGGACCTTTCATACTCTCGATTTACTTTTTATAGATTCGAAATCAATTTTCGAAATTTAGGACTTTTTGAAATCGCTTGAAAATTTATATCATTTTCGAAAACGATGTTTGAAGAGGCCAAGGACGTAAAGCCATGCTCTGATACCACCTGTCGCGCCCCGATCCCGTAGGGGCCGATCGTTCTCGCTTGGTCCTTACGGAACCGTTCGTCCTCGCTTGGGCGCGATGCCGTGTAAGCCTAAGTTGCACTTGCACCAGGCAACGTACCTGCACAAGACACAAGTTAGACGAAAATATACATATATAGGCACAGAGTAAAACGCAGAGAACCAAAGTTGAACACATTTGATAGCACACAAAATACTTTCATTTTATTGAATACTGAAGATTTGATTACAAAGGTTTGCTTGGCTGAGTTACAAAATATGCCTTAGAAGGCTTACAACTCTTTTTACATTCCCAAAATTAGCCACAACGTCCATTACATTATGTCCTTGTAGTAGGACCAAAATAACCAAAACATCTAGCAGAAGAAGAGTAGCCCACTGGAGAGGTAAGCAGCAGAGGAAGCAGCACGAACACAGTCCTAAGGAAGGGTGTGCACACGCTGATTCAGGTTCAGGATGCTTGCCAAACTCTCGCTCCCAGCACCTGAATATTTGCCCACAAACGTGGGTCAGTACATGAATAACTTATGAATCAATCTTTTGGTGTCGAAATGATAGGTATGCAAGAAGGTAAACCTAGCATGCGCCCTATCTATATGACGGTCCATGGGTCGCCCCATGATTAGCAGTTGGAACATACAAGTCCATCTCACTAATAGACATATCGCCCTACTAGACCCCCTTACGGGCCGTATAGCTCAGGGCGATCCAAAAATCTCTTCCGGACCGAGCGATTCCCAGTGCCCCAGGAACCGTTCGAGAGACGAGACCTTGTGCACAAGTTGTCCGAGACCAATGCATGGCATGTAACATCTAACAGATATAACACTACAATGCACAGTTTAAAGAAACGAACACACAATTTCCATCTCTTATTCTTTTCCCACTTAACACATTTGAAACATAAGGACTTGCCATAAATCGGGTCGTGCAGCATAGGGACTAAGAACATGCAACATAATTAATAGCAAAAGTATAATTCTAATACTTTAAGCATGCAGTTCATTTCTTTAGCTTATCTTTTTAGTGAGACAACATTTAGTGAACTAGAGATTCTTTTCATTAGGCATGTGAACTGAAAGATTCATCGAAGGGCCTAAGCCACTCACCGAATGAATCGAACGAGAGGATGGGGAAGCCTAGGCGACGTTCACTCTTTGGTTATGCGTCCTGAAAATACAACAATACTTGGTTAGCATACTTCAATCTCTTTCCCTTACGATTCGAAAAGAACGCGCAAGCGAGAAAGCGAAATCATGAAAACCAAGTCATCGAAAGAAACTCAAAACACAAAGCAACACAAAACCAAAAAGTAAAGCAACCAACGAAAACTCTTGGACTCATTTCAATAGAAGCCGCTCGATTAATTCGAAGGGTTCATTGCACTTCGTCCGTATTGATTTGGCGGTAAGGTTTCCCCGAGACTCGATTCTCAACCGAGTCGAAGCAGCGTAGTGTTCCATAAGTAACCGTTCGAAGCGGGGCGTTACACCTGATGTGCCTATTGCACCGGTGCCCGGAATGGTGCCTGAAACACTTGTCTCAGCTGCTGTTGAAAGTGCCTCTGCTATTGCTGATGAAAGTGAGGCTGCTTTGCTGGGCCCGTACTGTAACACCCCGTTCCGCTCAAGCGGACTGCTGACTCAATCGGCAAAAGTGCAGCTGTCCCGACCCGTTTTGCCTCGAACAAGAAGCAAAGGATTTCCAGACTTGCCCCTACAGGAATCCCGGCTTAGGCTTTCAGAGGCTCGCTTGACGTATCGCTCTACCGAGGCGAATTATCGCTAAGGTGGGTGGCTACGGTAAACTTGTCTTTGCTTAGCCAGCACACATAAAATCTGGAATATTTATGCTAGTCGCTAGGTGATTCACCCCCTACATGCTAATAAATCCAACACACCTAGCTAAGGGAATAATCCCAACTTGTATTTCTTGCTAGAACATGGAAATGAAATACTGCTTATATTCAGACCCTCGCATGCTAAGTCCCTTAACGGTTTCGTCTCTCGGCTTACCTTCGGGTCCGAGCAAACGTGTTTACTTATGTCCCTTAGAAACACATGCTTGTCTGCTTGTAATGTTGCCATATTTTCATCCAAACCCCGGAAGACTACTACGTAGTCGTTCCGTGCCTGAATGAACCTTCAAGTATCCGGGACCGTTAGGTCACCCAAGGCAAATCTCCGAACCAGGGGAATGCATCAAGGCAAAGTTAAATCACCATACAGAATCATGATTCGAGCATCTCATGTACTCGTGCACTACTGTACTACTGTACTACTGTTCTATTGTACCACTGTACCACTGTACTCCTGTTCTACAGTACTCGTGTACCTCGTGAAATTGGATAAGACCCTGACCTGCATGTCGCGGACAACTCGGAAATGAGGTATAGTTCCATGGACGGTCTCCGGGGCACTGGGGTCGCTCCGATCCGGATGGAACTCCATTGTTTCAGCCAACTGTACTGGACGAGATAGTATGCAGTGCCTACCGTTCTTTCGCTGCATACCATCCACTCCATGGCTGAACTCTATTGTATAGTCTACTGTACTAAACGAGATGTCTTGTAGCACCACTGTACTTTCGTTGTAAACCATTCTCGTTTAAGACTAGTGTCCTTAATGGCTATGCCAGCGACTCATGTTCATATAGATAAGTCATCCTCGCTTAGCGGCTATCCGCGTGCGAGTCACTGCATCGCATCAATGAACAACTGAACACCTGAACGATCATGTTAAATGACCCTCGTATTTGCATATGCTATGCCCCTGAATGCTTATACTTGCCGTGATTGAATTAATAATATTTGCCTCAATATTTGCCTTGGACAGGGAAGGAGATGGTAAGTTGGTAAGTCTCGCCGTGTTTCCTCTCATGTTGCATGGCGCACTGCCCGACACGTTAGGCTATTCAATATTTGCATGAAACTGATCCTAAGGCAACTAGAAAGACAACTTAATAGTTGGTGCACGGAACTTATATTACGTGTTTGGATTTATCGAGCGGGCGAGTAGCTTCCCCACCAGTGCATTCAATGTACTGATAATCCACCAGATTGTATGCAGGGTGCGGGAGAACCTCGTTCGGTGCGGATGCCTCCTTCGTACGTGCTAAGGCGTGGACATCACTCCGAAGCGACGGTGCGTCCGGAACAGAAGCACATATACAAGACATAATGTTATGAACATAGCCCGAACTCGCCTGAACATCGCCTCTACAATCATTCCACAATTGTAGCCACTTGGCACATTTTACTGTTTCAGAGAGAGAGGCTTGAGCGACTTGTAATCTTGGCTATACGCCGCCTGTAACACATGTTCATATCAATAAAAGTGCTTGCTTTACTTCAACTTGTGTTTCAATGCTTCCGCTATATTTGTCAACTCAGAGAACCTGTTACCGAATCGCTATGCGTTCATGACTCCGCTGCACTCGGACAATCTGTGTGACTCTGTGGCTTAGAACTCTTACCGCCAGCCAATGAACCCCGGCCTTACACGGGCGTGGCTCACGCTCGTGCGGCATCACGCCCGGATGGGTCAAGCGATCGTTCCGCGGGAGCGCTGGCGAGGGTGATTCCCGCCTAGCGGGAACGGCCGATTTGCCTGCGGGAGATCGGGGCGTGACACGTACTACTACTAGCCCCTGAATGATCTCTCATCATCTTGGAGCCGAGCTCCAAATCATCCTCTGCCTGCTGTACCTCTACTAGAATCTCCACAAATGTAGCAGTACGATGTCCACTAGTATGAGATTTAATCTCCCTGTTTAGACCTTTTATGAACTTTTGAGCCTTTCCTTAGGGATTCTGCCCCTCCACGAAGTGACCCAATCTGCAGTACTCCGCTGTATACTCATCCACCGTCATACCTCCCTGGATAAGGTGCTAAAACTGGCTCTTTAGATATGTCAGAGCCATATCTGGGAAGAACTTTTCCTTGAAGATCTCCTTAAAAGCTTCCCAAGTAAGTCCCGGCACAGAGATCCTGGGGTCTATCCTGAACTAAGTCAATGCGATATCAAACATCATGCTTCCTGCGGCTTCTACCTGCAATCTCTCTGGAATCTGCGTCAACCGTAGGTTCCTCTTAATGTCTTATATCCAATCATCAGCATAAATAATCCTCTCAGTGCCTTTAAAGTCCTTCGGCCCCATTCTCTTAAAATCTATGATAGTCCCGTGTCTCGGCTGCTACGGGGTGAACTGAGGTGGAGCTACTTATGGCTGGACCAAGGCAACTCTCTCGACTATGGCGAGGACAAGCTGGTAGAAATTCTCAATGTCCTGCCTCATAACCTCTGACTAGCGCTGCTGGGCCTCTATCATCTGCTGAAATAGCGCAAACACCTATGCCTAATCAATTGCGGGTGGTGTAGGTAGAAGCTCCTCTGAGACTGTCGGTACTGTCCTCTATACTGGAGGTGGAGCACCCCTATAAGCTGCTTTAGAAATGCCCACCTAGACCAGAGAAGTGGACCTCTGGACTGAAACTGCTAGAACAATGTCTACTGGTGCTGCCCTCAGAGGCGACAAAGTGACCGACCTCGCTGACACTACGCCTGAGCGCTGGGAACGCGTCTTTGGCGGCATCTTGAAGATAGATTAAAATAAATGAATCAATATTGAGTAAGATATGATATCATCAAGGAAGGAATAAATCATTCGAAGTAAAGCAAGCATTCGGATATAAAAAGATAGCAAAGCAATAATTGGAAGTGTTTTCTAGTTATGATTGAGTATACTCTCATCCTATATCTTATATACTAAAGCATGCTCATAGCAGTATCACATACTTAAACTACTACTACGATATCGTACTTGTTGTTATCTGGACCTGCATGGGCCACCACTAAAAATGTGTCACAATCCGCACCCGAAATAAGGGTACAAGTGGTAAACAACGCCCAGTCTATGTCGCAGCATGGAAGAGAGAACGCTGTCTAGGTCAACATAACTATCTACACATTTGTCACAATATATATAAGGTACCTGTCATGTCATCTCAACTTCAATCGGATGAAAAAATATAATATGTGACAAAAGATAATCAATCCTCAATCACAAAATCACTCTAGAGGAAGAATGGCACGATATGCATTAGAAGTAAAAGAAATACAAGAGTCTCAATACAAGTCCAATCTCAACATAAGTCTCAAAATAATAATACATACCCTGAAGTCTATTAAAATCAAATATAACTCATAATGAAAAGTCTAAGTCTCTCTAGCTGGTGGTACTATCTCAAGAGGCTCTACGGGTATTGGCTCAACTGCCTCACCATCATGCGGCCCATAATATGTAGGACATCAGTCCTCTAATAAATTATCTGAAAAAATATATCCATTCAGGTTTGGAGCAAAGTACAACCCAATAGCCATTCCAATAATTGACAAAAACTATGAAACAATAATAGTAATAAAAATACATGATGAAAGTAATTGAACTAACAGATATCACGAGCAAGAGTATAATAGTAAATAATAGCAAGAACTGAGAACAATATGGTGATGAACAATAAGGTAATGTCCTGGAATAAAGAAAACAACAATAATGAATGTGCCTTAAAATATTAGTAAGATAATGTGATCGGCTTGGGCATAACACGGGCTATATATAAAAGGTGAGCTAGCGTGATCACACGTGAGTTGCATGATCTGCTAACTATCAAGGGCTACACTAAATCATATGCTATAAGGTATGATCACATATCAACTAATATTTTCACAACCCCCGACACTGATCCAAATTACGACACGTTATAACACGTATATTATACTACACAGTCTATAATATCATGCACCATGATCACGGTCTATATTAATTACGAAAATATCACGGTAATCACGAAGTACGACACAGTGATCACTGAGTTAACACAACAATAATATCTCATGACCAAGATCCACGTATACCAATCTGTGTGACCATCGTGTTAGAAATTAAATATCTCAATACTAAGTACATGAAATAAAGAGACTGTCAAATAAAAAACTATCAGAGATTGTACTCGCCTTTGGTCCTGAGCAAAATATGTCACTTAGTGTCTGAGCTGATGTCACACACACCTAGATATGAATGGCATGTCAATATGGTATAATCGAGTGATAATGAACTAAAATGTATTATTACATGCTCTTCTAGGCCATACTAGGTCCACACTAAGTTATTGGGTCTAACTAAGGTATTTGAGTCACGCTAGCTATTAACTAACTAATACAAGGTCACTCTAGCTAAACTAATTTACTAATAAGGACTAATACTAACTGGCATTACTAAGTAACTTGCATAACTACTATTTTAACTCATCATTAATACACTAACTGTTACATTAACTAATAATACTTAGAGTTGATTCTAACAATTTAACTAATACTAACAGTTACTAGTTAGCTAATATATAACTAAACAACACTTGCTAGCACTTAGTATCTAATTAGTTACTAACTTTACACTAACACTCACTAACTGGGACACTAACTGACATCTACTGATATGCCTATACTAACTAGTACCTGTTATTTACTAACATTAACTGTTTTATACCACTAACTGTCAATAACTCATTAACTAATACTAATTGTTAATTACTTATACATCTACTAATACTAACAGCTAACATCTAACTCATCTAACAATATATATACTGGAGCTAACCTATAGCTGATAATACATAACTGATACCAACCTAAATACTAACTGGACTTTTAAGACATGGTAACTAATATATAACTCTAACTGTTACACTAACATACACTCACTGTATATCAGTGAAGATATAGCCACTGCCACCTACAGACATCCCAAAGACCTGCACATCAAGAGCCTAACTACCTACCTGATATGTATACCCTTCCTAGCATTTCTGCCAACTGTCATGATCCTCATCTCCTCCTAATACTGATATCCAGTTCTCTCCCCTTACTAATCACTTGCATAGCCATGAACATCTCTATCTAAATTTTAGATGCACACTGATTTTGGTAGAATTTTAAGTTGCTGTGGATACCCCTCTCTTCTTAACTTACAGATGTGCCACTGTTGCTGCTATGGACTTCCCAACCTGTATTTCTCGGACTCCCCCTTGTCAAGATACTGCAATCTGGCAGCAAGTGTACCAAGGCACTGTTGCAGTTGCCATATTTTCCACCTCCAATCATCAACTTCGTCCCCCCCGACAATCATTCTATCACAGTCACAAATACATATACATGTTTGTGTATAGCAACACACTCACACACTAACATTTGTACCACACATAGTGCACATCCTAATCACAGTGTTCAATAACTCAATGTGCAATGTATACAATACTTTAACACACATTAACATAGGCAAAACCCCTTGGTTGCAACAGGCAACACACTGCTCCCTATTTGCATACAGATACTTAATTCCCCACCTCTACTCAGTGCCCGAGCACTGCATAACACCAATCAGAGCTTATATGCTACAAAGTCTGGAACAAAAATCTCTAACATCATGTATTGACATGCTAACACTGTATATAACATCTGCAAGTTGGTTACAGAAAAACAAACTCAAACCATAGTGCATTAAATCAAATACTTATAGAATACAATCTAGGAACATATGATACTTACACAACCAAAAGACAAAATCACAAATTCTCTAATTAGAATACTACTTCATACTAAATACAATTACTAATAACTATTAGAGCTAGTTAAATTAGGGATTATAGAGATTTGTTCAAAATTACACAAAATGGCCTTCGTATCTCATGGTATCGCACCATATCATGATACGCCTACTCATGTCCAATTGTGGACATGTAGCAAGTATCCCAACCCCCATCTAATTCAATATCACTAAGTTAGTGTCATGACACACACACTTGATGTGTAAAATCCAAAATTCCCCTAAAATACACACAAAATATCATGTAGAAATTATAATTCTCAACCAAATAGCATAGATCTTGTTCATATATGTAGTCCTATGGCATTGGGGGTGTTCCTAAGAGTCAAATACATGATTTAGAAGCTACAAGGAAGGGAAATTTAGAATTTACCAATTAAAAGATGGATTCCTAATAAAATTCTCAATGGACACGATTCGGACACGATCTCTTCACCAAAGCTCCTCCTTCTTGTGCTTCTTTCTTCTCCAAGCACCAAGGCTCCCTAAGGAATACAAATGAGAGGAAATGTGAAGGAATTGATAAAGAAATTGATGGAGAAAATATAGAAAATTGGGGATTTAGAATTTGAGATCTAACATGAACGCAAATAAGGAGAAGATAGAGAAGAGAGCCCCCTCTATAGTGGCCGGCCCTATTCCCCTTCTCCAAGTCACATAAAATTGTCCAAGTTGTCCCTCTACATCCAATTATGACTAGGATTAAGGAATGACTATTTTGGAAAGCTTCTAACCAATTCTAATTAGTATAATTCGTCCTAATTAATTAGTGGAAATGGGTCTATTGGGCTTGGTCCATGTTAGGCTCAAAAATTGCCATAACAAGTCTAATTTGGTTCACTAGTGTCAAGCTAACTAATAGGCTAGTCTACTAATTAATAAATAAATAGCACAACCACAAATATTAATTATTAGCACAATATAAATAAATATTAATCTTTAATTAATAATTATATGCAAAATAACTAAAATACTCTCATCTAGAAATATGAGGGTTACAGTCCAACTGGCCGAGATATAGTTTGAGTGATTATGGAAAGATTGACTAAGGCGTCACACTTCTTACCCTATAGAGTTGGAAAACCAACAAAAGTTCTAGCAGAGATGTACATAAAGAAGATTGTACGCCTACATGGAGTACCAGTCAGTATAGTTTCAGACAGAGATTCGAGGTTCACATTACACTTTTGGAGAAGCATGCAGGAGAGCCTAGGAACTAGATTAAAGTTTAGCACTTCCTATAACCTGTAGACAGACAAACAGTCAGACCGTACTATTCAGACGTTGGAAGACATATTGAGAGCGTGCATTGTTGACTTTAAAGGATCTTGGGAGGATCACTTGCACTTGGTGGAGTTCTCTTACAATAATAGCCACCAAGCAAGCATTCAGATGGCTCCTTTTGAAGCATTATACGGAAGGAAGTGTCGATCGCCAATATGTGGAAAAGGTCAAGCATATTCAAGGTTACCTTCGAGCAGTACAAGATAAACAGAAGCAATGGGCAGATATTCTCCGTTGACCCCTAGAGTTCCAGTTGGGAGATCATATGTTCTTAAGGATCACCCCTACTAGAGGAACCATCAGATTTAGAGGTAGAGGGAAGCTTAGTCCGAGGTATATCGGATCATTCAATGTATTGGAGTGTGTTAGCGAGGTTGCTTACATACTTGTATTACTGCAAACCTTGGAGGGTGTCCATGATGTGTTCCATGTTTTACAGTTGAGGAGATATATGGCAGATCCTAGCCATGTACTGGATCATTCATAGATCACCGTGGGACCGAGTTTTGTCTTATGAGCAGCAACCGGTTGAGATTCTCGACCGCGGAGAGAAGGTGCTAAAGGGGAAGACCATTCGACTAGTCCGTATAACTTGGAAACATCATTCACCAGGCGAATCGACTTGGGGGTGGGAGAATTCGATCTTAGAGCATTTTCCCCACTTACGTGAGGCTTCAAGTATGGATTTACATACCGCATTCTTGTTTTTCTAGATAGTGTCATATTCTTAATTTCGAGGACAAAATTTTCTAAGGTGGGTAGGTTGTAAACCCCCTCACCCAAAAAATGGGTATTTGTGTGTATTTTATATTTATTATATTTATTTGGATTATTTTAAAGATTAATTAAAACTCAATTATTTTATTAGGATAATTTGCCGTAGTTTGGACATTAATGGCATATGACGACCCCAAAATCTATATTGCCCTTCATAGTAAGTAGTCTATATTGGAGATACTACTCGTACACTACAAAAAAATGGCCTTTCTTGACGGCCGATTTATTGACGTATGGTCAAAACCGTCAAGAAAAGCAGTGATCTTGATGGTTTTAGACAAACGCCCCAAAAATACCATTTTTTCTGTTAACTATCAAAATTTCTTCCTTGCTTTTGGTGTGGACATGCCCATGTGGATGGATACGACCACGTAGACCTTAATTAGGCCATGTTGAGCACGTATATTGGTGGAATTGGATATTAGTAAGCCACTCGTTGATCACATAAGCATCAAACTCCCGAAAGGGCAAGATTATCACCAAGTCGTTGAGTATGAGCAATATCTAGCGTACAGTAATAACTGTTGTCAACAAGACACTTCTCTATCAACTGTAAGACTATAACCACATAAAATTAGGACTAGGAATTTTTTTGTCATTTCACTTAGGGTTGTAAATTATATAGTTATACTTAATTAAGTTGTTAGTTAGAAGTAATTATTATTTATTTGTCATAGATAGAATATTTTTTTAAGATTAGTTAGATACCCTCCATAACTAATTAGATTTCCTCCATAACCAAAAGATTCTATTCACACTAGATCTAAAAATCAAATTAGAGAGTGGCGTGGCAAACTTGTGAATACTATCAACAATCCCAACCCCAATAGGTGGTCGGCCCCTTATTTCCTCATTCCATTTAATTTTCCCACCAAATTGTTCTTCTTTTTCCCTAAGCTTCTTCTCCCCCAAGCAATTCTCAATTCCAATCAATTCTCACTCCCAACCACTCAATTTTAAGTCGTTTACTTTCTAATGTCGGCCTAGAGTTTTGGAGCACAAAAAGGAACATTGGAGAGGAGCCAAATTAGGAGGATCATGAGAGTTACCTATACAAGAAATTGGTATAGGTGTTTATTTATAATGGGAATGTGGTGGATTGTGCACCATAAGTATAATGAATTGGTTTTGGTATCATGAGAGTTGGTTTTGTTTAACAATTGAGAATTTGGTACCATACATTAATTTTTTGTCATACAAGAGTTTACCTATGTACTAGATGTGTGTTGTGATAGAGTGTATCATGGGTTACCTATATACTAAGGATTAGTGTATGTGTGTAATAGGGGAGGGGGATTATGTTATGCATTCACTGCTGCAGCATTTTGTAGGAGGTTATAACCTGTTGTGTTGCAGTAGGTAGATGGATTTCTAGGTGTTGGAGGCTTTGGCATAGCAGGATCTACAGGCAGCAGGCACTGCAGTGCACTACAACTCAGTATGCATGCACAGGTAGTGCACTGCATAGCAATTCTAGTACAGTAGCTGCAGCTACGACTGCACACTTTTGGCTCAGGCAAACAACAACGGTAGGTAGCAACATGAGGAAGGTTAAGCTACAGTTTTTTAGGGGGTTCTGTTGTGGCAGCAACATATTTGTTTTATTTTCAGTAGCAACAACAATATATAGGTTTGAACAACAGGTGCAATGCCGCAAAATTTAAAGAATTTAGGGGCGATTGAGCATTGTATCTCGAGTGTAAGTGCCATGGTATGTTTTCCTTGGTTAGGATCTTATTGATAGGTTGGTTTTGGGTAAATACTAAGAATAACTTTGTAAGAGCCAAGTGTGAATTGTGTTTATATAGATAGGCTCATTAGAGTTTAGTGTAAGTGTTTTAGTGTTAGTATGCATATCAGTGATAGGTGTTTGTGCATGGTGTACCAGGGAAGTTCAGGTATTAGTGAAGAGTATTATGTGTATCTGGTGTTCTCTAGCATGTGTACAGAAGTTTGTATCTTACATTCATAGCAAGGTGTATCAAATGCAGAAAGTTGAAGTAGGGTAAGTTACCAAGGTAAGGTATTAAGGTATATGAGTTAGAATCCTATATATATATATATATATATATATATATATATATATATATATATATATATATATGCTTATTTAAATCACATAGATATAACTAAAGAATAGAATAGATTGTGATAACCAAATATATTAGATAGGTTATATACATATTCCAAATAGGTACTAGTGATGTATCCTAGATAGAGTGAGTGCCAATTGGTATGTGGGTATTATGGGTATCAATGTACCAAGACATCCAAGTGAGTATCTTTGTATCAATGTGATACTTGAGGGTGAAGGAGTATCTTGAGTGTGAATATCCTAGGCTAGGTATTAGAGTCAAGGTAATATGATACAATAAGTATTTTTTATATAAGGTAATCATATAGGTATTATATATATAAATTTGAATAGAATTAGATTTAACCACCCCACCTAATAGATAGTATTGAACCTAGGGTACCTTAGTTACATAGTACCAATAGGATACTTGATACTAATATACTATACATAGTTAATTATATATTACCAAGTAGGTAATGCCTAACCTATAAGATACCTATCTATTATAAACCCAATTTGACATAGAATTGACCTAAAAACCAAATAAACCTAATAGATATGCCTATTTGATTTCATATCACCTATTGGCATTAAAAATTTATAATATAGGTTACTTGGACTCTGATACGGACTTTGATTTATATTTTTAGATTAAGACTATTGGCGAGTACATTATCTGATAATTTTTTTTACTTGATAGCTTCTACGATACATGTTTATAGTATTATTTAGTTGATTCTCGACACGATGGTTATACGGACTAGTATTACATGGATTTATCTTTATGAGATACGTTGTTTATACTTGTTAGCTTATATCAGGACTCTCTTACTGGCATCACTTATATTTATCTGGCTGGCCTTGTATTTGATCTACGTGTCGAGACTTAGATCCATTAGTACTAGTCAGGCGAAGAAATACTTTAGTAGACATATAAATATTCCCAAAACTAGAACCACTCCCACAGGTCTAATCAGGAATAATAGCACTCACACATTTTATGTGCAGGATACCGTATATTATCCCTAGTCGTTTACATGTCAAAAGTGATATTACAATATAGATAGTTGCAGTCTTACATATTTTATTTTATATGTGCTGGATACATATCATACCTGCTTATATTACTGGTTTCACTTATTGACTTGTCATTACTATCATACTTATCTGTTCTACTCTATTTTACTTATCATGATTCTATGCTTATCTTTTTATCGTTTATTTCATTAATATTTACTGTTTTATATTTTTTATCATGTATTGAAACTAATGTTAGTGTCACGCCCCAGTCCCAAAATATATGGAACCAGGCCACGTGGCATTGGCCAGCTGACACGTCTCCGAGGATATCCCAATTTAATGGATCTTGGCGAAGCATGCTACGCTGTCCTAAATCTAACAAGTCTAATATCAACAACAGGCAGTATCTAATCTCATCCACAAACAACAAGTAAAATACTGAAATAAAAGACTGGAATATAAGAACATAGTCGAATGACATAGTACAACTGAAATATGTCCGGTGGGAACAAACCCACTACAAATATTGGAGATAAAGTACTGATAGTCTGAAATAAGAGTACTGATAAAAAGAGTGACTGAAACAACTGCTAACTAGATAAAGAGCTCCAGTCCTAGACGGAAGGCCTACCAAGATGATCAGGGGTACTCCGATGGTAAAACCTCAAGCTCCTCGTCAAGAGCAAACCTCGTCTCCACACCTGGCCCATACACTGTGGGGGTAATAGGCCTCGTCCAGATCTGGAAGATAACCAGGTCCTCAGAGGGACGTAACAAGATACAATATGCATGCCAGATATAGTACTGAATAAAAGTAAAGAGGGTGTGCTAACCATCTAAGTGAATGCAATGTAAGGACAACATCGGAACGTATAGGTAGGTATAGGCATAACGTCCAACGTCCTCTAGAGTGTGGTATCTGCAACGTCCATCATTCCAAAGAATGAGGTATCTGTATATATTTATCATCCAACACTCTAAGGGACGTGGTATCTGCAATATATATACGTCCGTAACACTCCGTAGAGCGCGGTGTCAGAATATAGGAAGTCACCGGGTCTGTGGTTCCTCTGGATACCACGGAGTCCGATGGGTGTATCCCATACGTTTATCAGTTGTCCTTCCCGCCCAATGTAGATATGCAAGTCGAATACACGACGTGAGTGTCTCGTATCTATATGCCAAGTCTCATCTAACTATACTACTCTAGAATACAGGCTAGTCCGTGATACATGTTGTACGTACCGATAGCGAATCGGGTACGCAGACCCGTATCCCAATATGAATGTACCATCGTGATACGTGTAAGTGTCACGGTCTAGGAAGATGTCAAAATATTCTCACAGTAGAAGGTGAGTCAGCTAGCAACTAGGTCAAGTACACTACTCATCGACGCATTGTCGACTGCACCCGAGTCAATCTCGGACGCGCACAGTTTTATATATATTTGCAACATTTATCATTTAATTTTAAGCAGTAATTCAGCAAGGTATACTTGCCTGTCCCGGGTAGCTGCGAAATCCAAAGTCCTGCTCCGGATGCCTCGGCGGTACTGTCCAGCAGTCCTATATATGATATAATAATGACAATATTAGTCGCTACAATAGCACGACTAAGACACACTACTTGCAACTATAGCTGACACGGGGTCTGGACTGTATATATATATATATATATATATATATATATATATATATATATATATATATATATATATATATATATATATATATATATATATATATATATATATATATATATATATAGCTATTACAATTATATATATATATATATACACACTAAAACATATTTAAAGTAATAATAAAAATAGGTATGTTTAATATTACACATTAAAGTAGCTTTTATAGATATACTCTATAATAAACCAATAAATATGTACATATACATATCTCCATAAAATATATTTACATATTTAAATACATTTACCATATATATTAATTTAATACTTTGACATATATTTAGATATATTTATATAAGCATTTATATATATAATAGTACCATATATACAACAGGTATATATAGTATACATATATATTTATATATATACATACACATAATTAATATATTTATAATACATATAATATATTAAATACATAGAGTATCTATATATATACACTTACATACATTTAAATAATTTATTTGTACATAAGTACCTATACACCATATATATATTTATATATACATTCCTATATTTATTTATTACTCTATATACTTAAATACACAATTATATATACATATATATTTATATATATATGTATATATGTATACATATACATAATATTTATTAATACATATAAAGTATTTAAATACAATATACTGTACATATTATACATATACACATAGCTCTAGTATATATTAAAATATACAAAATACAGTGTATTTATATAGAATACTATATTTATACAGAAAAATACATATATAAATACTAAACAGAAAACTATATATATATATATATATATATATATATATATATATATATATATATGTATGTATATATATATATATATATGTATACATATACATAATAGTTATTTAATATGTATAAAGTATTTAAATACAATATACTGTACATAATATGCATATACATATATTTCCAGTATATACCAAGTATACAAAATACAGTATATATGTATTTAGAATACTGTATTTATACAAAACCATAAATATATATACTAATTATAATACTGAAATCATATATATATAATATATATACTCAATGCACCATAAAATACCTGTATAAATACTAACATTTATACACAAAATACTGTACCTAAGCGACGTCCAGGTTGAGGGCTTCTCGGTGGCTGGCCGTCGACGGCGGGGGTGGCCGGACGGAGCTCCGGCGACGTGTGGGGAGTTCGGCAACAGCAGCAGCGGCTAGGACTCGACGGCGCTGCGGGGGCTATTGCGGTCTGCTCAGGCGTTGGCCGGTGGCGAAACTTGACGGGGAGGACGGTGGTTGGCCGGGGGAGGGGTCGGCGAAGTTTGGCGGCCGGAGGTTCAGCGGTGGCGGAGTTCTAGTTGGTCGGGTGGTCGGCTGCTAGTGCGGGGGGGGGGAGTGGATCGGGTTGAGGACGACGGGGAGGGAGGCGGTTGTGGGCGGAGCCGTGGTCGGGGGCGGTGGTGGTAGGAAGGGGGAAGGTCGGCGAAGGGGACTGGGTCGGTGCGGGGGTTGCCGGACGCGGTGGCTGGCCGGGAGGAGGCGGAGGGTGGTCGGGTTGGGGTTGAGCTCGGGCTGGAGGTTTAGGGAGAAATATGGTTTGAGTTGGTTTTCTTGGGTTGTGTGCCCTCTTTAATGATGTAACATGTTGTTTATGTAGGTGAGAGAGTGGGGGGGGCTGCCTAGGGATTAGGACCGGCTGGACATTATTTTTGGGGAGTTGGGGATGTCCATCATGATGAGGGGAGGGCTAGAAATTGAGCAATTTGAATGAAGGGTCATGATGTGCCCTCCATAAAGGGGTGCAAGTACACTAAAAATGGGGGGAAAATGCATGGTGAACGGTTAGGGAATGAAATTCCTTTCTCCATAAGGTTGGGCCAATGAGAGGGGGGCACCTCATTGCAATTTTGTACAAAGGCCCCTGATTAAATTGGAAATTGCACAGATTTTAAAATTGGGGATTTGATGTAAACAAACACCATATTTGGTGTTCTACATTGGGCTAGGATGGTGTATGGTATTTTGTATGAGGCTTATGGGTGTGGGTGTGGGTTTGGGTTAGAGTTGGGTCTAAATCAATTGAGGTTAGGTCACCACATTAATTAATTCATAATTAATGTACCGGGTGTCTCTAATTTAATTTAACAAAAACCGGTGGTCTAAATTGGGTTGGACAAGGGTCATTAGTGTAGTAGGCTCAGTGTACAATAATGTCATGATCTGGGTTGGTCAAATCGGATCAAGATTGGGTCTCAATTTCGATTAGAACGGACAACGAACGTAATTTCACAATTTATTTAAATTGCTTACGGACGTTTGTAACGACTTTTGTGCGACTAAAATCAGTATCCGGGGTTTGTTCTAGGCTCAATATGATTGGTTAGTATGTCTAGGCCAGGTATGTGGAAATTGTTTTAGGGTAACAGCTAGGGTAGTATCCAAAAGTAACAAATTATTGTACAGGTATTATAACACTATATAATAATCTTAATTATATCTAGTTAACCCTAATTAGGCTATTTAAGTTAATTTATCCTAATTTCTGGTCGAGGGGGTTTACAACATACCCTCCTTAGTATATTTCGTCCTCGAAATTAAAACAAACATATATCAAAACTATTGAATGAAATAAATACTATCACATACCTAAGCCTTCGAAGAGATGGGGAAAGCGTTGCTGAATATCGTCCTCTCGTTCCCAGGTTGATTCACCTGGTGCATAATGCCTCCATGCGACACGAACTAGAAGGATAGTCTGGCCTCGTAGTACCTTCTCGCTTCGATCTAGGATCTCTACCGGCTCCTCCTGGTATGACAAACTTGGACCAACGGTGATCTCCTAGTGGTCAAACACATGACTCGGATCTGGTATGTACCTCCTCAGCTGAGATACATAGAAGACGTCGTGAACTCCTTCCAGTGTCTGCGGCAAGGCCAATCTGTAAGCAACTTCTCCGACGCGCTCTAGCATATCGAATGGTCCAATGTACCTCAGACTCAGCTTTCCTCTGCCTCCAAATCTGATGGTTCCTCTGGTAGGTAAAATCTTCAGGAACACATGTTCCCCAACCTGGAACTCTAGGGGTCATCGATGCACATTAGCCCAATGCTTCTGCCTGTCCTGTACTGCTCGTAGATATCCTTGGATCTTCTTCACCTTCTCCACTGTACGGATGGTCAATTCTGGCCCTAGAATCTGCCTCTCGCCTATATCGCTCCAACATACTGAGGAACGATACTTCCTACCATATAATGCCTCATAGGGAGCCATCTGGATACTCGCCTGATAGCTATTATTGTAGGAAAATTCGACCAAGTATAAATGGTCCTCCCATGAACCGCTGAAGTCAAGCATGCATGCCCTCAACATGTCCTCCAGCGTCTGAATGGTGCACTCGGATTGACCATCTGTCTGTGGGTGGTACGAAGTAATAAACTTAAGGTGGGTACGAAGACTCTCTTGCATACTCCTCCAAAAGTATGATATGAACCTCGTATCCCGATCAGACACGATACTGACTGGCACTCCATGCAATCGTACAATCTCCCTCATGTACATGTCTGCCAAGACTTTCGTAGATTGCCCAACCCTGAAGGATAAAAAGTGGGCAGACTTGGTGAGTCTATCTACGATTACCCATACCGCATTGCGACTACTAGGACTCCTCGAGAAACCCATGACAAAGTCCATGGTGATGTGCTCCCATTTCTACTCCGGTATCGGGAGCGGTTGAAGTAATCTGGCAGACCTCTGATGCTCAACCTTGACTTGCTGACATACCGGACACTTAGCTACGAAGCGGGCTATCTCTCTCTTCATCCCATGCCACTAGTAGTACTGCCTCAGGTCTCGGTACATCTTCGTGCCTCCTGGATGAATAGAGTAGGTCAAACTGTGCGCCTCCGTCATCAGCTCTTGGCGTAGCTCTCTATTCGGAACATAGAGACGATCTCCACATCTCAAAGTCCCGTCCTCGTGTATATGCAATCCCGTCTGTATTCCAGCCTCTGCCCTCTATCGAAGCCTCTAAAATCTGGCGTCCATCGGTAAAGCAGCCTTGATTCTCTCCACTAATGTCGATTGCACCTGGAAACTAGATATCTGGTCGTCTACTCCGGGCATGACGACTTCGATACCCAACTGTTCTAGATCTCTCAATAGATGTTGTTGGGTAGTCAGGAAAAATGCTATGGGCTTCCTACTTAAAGCATCGTCTACTACATTAGCCTTTCCCGGATGGTACTGCAGCTCAATCTCGAAGTCCGCCATCACTTCGAGCCAACGTCTCTGCCTCTGGTTTAGGTCCTTCTGTGTGTAGACGTACTTCAGGCTCTTGTGATCGGTAAATATCTCCACGCGCTCTCCGTACAGGTAGTGCCTCCAAAGCTTCAAAGCAAAGATCACTACGGCAAGCTCCAAGTCGTGGGTATGATAGTTCTTCTCATGGGTCCTCAACTGCCTAGAGGCATAGGCCACAACCTTCCCATGATGCATCAAGACGCATCCTAATCCTTTCCCGGATGCATCGCTATTGATCACGAATCCTCCGGTCCAGAAGGTATGGTTAAGATAGGTGCTATAGTCAGACGCTTCTTCAGCTCATCGAATGCCGTCTGACACTCCTCTGTCCAGGTGAACTCCTGGTCCTTGCGGGTCAAGCGGGTCATCGGCTCTGCGATCCTTGCGAAGTTCTCTACGAACCTCCGGTAATATCCGGCAAGTCCTAGGAAACTCCTCACCTCCGAGACGTTGGTAGGGGTCGGCCACGTCTCTACTGATGAAATCTTCGCGGGATCTACTGAAATGCCATCTCCCGAGATAACGTGTCCAAGAAATACGACACGATCTAGGAGAAACTCGCACTTGCTCAGCTTGGCATAAAGCCTCTCTCGTCTCAACGTCTCTAGCACTAGCCTCAAGTGCTCCCCGTGCTCCTCGTGGCTCTTCGAATACACCAAGATGTCGTCGATGAAGACTACCACGAACTGGTCCAGATACTCATGGAAGACTCGGTTCATTAGGTTCATAAACACAGCAGGCGCATTTGTCAATCCAAAAGGCATCACTAAGAACTCGTAGTGACCATAACGAGTCCTAAATGCTGTCTTTGGAATGTCTTCCCTTTGCACCTTTACCTGATAATAGCCCGATCTCAAGTCGATCTTCGTGAACACCACTGCTCCTGTCAGTTGGTCGAACAGATCGTCGATTCGCGGTAGAGGGTACTTGTTCTTGATAGTCAGAGCATTAAGGGCTCTGTAATCAATGCACATCCGGAACGTCTTATCCTTCTTTGGTACAAACAGCACTGGTTCTCCCCAGGGTGATGCACTTGGACAAACGAATCCCTTGATCTGCAACTCCTTTAGCTGTAGCTTCAGCTCGTCAAGCTCCTTCTTTGCCAACCGGTATACATTTGATGATACCGGTGCTGCTCCAGGTACTAGCTCAATGGTGAACTCCACCTCTCTATCAGGCGGTAGGCCTGGCAAATCCTCTAGGAAATCATCCTCGAACTCTGCAACGATTTCTGGGGGTGCCATCTCCATTGCCATGTAAGGTCCAGCTGCATGTCCTACTCCTCGCTCGATGGTGCCTCGCATGAATTCGAACTCCGGGTGTCCTAGCAGTCTAAAAGTAACGCTACCCTTCCGGCAATCTAGTATGGCATTGTACTGGCTTAACCAATCCATGCCCAGAACTACATCGAAAGCTGGCATTGGGAGTACCAACAATCGCGCTCTCATATCTCTACCACAAACTACTACCGAGCACGTTCTAATGGTGCTGGTAACCGGTACGATGCCTCATTTAGTAAGTATCTTCCAACTCTTAGGTAAGGGGGAGGTTGCTACTATATGCGTACGAAGCTACTAGATATAAATGACAGTGTAGCTCCAGAATCAAACAGTGCAGTTGCAGGTAATGATGCAACTAAAATTGTACCTGCGATAGCCTCCCCTTCTGGTTCCTCCTCGATAGAAGCTAAAGCAAAGGCTTGCCCGCGCCTCTGCCTTCCTGCCTGCTGTTGGGCCTGGTTGAAGTGTGCCTCCTGTGGGACCAAGGGTGGCCCTCTCTGCTGTCCTCCGGTAGCTGGTGGACGCTGACCTCCTGTTGGGGGTAGTATCCTCAATGGTGGTGCTGCTGGCCTCTGCCCAGTCCGGGGTGCTGCATCTCTGCGCTGGGGGCAGTCTCTAGCAAGGTGCTGGCTCGCTCCACAGACCATGCAGAGCCCGAGCTTCTTTCGGTAGTCTCTGATGACGTGTCCCCTCTTGCCACAGAAGTGACAGGTCGAAAGATCCTTCTGCTGGTACGATGCTGCCCTCTGTTGCGCCTGTGCTCCTGGACGGCGGATCGGTCCTCCTGATCCTTGCTGGGTCCTGGCTGGTACGTTCGTGCTGGAACATCTCGCTCCTCCTCCTATAGCCTCCTGGATCCTCGCTTCTGATAGGACCTCTTCGTAAGAGATCCTCGCCTGGGTAATGGTGTACCTCTGCAACTCGTGAGAGAGGCCATGGTGGAATCTCCTGGCCTTCTACTGGTCATTGGGGATCAGGGCTGCACCGAATCGGCTGAGTCTGTTGAACTCTCCGTCGTAGGCGTCCATAGTCAGGTTCCCCTTCTCCAGGTGTAGGAACTAGGAGTACAGGGCGTTCCTCACCATAGCTGGGAAATACTTCATATTGAAGTGTTCCAGAAATTCCTCCCAAGTCTGCTGTCTGCCGATGCTGCGCTCCATAGAGTCCCACCAGTGATGGACGTTGCCTGTGAGTTGGGCCCTCACCGCGGTCATCCAGAGGTCGGGGTGTAGCTGCGAACCCTCTAACAGCATCTCAGTGTTGGAGACCCAGTCTGAGATCTCCTCTGTAGTCTCCTTGCCCGAGAAGGTTCCCGGGCCCATTTGTCTGAAGCCTCGTACCGTGCCCGCTTGCTGGACAGGTGCAGGTGCCGGTGCTGCTGCTTGGGCAGGTGCCCTCTCCAGTACTGCCATCAGGCCCTGTCTCAGGGTCTCCGTCTGTTGCCACTGGGCCTGCATCATCATCTGGAAGAACTGTATCATCTGGGGCTGTCCCTCCGCTGGTGGCATCTGAGGTGGAAACGGTGGAGGTGGTGGAAGTGGTACCTCCGGCTGTCTCCTTGGTGTCTCCTCGGGTGCAGGCCTCTCGAACTGCGGTATCGGTGTCGCCCTCGAGGTCTGTCCCTCGAAGTACTGCCTCGGGATCGTCTGCGATGTCTGGCCCTCTGGCTGCTGCGTCCCTTCGTCGGTAGAGACCTGATGCCAATGCATCATCGGGGCCTGGGGGATCACCTGTGCCTCTGGCTGTGGCAGCTCTCTGGGTGGTCCCTGAGTCGTATCCTCCCTCGGTGCTACAGGTGGCACTATGGCACCAAGTATCTCACGTCTGCTACGAAGGTTCATCTCGCTGTAAGAGATAGAACGATATTAAAAGAGTATAGAATCAATCAAACAGGATGCAGTTATTTTAAAGTACGGAAGAGGTTCAAAGGCGTAATCAAGTGGATGAGACCTAGTAATTTCTATCCTATTGCAGGCTCGCTAGGCACGTTGCCATACCACAAGCGATAAACATTTAATGTTACTGACCTACATGGGCCACCACTAAAACCATGTCACGCCCCAGTCCCAAAATATATGGAACCAGGCCACGTGGCATTGGCCAGCTGACACGTCTCCGAGGATATCCCAATTTAATGGATCCTGGCGAAGCGTGCTACGTTGTCCTAAATCTAACAAGTCTAATATTAACAACAGGCAATGTCTAATCTCATCCACAGACAACAAGTAAAATACTGAAATGAAAGACTGGAATATAAGAACATAGTCGAATGACATAGTACAACTGAAATATGTTCGGTGGGAACAAATCTACTACAAATATTGGAGATAAAGTACTGATGGTCTGAAATAAGAGTACTGATAAAAAGAGTGACTGAAACAACTGCTAAATAGATAAGGAGCTCTAGTCCTAGACGGAAGGCCTACCAAGATGATCAGGGGTACTCCGATGGTAAAACCTCAAGCTTCTCGTCAAGAGCAAACCTCGTCTCCACACCTGGCCCGTACACTGTGGATTAATAGGCCTCGTCCAGATCTGGAAGAAAACCAGGTCCTCAGAGGGACGTAACAAGATACAATATGCATGCCAGATATAGTACTGAATAAAAGTAAAGAGGGTGTGCTAACCATCTAAGTGAATGCAATGTAAGGACAACCTCGAAACGTATAGGTAGGTATAGGCATAACGTCCAACGTCCTCTAGAGTGTGGTATCTGCAATGTCCATCATTCCGAAGAATGAGGTATCTGTATATATATATCATTAAACACTCTAAGGGACGTGGTATCTGCAATATATATACGTCTGTAACACTCCGTAGAGAGCGGTGTCTGAATATAGGAAGTCACCGGGTCTGTGGTTCCTCTGGATACCACGGAGTCCGATGGGTGTATCCCATACGTTTATCAGTTGTCCTTCCCGCCCAATGTAGATACGCAAGTCGAATACACGACGTGAGTGTCTCGTATATATATGCCAAGTCTTATCTTACTATACTACTCTAGAATACAGGCTAGTCCGTGATGCATGTCGTACGTACCGATAGCAAATTGGGTACGCGGACCCGTATCCCAATATGAATGTACCATCGTGATACGTGTAAGTGTCACAGTCTAGGAAGATATCAAAATATCCTCACAGTAGAAGGTGAGTCAGCTAGCAACTAGGTCAAGTACACTACTCATCGATGCATTGTCGACTACACCCGAGTCAATCTCGGACGCGCACAGTTTTATGTATATTTGCAACATTTATCATTTAATTTTAAGCAGTAATTCAGCAAGGTATACTTGCCTGTCCCGGGTAGTTGCGAAATTCAAAGTCCTGCTCCGGATGCCTCGGCGGTACTGTCCAGTAGTCCTATATATGATATAATAATGACAATATTAGTCGCTACAATAGCACGACTAAGACATACTACTTGCAACTATAGCTGACACGGGGTCTGGACTGTATATATATATATATATAGCTATTACAATTATATATATATATACACACTAAAACATATTTAAAGTAATAATAAAAATAGGTATGTTTAATATTACACATTAAAGTAGCTTTTATAGATATACTCTAATAATAAACCAATAAATATGTACATATACATATCTCCATAAAATATATTTACATATTTAAATACATTTACCATATATATTAATTTAATACTTTGACATATATTTAGATATATTTATATAAGCATTTATATATATAATAGTACCATATATACAACAGGTATATATAGTATACATATATATTTATATATATACATACACATATTTAATATATTTATAATACACATAATATATTAAATACATAGAGTATCTATATATATACACTTACATACATTTAAATAATTCATTTGTACATAAGTACCTATACCCCATATATATTTATATATACATTCCTATATTTATTTATTACTCTATATACTTAAATACACAATTATATATACATATATATTTATATATATATGTATATATATATACATATACATAATAGTTATTAATACATATAAAGTATTTAAATACAATATACTGTATATATTATACATATACACATAGCTCTAGTATATATTAAAATACACAAAATATAGTGTATTTATATAGAATACTATATTTATACAGAAAAATACATATATAAATACTAAACAGAAAACTATATATATATATATATATATATATATATATATATATATATATATGTATATATATATATGTATACATATACATAATAGTTATTTAATATGTATAAAGTATTTAAATACAATATACTGTACATAATATGCATATACATATATTTCCAGTATATACCAAGTATACAAAATACAGTATATATGTATTTAGAATACTGTATTTATACAAAACCATAGATATATATACTAATTAGAATACTGAAATCATATATATATAATGTATATACTCAATGCACCCTAAAATACCTGTATAAATACTAACATTTATACACAAAATACTGTACCTAAGCGACGTCCAGGTCGAGGGCTTCCCGGTGGCTGGCCGTCGACGACGGGGGTGGCCGGACGGAGCTCCGGCGACGTGTGGGGAGTTCGGCAACAGCAGCAGCGGTTAGGACTTGATGGCGCTGCGGGGGCTATTGCGGTCTACTCAGGCCTTGGCCGGTGGCGAAACTTGACGGGGAGGACGGTGGTTGGCCGGGGGAGGGGTCGGCGAAGTTTGGCGGCCGGAGGTTGTCACGCCCCAGTCCCAAAATGTCAGGAACTAGGCTACGTGTCACTGGTCAGCTGACACGTCACTAAGGGCTTAATCCACTTTGATGGACCCAAAGGGACGTGCTACGCTGTCCTAAATTACTACAAGTATAGAACAGGTAAAGCTATCTCATCCACAACAAAATGTCAGAAAACAAATGCTGAAATATATATATAACTGAGTCTGATACAGTACACAACTGGTGAGCTTACAAGCCTACTACAAAAACTGATAATAGCGCAGAAAAATCAGATAGACTAAGCAGTGTCTATCTGATCAAAACATCTCCATCTCCAGGTAGCAGCATCTAGGGTCAAGTCTACTCTGAGGGTGTCTCCTCGAGCTCCTCCTCAGTAGCACATCTGGCCTCCTGATTAGGCCCGTACACTGTGGGGTAGAAAGCCTCATCTAGATCTGGCAAGGAACCAGGTCCTCAGTGGGACGTAACAAGATACAGAAAAATGACATGCCATGTAATGTAAAAAATACTGAATAAAGAAATAAAATAAATACAGGGTACTAACCATACTAAGTGAAATGCAAGTAAAGATCCAGTAGTACGCATGGGAATGTGTGGCTAGACATACGCTGACGTAATTCACCAATCGTGGCGACTGGCTAATATAGGTGTCGTATGCCCCCGACTCAGGGAACTCTGCAATCGACCATCATTGGTACGAAGGTATAAAACATTATTGGAGGGGGTGTCCCATACGTCAACTAGTTATCTTTCCCATCCCCATGAATCTAAATGTCAAATCGTACATTTCCTAAGTTATTCTAATCCGTGATGCGGGTCACACGTACTGGTAGCTAACCAAATACGCAGCTCACATCCATATATGTAAATGCAACCATGTTGCGTGTTTCCGTGATAGGGTTTAGGAGAATATATTAGGATATTCTCTCAGCTGTTGGTGAGTCTGTAATATCATGTCAACATAACAGTTGACTGTACCCAAGGCAGTCTCAGATGGTCATGGTATATGAATTTCAGAAGCAAGAAGCATATAACAATATTTGAGAATTTAAACATTTAACTTGGCAAGGTATACTTGCCTACTCCCTGATAGTGTTGAAACCCTGATTTTACAGTCAGTTGTGAAGGTGCTGGTGACAGGGGGTCACTAGCTGTGCTAAAGTTGGCTTCTGTTAAAACAGATAGGTTTCGTGAATATCGTAGTTTGTAATATAAAGCATATATAGTATAGATATAGTATGTATATATATAGATATAATATATATATCAGTATGTATATAATATATAAAGAATAGTAAAGAAATGCAGGTATTAGTGGCAGGGTATATCCACTGCTGTTTATACAATATATTATAATAATTTATCAGGGTTTATCCTCTGATATAAATAATATAGGTAAATTGAAAGAACATGACAGAATTTAAATACATATATAAATAATATTTATCAGGGTCTATATATGACCACTGAATAAATATACAATAATTATAAATATGTATATATAATTAAGCTGTAATATCCAGCATATTATATAATATTATAATAAATTGAAATGACATTGCGATAATTGAAATAATATATATAACTATAAGCTGTATTATCCAGCATATTATATATATATATATAGATAATATATATCTATAGATATTTATATATAGTATAATTAGATAATATATATATATATAGATATATATATATATATAATAGGTGCAGGAAAATTAAAATGCAGGAAAGAAAAATAAAGAAAATGCAAGTATATATAAATATATGTATACACATATATTTATATAATTTAAAAACAGAAAATTACATATATTAATAATTATATAACATATATAAATATGTTATATATATTATAGTATACATATAAATATATATAAATACATATAATATATATATACTATAGATATATATATATACAATATTATATAATATAATATGGTAGATATACATATATACATATACATATATATGTAAAATATATATATAGATATATATATAATATATATATACAGTATAATATACTGTAAATAGTATAATACATACATATTATACATATAAATACATAGTAATATACATATATATATACATATATATATATACATATACATATATATATATGCATGTATTATAGATTATATACGTATTTTTAAATAGTATAGTATATTTATACCTTACAGGTGGCAAGGGGGGTCCCACGCGGTGCTGCCGGCGGGAGGACGGCGGCGGAGCTGGCCGGAGGCGGCCGGAGGAGCAGCAGCAGTGGCAGTGTACACTGGCAGCAGCAGCAGCAGTTGCAGTCTTGCGGGGGCTGCCGGCGGCGGAGGAGCTGACGTGGTGGCCGGGCAGGGTGAGGGAAAGGTGGAGGGAGGAGTGGCGGTCAGTTTGGTGGTGGTGGCGGAGGTCCACGACGGTGGTGGTGGCGGCTAGGGGCGGCCGGAGTTGGAGAGGGTAGTTCGGGTTGGGGTGGTCGACGGCGCTGCGGGGGCTAGGGCGGCCGGAGCAGGCGTCGTGGGGAGGTGAGGGGTGGTAGTCGGAGAGAGGAGGTCGGGGCGAAGCGGTGGGGTAGGGTGGCGGTGGTCGGCGACGGCCGGAGGCGGCGGGGAAGGTGGTTCGGGTGGAGGTGTTGCTGGGGACAGTGGGGAGAGGAGGAGGGTGCGGGGGCTGTAGCAGCCGGAGCAGGGCGGCGCCGGCGGTGGTGCTTGGCCGGAGGGAAGAGGGGAGGGTGGCGAAGGGCTGGCCGGAGTTGGGTGGCCGGCGGTGGTCGGAGATGGCCGGGGGGAAGGGTTGTAGGTTTGAATGAAGAAAACCTAGGGTTTATATAGGATTTTGCCTAATGGCATAGTTGTAAATATTTAGAAGTTCAGGGGTATTTTGGTATTTTGATATTTTTAGGATATTTTCCAGCAGAAATTTCTGGATGCTATGGTGGGTCCTACCCACCTATGGTCTAGCCAATAGGATTTGGCCACCTAGCATGCAATTTTGCATTTTAACCCCTAACTTTTCAAATATTGCATAATTGCATAAAATTGTAATTTGCGTAATTTCGCAATTTACCTGATTTTAAATACTGATTTCCCGAAATTCTAAATTGTACAAAAAATGAGGGAATTAGCTGGGGAAAAATGGTTTGGACAGTGTGGGGTGATTCTGGGCAGGTGCAGGGTCTAATATTGCAGGTGATACAGTCATCGTATTTATTATTTAATAAATACTGCGCACGGTGTTCACTAATTATTTAGAGGCTATTAGAGTCATAATTTCTCTACGGTGTCAAAACGATAATTGAAGTATAATTAGAGTAGAATATTATCGTATTTTTGGTTGGGCAATCAGGTGCCTACTGGTCCTCAAATCTCTAAGGGTACAGAGATGGGTAAAGAGCAGAAAATTAAATAGGAAATAAATACATACGTTTGTAACGATATTTGTGCGACTAAAACGAAGCATCAAACGAGGTTTCTGGAAGTTGCACAGAATACAGAAAAAGTAGTCTGACTAGTCTAGAGCAGGAATGTGAAATTTGTTTAGGGTTAACAGCTAGTGTGATGCCCTAGTCAATTGTGTAATGAACATGTGCACAATCAATATAATATATAATAAATAAAATTTTAAAAAGTTGCACTAATTCTAATTAGTCAAAATTAATCCTAATTTACTGAAATTTGGTCGAGGGAGTTTACAATCTACCCTCCTTAGAATATTTCGTCCTCGAAATAAAAACAACCATATAATGAGAATAAAAAAGGACATATGATGATTAAGAAAGATTGAATTTGAAATATTGGACATACCCTGGTTTGGAAATAGGTGGGGATAACACTGACGAATATCCTCTTCTCGTTCCCAGGTGGATTCACCTGGTGCATGATGTCTCCATGCAACACGAACGAGAGGAATAGTCTGGCCTCGCAACACTTTCTCGCTACGGTCCAGAATCTCTACAGGCTCCTCCTGATAAGATAAGCTTGGCCCGATGGTGATCTCTGAGTAGTCTAACACATGACTCGGGTCTGGAATGTACCTCCTCAGCTGAGATACGTGGAAGACGTCATGTACTCCCTCCAAAGTCTGAGGTAGAGCTAGTCTGTAAGCAACTTCTCCGACGCGATCTAGCACATCGAAGGGTCCAATGTACCTTGGACTTAGCTTCCCTCTTCCTCCAAATCTGATAGTTCCTCTAGTAGGTGAGATCTTTAAGAACACATGCTCCCCTACTTGGAACTCTAGAGGTCGGCGATGAATGTTGGCCCAGTGCTTCTGCCTGTCTTGTGCAGCTCGTAGGTGTCCCTGGATCTTCTTTACTTTCTCCACCGTACGAATAATCAGCTCTGGTCCCAAGATCTGTCTCTCGCCAACATCGCTCCAGCATACTGGGGAACGACATTTCCTTCCATATAAAGCTTCAAAGGGAGCCATTTGAATGCTCGCTTGATAGCTGTTGTTGTAGGAAAATTCCACCAGGTGTAGATGATCTTCCCATGATCCGCTGAAATCAAGCATGCAGGCTCTCAGCATATCTTCAAGTGTCTGGATGGTGCGTTCTGATTGGCCATCTGTTTGTGGGTGATACGAGGTGCTGAACTTGAGGCGGGTACCAAGACTTTCTTGCATACTTCGCCAAAAGTAAGATATAAATCTCGTATCTCTGTCAGATACTATGCTGACTGGCACTCCATGCAGACGTACTATCTCCTTCATATACATGTCCGCCAAGACTTCTGTGGATTGCCCGACTCTAAAAGGTAGAAAATGAGCAGCCTGAGTGAGTCTGTCTACAATTACCCAGACAGCATTACGACCACTAGGACTTCTTGGGAAGCCCGTAACAAAGTCCATCGTAATGTGTTCCCATTTCCACTCGGGTATTGGGAGGGGTTGAAGTAGACCGGCAGATCTCTGATGCTCAGCCTTGACTTGCTGACACACCAGACATTTGGCCACAAAGCGTGCTATCTCCCGCTTCATTCCATGCCACCAGTAATATTGCCGCAGATCTCTGTACATCTTTGTGCCTCCTGGATGTATAGAGTATACTGAGCTATGAGCTTCTGACATCAGCTCGTTACGAAGTTCTCCATTTGGAACATAAAGACGATTTCCACATCTTAGAGTCCCATCTTCGTGTATGCGACAACCGGTCTGGAGTCCAGCTTCTGTTCTTTGTCGAAGCCTCTGAAATCTTGCATCTGCTGGTAGAGCAGCTTTGATTCTTTCCACCAAGGTTGATTGCAGCTGGTAGTTTGATAAGTGACCATCAATTCCTGGCACAATGATCTCTATTCCCAACTTTGCTAGATCTCTCAGCAGATCTGGTTGGGTGATCATAAAGAATGCCGAGGGTCTTCTGCTTAGAGCATCTGCCACCATATTAGCTTTCCCTGGATGGTACTGTAGATCAATTTCGAAATCCGCCATCACTTCGAGCCATCGTCTTTGTCTCAGATTTAGGTCCTTCTGGGTGTAGACGTACTTCAAACTTTTATGATCGGTGAATATCTCCACTCTTTCGCCATATAGATAGTGTCTCCATAGCTTCAGGGCGAAGATGACTGCGGCAAGCTCCAGATCGTGAGTGGGGTAATTCTTCTCATGAGTCCTCAACTGTCTTGAGGCATAAGCTACAACTTTCCCATGTTGCATTAAGACACAACCAAATCCTTTTCCGGATGCATCGCTATATATGACGAAACCTCCGGATCCAGATGGTATAGTCAAAATGGGAGCTGTAGTCAGACGCTTCTTCAAGTCATCAAAAGCTGTCTGGCAATCTTCAGTCCATATGAACTCCTGCTCCTTGCGAGTAAGACGGGTAATCGGCTCCGCGATTCTTGCAAAGTTTTCTACGAACCTCCGGTAATATCCGGCAAGTCCTAGAAAGCTTCTCACCTCTGAGACGTTGGTCGGGGTTGGCCACGTCTCAACAGATGAGATCTTTGCTGGGTCTACCGAGATGCCTTCTCCTGTGATAACGTGTCCAAGAAATGCGACACGGTCCAGGAAGAATTCACACTTGCTCATCTTAGCATAAAGGCTCTCCCGTCTCAGTGTCTCTAATACCAACCTTAAGTGCTCTTCATGCTCCTCGTGGCTTTTTGAATACACCAGGATGTCGTCGATGAAGACTACCACGAACTGGTCCAGATATTGGTGGAAGACTCGGTTCATCAGGTTCATGAATACAGCAGGTGCATTAGTCAATCCAAACGGCATCACCAGAAATTCGTAATGACCATAACGAGTTCTGAATGCTGTCTTTGGAATGTCTTCTCTTCGTACCTTGACTTGATGGTAGCCTGATCTCAAGTCTATCTTCGAGAATACTACGGCTCCTGTTAGTTGATCGAACAGGTCGTCAATTCTCGGCAAGGGGTACTTGTTTTTGATTGTCAGAGCGTTGAGGGCTCTGTAATCAATGCACATGCGATATGTTCCGTCCTTCTTTGGTACAAACAACACTGGTGCTCCCCAGGGTGATGCACTAGGACGAACAAATCCTTTGATCTGTAGTTCCTCCAGTTGAAGCTTCAGCTCGTCAAGCTCCTTCTTCGCCAGTCGGTATACATTGGAGGATACTGGTGCAGCTCCGGGTATCAGCTCAATAATGAACTCCACTTCTCTGTCAGGCGGTAGGCCTGGCAATTCTTCTGGAAATACGTCCTCGAACTCTGCTACAATTGAGGGAAGTGCTGTCTCCATCGCCATGTAAGCTCTAGGAGTTTGGCCTACTCCTTGCTCGATGGTTCCACGGACATATTCGAACTCTGGGTGATCTGGGGGTCTAAAGATAACACTACCCTTTCGGCAGTCTAGGATAGCATTATTCTGGCTTAGCCAGTCCATGCCTAAGACAACATCGAAATTTGGCATTGGAAGTACCAAAAATCGCGCTCTTAGTCCTCTACTACAAACAACTACTGGGCAGGTTTTGATAATGTTGGTAACTGGAACAATACCTCCTCCAGTAAGTATTTTCCAACACTTGGGTAGCGGCGAAGTAGATAGTTTGTGCATGGCTACGAATCTACTGGATATGAAAGACAAAGTAGCCCCAGAATCGAATAATACAGTTGCAGGTAATGATGCAACTAAAATGGTACCTGTTATAGTTTCCCCTTCAGGTTCTTCTGCAACGGCAGCTAACGCAAAGGCTTGTCCCTGCCTTTGTCCTCCGACTTGTGGTCTGGCCTTGAACTGGGCCTCCTGAGTAGGCAAGGGTGCTCCTCGCTGATATCCTCCTGATGTGGAGGGAAGCATCTTCTGAGTTTGAGCTCCTGGCTTCTGCCCTTGCTGAGGTGCTGCATCTCTACGTTGTGGGCAGTCTTTGGCCATATGATTTCTAGCTCCACATAGCAGGCATAATCCCAGCTTCTTTCTACAGTCATTGGCAAAATGCCCCTTCTTGCCACAAAAGTGACAAATCGGGAGCTCCCTCTTCTGGTAAGGCCCCGTCGTCTGTTGCGTCTGATATTGGGGACGACGTATAGGTCCTCCTGCTCCGTGCTGATTCTTGGCCGGGAAGGTTGGATTTGAGCGTCTAGCTCCTCGGCCAATGGCTTCTTGCTCCCTGGCTTCAGTAAGAACCTCGTTGTAGGAGATTCTCGACTGCGTTGTTGTGTGCCTCTGAAGCTCTTGGTTAAGGCCATGGTGGAATCTTTTAGCCTTCTTCAGCTCGTTCGGGATCAGATCAGTACCGAAATGACTTAGTCTGCTAAACTCCGCGTCGTAGGCATCTACCGTCATGTTTCCTTGCTCTAGGTGCAGGAACTGGGAGTATAGGGCATTCTGGACTGTCTCTGGAAAGTACTTGGCGTTGAAATGCTCCAGGAATTGTTGCCAAGTTTGGTCTTTGCCGACGCTGCGCTCTATGGATTCCCACCAGTGATGGGCATTGCCAAGAAGTTGGCCCCTCACAGCGGTCATCCATAGGTCGGGAGTGAGTTGCGATCCTTCTAGCAGCATTTCGGTGTTGGAGATCCAATCGGAGATCTCTTCAGGAGTCTCGTTGCCTTTGAAATCCCTCGGGCTCATTTGACGGAAGCCTCGAACTGTGCCCGCTGGTAGGACAGGTACGGGTGTCGGAGTAGTAGTTCTCTCCAAAGCCGTCATCAACGTCTGTCGCAGAGCTTCAGTTTGCTGCCACTGAGACTGTCTCAGGGCCTCAGTTTGTTGCCACTGGTTCTGCAACATAGTCTGGAGAAACTGCAACATTTGAGTTTGACCCTCAAGTTGTGGCATCTGGATAGGCAAGGCTGGAGGTGGAGACAAAGGTGTCTCTGCATGTGGAGTTGGTGTCGTCTCCTGGCTAGAATTTTGGTGATTGGACGGAGTTCCTTGGGCACTTGGCGAAGGGTCTGTTGCTTGGTCAGCCCCATTATTCGCAAGTTTCCCGGGTATGTCCATATTTCTGAGGAAAATAGGATAATTAGAAAACACAAAGGAGATAATAAATGATATCAAGCATGATGCAATAATAAAGATTGTAAAGATGGTGTCAGTGTGGATGAGACCTAATATTTTTATCCTATTGCAGGCTTGCTGGGCATGTTATCATACCACTAGCAATAAAACTAGACCTGCATGGGCCACCACTAAAACCATGTCACGCCCCAGTCCCAAAATGTCAGGAACTAGGCTACGTGTCACTGGTCAGCTGACACGTCACTAAGGGCTTAATCCACTTTGATGGACCCAAAGGGACGTGCTACGCTGTCCTAAATTACTACAAGTATAGAACAGGTAAAGCTATCTCATCCACAACAAAATGTCAGAAAACAAATGCTGAAATATATATATAACTGAGTCTGATACAGTACACAACTGGTGAGCTTACAAGCCTACTACAAAAACTGATAATAGCGCAGAAAAATCAGATAGACTAAGCAGTGTCTATCTGATCAAAACATCTCCATCTCCAGGTAGCAGCATCTAGGGTCAAGTCTACTCTGAGGGTGTCTCCTCGAGCTCCTCCTCAGTAGCACATCTGGCCTCCTGATTAGGCCCGTACACTGTGGGGTAGAAAGCCTCATCTAGATCTGGCAAGGAACCAGGTCCTCAGTGGGACGTAACAAGATACAGAAAAATGACATGCCATGTAATGTAAAAAATACTGAATAAAGAAATAAAATAAATACAGGGTACTAACCATACTAAGTGAAATGCAAGTAAAGATCCAGTAGTACGCATGGGAATGTGTGGCTAGACATACGCTGACGTAATTCACCAATCGTGGCGACTGGCTAATATAGGTGTCGTATGCCCCCGACTCAGGGAACTCTGCAATCGACCATCATTGGTACGAAGGTATAAAACATTATTGGAGGGGGTGTCCCATACGTCAACTAGTTATCTTTCCCATCCCCATGAATCTAAATGTCAAATCGTACATTTCCTAAGTTATTCTAATCCGTGATGCGGGTCACACGTACTGGTAGCTAACCAAATACGCAGCTCACATCCATATATGTAAATGCAACCATGTTGCGTGTTTCCGTGATAGGGTTTAGGAGAATATATTAGGATATTCTCTCAGCTGTTGGTGAGTCTGTAATATCATGTCAACATAACAGTTGACTGTACCCAAGGCAGTCTCAGATGGTCATGGTATATGAATTTCAGAAGCAAGAAGCATATAACAATATTTGAGAATTTAAACATTTAACTTGGCAAGGTATACTTGCCTACTCCCTGATAGTGTTGAAACCCTGATTTTACAGTCAGTTGTGAAGGTGCTGGTGACAGGGGGTCACTAGCTGTGCTGAAGTTGGCTTCTGTTAAAACAGATAGGTTTCGTGAATATCGTAGTTTGTAATATAAAGCATATATAGTATAGATATAGTATGTATATATATAGATATAATATATATATCAGTATGTATATAATATATAAAGAATAGTAAAGAAATGCAGGTATTAGTGGCAGGGTATATCCACTGCTGTTTATACAATATATTATAATAATTTATCAGGGTTTATCCTCTGATATAAATAATATAGGTAAATTGAAAGAACATGACAGAATTTAAATACATATATAAATAATATTTATCAGGGTCTATATATGACCACTGAATAAATATACAATAATTATAAATATGTATATATAATTAAGCTGTAATATCCAGCATATTATATAATATTATAATAAATTGAAATGACATTGCGATAATTGAAATAATATATATAACTATAAGCTGTATTATCCAGCATATTATATATATATATATAGATAATATATATCTATAGATATTTATATATAGTATAATTAGATAATATATATATATATAGATATATATATATATAATAGGTGCAGGAAAATTAAAATGCAGGAAAGAAAAATAAAGAAAATGCAAGTATATATAAATATATGTATACACATATATTTATATAATTTAAAAACAGAAAATTACATATATTAATAATTATATAACATATATAAATATGTTATATATATTATAGTATACATATAAATATATATAAATACATATAATATATATATACTATAGATATATATATATACAATATTATATAATATAATATGGTAGATATACATATATACATATACATATATATGTAAAATATATATATAGATATATATATAATATATATATACAGTATAATATACTGTAAATAGTATAATACATACATATTATACATATAAATACATAGTAATATACATATATATATACATATATATATATACATATACATATATATATATGCATGTATTATAGATTATATACGTATTTTTAAATAGTATAGTATATTTATACCTTACAGGTGGCAAGGGGGGTCCCACGCGGTGCTGCCGGCGGGAGGACGGCGGCGGAGCTGGCCGGAGGCGGCCGGAGGAGCAGCAGCAGTGGCAGTGTACACTGGCAGCAGCAGCAGCAGTTGCAGTCTTGCGGGGGCTGCCGGCGGCGGAGGAGCTGACGTGGTGGCCGGGCAGGGTGAGGGAAAGGTGGAGGGAGGAGTGGCGGTCAGTTTGGTGGTGGTGGCGGAGGTCCACGACGGTGGTGGTGGCGGCTAGGGGCGGCCGGAGTTGGAGAGGGTAGTTCGGGTTGGGGTGGTCGACGGCGCTGCGGGGGCTAGGGCGGCCGGAGCAGGCGTCGTGGGGAGGTGAGGGGTGGTAGTCGGAGAGAGGAGGTCGGGGCGAAGCGGTGGGGTAGGGTGGCGGTGGTCGGCGACGGCCGGAGGCGGCGGGGAAGGTGGTTCGGGTGGAGGTGTTGCTGGGGACAGTGGGGAGAGGAGGAGGGTGCGGGGGCTGTAGCAGCCGGAGCAGGGCGGCGCCGGCGGTGGTGCTTGGCCGGAGGGAAGAGGGGAGGGTGGCGAAGGGCTGGCCGGAGTTGGGTGGCCGGCGGTGGTCGGAGATGGCCGGGGGGAAGGGTTGTAGGTTTGAATGAAGAAAACCTAGGGTTTATATAGGATTTTGCCTAATGGCATAGTTGTAAATATTTAGAAGTTCAGGGGTATTTTGGTATTTTGATATTTTTAGGATATTTTCCAGCAGAAATTTCTGGATGCTATGGTGGGTCCTATCCACCTATGGTCTAGCCAATAGGATTTGGCCACCTAGCATGCAATTTTGCATTTTAACCCCTAACTTTTCAAATATTGCATAATTGCATAAAATTGTAATTTGCGTAATTTCGCAATTTACCTGATTTTAAATACTGATTTCCCGAAATTCTAAATTGTACAAAAAATGAGGGAATTAGCTGGGGAAAAATGGTTTGGACAGTGTGGGGTGATTCTGGGCAGGTGCAGGGTCTAATATTGCAGGTGATACAGTCATCGTATTTATTATTTAATAAATACTGCGCACGGTGTTCACTAATTATTTAGAGGCTATTAGAGTCATAATTTCTCTACGGTGTCAAAACGATAATTGAAGTATAATTAGAGTAGAATATTATCGTATTTTTGGTTGGGCAATCAGGTGCCTACTGGTCCTCAAATCTCTAAGGGTACAGAGATGGGTAAAGAGCAGAAAATTAAATAGGAAATAAATACATACGTTTGTAACGATATTTGTGCGACTAAAACGAAGCATCAAACGAGGTTTCTGGAAGTTGCACAGAATACAGAAAAAGTAGTCTGACTAGTCTAGAGCAGGAATGTGAAATTTGTTTAGGGTTAACAGCTAGTGTGATGCCCTAGTCAATTGTGTAATGAACATGTGCACAATCAATATAATATATAATAAATAAAATTTTAAAAAGTTGCACTAATTCTAATTAGTCAAAATTAATCCTAATTTACTGAAATTTGGTCGAGGGAGTTTACAGAGGTTCAGCGGTGGCGGAGTTCTAGTTGGTCGGGTGGTCGGCTGCTAGTGCGGGGGGGGGGAATGGATCGGGTTGAGGACGACGGGGAGGGAGGCGGCTGTGGGCGGAGCCGTGGTCGGGGGTGGTGGTGGTAGGTAGGGGGAAGGTCGTCGAAGGGGACTGGGTCGGTGCGGGGGTCGCCGGACGCGGTGGCTGGCCGGGAGGAGGCGGCGGGTGGTCGGGTTGGGGTTGAGCTCGGGCTGGAGGTTTAGGGAGAAATAGGGTTTGAGTTGGTTTTCTTGGGTTGTGTGCCCTCTTTAATGATGTAACATGTTGTTTATGTAGGTGAGAGAGTGGGGGGGGGGCTGCCTAGGGATTAGGGCCGGCTGGACATTGTTTTTGGGGAGTTGGGGATGTCCATCATGGTGAGGGGAGGGCTAGGAATTGAGCAATTTGAATGGAGGGTCATGATGTGCCCTCCATAAAGGGGTACAAGTACACTAAAAATGGGGGAAAATGCATGGTGAATGGTTAGGGAATGAAATTCCTTTCTCCATGAGGTTGGGCCAATGAGAGGGGGGCACCTCATTGCAATTTTGTACAAAGGCCCCTGATTAAATTAGAAATTGCACAGATTCTGAAATTGGGGATTTGATGTAAACAAACACCATGTTTGGTGTTCTACATTGGGCTATGATGGTGTATGGTGTTTTTTATGAGGCTTGTGGGTGTGGGTGTGGGTTTGGGTTGGAGTTGGGTCTAAATTAATTGAGGTTAGGTCACCACATTAATTAATTCATAATTAATGTACCGGGTGTCTCTAATTTAATTTAACAAAAATCGGGGGTCTAAATTGGGTTGGACAAGGGTCATTAGTGTAGTAGGCTCAGTGTACAATAATGTCATGATCTGGGTTGGTCAAATCGGATCGAGATTCGGTCTCAATTTCGATTGGAACGGACAACGAACGTAATTTTGCAATTTATTTAAATTGCGTACGGACGTTTGTAACGACTTTTGTGCAACTAAAATCAGGCACGAAAATCAGTATTCGGGGTTTGTTCTAGGCTTAATATGATAGGTTAGTATGTCTAGGCCAGGTATATGGAAATTATTTTAGGGTAACAGCTAGGGTAGTATCCAAAAGTAACAAATCATTGTACAGGTATTATAACACTATATAATAATCTTAATTATATCTAGTTAACCCTAATTAGGCTATTTAAGTTAATTTACCCTAATTTCTGTTCGAGGGGGTTTACAGTTAGAGTATTACTCATTCCATCATAACTAGATAATATGTTTAGGTGATGGTATTGAAAACTGGTACTCTACCCATTATGGGCCCTAGGATGTTGTAGTAGCAGAGTTAGATCCTGTTGCTCAGAAGGAGCATAAAGTAATTTTTTGGGAGTCTTAGATCAGAGTTATCTGGTTATCTTATTTCCTATTCTAGTATTTTGAGATCTGATTTGTCTCAAAATTATATTAGATTTTTGGACTTGTGATATTTGGATTTAGAACTCTATTATAGACTATATACTTGGTTATGACTCTTGATTCTCTTCCTTAGAAATGCGAGTGAGTATTATATTATTTCATTTTTCCCTCTCTTAAAGGAATTAAATATTTCTGTGTAAGATTGTGGGATATATTATGATAGTCTAGACACGTTCTACCGTCGATACTGCGACATAGGCTGGACATACCGACGTACTCGTGCGTGATTATCCGGGTGCAGTTCATGACAAAGACCAAAAAGAAAAAAAGAGATTGGAAAGGAAATCAATAAAAGGAAGAGGACTTTGGTGGAGCCGGTCAAAGGGAGTTCTATCCCCGTGAGCTCGGTTGAAAATAGTTCCCTTTCTAGAGAGTTTGCCAGCGTTGTTGCGAGTGACCCTTGAACTTTGGAGAGGGGTGACTCCTTAGCAGATTATGTATCAGATGGGTTAGGGACGGTTCAATTTGGATTTCTAACATATAAATTGGTAGGAAAAGTGAATTTACCTATTGCGAGTTGGATCCCAATAAAATGTCACAAAATTGGACATAATCAGGGTAAATTGGACACGATCCTCCTAGCTTGGCTCCTCTCCAATAATCCTCCTTATGCCCCAATGATCTAAGCCTCCATGGAATTGAGAATGAGAGAAAATTGAGTGGTTTGGAGTGGGAATTGATAGGAGTTAAAAGTTGCTTGGGGAAGAAAAAAGCTTGGAGGAGAAAAAGGAGTAAATTAGTAGAAAATGAATTGAAACTCCTCCTATTAGGGCCGACCACATATTATGGTGGTTGAGGGTTATTTCAATGACAAGTTTGCCCCTCCACTCTCTCATTTGGTTTTTAGATCTAATATAAATGAAATCTTTTTAGTTAGGAAGGATTCTAATTAGTTATGGGAGGGTATCTAACTATTCTAGAAGAGATTATTATATCCATGATAACTAATACTAATTAATTTTAATTAACCACTTAATTAACTATAACTATATAATTAGCAACCACTAGAAAAATGATAATATATATATTTTTTGATATTTGGTGGTTACAATCATATTCCCCTTAAAATAATTTTATGCTCAAAATTAAAAGAATTACTAGGCTAGAATGATTGATTGATCTTACAAGAGATGGCAACCTATACTATTAAAAACTTTAACAAGAACCCTTACTACCCGGGAAGAAAATATGAAGAAGGAAAGGATATATATATATAGCTCGAGATAAGAATGTTCTTATGGAGTCATGGCTTTTCCTTGAATTCTCTAAAAAGTTAAGAAAGAAACTAGATCATCAAGAGATTATATGTTACCTCTCAAGGTAAACAGAGTATAGAAAATCCTTCATATCATGAAGAATATAACAAAGACAAGAAAGATTGGAGATAACTAGAGAATATAATCAACTATAATAGCTCAAAAAGTGTTTCCTATATATTCTCCAGAATATGAACAAGAAGCCTATAAACATCCTTATCTTAGGTTCTAGGAGAAGGAACAAGAAGTACTTAGATGGAGCCTCCTAGAGATGTGATCATTTTCTATGTTTAGAGATACCCCATACCTATATTTGATACTTACAACAAGTATTCACTAAGAATCAACCTAAAAATAATACTTATCATAATGGATTACTACTTCTAGTATTAGTGATACACTATAGCTCTAGGACATGAGCACACTTAAGCCACTGACTCACACTGCCTAGAATACAATACTAATATTCTAGGGTACTCTTCTTACTGGTAGTTAAAAGATACTCTACTAAACACTCAGATTTCTATATATCTCTGTGACACACAAGAACACATTCACTACTATGCCAATACTTATTCTAGCTCACTCTCTAACACACATACAGTCTAATATTTGTCACAGTTCCTACAAACACAGGAATATTGCTTAACCACTCCACTGTAGATGAACACCTATATACACTCACACTCATGACTAGTGCACACACACAAGATGCACCTCTACATATCTAATATACAAACCTGGGATACACACTAGCTCTGCACCTATTGAACACAAGATACTAGTGTTTGTGGTGGAAAACGAAAGAATGAAAGATGTATTCAATATGGGGTTTACACAGAACCCGCCTTCTTTGGTTTACAAACAAACTTGTATAATATAATCCTATACGAGGATGTGGGAGTACAATTTATTTAATCTGGGTATAAATTGCTATAGGTGTCTGATCTGCAGTCGATCACTTTAGCCCTTGGACCACACGATGGTGAAGAAGCGCCGTAGAAGACAGGAAGCAGCCTCGGGGGTTGCAGAAAAGGGTGGATGCACGATGCCCAGGTCGCCGATCCCTATCCTTTGCCCGAGCTCCGGGTTCCTCTCTCTCTCTCTCTCTCTCGATCTCCTCTCTCCTTGCTCGATCTTCAATTGTCCGACCTCTTCTTTGAGTCTTCAATTGTTCGATCTTTTAATTTGTCGACCTTTTTTCCCCATTGAAAGGGGTCTCTATTTATAGAGTTTTTGTGACAGTGACCATTCAGTTGGTGTAAAAACCGAGGAGCGGACAACACAACACCCTTTTACACGACGGTTAAAGTAACCAATGCCTGCGTATGGATGATCTTTTGAATGAGCGTGTGACGCGGGTCCAACTAAGGGACACAACGCGTTCAATTGCTACGAAGTTCACGGCATAAAAGCCACGTAGGTAGGTATCCCCCGTGTAGAAGAGGTGGGCGTAAAAGCCGATGTCTGTCATCGTGGCATAGAAGCCAAGTAGGCATAGAAGCCGGGTGGGCGTAGAAGCCCGGTAGGCATAGAAGCCGAGCAGGCATAGAAGTCGAACCGGCATAGAAGCCGAACAGGCATAGAAGCCGAGCAGGCATAAAAGCCGAATGGTCGTAGAGACTGAGTGGGCGTTGAAGCCGAACGGGCGTTGAAGCCGAATAGGCACAGATCCTGGGCATAGAAGCCGCTGCGTACCGTGCCAAAATGCTGATGTGGACGTCTTTAGCCGGAATCACGACTTTTGAAGATATAATCAAATCCCTTGCATTAAATGCAGAGATCCGCCATTATTCTGTGCATTAAATACGGAGGCGTGTTTTTGAAGGCCTGCAGCTCTCCTGTGTGTTCGTCGCAGAGACGTGCCTCGAGAAGACTGTTACCACCTTGTCTGCCAATCGCAGAGACGTGCCTCAAGCCCTGCGCAACGTGTAGCTTTTGACGTGGCAGGCGGTTTGTCCGCTGTGGAGCGTAAACAGCTCACGTCTGCCCGTGTAAAACAAGGCGATATTTTCCCTTGCACACGAAAGAGCGGTTTATGCTGAGGGGACCTCAGTGAGCGACGGTTTGGTGATATTTTAACCAAATCCTCTGCATTAAATGCAGAGATCTGCCATTATACTGTGGAGCGCATCCCGAGGGTTCTGCCACTGTTTTCAGCCGTCGTCTGGGTAGCCGTGCATCACTTTTTGTCAGAAGTCAGGGGTCAGATTCACTGCGTGACTTGACAGGTTTGTTTCGGGGAAGACAAAGCGTCCCTCGTACGCTTTAAGCTGCTTTGAGAGCGGCTGAGTTTTACGCCATGGAGGCGATAAAGAACCCTCTTTTATGCTGGGGCGGCCTGGACGTACCGTACTTACGCGGATGGTCCTTTGAGCTCATATTTCACGTTGTATTTGGCGGAAGATCTCTGTTGCATGTTCGACGGCTCTGGAGGCCTCTGCTTACGCTGCTCTGTATTTAAGATGCCGCGTAGATCCTCCCAGCGTATTTTTCATGCTTCTACAAGACCCTCTTCAAAGCTTTTAAATTCATCAGAATTTGAAACGCTTTGAATGAAGCATGAATGGCCCCTCGTAACTCGAAACATTTCTGAGTGGAGCGTTGAAACGGTCAACTTTTGATACGTTCTTTCAGGTCGGTCTTGATGGCGAATTTATTGGGGGTAGGTGTGACCTCGCTTGCCTATAAAAGGGCTGAGGAGTTAACCTGTTTTTTCCCACATTTCCTTTCACCATGCTGAGATGATCACCGGAGTTCGTCTGATCGACCTGAGGAAGAAGAAGACCATGTTCTTCCAGCATGTAAGGAGCCGAAAAAGATGGCGTCTTCGAGCAAATGTCCATTGCAACGATGGATCATGGAAGGATATCTTAGCCTCCCTTGCTCGGGATAATCAACAACTTTATGCGGCATCTCACTCGGAGAGTGGGGAGGGGTCACTTTTGACCAGGCCGCTTGCAAGTGGCGCCTCCTCTCGTTACCTTTGGTGACGAGAGGCAGACAGACCGGCCAGAGTGGCGGTGGTCTGTAGGAAAGCAGAGTTACCCTGCTTCGGAGGATGGGTCATCTGCCCAGTTGTGTATCCTCCTGCCACCGATCATCTTCTTAGAAGAAGAGGAAGACCTTTGTAGAGGGGATTTCCCTCATATGTAATCACGAAAATAAAGAAAACCCCTGTTGACAGGATTTTCCTCATATGTAATCGTGATTTTAACTTTTAATAAAGTCGTCTTTCTTCTCCGCATATGATCGTCTTTGCCATATGTTGCTGTGAAGTCTGAATATGTGTAGCTTTGACACGTCTGATTCTTTACGCTGACTCTGATAGAAAGAGTACTAGGCCCTGTCCATAGAACGCTGTTGAGCATTTTAAACATTTAGAACTGTCCTGTTGCTAGGACTGAGGGACCGCGTAGAGTTTTTCTGATGAACAGAACTTTTTGTTCAGACTTCGTCTTCAAGAATGATCTCTCAAAAAATCCCTTGGAACAGGGTCGAGGCTTTGGCCGTCAAAAACTGAATTGCCCTCTTGATAGACGAGATGTTCAGACTGAAGTCTGGATGAACCTCCAATTTTGACCCGAGGAGAGTAATTTCTCAATGTTTGAACTCTGCATGCTTCGGGTACTTGGGATGCTTTGGGTCAAGAACGAGTATCTTCTGTGTGAACTCTTTGTAATTGACCGCTTGGAGAACTCGTCCGGATACACGGAAAGTCAGAGATCCGTAGTATAGATGAGCTGGGAATCCTGAGTTCGTAGCTTATTGAGCGTAGAAAGCCACCGAGCGTGAGACCGTGGGTTTGTATCTGCTAAGCGTGAAGTCGTAGGTTTGTAGCCTCTCGAGCATGGAAGCTACTGAGCACAAAAGGCATCCGGGCATAAAACTATAGACTTGTAGCTGGCGAGCGTAAAACCGTAGATCCGTTGCTGTCGAGCATAGAAAGCCCCTTAGCGTAGAACTGTAGATTCGTAGCCTGTTTAGAGAAAGAAATCTTCGAGCGTAGGGTCTGTGGACCTGTTGCTTCCGAACATAAACTAAACGCCGTCGAGCGTGAGATCGTAGGTTTGGTAACTGCTGAGCGTGAAGTCGTAGGTTTGTAGCCTCTCGAGCATGAAAGCTACTGAGCACAAAAAGGCATCCGGACGTAAAACCATAGACTTGTAGCTTACGAGCGTAAAACCGTAGATCTGTTGCTGTCGAGCGTAGAAAGCTCTTTAGCGTAGAACCACGAACCTGCTTTGCACGAAAAACTCTTCGAATTTGCTGACTGTCCGTCTTCCGAGAGTAGTGGGCTGACGTAGCATCCAATCATAACCAACTATTAATTGCGAGATTTGGTTAGGGTCTCGAGGAATCCGTCCGAGGATTCGAGGAGTCGATCCGACCCCTATATATATCTCGAGCTTTGGAGAGAAAACTTTTTATTCGTCTGCTGCGAAAGAGAGTCTTCGTTTGTTCGAGTTTTTCTTCGTTGCTTCTCCGAGCACTCAGAGTTTTCAGAAATGGCGCCGAAGCAAACCTCCTCCGCTAAGGGAAAGAGTGTAGGTTCTTCTTCCCATTCTTCCACCCCGGCGAGGGAGTCTTCGGTTGGGCAAGGCGAACTTCATCCTGAGCAAAGTATCCCGCCGACGAGCAGCGCTCCTGGCCTTAGAGGTAGAGCCCTTTTGGATGACATAGAATGACAAAAAATCCTTCGCACACGTTGAACGTGACCGCGCTAGGTCGTCTTCTGTGCTGATAGCCTCTTTGAGGAAGATGATGCACGGAGACATTTTCATCTTTTACGCTCACATTTCTAATGTGCCAGCGTAAGGGCTCCATCGTTTTCCCAGTTCTGGGCGTAACAGCTCCGACTGTCGAAAACGTGGTGTATACTATAAAATTTTTTAGTTTTACGTCTGGGGGCGGAGCCTCCGGCATAATAACTAGAATTTTTGGTAGCCCGGCGTAAAGCACGGATCGTATGCTGCCAGTTACGTCTCTGGATGAGACTTCCTGCGTAAAATGGCCAAATTTGTACAGTCTTGGCGTAAAGCGCAGACTGTCGTTTCTCAGTCCTCATGCTACAAGATTTCTAATAAATGTTTTTCTCGCGCTTTTGCAGTTAATTTGGGTGAGTCTCCCCTGGCTGAGGTGATGGGTTCTGCCGCCGAGATGCTGCATTCGAACTATCTGGAGGATCTGTCCCATGTGGCATTTCCTATCTCCGGATCCCAATATCCTGAGGGAAGGAAGATTTTGATATCGACCCAGGGCGAGCGGACGCTGCTGGATATGATTAACGGGGAGCCCCTGACGTATATAGACGGGGAGCAGTACATAAAGCCAGCTTTTCTCTTTGGGGTATGATCGATAAACGGTCCCAAACGAAGCCTAAGAGAGAACCTTGGGTATTTCCTGCCGGGAACCTGGTTTTGTACCTGCCGACGATGCCGAGGGATTATCCTATCTCGGCCTTCTTCCATGCGACACACCGTAGGAGGATGTTGTGGAACCTGACGTCCGATCTTCACGGTAAACCGGGGAAGATCTTTCATTTGAAAGGAGCTGACCAGGGGTCATTTGTCAGTCGTCCTTCTGGCCTTGTGACGTCGTTCAGGGGACTGAGCCTGGGCAGTGCTCCGAGCGAGGACAGTCTAGTGATCCAGCCGGTCCAGTTGCCGACTTTCTGCAACGACTTTATGGGGCGAGGGGGAGTATATCCCAAGGAGAATCCTCGATGCAACGGGTGGATCACTCCAACAAACCGTCGATGGGCCTGCCTTGTTGACTGGGCCTTGAAGCACTGTCAGAGAGAGCTGGAGTGCATTGGGCTATATGCCGCTGTGAGTGCGACCAGTGTTGGGTTGCCCGCTAACCCTAACCTGTACTTGGCACTGATGGAGCGATACATTTCGCTCACTGGGACTTTTGCCACTCCGCTGGGGGAGTTGGGATTGGCCCTCCATGAGATGGCAGCGATCTCGAGGCTGCCGATGGGGGATACCCCATATGAAGAGTACGTCCCCACCAATCGGGAGTTGGGGGATTCGGACCCTCGGGTAGTAAAGGTGTATCAGGAGCTGATGTGCCACTACTTCGCATGCACGGCCTTTTATGACGAGCCTTCTGATTTGGCCCATACTACCAAGTGGACGTTCTACCTCTTCTTCCACCGGGCCAGGGCCGCCAAGCCGGAGAAAGTCACGGGGGGCAAGGATGAGCCCATAAATTGTTTGGGCGTGCTTAGTGCCCAGGTCGTCGAGGCTCTTATGGATGACGCCAAGGCTTCGGACCAGATTCTTGACGACGGGGTAGGAAAGTATCCCGAAGGCACTAAGGCCTATAGCTACTTGAGGCATTGTCGGAGACCTCTGTCCAAGGAAGCCCAGCTGGCCGGTTTCATCTCCATATGGCTGCGTCGAGTAGTGGTGCCCGGTACTGCATCTGCAGACCGTATTCACCGAAACATCCTGTGGCCCGCGGTGCGTCTGGTGTTTGGGGCAAGACTGGGCCTGCTCCCTGCTATGGTGTGCCGTATACAGGCTGGCCTGAGGGCCATGACTGACGGGCTGCTCGCCGATGAGACTCGGCGTGAAAGCTTTCCTCGGGTGGAATTACCATACCTGTATTTGATGGGATGGTTAATTCTGCACAACCCTCGGGTGATATCCCCTGGCTCCGGTAGTAGCCCGGGGGGTAGCTTCCTGCTGAATTATAAGGACTGTCCCTGGAATGTGAACACAGTTTTAGACTGTAGGCTGACACTGGGCCTCAGTCATGGCTGGAAGCTCCTTTGCATTGCTCCCCCAGTATATCGTAATCAATCGGGGATCAGGCTGGAGGATTTAGGTGGAGAGAAGATTAATCTTTCTCCGGAGGCCTTCAAGTGGTTGATCTATATCAGGCCTTCCCACTTGTTGTATAGAAGTGAAGATCATTGCTTCCTCGAGCCTTACTTGCCTAGTCGGTTCGCAAGGCAATTTGGGTACGACCAGTTGCACGTGGGCAATGCCGTTACCAGCTTCAGGTCCAGGGGCGGCCTCATCGATGGAGCCAGAGGATGGCGATACTTCATCATGGGATGCACTGGAGCAATCTTTACCGTGCCGGTCGTCACACCCTCCACGGAGCTGCGCATCCTACATTCGTATGCCTAGTTCTACGTGGCGGTTAACACCTTCCACCGTAATTTTGATATGCGTGGGAGTTTTAGGGTGCCGCCTTCCACGCCCGGGGGAAGAGTCGAAGTCCCTTCAGTTTTTCCTAACGAGGGTGAGGAGTTCGCTACTCCTGATGAGCCGTTGGTGACGGTGCCGAGGTGTGAAGTGCCTCTGCCTGCGGGGGCTTTGGTAGTCTCTGGGAAGCGAAGGGCCGCTGCTCCCAAGGAGATTTCTCCTCGCAAGAGGAAGAGGACGGTCAATCGTTCTCTTCGAATCCCTGGCATCGAGGCTCCCAGAGAGGAACCTGCTGTTTCGCCTGTCGAGGATGTTTCCCTGATCGGGGGTTCCTCGCCTTCTAGGGAGGGACCCTCAATTTCGGCTGGCGGTGCTGTGGCATTCCGTCTTGAGGATGTCATCGCCGCTACTGCCTCCGGTAGTGGTACGAGATTGTCGGTGTGGCCGAGGCAGATGGGAGAATCTTTCCTTAGACCAGCAACGGATGAAACCCCTGCCGTATCCGTGAGTATGCCTGGCGAGGTCCCAACTGACGAACCTCGACCGCGCCTTGGTGGAGGCTTAGTAGAGCTCCTAGCGATGTCGGTTGGCCCACCCCCTTCTCCAGGTATGACAGTTCACATTACGTCATTAAGGCGTGATTTAGCTACCTCGACTGCAGATGCGTCGTATATACCGCTGGCCACAGGTAAATGTCATCTTTATGTCTTTTTTTTAGAAAGAGTACCATTATATTGATATCAACTCTCTTGTCCTTTTCCCAGGGGATGGCGTCCACGGGGAATATAGCTTTGAAGTGCCTTCTGGCTCTGATCCGGCTCTTGGCGATGATACGGAGGCATTTGATCTTGAGGAGGAAATATCTTCGGGGGCCGGTTCGCCTATTGGAGAGGCTTCGATATCCCAAGAAGAAGAAGAGCCTGTCATTGTGACTACTTCGGTTAACGTGCCTCTTTTGGTCGCACCACCTGTCGAGGCGACGGTTGTGACCACTTCGTCCGCAATCGTTCCTGGAGGGGGATTTGCCAATGCCGCGGCCACTCCTGGGGCCCAATCGGATTTAACTGCGCTGACCGAGCAATATACCCGTGTCTTCTATGCTACTTTGAAAGCGCTGATACCGATGGTGCTGAAGGGGAATCTGGATCTTGAGCGCCTGAAGAAGTCCTCTCGGATTTCGATAGAGGCGATCCGGGATTTTGACGGCACCGGGATAGCTGATGCCCTGGAGGCGATGGTTAATGGTTTGGAGCAACCCATTAACGAATATCTGTAGCTAACTCGGGGCGATATTGAAGCTGAGGTCCAGTCCAGATATGACTTCATGACTGCGTAGTTTGCCAAACGGATGGAGAGCTTAGATAAACTCGCTCAAACACGTCAGTTGGAGATGGACGAAAGAAAGACCGTCGAGGAGGAGGCCCTTGCCCTTCAACTGAAGTGCCAGTCCGAGCATGAAGGGAACGTAGTGAGGGCTCGCAAGTTGAAAGAGGAGCTCGCTCAGGTAGAGGAGTGGGCTTCCCAGTCGTTGGCGGGTCTAGACATAGCGACCGCTCGATTGAGTGCAGCGCGACGGGACATGGATCGTGCAGAAGCTGCCCGCACGGGTGTTCGTCGGGCGAGGGCCGAATTGTCCCTCAGGGGAGACAACGAAGCACGGCTGGAGCAGGCCCGCACCGATACCTTGGCCTGTAGGGATGAGAGGATAGCCGTACTGGCACGGCAGATTCATGATCTGACTGCTCCACCGCAATGATGTATCCTCTTTTTTTTTCTTGCCAGTGTAATTCTGCTCTTTCTTGGGAATAAAGCGAACTCTTTTCTGACTTTGTGGACCCATCATTTCGGAATATAAATAACAGGTTCGGGCGAGAGTGATATCAGAGGTAGTATGGACGTGATAAACTCTCAGGAAACTCTAGCAGGACATATTTATTCAGAGGTCATACGGACATGATAGAATATGCTCTGACTAAGGTTTGTTGGTAAGATACTATCAGAGGTGATATGGACATGATAGGCTCTCAAGAAACTTCAGCAGGACACATTTATTCAGAGGTCATACGGACATGATAGAATATGCTTTGGCTAAGGTTTGTTCTGGAAGTAGTTTTGTCAGAATTGAGGTTTCTGCTATATTCTACCCGAGCAGAGGAGATTAAGCATAGTACCTTTTTTAGGATTTTGCCGTTGATAGGAGCCATTAACAGGTCTCCATTAGGCTGGGCTAACCTGTAAGCGCCATTTGAGAACGTTGTCTCGACCACATAAGGACCCTCCCATTTGGGCTGGAATTTGCCTTTACTCCTGTGGGTAAGAATTATCGGCCTTCTTACGGCTAGAACTAGCTCGCCGACTCTGAACACTCTTTCCTTTACTTTATGATTGAAAGCTCTGGAAATACGTGCTTGGTAGAGTGCGATGCGCTGCTGAGCTTGGAGGCATTTCTCGTCTAATCCTTCTAGATCCTGAAGTCTTAAAAGGTCGTTCTTCTCTTGAGTCAGCTCGTTAGCCACGGCTATTCTGAGTGACGGGATCTGGACTTCAATGGGAAGAACTGCTTCGCTCCCGTAGACCAGTGAGAATGGAGTACAACCTGTCGGTGTTCGTACCGTTGTGCGATATGCCCAGAGGCATTCGCCCAGTCTCTCATTCCAATCTCTCTTGTTTGAAGAGATGAACTTCTTCAAGAGTCTGATAATGGTTTTGTTGAAAGCTTCCGCCAAACCATTAGCAGCTGGATAATATGCCGTAGAGGCAATATTATGTATCCGATTTTTATCGCAAAATCGATGAAACGCTTGACTGATGAACTGAGGCCCATTGTCGTGAATTATCCTCCGAGGTACCCCGAAGCGATAGATGACATGATGCTTGATGAAGCTGATCACATTAGACGCTTTTACCTCTGCGAGAGGGATTGTCTCTGCCCACTTGGAGAAGTAATCCGTGATGGCCAGTATGAACTGGTGACCCCTGGAAGAAGACGGGTGGATAGGACCAATGACATCCATACCCCATGCTTCGAAAGGCCAGGATGCAACCATAGGATGTAGATATTCAGATGGTTGATGTATAAACTCCGCATGGACCTGACAGGCCTTGCATTATTTTGCATAGCTGATCGCGTCTGTGATCATAGTGGGCCAGTAGTAGCCCATTCCCCTGATACGATCCTGTAGCTTAGGACCGGGTTGATGCGCTCCGCATATGCCGTCGTGAGCTTCATGGATGATCATCTGTGCCTCGTCGTCAGAGAGGCATCTTAATAGCAGTCCGTCATAGGTCCGACGATATAGGCATTGTGAAGATGCATCGAAGTAGAAGCGTAAGGACCGCCTCTTGACGGATACTGCTTCTTTAGGGTCTTCCGGCAAGATCCCGTATGCCACGAAATCTATGAAAGGACTCTTCCAATCTCGTCCGGGAGGATTGGCGTATGCAGCGTAGCTGCGTTCTATGTGAGAGTTATTTTTCACACAGAATAAATCTCTGTTAAGAAGGATTACCGAGTCCTGCCTTCTTATAGGAGTAGCCAGATCTGCGGCTAGACTGGCTAGGGCATCAGCTTCAAGATTCAGGGATCGAGGTACATGCTCCAGGAAGAACCCTTTGAATGTCACGGCTATCTCGACCGTTGCTTGGTGATAGGGGATGAGGTCTGGATTCCGGACTTCATATATTCCTCTGACTTGATTGACGATAAGCAGGGAATCATCGAAAGCTTCCAGGGATTCGACCCCCAGCTCTTTAGCGACTTGGAGCCCGATTAAAAGAGTGTTATACTCTGCCACGTTGTTGGAGCAGGGCTCGTTGAGAGAGTATGCCCGGTAGATGACGAGTTTGTCGGGAGTAACTAGGACGATCCCTACTCCTGAGACCACACTTCCCCTAGGACCGGTTCTGGAGGCACCATCAAAGAATAGTTGCCATGCGTCACTCTCTGTCGCGGAATTACATTCTGCGACTTCGTCAGGGATGTCCTCGTACAATATGGAGGTCTCCGAGATTGGATGAGCAGCTAGGAAGTCGACCAATGCTTGGCCTTTGATGGACTTCTGAGGGACGTACACCATGTTATATGGTGTTAACAGCATCGCCCACGTTGCGAGTCGGGAATTAAGAGCACTTGGCTTGCTCATTAGTACTCGAAGAGGGTTGATCCTGGAGATGATATGGATAGTCTGGCCGATGACATAGTACCGCGTCTTCTGGATAGCGAACATCAGAGCCAAGCATTCTTTCTCCACCGGGTTGTACCGGTGTTCGGCTCCGACCATCATTCTACTTAGATAGTAGATAGCCTGTTCATGCCCTACATCGTTCTTCTACGCAAGAAGAGCTCCCAGGGAATGGTCCATTGCTCGAACGTATATGAAGAATGGTCTTCCTACGACGGGGGGCATCAGAACTGGTGGATGAGTGAGGTAGCGTTTGATATCGTTAAACGCTTGTTGACAGGCTTCGTCCCATACGAAGGATACACCTTTCTTCATGAGGCGAGAAAAAGGCTGACATCTTCCGGAGAGGTTGGATATGAATCTCCGGATGTAAGCCAGACGATCTTGAAATCCCCTAAGTTCCCTCAGATTGCGAGACGACCGCATTTCTACGATGGCTTGGACTTTCTCAGGGTCCACTTGGATGCCTTTGGCGGTAATGACAAATCCCAGGAATTTGCCGCTAGATACACCCAGAAAGGACTTCGTAGGATTCATCTTGAGTTAATGTTGGCGCATTAACTCGAACACCGACCTTAAGTCTCGAATGTGATCGTCCTTGAGGCGACTTTTGATAGCTATGTCATCTACGTAGTATTCCACCGTTTTGCGTAAATGCTCATGGAATATGTTACTCATAGCTCGTTGGTATGTTGCCCCGGCATTTTTTAATCCGAAGGGCATTATTGTATAGCAATATACCCCCAGTGGTGTTCGAAAGGCGGTATGCTTCTCGTCTCCAGGATGCATCTTGATCTGATTGTACCCCGAGAATCTGTCCATGAAAGACATGCGTTCAAAACCGCAGGTGTTGTCGATCATGATGTCTGTGATGGGAAGAGGGAACTCATCTTTGGGGCAGGCCGCATTCAGATCCCGGTAATCGATGTAGATACGTATTTTCCCTTTTTTTTTCACGACTGGGACAATGTTGGCGACCCAGTCGGGATGTTGTTCCTCCCGAATAAAACCGCAGGCTATCAACTTTTTGACTTCGGCTTCAATGGCGTCCATCATATCCGGGCGGAACCGGCGCTGGTGTTGCTTCACCGGCTTTGAATCGGGTGATATGTTGAGTTTGTGGGTAGCCATCTCTGGATCAAGTCCTGGCATATCCTCATAATTCCATGCGAAAACGTCGATGTATTCTTTTATCAGTTGAATAACTTCTTCCCTTTCGGCTGGGGAAAGATTGTCACTGATAAATATTGGCCTCGGTGAGAGTTCATCTCCAACGTCGATCTGGATAACTTTATCTTCAGTGGGAGGTTCTCTCTGCTCGAAGCAGAACTCCCATTGTGTATCCATCTGTTGAGCCCAAGAGTCATTTTCGAATGGCTCAGACTCTGGCTCGTTCGCTCCGGAGGGATCTTTCATTACCATATTTACTGATAATGTCCGTTCGAGAGCGTCCGGTGAGTCGGGGGGTGACGAGCCGTCTTGATAGGAGGAAAGGACATTCTCACCTGATTTGGAGGAGGCGATATACCCTAACCCACAACGGGTCTGTTGATAGCGGGGATTGCCGAACAGTGGCGTTCGTCTGCCCTTCCCGTAGTTGAGGCCTGGCTTCCGCTCCAAGTCGTAGCCCATGCTTTGCATGATCCTCAATGCCTGTGGGCTGTATTGGTGTACCTGTATTTTCTCAGTATCGTTATCGAGAGGATCCTCTTGGACTGTCGGTTGATTGCGCATGCGGCCGAAGACTATTGTACGCTGGTTGCCGCAGGTAGACGAGACGAGGAAGATAGAGTCCTCTTGTGGTCCGTATGCCGCGACGATATTGGATGATGATGTCACCTCCCATATGTACGGGTGATAGGAATCCATAGCTGCCAAGAATTTTTGTGCTATAGGTTCTATATCGCCATGGGGAGAGGATTCCTGGTTCGGAATCAGAGCGTTGACATATTGGAACAGAGGATGTTTATTATCATCTGGGGCTCGGTTCCTGGTTGCATTTACATCAGTTGGCTGCTTGTGGCGCCGGAGGTTGATGACCAAGGGAGGAAGCTACTGGTTTGAAGTGATCACGAGAGGATCACCTCCTTTTCCTGAACCGAATCTGTTAAGGCGGATAGCCATAGGTTCCATAGCTTTTGGACGAGTGGTTCGTCCCTTTACCCTGATTGACAGTGGTAGTGCGACAGAGGGTTTTTCTGGCTCCTAGTGGGATTCCTTTTCTGCCTCGTCTGACACCTCTTTCGTGTGGTCATGAGAGTACAACACGGCATCGGAATAGTAGGATTCTACTCCTTTGAATGGGTTCAAGTCAGCAACCTCCGTTCGTATTGTTCCTTGTGCGTCTACATATTTAAGACATTGATGTAGAGTTGAAGGAACAATGTTGTGGTCGTGGATCCACGGTCTTCCCAGCAAGATGTTGTAGGATACCTCTGAATCGATGACGTAACATGTGGCTACCGATCTGAGGTTACCGATTTGGATCCTCAGGCGAATTTTTCCCAAAGGCTTGCTCTTTCCAGCGTTGAAACCCACGATTGTGGTGGTGGTGAAAGCTAACTCGCTAGTAGGGATCCTCAGTAGCCTGAGCAGACTGTGGGGGATTATGCTGATTGACGATCCCGGATCTATGTGAATCCGGTCGACCTCCATGGAACCGACGTACCCGGTGTAATAGAGGGGCCTGTCATGCCTGTTATGTTTCAATAGCATGTCGTCTTGAGTGAAAGTGATATTCGGCACCACCTCCATCACACTGTGGCACTGGGGACACGCCACTGGTTCTTCGTCGGGGGACTTGAGCTGGGTCAAGCATGCCTCTGCCTGTATTAGTGCTTCACTCAGGGCTAGACGAGTGTCCTGGGAGAGCCTGAGTAGCTCGAAGATGGACAGCCTGGCTGGTGTATTAGCCAGTTGGGCCAGGATGTCGAAGTTGTAGGGCTTTTCTAAACCTTTGTTAGGGATGTTTCTCACAGGTTTATCAAAGCGAACTTCTTTCTGCTTTCCCTTGTCCGTTGGAGTCGGCCTTGCAGGATCGGTCTCTGGCATGACGAACTCGGGTCCCGAAGGTTTGGTGGTTGAAGTACCCGCCGGTGCACCTTCCTGATTTGCTTCGTAGTCATTGAGGTAAGCTCTCCCTGAATGGGTTGTGGCTAGTACCTCGTCCTCGTCTGACGGTGCAGAAGTTGCAACCATATGACATGGTTTGCATTTGGAGTTCTTTCTAGACGCAGCTCTATGAGCATTAGACTCTTTCTCGAGCTCTGACACCAGATCCGGATGAACCCACATGATCTCGCCTCGCCGGGTGGTTAGGGGTACCAGGTCGTAATTTTGACCCCTAGCTAGAGGAAGATTGACGATGTTCATCGTGGTCCGAGAGATAGGCGCAACACCATTCGGGACCTCCTGGGGAGGCAGATTACCAAACTGTAGAGAGACCATGTTGGCTGTGACTGTCTTCTCAGTGTTGTACAGGGTTATGGCTTTGGCATCGATCAAACCCTGGATCTTTCTTTTCAGTATGTAACACGCCTTTGTCGGGTGGTGCACATATCTGTGGAAGACGCAGTATTTAGGGTCGTCAGTACTACCGACTTCTTGGGGCCGTTTCAATTCCGGAAGGGTGATCTTGCCACTTTTGACGATACACTCGAATATACTTGGGATATCCTCGTCGTCAAAGGAGTAGACTTCTACGGGCCTGGATGTCCCTGGTCTCGTTTGCGTGGTTGCCGCAATCTTTTGTCTGGACGTATTGACCGTCAGAACTTCTTTCCCTTTTGGACCACGAGGATGGTCGCTGCTGGGAGATGACTTCTTGCCTTTGTCAGAGGCGGAGATCATAATGCCATTGTCGCGCGCCTTGCGACTGTTGTCTTCAGCGGCTATGGCCGAGAGGATGAACGAGGGCCAATCACGGAACTGATATGGTCCTGTAAACACCGAGACCACGGGGAGGAGGTTTTTCCTGCAAATGTCGACCAATGCAGAGTCTGGAACTCCTGGAGGCATCTGTAAGGTGGCCTGACGAAAACGCTCGATGAAGGCGCGAACGTCTTCTTTTTTTCTTTGCTTGACTTCGATGAGAGAGGACATGGACATGTCCATTCCTCCCTCGTAGAATCGCTTGAAGAATAAAGCTTTGAAGTCCTCGAAGGAAGTGATGCAGTTGTCCGCCAAGCTACGGTACCATTGATAGGCTACTCCCGAGAGGCAGCCTTTGAACACCCGGGTGAGGAGGGTGTCGTTCCCTTGCAGCAACACCGTCACCATACTAAAATAGTTTATGTACTGACTTGGTGATGTTTTCCCCTCGAACAGGGCCATGGTCTGAGGTTTGTACCTCGGAGGGAAAGGGACCTCTTCCCAGATAGCTGGGTAAGGCTGGTTGATTCCCAGTTTCTTGAGCTGATCTTTGTGCTTCAAGGCGTCAAACTGGGCTTTCAACTCTCGCACTGCCTGCATCAGATTTTTAGCCGGAGGCGGGACTATGGAGTGGTACAGAGTTGGCTGCATTGTGACTCCAACGGAAGGCAATATATTCTCCGAAAGCGGAGGAACCGTTGACTCTTGATCTAGAGCAGGTCCTTGGCTTGGATTAGATGGTGGCAAGTCCACCCCCACACATATCTGAGTTGGCGGGACCGATGCTTGAGCCATGGCAGTTGCGTGCTGGGTTAGCATCATCTGGTACATGTTTTCCATCATGGATTACATTTGTTTCAGAGATGTTTCTAGCGTAGTGATGCGTTGCTCCGCGTTTCCTGATGGTGAAGCCTCCTCGCGTTCATCTTCAACGGCGTAAACTCCTATCTCCCTGGGTGTCGTCGAAGGATGAGTGTAGGTCGCTGTAGAAGTCGACTCTACGCTTTCAGCATCTGATTCAGGGGCCTGGCGATCCTCAGCGTCGGAATCAGAAGAGGATGAAGCTGATCGTCGTGATCTTGCATGTGTGTTTTGGAACACTCCGGCTTCAGCGTTTCTGAGGAGTTCATTGAACCTCCTTCGGCTCGGAGGCCTGGAGGGATGACGTCTTGAGTTCGAACCCCGTCTAGGCATGTGTGAAGCCATGTTCACAGATGCATGCGCAGGCTCCTTTCCCTGAAAAGACAGAGAGTAGCTTAACCGGTCGAAGACCGGTCGTCTTGTATTAGAGCAGCAACAGTTAATCACAACTCTATGGCTATTGCAACAGTGCTCGTCAGGAGGCGTAATAGACACATTGGAAGGTTCCCTCTCTTTGCGCTTCTGGATTAGATATTTGCGCAGGTCAGGAGGAGTTGCAGAAGAGGATGATTGTTTGCTTCCTCTGCTCCCATCAGTGGTTATGCGGAGGTTGGGTACCATGGCCCTTGCTGCGCCACCTGTGTACAACAGGTTGGCCGTCTGGGTGGCGGATAACCCCCGGCGTATCTTGGAGATTTGCTCAGGCTGGCCTGAAGCTGAAGAGGTCCTCAGTCGGCCATCGGCTTCTTGCGTAATCCGGAGGGTATGCAGATTATTCCCTCGCTGGCGTAAGGGCCGAGCAGTTACGCATTCCGCCGCCTGTTTTCCCCCGCGGAGATCATAACGCTCATCTGGTTCCCCGTAGAGGTCAGACGTCGTCTTGTGTGCGGAGCGTGACCTGTACTTCTGTTTTGGCGCTAAGGCATCATCAGAAGTTTTGTCTGTACCGCGCGTAGCGGGAGACTGATTTCTGCACGTAAGGCACAGTAGATACTCCTGGGTCAGCGCTGAGGCTTTGCCCAAAGTTTTGTCTGTATCGCGCGTAGCGGGAGACTGGTTTCTATGCGTAGAGCGCAGTGTATACTTCTGGTTTAGCGCTGAGGCTTTGCCCGAAGTTTTGTTTGTACCGCGCGTAGCGGGAGACTGGTTTCTACGCGTAGAGCGCAATGGATACTTCTGGGTTAGCGCTGAGGCTTTGCCCGAAGTTTTGTCTGTACCGTGCGTAGCGGGAGACTGAATTTTACGTGCGGGGCACGGAGGGAGCGATGCTACAACCTTATTGGTCGGAGAGATCGGAGAGATCGGAGAGTCCACAGGAACGGTAGAGGATGTCTTGGGCATCCAGACTTTGCGTAGCTTCCTGTTGTCTTGGACGGAGAGAGGGTGAGAGCTACCCCCGGTTCAAAGCATGTCTTCGTAGGCAGACTGGTCGAATTGGACGACCAGTGTCTTCTTCATGGTTCCTATAGATACCGCATCGTATTGAGCAATTACTTCCTCATCAGAAGAGAAAGCTGTCCCCAGCAGAGTCGCCATCTTGTTTGTGGTGGAAAACGAAAGAATGAAAGATGTATTCAATATGGGGTTTACACAGAACCCGCCTTCTTTGGTTTACAAACAAACTTGTACAATGTAATCCTATACGAGGATGTGGGAGTACAATTTATTTAATCTGGGTATAAATTGCTATAGGTGTCTGATCTGCAGTCGATCATTTTAGCCCTTGGACCACACGATGGTGAAGAAGCGCCGTAGAAGACAGGAAGCAGCCTCGGGGGTTGCAGAAAAGGGTGGATGCACGATGCCCAGGTCACCGATCCCTATCTTTTGCCCGAGCTCTGGGTTTCTCTCTCTTTCTCTCTCTCTCTCCTCTCTCCTTGCTCGATCTTCAATTGTCCGACCTCTTCTTTGAGTCTTCAATTGTTCGATCTTTTAATTTGTCGACCTTTTTTCCCCATTGATAGGGGTCTCTATTTATAGAGTTTTTGTGACAGTGACCACTCAGTTGGTGTAAAAACCGAGAAGCGGACAACACAGCACCCTTTTACACGACGGTTAAAGTAACCAATGCCTGTGTATGGATAATCTTTTGAATGAGCGTGTGACGCGGGTCCAACTAAGGGACACAACGCGTTCAATTGCTACGAAGATCACGGCGTAAAAGCCACGTAGGTAGGTATCCCCCGTGTAGAAGAGGTGGGCGTAAAAGCCGATGTCTGTCATCGTGGCATAGAAGCCAAGTAGGCATAGAAGCCGGGTGGGCGTAGAAGCCCGGTAGGCATAGAAGCCGAGCAGGCATAGAAGCCGAACAGGCATAGAAGCCGAACAGGCATAGAAGCCGAGCAGGCATAGAAGCCGAATGGTCGTAGAGACTGAGTGGGCGTTGAAGCCGAACGGGCGTTGAAGCCGAATAGGCACAGATCCTGGGCGTAGAAGCCGCTGCGTACCATGCCAAAATGCTGATGTGGACGTCTTTAGCCGGAATCACGGCTTTTGTAGATATAATCAAATCCCTTGCATTAAATGCAGAGATCCGCCATCATTCTGTGCATTAAATGCGGAGGCGTATTTTTAAAGGCCTGCAGCTCTCCTATGTGTTCGTCGCAGAGACGTGCCTCGAGAAGACTGTTACCGCCTTGTCCGCCAATCACAGAGACGTACCTCGAGCCCTGCGCAACGTGCAGCTTTTGACGTGGCAGGCGGTTTGTCCGCTGTGGAGCGTAAACAGCTCACGTCTGCCCGTGTAAAACAAGGCGATGTTTCCCCTTGCACGCGAAAGAGCGGTTTATGCTGAGGGGACCTCAGTGAGCGACGGTTTGGTGATATTTTAACCAAATTCTCTGCATTAAATGCAGAGATCTGCCATCATACTGTGGAGCGCGTCCCGAGGGGTCTGCCACTGTTTCCAGCCGTCGTCTGGGTAGCCGTGCAGCACTTTTTGTCAGAAGTAAGGGGTCAGATTCACTGTGTGACTTGACAGGTTCGTTTCGGGGAAGACGAAGCGTCCCTCGTACGCTTTAAGCTGCTTTGAGAGCGGCTGAGTTTTACGCCATGGAGGCGATAAAGAACCCTCTTTTATGCTGGGCGGCCTGGACGTACCGTACTTACGCGGATGGTCCTTTGAGCTCATATTTCATGCTGTATTTGGCGGAAGAGCTCTGTTGCATGTTCGACGGCTCTGGAGGCCTCTGCTTACGCTGCTCTGTATTTAAGATGCCGCGTAGATCCTCCCAGCGTATTTTTCATGCTTCTACAACTAGCTCATGGACATGGCACTCATATGATACCCTCATACGAGGTTACTCAAGTTTCTCATCTATATCTAATACACTAGCCACTAATATATTCGTATCCTAAATCTCTATGATACTTGAGATACCTCGGATCTTAAAACTAAAATACTCCTCCTATGTTGGTATCTGGATGCAAACTCATACACTAACACCTAACAATCACTCTAGAATACTCACATATATCTTGGTATTAATATAAATATATATAAATACTTTATACCCACTATAATAGTAAGACACTTGATACTACAATATTATACTGGTACCATTCAATCCATCATACAGTTCACTGATACATAATTACTCCCTTACTCCAATACATTAGCAAATATTTCCATACCTACTAAAACTTACTCCTACAAAGGTTACCCCTATTTTTTCACTGTCTGGAACACTTGCACTCATACTCTCCATGATACTCCCTTATATACCCTACATCAATATTACACTGATATATATCTAGCTGATACTATCATACACAATTATACTCACTGATAATAGACTGATATACTATACATATAATATAATACTCATCCTAATCTTGATACACCTTGGACACTTGCACTCTCTAGTCACTCTTAGTACACAGATATTAACTCCATAACTATACTGGACACATTCACTTAATACTCTATATTACCAACTTGGCACTATCACGCCCCAGTTCCAAAATAGTACAAAACCGATCCACATGGCGATGACCAGCTGGTACACTCCGATGGGAATCCCAATCTAGTGGACCCGTTGAGTGCACCTAAGTTCTGAATAAATTAATAACTAATATTTATTCACAGGTATATAACTAATCTCATCCACAAATATAAGTAAGAAAACTCATAGAGAAATCAAGTCTACTAAAGTGCAGAACAAAAATAAGTCTGAAAATATATCATAATATAATCCGGAAAGAGTCGTACGGGGACAAACCCGGTAATACAGTACTGAATGAAATAAAGTATAGAAAGATAACTAGGAATAATATCAACTAACTAGATAATGATACATGGTCCAAGGTAAAGTCGCTACCAAAGATCAGGTAAAGTCCTCAGGAAGAATCTCATCCTCTGCTGCTAGTCCTTCTACAGAATAAACTCTCGGTCTGTACTTCTCCGGGTAATCCTCCTCGCCTATGCCTAGAAGGGAATTATGTCCTCAGAGGGACGTAACAAGGTACAAAGAACATCATTGCGAAGTAAAACAGTAATAAAATATATAATACGCCAGATGGTAAACTAGGATAACCATCTAAGTTTCACACATAACCTTGAGGATAACGTTCGCACATGTGGGATGTTAAAAATAAAATCTGTAGCTCCAGGAACGGAATCTCCCGGGGTACATAGTCGTAGGTAGTTTCGGGAATGAAATATCCCAAAAAATAATATCATAGGTCCGTAACTCCAATAACGAATATATCTGGTAATATGTAAATATAAAGTGTACGTAATAGCCCAAGAATATAGTAGATGTCCTCCCCTCCCCATACGATCACACGAGTCGTGTCTATGGCTCGCTTGACCTGATCCTTTAACTAGACAGACGAGTCATACATAAAAGTAAATGTACATATAAACCAATCGTGTTCCTTTAATCATCACAGATTTTGGTCACTATGATAATATCAATATATAGGAAGTTTGATGGGATTAAGGTGTATGAAGGTGTCCTTGGGTTTCGATGTAACAAAATAGGTACATCTAGGATATCATGGCAAACCTCTAACAAATGACACTAGACGCTACTGACGAACGTCTGCACCCGGATATGACCCGGACGCTAAGTATCGACTATGGTTCAAGGACGTAAAATAATGTACAAGGTAAAAATAATATAGAATATATCTGGAAACTAAAATACAGTATGGCAAGGTACAATTGCCTGAATTCGGATGCTGAAGGCGGGGCTTTGGTCAAACTTCCAAGCTTGAGGATCCCAAAGAACCTAAATAATAAATTGAAACTAATTAATTAATTAGTGTTTTGGTTTAACTATTTATTATAAAAAAATTACTCATTGATGGTCTATACAATATCATCATGAAACTTATCTAGTTAACAACAAAGAAGCCAACTTCAATATTTGCAATGATATAATAACAACTCTTTTTCTCTTGCTCGATTTCAAATGTACTTACCTTAACCAAATTTTCTTCTGTTTAATTCCTTTCTCCACTTGCAGTCCTTGCCATTCTCATTATATACTAGCACACGCTATCTAACTGGGGAGAACCTCTAATATACTAATGCATCTAACATTTAAACCACCTCTCTTCTTTCACACACAATAGTTCCTATATGCATATTATTAAAAACTCAAGCCTACATTTACACACTCTACTCTTCCTTTTATGATTTTGCTTTCCAATAACATACACACAAATAGGAAATCTATTATATATAAAAATAAATTTACTTCACCTTATGTATAATTTTAAGAGCAACCCCAAAATCAACCAATCGATTCTTTACACACAACTCCTCCATATTCATGATTCTATTAACACACACTAAGTTCCTCTTCAATAATTGTTATAAATCTCCCTCCCAAGCATGCCAACCTATACACAGGCAAGGAACTTCTGCCCATACAAATTTGTAGAGAACAATTAGTTAGTACTGGAAGTAACTTTGCCTACTATCCATTCATTAAAGGTAGCCATTAATCACATAACCTAGTTAATTTATAGGGGTACCCACATCTCATGAACTACAAGCCTCCATGTTTAACCAAATAATCAGTTCATAAGCATGCATTTCATCATGACTAACATAGTTTGACTACCTTTCTAACATTATATATATTAAGAACCTATAACATCCGTAAAAAGGGATCTAAGGAGGAGTGGTAAAAACTCACTGAGGTTATGTAGAAGCTGGTAATAGATCTTGACGAGTTCATATCCGCCGTGCCGAGAGGGTGGCGCTACTGTGGCCGCGTGATCATCGCCTACCACACACTGAGGGGTTGGATCGCCTGGCTCGTCGATACTTGGGAGTTCCTGCCTCGAGACGACGTAGGCGACATCCCCTCCCCGGAGGAAAATAAAACTATTTTGAGAGTGGGTGACGGTGTGGAGAAGAAGGAGTGGGAGGCGACTGGTTTTTTTGTAGGGTTTGCAAATGGGAAGGAAGAAGAAGATATGGTTTATAAAGAATGAAGAGCGACTAATGTGTGGTCGGATGGGGATGAATGGGTACAACACAGTACTATACACAGAGTGTATGAAATGACTGCTCCATTTACGGTTTCATCAATAGGGTGGTTTTGGTTTAGGGTTATAGTTTGGGTGTAGGGTCAGTCTTGCGTCGAGTCTGGATGTAAGTATAACATTAAAATAAAATATGTAGGCAAGATTTGGATGGTTCCACTAGCCTTTGGGTTTTCTGGCAATGCAACCAAAGAATTTTATTCCTTAAACTGAATAGGTAGGGGACACAACAGTAGGCTATTAGCTTACCCATTACCAAAGCTCACCAAAAAAGTTCAAATGTGTGTGAACCATTTTGGTTGACCAAGTGTGAATGTTTGCTACTGAAGGGGGGGGGGTTCATGTTTGCATAGTGTATTCCAATTAGTCCACTAGCAAATGTGAATAAACAAGTATTGGATGTAAGCATAATGAGTGCTGGTTAAAAAATAAACATAAGACTGGGAAATAAGAAAAATTAATAATAAAATGAAAATTGAAGTACTAGAATAGTCTTGGATTGGAAAGTAATTATGAAAACTTAGTCAAATGATTAATCTATATGCTTAACAAGATAATAACCACTTAACTGCTAATCTATCAGCTAATTTAATTGTACCAAAATTAATAATATTTTACAACAAATATAATAATAATACTTGTTTAAAAGGGGGGTTACATCCATCTTTACTTAGAAGAATTTTTCCCCAAAATTAAGGTAAAGGAACGAATAAGAATGTGAGAATTTAAATATTTAGAGCATAGGAATGTTGTACGTAACTTCATAACTTGGTCCTTAAACAAGTGAGAGAAATGCTGCCGCATGGAATCCTCATGCTCCCAGGTAGACTCACCTAGTAAATGATGCTTCCAAGCAACCAGGACTAGTCGAATAGTCTGCCCTCTCAGTACCTTCTCGCTACAGTAAAGTATCTCAACTGGCTACTTCTCATAAGTCATATTTGGCCCAACTGTAATCTCTGAATGATCTAGCACATGGCTAGGATCTGCCATGTACCTTCTCAACTATGATTTATGAAATACGTCATGCACGCCTTCTAATGACGGAGGTAATACAAGATGATAAGCCACCTCACCAACTCTCTCCAAGATATCAAAAGGCCCGATGTACCTCAGACTCAACTTGCCTCTGCCTACAAATCTAATGGTACCAGGAGTAGGTAATATCCTCAAAAATACATGATCGCCTTCCTTGAATTCCAAAGGTCGGTGGTGCGCATATGCCCAATGCTTCTGCCTGTCCTATGCTGTATAGAGGTGGCTCTGAATCTGCTTCACTTTCTATACTGTGTGAGTCACCAGCTCTGGACCAAGTATCTGACGCTCATCCACATCACTCTAACATACCGGCGACCGACACTTCCTGCCGATCAGTGCCTGAAACGGTGCCATTTATATGCTGGTCTGGTAGTTGTTGTTATAGAGGAATTCTACCAAATGGAGATAGTCCTTCCAAGGTCCTCCAATATCGATCATGCAATCTCTCAACATATCCTCTAGTATCTGAATTGTGCTCTCCGATTGGCCATCTGTTTATGGATGATATATAGTATTAAACTTGAGGTGAGTTCCTAGACTCTCCTACATACTCTGCTAGAAATAAGATATGAATCTGGAATCTCAATCTGATACAATACTATCTGGCACTCTATGTAGTGGCACTATCTGCCGCATATATTTATCAGCCAATATCTCTATGGATTGTCCAACTCTGAAGGGAAAGAAATATGCCAACTTGGTGAGTCGATCTACGATAACCCAGACTACATCCTTCCCACTAGGGCTCCTCGGATATCCCGTGATGAAGTCCATAATAATGTGTTCCCACTTTCACTCAGTTATAGGAAGTGGCTGTAATAGTCCTATTGTCCTCTGATGTTCATCCTTAACCTGCTGACAAACCAAATATCTCGTCACCAATCGTGCAGTCTCTCTCTTCATCCCATGCCACCAGTAATGTTGTCTCAAATCTCGTTACATCTTGTACCTCCAGGATAAATAGAGTAGATCAAACTATGTGCCTCGGTCAGCAACTCCTGGTATAACTTGCCACTCGGAATGTATAGGCGGTCTCCATAACTCAATATTCCGTCCTCATGAATCCTAAGTTTAGTCTGTACGCCGACCGCCCTCATCTCTCGCAGTCTCCGAAATCTAGCATCGGTAGGCAAAGTTACCTTGATCCTCTCGACCAATGTAAAATAAACCTCTAGACTGGCCAATAGTCCATCCATGATTAGCAATACAACCTCTATCTCGAGCTCCCAAAGGTCCTCTAATAAGTGGTAGTGAGTCGTCAAGAAGTATGCCATGGGCTTCTTGCTTAAGGCATCTGCTACAATATTTGCCTTGCCAGAGTAGTACTGTAACTCAATATCATAGTATGTCATCAGCTTTAACCAATGTCTCTGTCTCATGTTGAGCTCCTTCTGAGTATAGACATACTTTAGTCTTTTGAGATCTGTGTAAATCTTGACTCGCTCTCCGTAAATGTAGTGTCTTTATAGCTTTAGTGCAAATATCACTACAGCTAGCTCTAGATCATGCGTTAGGTAGTTCTTCTCATGAACCCTCATCTGTCTTGATGCGTAAGCTATCACCTTGTCATGATGCATCAGTACACATCCAAGTCCACTCCTAGATGCATCATTATACACTATAAATCCTCCAGATCTAGATGGTAGTATCAAGATCGGTGTTGTCGTCAGATTCTTTTTTAACTCATCGAAAGCCGTCTGACACTCCTCAGTCCTCGCCCTTACGCGTTAAATGTGTTATAGGTGCATCGATCCTCGAGAAGTTTTCCATAAACCTTCGATAATATCTGATAATTTAGAGAAAACTTCTAATCTCTGCGACTAATGTAGGGGTAGGCCACATCTCAACTACGACGATCTTTTTCGGATCAACATATTGTAAACTCCCTCACCAAAAATAGGTATTTTGTGTATATTTATATTATTATATTTATTATATATATTGAATTTATTTAGAGTATTCTCTTAGTTAATTAAAAAATAAATTTTTTTAGTATATTTACTTATATAAATATTTATTTAGAATTATTTTTAGGCTATTTTAGATTATTGGAATTTTTTCCATAATTTTTAGTTAATTAAAAACTAGTAACACTAATTTTCTAGGACTTTGAAGAATTTATTTTATGTTCAAACTTAATTAAAAATATCCCAAACTTTTATTTTAGGTTCTAAATAATAAAATATATTTTCTAGAATTTTTTGGAAATTTTCTGATTATTTTTAGCATTTATTTTGAGTTAATTATGAAAAAACTGAATTAAAAACTAATTTCTGAAAAAGAAAACCCAAAAAATAATTAATTCTGCCCAGTCAGCAAACAGTGGGCCCACCTGTCAGCCTCCCGTAGCCAACAGTGCCAGGCCCGCCTGTCAGTGACCGCGGGGTGGGTTCGAGCCGAGCCGAGCCGACCTCGAGCCGAGCCGAGTCAGAGTTCGACTCGGACTCAGCTGAGCCGAGCCGGGTCAAACCATGATCGTCCGATTTGGGCGGGGCTGCACGGATGGCTGACACATGTTAACTCTGAGCCGCAGCTGCACACTCTCTCTCCTCTCTATATATAATAGTTTAAGTTATTTTCTAGGATTTTTCTTGAGCCGATTTTTGGAGAATTGCCATCTAGGGTTCCTTTATCTTCCAGAAGCCATTGCGCATAGCTTCGGACTCCAAACAAGGTCTAGTTTTTTTGTGTTAGAACAATATTGAGGTTAGCTTTCTGATTATATAAAATGTTTTACGAAATTATGAGTATTAAATTCTGGACAATTCGTAGAGCACAGCATGTCCGAAAAATAGACGTGTTTCGATGTTTTCGCGATTTTGGGAGAACCAGGAATCAGAATCATGAACCGTTTGAAGTTTCGGAAAGCTAATGTCTAGATAATTGATATATGTTTTTCCCAGAATTTAATTCGAAGTATTTATATACTGTTAATTCTGTAGAACTTCTAGGTTAGAATTTAACCATCGGTGCATAATACAAAATTTGTATGTGCCATAATTCCCAAGCAAATTTAAATTCGGACGAGCCGTAAATTCCAGCATGTTTTTGACGCTGAAATCTATAGGAAATCATGCATGAAAGTTGAGTTTGTTTTGGTTGACTTTTCGGTCAACAGATCGCCTTGATTTGCGTGCCATGAGTCTCGAGTTGTTAAATTCAGTTTTTTTGGACAAAATTTAGGAATTAACATAAAAATTAGAATAATAAGATTAAAATAAGATTTTAGAGTAATTATTCTAGAATTAAATAAATTAAAATAAATTATCTTTTGACGTGATAAATTTGTAATACATAGGCTATTTGGACTGTGACTTGGACTCTGATTCATACCAGCAGCAGGATCCCAGGTGAGTATATTCTCTGATAGTGTTCCAGTAGGACGTTAGTATTTAGCCACCATGGTTAGTTTACATCAGACCCTGAGTCGGAGAACCCAACGCGCGTTCGTACATTTGCATGTACGCAAATATTATTCAGTTTGGTATATATATTTATGTACGTAATTACTATATGTATTCCAATAGTTATGAAAATAAATTGATGGTTATATTATTATATAGTTATATGAATATATATGTAAGTAAATGCTAATTGATAATTATGACTAAATATTCAGACTGTACGACCCTAGGACACCGTAGACTATCCCATACTTACCTTGACCATGTTGACCCTAAGAACTTGTGAATTTGTCTGCCTTGCGTACATTAACGTACTGGCATAGACACCTGTCAGTTGACTGACTGATTTCGTACAGTACTTGAAGATACGACACCCGCGTAATTCAACGCGTAATTGACCGTGTTAGATGACTAGTGTTACCCCTAGTATACCCCCTGAGTCCAGTGTAAATATGGTTGTGTATGTGCTAGTGTAAAGACTAATGATTCTATTGTATTATATTTATGTGTACATAGGATATTGGATTTGTTCTGCACGATTTCTGGAGCAGATTATTGGTACATTACAGCTTCCTTGCCAGGCAAGTATACCTTGCCATTATACTATTATTTATATTCCATATATTGCATGCATCTTTATTTTCTGTCTTTAGTTCATATATTTTAACTGTTATATAAAATGTGCGCGACGGTGTCGTCGCGGTATATTTTTATTTATGTAATTGCATTGACCTTGTTTATGAGATTACCCCATTATCATGTAGCACCATTAGGTTTCATTTGACTGTGACACATATTTTTACACGAGTTGTGAGTCTCATATAGATCACGGACGCATGTATTGACTGATCATCGGTACGTATGGGACGTGCGTTAGGAATAACTGCTGTTAGAAACTTTGCATGCTAGTAGACTTAGCAGTTATTAGAGGTCTAGGGGCATAGCCTATTGTAGTACGGTGGTCCCATCCTTGTCCTTGTTTGGTTGCAGGATTAAGCCAGGATAGTAAGAATAGGCTATAAACCAAATTGTGTCATGGATGTGACATGCTTAGAGCATGGGGTGGGGAGAACAACAAGTACCACATTTGAGCTCCTTTATACTTTTTCTATTGTGCGGCCGGATTCTCCGCTGGAGATACGGGCGGTGATGACCACTATATATTATCTATTATCAGGCGGGCCTCCGCCGTTCAAAAGACGACGTGCCTTTTAGGCCCCTGGATCTCCAATAGAGAACCATGCCAAATCCCAGGTTTTTAGCCAGATAGCTCACTTATGGGGAAAGTTGTTCTTAACTGCATTCACTTAGACGGTTAGGCGACCCCTTTGGATATTTATTTCAGTACTTTATTGACATGTGTTTAAGTATCTTGTTATGTCCCTCTGAGGACCTGGTCCCCTGCCAGGTGTATCTGTTCTTGAGTATTCGCAGAGCGCAGATCCGGATGGCTATATATGATTCGGGGATGTCATCTCTTCGAGCCCGTGATTGATAACTAGTATACTTATATAGTGTTTATTGTGTTGTACTCATCTTGTATTTTCTCTTATATTCGAGTTGATAGTGGATTTGTTTCCATCCAACTATCATCCTTAGATACTTCTTATTGAGATCTAGTTTCATAGATGTTGGTTATTATTTATATTTGATTTTCTGTGGATGAGATTTAGATTATACCCTGTGACTTGTGACATATGTTATACCACTTGTGGATTTGATATTCATAATACAGCGTACGTGTGGATTTGGTTTCCATATATTGGAGTTGCCATATCCATGCGGCTGGCATGCTTACGTGTCCTAGTCCTACGTATTTTGGGACTGGGGCATGACATGTTTTTGTGGTGGCCCATGCAGGTCGAGAGTATATTATCTCGGTTACGTTACTGTACCGAACAAGCCTGCACCTAGGACTAGAGTATAGGATCTCATCCACAATTGACTATGATTCATCTTCCTCCTCTCTGTTCTATTCGAACAATTACATCCTGCTTGATTCCTGTACTTCCCTAATAAGTTCCTTGAGTATATATAGCCTTCTGCTAGAATATAGGAACCCCTGTTATTAGGATGATAATTAGAGTAGCACACCTATTAAGAATACAACGAGAATATAGACACACCCCTAAGTTTAGAATATCTAGTGAACCCTAGAATTCCTTATCTTTATATTGGTATACCATTACCCCTTGATGTATTAAGAAGACTTGAGAGTAGTATAGACACTACTAGAGATAGTTAGAAGTTTTACCATAATGTTTGACCCTAGTATTGAGGAACCAATGGAGAACCAATATTGAACATTAGGACTGAACCTAACCTTCATAATTGGATAGTATTGGAGAACTATAAAACTTAGATCATTGTCTTATTATTAGTAGACATCACCTTAGGAAGCCTAGAGGAATGTAATTAACACTTTTTCCTTGATCATACCTCAAACATAGCAACTAGCATACCACTCTCCCTTAGAAAACCATGATGCTATCTAGAGCCCTCTATTTTAATTTTATATGTTGTTCCTCTGCGGCCTTAACGTTCGCTAATTGTGTGACGACTAAAAATTATGTTCTTCTTTTCTTCCTCTTTCAACTCGTGCCATCTGACACTTCTGATTATAGACCAAGTGATTTTATTCTATTTTAGGATATATATAGCTTGCTAGAATTTTAGTTGTTACTCTTAAATTTTTGAATTATGTGATTGGTAATTAGAACTTGACAGTTTAAGTTATTATTGTAGATTATGACCTAATGATTACCCCTTAGTTTTAAGTCGCGTAACTTGTACCCCACCTCGATATAAGTTATATCCCCTTTTCCCTTGAGGCTAGTAACTCTTCTATCCTTACTATTGACACTTGTTCTATAAGCACTATGACAAAGACAAAGACGACCATGACCTATGTAATATAAAAGGATACCCTAATAAGTACCAAGACCCCTTCTCGTAGACCTTAACAGGAGTTTCTACGGTATCCTTAAGACAATTACAGTATTAGTTTAATTCTTTTAAGTTGGGTAGTATGCCTCACAACCTAGTATCACATAGTCCACTTGATCCATCGAGGTAGTGTAATTGAATGACATTAATTATAGGATAGCATAAGACAACAGTGTTTATTCAGATGATAGAATTTAGAGGTCCATGCCCCTATTTGATCGACTATTGACTTAGACAAGGAATTAGTATGATAACTGTAGAGATTGTAGAGTCTTATTTCTTTGTGAACTTAAATTATTATGTACCTTCTTTCATCATAATCCAGCGTATTTATATTTTCTGTGCTACCTCGAATTATGCTGCTATTATAGCCTAGTTTTTGCAAGCTTATTCTTTATCAAGCTTGTTTATGACATATGTATTATTAGGTATACACACTAATACATTTCAGAATCAGTGTATTAAGGTCTAGCTAACCTTAGTGCGCTTGATTCACCTTTCGCATAACTACTTCACGTGGATCGAGATATGTAGTAATTAGTAGACGAATATACTTGCCCTAGACATGTCTGACATATCGTGTCGGTTTCATAACTGTACTAATACGAGTATGCGAACGAAGAATTACCAAAAATAGGATTTTAATCCACAACTGCTTTGACAATTCCCATTTGACTTCTTTAAATGCCTTGATCCGATACTTCTATTCTATTACCTCACCCTTGAACTCTTTATTATTGATCTCCGTCTTCCCTTATTTCGAAAAGACGAAACCTCATGCTTAGTATAAATTTGAGATACAGATAGTACTAGATATACCCCACAGGCCAATCGCATTGTTTGGTGACTATCTTTTATAAATGACTAAGGGAATATCATAGATGATATTTTTGAGGATTCAATAGCATGATTAAATAATTTGGGGCATAACTTTCTTAAGGTATATAGCCTAATGTGATAGATGGATAAATTCTAAGTTGGGTAGCAGTACATTGTCAACTCAAGAGGAATTTCTTTTAGATTGTGATCGAGTAAGATTAGACTGGTAGAGGTTCAAGCCATTTTAATTTGGAGAAATTTAGAAGAATGACTAAGATGATGTGGATTAATGAATTTCAAAATCTTGATATTGAGGACCCAATATTTATACCTTAAGTACATGATTTAAATTTTGAACAATGAAGGTAGAATCATCAATTTGAATTTGGAGGATAAATATAGAATTTCAGACTTGAACATTGGTGTACTGTATTTAAATTATTTTTCAATTTGATGATTTAAATTAAGAATTAAAATTTGATGGTTGGACTACCTATTTGAAATATTGAGGATGTGAATGGAATTTAAAAAGTTGAAGAATACAAAAATTTATAAGTAAAAATAGGAATAATATTGGACTCGAATTACTTCTAGAGGAGATTATGATAGTTGGAGATCGTGAGGTAAAATTTGATATGTGTTATTTAAATCTTGAAGATATTATATGGATTCAATTTAAATTTGGATATTGATGATTTGGAAAAGTGAGAAGAGATTACAATAGGTTGAATTTTGATTTGAACAATGATTATCTTAATTTTGAAGTGATCGCGATAGATTTGAATAGATTTTGTTATTTAAATTTTTGGAAGAGATTGCGATTGACGTACCTTATGTACGAATGTGAAGGATTTAACAAATTATGCCTTATTTTAATTTCGAGGATGAAATTGTTTTAAGTTGGGTAGATTGTAAACTCCCTCACCCAAAATAGGTATTTTGTGTATATTTATATTATTATATTTATTATAGATATTGAATTTATTTAGAGTATTCTCTTAGTTAATTAGAAAATAAATTTTTTTTAGTATATTTACTAATATAAATATTTATTTAGAATTATTTTTAGGCTATTTTAGATTACTGGAATTTTTCCATAATTTTTAGTTAATTAAAAACTAGTAACACTAATTTTTTAGGACTTTGAAGAATTTATTTTATGTTCAAACTTAATTAAAAATAACCCAAACTTTTATTTTAGGTTCTAAATAATAAAATATATTTTCTAGAATTTTTTGGGAATTTTCTGATTATTTTTAGCATTTGTTTTGAGTTAATTATGAAAAAACTGAATTAAAAACTAATTTCTGAAAAAGAAAACCCAAAAAGTAATTAATTCTGCCCAGTCAGCAAACAGTGGGCCCACCTGTCAGCCTCCCGTAGCCAACAGTGCCAGGCACGTTTGTCAGTGACCGCGGGGTGGGTTCGAGCCGAGCCGACCTCGAGCCGAGCCGAGTCAGAGTTCGACTCGGACTCAGCTGAGCTGAGCCGGGTCAAACCATGATCGTCCGATTTGGGCGGGGCTACATGGATGGCTGACACATGTCAACTCCGAGCCGCGGCTGCACTCTCTCTCTCCTCTATATATATAATAGTTTAAGTTATTTTCTAGGGTTTTTCTTGAGCCAATTTTTGGAGAATTGCCATCTAGGGTTCCTTCATCTTCCAGAAGCCATTGCGCATAGCTCCGGACTCCAAACGAGGCCTAGTTTTTTTTTCTTAGAACGATATTGAGGTTAGCTTTCTGATTATATAAATTGTTTTACGAAATTATGAGTATTAAATTCTGGAAAATTCGTGGAGCACAGCATATCCGAAAATAGACGTGATTCGATGTTTTCGCAATTTCGGGAGAACCAGGAATCAGAATCATGAACCGTTTGAAGTTTTGGAAAGCTAATGTCTAGATAATTGACATATATTTTTCCTAGAATTTAATTCGAAGTATTTATATACTGTTAATTCTATAGAACTTCTAGGTTAGAATTTAACCATCGGTGTACAATACAAAATTTGTATGTGCCATAATTCCCAAACAAATTTGAATTCGGACGAGCTGTAGATTCTAGTATGTTTTTGACGCTAAAATCTACAGGAAATCATGTATGAAAGTTGAGTTTGTGTTGGTTGACTTTTCGGTCAACAGATCGTCTCGATTTGCGTGCTATGAGTCTCGAGTTGATAAAATTCAGTTTCTTTGGACAAAATTTAGGAATTAACATAAAAATCAGAATAATAATATTAAAATAGGATTTTAGAGTAATTATTCTAGAATTAAATAAATTAAAATAAATTATCTTTTGACGTGATAAATTTGTAATACATAGGCTATTTGGACTGTGACTTGGACTCTGATTCATACCAGTCGCAGGACCCCAGGCGAGTTCATTCTCTGACAGTGTTCCAGTAGGACGTTAGTATTTAGCCAACACGGTTAGTTTACATCAGACCCTGAGTCGGAGAACCCAACGTGCGTTTGTACATTTACATGTACGCAAATATTATTCAGTTTGGTATATATATTTATGTACATAATTACTATATGTATTCCAATAGTTATGAAAATAAATTGATGGTTATATTATTATATAGTTATATGAATATATATGTAAGTAAATGCTAATTGATAATTATGACTAAATATTCAGACTGTACGACCCTAGGACACCGTAGACTATCCCATACTTACCTTGACCATGTTGACCCTAAGAACTTGTGAATTTGTCTGCCTTGCGTACATTAACGTACTGGCATAGACACCTGTCAGTTGACTGACTAATTTTGTACAGTACTTGAAGACGCGACACCAGCGTAATTCAACGCGTAATTGACCGTGTTAGATGACTAGTGTTACCCCTAGTATACCCCCTGAGTCCAGTGTAAATGTGGTTGTGTATGTGCTAGTGTAAAGACTAATGATTCTATTGTATTATATTTATGTGTACATAGGATATTGGATTTGTTCTGCGCGATTTCTGGAGCAGATTATTGGTACATTATAGCTTCCTTGCCAGGCAAGTATACCTTGCCATTGTACTGTTATTTATATTCCATATGTTGCATGCATCTTTATTTTCTGTTTTTAGTTCATATATTTTAACTGTTATATAAAATGTGCGCGACGGTATCATCGCGGTATGTTTTTATTTACGTAATTACATTGACCTTGTTTATGAGACTACCCCATTATCATGTAGCACCATTAGGTTTTATTTGACTGTGACACATATTTTTACACGAGTTATGAGTCTCATATAGATCACAGACGCACGTGTTGACTGATCATCGGTACGTGTGGGACGTGCGTTAGGAATAACTGCTGTTAGAAAATTTGTATGCTAGTAGACTTAGCAGTTATTAGAGGTCTAGGGGCATAGCCTATTGTAGTACGGTGGTCCCATCCTTGTCCTTGTTTGGTTGCAGGATTGAGCCAGGGTACTAAGAATAGGCTATGAACCAAATTGTGTCATGGATGTGACATGCTTAGAGCATGGGGTGGGGAGAACAACAAGTATCGCATTTGAGCTCCTTTACACTTTTTCTATTATGCGGCCGGATTCTCCGCTGGAGATACGGGCGGTGATGACCACTATATATTATCTATTATCAGGCGGACCTCCGTCGTTTAAAAGACGACGTGCCTTTTAGGCCCCTGGATCTCCAATAGAGAACCATGCCAAATCTCAGGTTTTCAGCCAGATAGCTCACTTGTGGGGAAAGTTGTTCTTAACTGTATTCACTTAGACGGTTAGGCGACCCCTTTGGATATTTATTTCAGTACTTTATTGGCATGTGTTTAAGTATCTTGTTATGTCCCTCTGAGGACCTGGGCCCTGCCAGGTGTATCTGTTCTTGAGTATTCGCAAGAGCGCAGATCTGGATGGCTACATATGATTCGGGGATGTCATCTCTTCGAGCCCGTGATTGATAGCTGGTATACTTATATAGTGTTTATTGTGTTGTACTCATCTTGTATTTGCTCTTATATTCGAGTTGGTAGTTGATTTATTTTCATCCAACTATCATCCTTAGATACTTCTTATTGAGATCTAGTTTCATAGATGTTGGTTATTATTTATATTTGATTTTCTGTGGATGAGATTTAAATTATACCCTGCAACTTGTGACATATGTTATACCACTTGTGGATTTGATATTCATAATACAGCGTACGTGTGGATTTGGTTTCCATATATTAGAGTTGCCATATCTATGCGGCTGGCATGCTTACGTGTCCTAGTCCTACGTATTTTGGGACTGGGACGTGACACATATAGTCCATCTCTAGTAATTTTATGCCCAAAAAATATACCATGTCCAAACAGAACTCATACTTGTTGAGATTGGCATACAACCTCTCCTACCTCAGTGTCTCTAGTACGATCCTGAGATACTTCTCGTGCTCCTCCTGGCTCTTGGAATATACCAAGATGTTGTCAATAAACAATACCATGAATTTATCCAAATATTGCTGGAAAACCATGTTCATCAGGGTCATAAACACAGCTGGCGCATTGGTTAGACCAAACGGGGGAAGTAAATGGCTCGGCTCTTGGAGTCAACTCTATGGTAAACTCTGTCATGCCCCAGTCCTAAAATACGTAGGACCAGGAATATGCAAGCATGCCAGCCGTATATATATGGCAAATCCAATATATGGATACCATAATACACACGTACGCTGTAATATGAATGTTAACTCACATGTGGTATATATATTATCATAAGTCACAGGACATAACTAGATCTCATCCACAAAATCAAATAACCAATCAACTATATAACTGAATCAAGTATAAAATGCTTGATAAGAACAAGTGGTTGGGTGGAGACAAATCCACTACCAACTAGAATATAAGAGAAACCACATAAGAACATCTAATGAACAATGGGAATCAAAGAGAAGACCTCCTCGAAAGAGATAAGTAGCAAGTCCTGATCCGTGCTCTTGCGAATAGTCAAGATCTTCTATACCTGGAAAAGAACCAGGTCCTCAGAGGGACGTAACAAGATACATAGAAGCATGCCAATTGAATACAGTAAAACATGCATAATAGACAAAAAATATATAAGTACGCTGTACTAGAAAATCTACATGAATATGTATAATGAGGATAACTTTTCAACGTATGGGCATGGGTAGGCTACTCTATCTAATCTCACAACTCACACATACGTCAGAAACATTAGAAATCGACATACCTCGAGGGTAGCAACCAGCGCGACACAAATAACGTAGTGCGTGCTAGTTACTACGGTTTACCAGAGTGGTTATAGCCCATACGCCTACCGATTGTCCTTCCCTCCCATGATACTATGTGTCAAGTGTGTGTCAACATATATAATATATAATTATGACTGAAAGAAAATATATATGCAATGAATATAAAAATATAATAAGCATGCAAAAGTACTATAAGAAATTTGTCAAGGTATCTTGCCTGGTCTGAAAAGGATGAAGTTCCAACTCAAGGCGTCGTCCGATCTACCCGTCACATAAATTAAACAAGTTAGGTTACAAAAGTGGGTGAATAGTTTTTGCCATTTTAATCTATTTTAACTCTGAATAAAATAACCTAAAATAGTATTTTGATCTTATTATAATCTAATTTTATTGTTAAACCCTAATTTTGGTCCAAAGAAAGTCAACTTTACGGATTTGTGATCCGTAGCAGGAAAATTAAGGCAATCCGTTGACCAAAAAGTCAACCAACTCAAATTCTTGATTTGTGTATAGAATGCTATAGATTTAAATGCTACATGAATATCAGAATCGACGGTTTCATAAAATCACAAGTCGGTAAAGAGTTATGTCCATAAGGGTGCACAGATGACAGTTTTCGGTAGTTTTTTATTTACGTCTACGTTGCACGAATTTTACAGTAGATTAAACTTACATGTTAAATTCTGAAAATATTATTTTATGTAATTTCATCATGTCAACTTTTTGAAACTTTAAACGGTTCATAATTCTAAATTCGGGATCTCCCAAAATCTCGAAAATACGGAAACGCGTCTGATTTCGGACAGCTGACACTTTTAGAATTTTTTGGAAAAATAGGTTCATAAGTTATTAAAATAATTTATATATCAGAAAACTAACCTTGATATGGTTCTAACAAAAAAATTGGAGCGCATTTGGAGTCCGGAGATAGGAGATATCGTCTTTTTAAGTCGTCATAACTACTAGAAAATGAGGCTGAATTTATGACGAATTTTAACTGTTTTTGGGCGAAAAAGTGAGGACTTTGGGGAAGAAAAATATGAAAGAAGAGTTTATTTCATAATTCTAATAGATATTTATAATGGTGGAGACTACTTAATTGAATACGACTAGGATTTGTTAATTTGGATATGATTAGGATCAGTTTAAATAAGGATAGGATATGCATGAAGTTGCTTTCCTAGTAGGCTCAGGATTTGAATTAATTTAAAATAGAGTTTGAGTTTATCTCAATAATTTATAATCTTAAATAGAATTAAAGATAATATAAATAATTTATATATAATCTTATTAATATCTATTAACACTAAATTAGCATCTATCTAATATTAAGACTATATATATCCAAATAAATCCTAAATAATTTCAAAAATCTAAATAAATTTCTTAAAATTCTAAATAAATTAAAAAAATATAATTAAATATTTTAACCTAAAATAAATATTTGGTAGGAACAATATGCAAGTATGATCTCATAGTAAATCATGAAAGTCCTAAAAATTTACGTTTCCTATGTTTTAATTACCCAAAAATTCTAGAAAAATCTCCAAAAATCTAAAATAGCATAAAAATGATTCTAAATAAATATTTATATAAGTAAATATATCAAAAAAATATTTTCTAATTAGCTAAGATAATACTCTAAAAAAAATTTAATATTTAAAATAATCTATAATAAATATAATAATATAAAATACACACAAAATATCTATTTTGGGTGAGGGAGTTTACAATCTACCCAACTTACAAAATTTTTTTCCTCAAAATTAAAAATAAGGAATGATTTGTTAAATCTTTCACATTCATATCTATGGTAAGTCAACCGCAATCTTCTTAAAAATTTAAATGACAAAATCTATTCAAATCTATCATAATCTCTTCAAAATTAAAATAACCACTGTTTAAATCAAAATTTAACCTATCATAATCTTTTCTAGATTTTTTAAAAATTAAAATCCAAATTTAATTCAAATCTATATGATATTTTGAAGATTTAAATAACCCACATCAAATTTTATATCACGATTTTCAACTATCATAATCTCTTACAAATTTTAAACAATTCTAATCAAATCTTATTCCTATATTTCAACTTAAGAATTTTGTACTCTTCAAATTTTAAATTCAATTTCTATTATCAATATTTCAAATAGGTGATCCAACAATCAAAATTCAACTTTTAATTCAAATCATCAAATTGTAAAATTTTGAATTCAATCCATCAATGTTCATGTTTAGAGTTCTATTTTTTCTCAAGATTTAAATTATTAATTTGAATCTCCAATATTCAAAATTTAAATTATGTGCTCAAATTATAAATATTGGGTCTGCAATATCAAAATTTTAAAATTTATTCTATAAGGCATTCTTATCTTTAAAGTTAAATCATCATAATCTAAATCATTCTTCTAAAAATTCTCAAAATGAAAATGACTTAAATCTCTCACTATAATCTCACTTGATTGTAATCAATCTTTTTTTACCTCAAGTTGACAATGTAACTTCTACCCAACTTAGAATTTATCGATCTATCACATAGGCTATACATTTAAGAAAAACTTTCTCAAATTATTTTATCGTGTTATTCAATCTATAAAATATCTCACATGTTTTATGTCCTTAATTATAAAAGATAGTCACCAAGTAATATGATTGGCCTATGGGGTATATCTAGTACTCTCCGTGTATCAAACTTATACCAAGCACGAGCGTTCATCTTTCTGAAATAGGGGAAGACAAAAATCAACAATAAAGAATTCAAGGAGGAGGTGATAGAATACAAGTACGGGGTTTAAAGCGATTCAAGAATTCAAAAGGGAGTGGCCAAGGCAGTTATGGATTAAAATCTTATTTTTGGTAAATTCCTATTCACATATTCATATCAGAACAGTTATGTACCTAATATGATATGCTCTGATTTGTCTAGAGGACAAGTATATTCATCTAACAAGTTGAGTCAACTATATATCTCAATCCACGTAAGGTAGTCATGCGAAGAGCGAACCAAGCGCACTAAGGTTGATCAGACCATAATACACTGATTCTAAATAGATAATTGTATTAGTGTGTGCACCCAATAATACATATATCATGAACAAGCTCGATAAAAGAATAAGCTTGTAAAACTAGGCTATAATAGCAGCATTAGTCGAGGTAGTTCAGAAAATATAAGTACGCTAGATTATGATGAAAGAAGGTACAAAATACTTCAAGTTCACAAAGAAGATAAGACTCGTCCGGTGTTGTGCCTCTACAGTGGCCATACTAACTCCTTGCCTAAGTCTAAAGTCAACCAAATGGGGTATGGGCCTCTAGGTTCTACAGTCTGGATAAACACTATCTCTTATTCAAGCCTATAGTTGGTGTCATTCAATTATACTTCATTAATAGGTAAAAAAGATTATGTGATACTAGGTTATGAGGCATACTACCCAGCTTACGAGAATTTAACTAATAGTGTTATTGAACAATGGAGTGTATATACTTAGTACAAGTCACCTTCCTAACCCCTATCAGGCACGAAAGAAAGATAATATTTACATTGTGAAAGGATCAAGCAAGATGCAATGCAAGCAATCAAATAAGAATGCGAAATAAAATCAAGGAAGATGATTAAATAAGTGGATGAGATCCTATACTCTAATCCTATGTGCAAGCTTGCTCGATATAGTAATGTAATCGAGACAATATGCTCTTGACCTGCATGGGCCACCACAAAAATATGTCACGCCCCAGTCCCAAAATACGTAGGACCAGGAATACGTAAGCATGCCAGCCATATGTATATGGTAACTCCAATATATAGATACCATAAAACACACGTACGCTGTAATATGAATGTTAACTCACATGTGGTATATATATTGTCACAAGTCACATGGCATAACTAGATCTCATCTACAAAATCAAATAACCAATCAACTATATAGCTGAATCAAGTATAAAATATTAGATAAGAACAAGTAGTTGGGTGGAGACAAATCCACTACCAACTAGAATATAAGAGAAACCATATAAGAACATCTAATGAACAATGGGAATCGAAGAGAAGACCTCCTCGAAAGAGATAAGTAGTAAGTCCTGATCCGTGCTCCTGCGAATAGTCAAGATCGTCTAAACCTGGAAAGGGACCAGGTCCTCAGAGGGACGTATCAAGATACATAGAAGTATGCCAATTGAATACAATAAAACATGCATAATAGACAAAAAATTTATAAGTATGCTGTACTAGATAATCTACATGAATATGCATAATCATGACAACTTTTTAATGTATGGGCATGGGTAGGCTGTCACGCCCCGATCTCCTGCAGGCTAATCGGCCGTTCCCGCTAGGCGGGAATCACCCTCGCCAGCGCTCCCGCGGAACGATCGCTTGACCCATCCGGGCGTGATGCCGCACAAGCGTGAGCCACGCCCGTGCAAGGCCATGGTTCATTGGCTGGCGGTAAGAGTTCTAAGCCACAGAGTCGCACAGATTGTCCGAGTGCAGCGGAGTCATAAACGCATAGGCGATCGGTAACAGGTTCACTAAGTCGACAATATAACGGAAGCATTTAAAACACAAGTTGAAGTAAAACAAGCTCTTTTATTGATATAAACAAGTGTTACAGGCGGCGTATAGCCGAGATTACAAGTCGCTCAAGCCTCTCTTTCTGAAACATAAAGCGTGCCAAGTGGCTACAATTTTGGAATGATTGTACAGGCGAGTTCGGGCTATGTTCACAATATTATGTCTTGTATATGTGCTTCTGTTCCGGACGCACCGTTGCAAGGCTTCAGAGGGAACTCCTGGCCTTAGCATGCACGAAGGAGGCATCCGCACCGAACGAGGTTCTCCCGCACCCTGCATACAAACTGGTGGATTATCAGTACATTGAATGCACTGGTGGAGAAGCTACTCGCCCGCTCGACAAATCCAAACACGTAATATAAGTTCCGTGCACCAACTATTAAGTTGTCTTTCTAGTTGCCTTAGGATCAGTTTTATGCAAACATTGAATAGCTTATCGTGTCGGGCAGTGCGCCGTGCGATATTTGAGAAAACATGGCGAGACTTACCAACTTACCATTTCTCCTTCCCCGTCCAAGGCAAACATGATTAATTCAAGCACGGTAAGTATAAACATTCAGGAGGCATAGCATATGCAAACACGAGGGTTCTTATAACATGATCGTTCAGGTGTTAAGTTATTCATTGATGCTATGCAATAACTCGCACGCGGATAGCCGCTAAGCGAGGATGACTTATTTATCTTCCATTTTATAAGCAAGCACGCAGCAGGTTTAAACACACATAAAAATCACACGATGCATTGCAAGCCAGATTCACACGATAAATACACGGGGCATTGCAAGCATATACACACGATGATCACTGGCTTGATGCCATAATGGACTAGTCAAGAACAAGGATAACATGCAACGAGAAAACACTAGGAGCTCATAAAACACGATGCGTTGTAAGTTATCCCATCCGAACACGATTGACTATAAACACGAAGTCTGCCCGGATCGGATCGGTGCCAGTGCCCCAGCACCGTCCGCAGAACTTATATCCTTGTGCACAAGTTGTCCATGATCGAACACGATTATTAATTCACACGACAAGCAGTATTGCATGATTCATTTAGTTATTGGATATGCACAGTCTCCTGGGCTGCTGTAAGCCCGCACGAGGGAGACTTGCAGGGAGATCCGAATACCTGAATGAGTCTTGCCACAGGAGCATGATTCTTTTACTTGACATAATGCAGTCCCCTTGACCGGAAACTGCCTTGGTGACCTAACGGTCCCGAATACTTGCAGGTTTATTCAGGCACGAAATGACTACTTGGTAGTCTTTCGAGGTTTGGATGAAAACAATACAACATTCAAGCAGACAAGCATGCATTTCTAAGGAACATAAGCAGGCACGTTTGCTCGGACCCGAAGGTAAGCCGAGAGTTAGAACGTTAGGGGACTTGGCATGCGAGGGTCTGAATACAAGCAGTATTTCAATTTCCATGTTCTAGTCCAAGCGATACAAGTTGGGATTATTCCCTTAGCTAGGTGCGTTGGATTTATTAGCATGCAGGGGGTGAATCACCTAGCGACTAGCATGAATATTCCAGATTTTATGTGTGCTGGCTAAGCAAAGACAAGTTCATCGTAGCCACCCACCTTAGCGATGATTCGCCTCGGTAGAGCGATACGTCAAGCGAGCCTCTGAAAGCCTAAGCCGAATTCCTGTAGGGACAAGTCTGGATATCTTTTTGCTTCTCGTTGGAGGCAAAGTGGGTCGGGACAGTTGCACTATTGCCGTTTGAAATGGTAGTCCGCTAGAACGGAACGGGGTGTTACATAGGCTACTCTATATAATCTCACAACTCACACACACGTCAGGAACATAAAAAATCGACATACCTCGAGGGTAGCGACCAGTGCGACACAACTACCGTAGTGCATGCTAGTTACTATGATTTACCAGAGTGGTTATAGCCCATACGCCTACTGATTGTCCTCCTCTCCCATGATACTATGTGTTAAGTGTGTGTCAACATATATAATATATAATTATGACTAAAAGAAAACACACATGCAATGAATATAAAAATATAATAAGCATGCAAAAGTACTTTAAGCAATTTGGCAAGATATCTTGCCTGGTATGAAAAGGATGAAGTCCCAACTCAAGGCGTCGTCCGATCTACCCGTCACATAAATTAAACAAGTTAGGTTACAAAAGTGGGTAAATAGTTTCCGCCATTTTAATCTATTTTAATTTTGAATAAAATAACCTAAAATAGTATTTTATTCTTATTATAATCTGATTTTATTGTTAAACCCTAATTTTGGTCCAAAAAAGTCAACTTTACGGATTTGTGATCCGTGGCACGCAAATCGAGGCAATCCGTTGACTAAAAAGTCAACCGACTCAAATTCTAGATTTATGTATGGAATGTTATAGATTTCAATGCTACATGAACACCAGAATTGACGGTTTCTTAAAATCATAAGTCGGTAAAGAGTTATGTCCATATGGGCGCACAAATGACAGTTTTCGGTGGTTTTCTATTTATGTCTACGTTGCACGAATTTTACAATAAATTAATCATATATATTAAATTATGGAAATATTATTTTATGTAAGTTCATTATGTTAACTTTTTGAAACTTTAAACGGTTCCTAATTCCGAATTCGGGATCTCCCAAAATCTCGAAAATACGGAAACGCATATGATTGCGGACAACTGATACTTTTAGAATTGTCTGAAAAAATAGGTTCAGAAATTATTAAAATAAATTATATATTCAGAAAACTAACCTTGATATGGTTCTAAAAAAATTGGACTGCATTTGGAGTTCGGAGATAGGATATATCGTCTTTTTGAGTCGTCATAACTACTAGAAAATGAGGCTGAATTTATGACGAATTTTAACTATTTTTGGACGAAAAAGAGAGGAGTTTGGGGAAGAAAAATATGAAAGAAGAGTTTATTCCATAAATCTAATAGATATTTATAATGGTGGAGACTACTTAATTGAATATTGGTTAATTTGGATATGATTATGATCAGTTTAAATAAGGATAGGATATGCATGAAGTTGTTTTCCTAGTAGGCTCAGGATTTGAATTAATTTAAAATAGAGTTTGATTTTATCTCAATAATTTATAATCTTAAATAAAATTAAAGATAATACAAATAATTTATATATAATCTTATTAATATCTATTAACACTAAATTAGCATCTATCTAATATTAAGACTATATATATCCAAATAAATCCTAAATAATTTCAAAAATCTAAACAAATTTCTTAAAATTCTAAATAAATTACAGAAAAATATAATTAAATATTTTAACCTAAAATAAATATTTGGTAGGAATAATATGCAAGTATGGTCTCATAGTAAATCATGAAAGTCCTAAAAATTTACGTTTTCTATGTTTTAATTACCCAAAAATTCTCGAAAAATCTCCAAAATCTAAAATAGCCTAAAAATGATTCTAAATAAATATTTATATAAGTAAATAGATAAAAAAATTTATTTTCTAATTAAGTAAGAGAATACTCTAAAAAAATTCAATATTTAAAATAATCTATAATAAATATAATAATATAAAATACACACAAAATACCTATTTTGGGTGAGGGGGTTTACAAACTCTATCTCCCTGTCAGGTGACAAGCCTGGGAGATCTTCGGGAAAGATATCCTTAAACTCTGATATGATACGGGGGTATACTGGTTCATCTTTTGCAATGTGTGACGCAATGGTAGGTTGGACACCATGCTCTCGGGATCCCCGAAGAAACTCGAACTCAGGGTGATCTGGTTGTCTTAAGATGTCGTATGGTACTAGCTCAACCAATCCATGCCTAGAATAATATCATAGTCTGGCATATAGAAGACTAAAAATCAGACACACATCTCTCTCCCACAAACAACTACTGAACAAGATCTACATGTGTCGCTAACAAGTACCATTCCTTCTCTCGTAAGAATTTTTATAGTCTTCGGAAGGGGTGCAGTTGTTACTCTATGGGTGGCCACAAAACTAGCAGCTATAAAAGAGTGTGTGGCACTAGAATCAAATAACGCTATTGCTGGTAATAAAGCTACTAAAATAGTACCTGCGATCACCTCCCCTACAGTATCTTCCTCCTCGATAGTCATCGTAAAGGCCCGCCCATTGTAGGATCGATATGCAACTCTAGAGGGGGTGAATAGATTATATTTGTGTACAGCAGAATATAGTTACTAATATAATTTTTTTACTGAGTAAAAGCAGTTACCAACTTGCAGATAATTTAGCAATAATTAAATAATAAATAAATAAGGAAGAGCAAACGCAAACACCGAGATTTTATACTGGTTTTCCTGTGAGAGGACTAGTCCCGTCCCGAGAACTCTTGCTCGGAGTATAACTTCACTATTAGTGAAAATACAAGCTTTGATCCGAAGGGCTTGCGACTTCATATAGACACGAGCCTTTGATTCGAAGAGCTCAACGACTTCAGACTTTCAGAGAAAATAGCTTTGAAAAGCCAAACTTGTACAACTCGAACACTTCTAATCGAAATTGTACAGGCACTTAGAAGAATATGAGTTATCTTGGTATTTGGAAGGTTTAATTCTCTTATAGTGAAAAGAGAAGATGAGATGAATGGATGAATAGATGAGTAAGATAGAATGAAAATCTCTTCTCTATTTATAGATTTTTCTAAAATAAAACTCGGCCAGAACTTAGATATCCAACGTTCACAAATTTAAACATTGGAGCTTTGAGAATAGGTCTAGACAACAGAATCAGGAATCGATTTTGGTTAACTAAGTTTAGACAGAGTTCAGGCATAACTCGGTCCGAATTCGGTTTCCCAAATTTTAGTAGGTTCCTAGTAAGTTTGGGTTGGTTTGGGTTGTATTTTAGTGGGTCTTTGGTCTTGTAGAAGTTCAGGTTTATTTTGGTATAGGTAGGCTTATTTAAGTGAACTTTGGTTAGGTATTCAACTAGTGCCAAAGTGTGTTCCGACTTACATAAGTCATAGACATAATAAAGATAAAATAGATGAGAAAATATAAAATAATATAAACAACTGAACATCAAAGAACAGCCTTTAGTTGATGGCGCAATCTGCTGTTGCAAGTATCGATTCAGAGTTTTAAGTAAATTATCGAAATTAGGTTGACTGAGGCCAGATGGGTCAATAATCTCCCCTATTTTGATAATTGACAAAAACTATGACTGATACAGGTTGATGACGCAATTGATGAATGATTGATGTAGCAATTGATCTCCCGTAATGTCACTACCATATCTTTAGATGAGGGTATTTTTATCATTTAGTATATCTATTATTTTAGTCATTAATATTTATTTATACTGTGCTATATATTTAAATTGTGCTTCTGCTAATTATTTAAATTTAGTGGGCTAGTCTATTATTTGGACTTGACACTATTGGACCCAAATTAGTTAGTCATGATAACACTTTGAGCCCAACATGAGACTAAGCCCATTAGACCCTATTTCTTAATTAATTAAGGAGATTAGTTTAATTTGTATTAGTTTAGAGACTTTCCAATATAGCCCTTCCTAATTATTCTTCATAACTAAATAGTAGGAACATGGTGGACATTTTGTTATGACTTGAAGGGGGAGAAAGGGGGCCCGACCATATAAGGACTCCTCATTTTCCCTCCTCTTTATTAGTTTATCTTATTTAGATCTCCAATTATGTTCTTCCCAATATTGACTCAACTCTCCATAAATTTAAACAAATTCGCACCCATTCCCTCTCAATTTTCTCATCTAAGAAGCCTTGAAGCTTGGATTGCAAGAAGCACTTGAAGGAGGAGGATTTGGCAAGAGAATTGTGTCCATTAAGATTTTTATTGGAAATCCATCTCCCAATAGGTAAGTTTTGAATTACCCCTTAATTTAGACTCTAATTCATATATTTAACCATTAGTAATTATCCCTTGGCTTAGGGCTACCCATAGGGTCAGGAATTTGGTTCATATGACTTATATTATGAAAGTTACATGGTAATTTGTCCAATTAGAAGAAATTATGACATTGACACATTAAGTGTGTGTCATGAGACCAATTAGATCTAATTAGACTTAGATAGGGGTTGTAGGACTAGATACGTGTCCATAATTGGACACGAGTTGAGCGTATCATAGAAATTTGTGATACGGTGTGATATGGGGCTCATTTTTGGTTGACTTGCATAATTTTCCTTTAAATCTTATTGCAGCAAGTTGTATTAGTTATTATATTGAGTATTTGATATGTAGGAAGGTGTATTATGGAATATTTAGGAATTTGGCCCTTTGTTGGATATGTATCATGGATATCCTAGTTGTGCACCCTAAGTGTTTGAGGTTTTGACTATAGAGTATCATTTATGATATATATATATATATATATATATATATATATATATATATATATATATATATATATATATATATATATATATAGTTGTAAGTGTGTATATATATATATAGTTGTGTAGGTGTATATAAGTGTAGAGATGGATATATATATGTAGATATAGTGTTGGGTTCCAGTCAGAGCAGTTGCAGCAAGAATTGCTTGTGTGAACCTGTGTGCACACCTGTGCTTGGGTGTGTGGAGTGTGTCACTGTGTGTGTCATTGTGAACTGCAGGTAGGTGTTTCCAATGTAGTGAGTGAGGGGGGTATTGATAGCAGTGGTGTTGGTGTTTGTAGTGGTGTTCAGATATCAAGGAGTGGTGCAAATGTACCATGACAGTGTATTAACTCTTGGGTGAGTAATTAAAAGTGAGAGTGTGCGGAGATGCAGTAGCAGTAGCAATAGAATGGCAGTAGAAGTAGCAATAGAGCTAGCAGCAGCAAGATGCAATAACAGCAGCAACAAGATATATTAGTAGCAGTAGCAATGCAGTAACAACAACAGTAAGATGCAGTAACAGCAGCAACAAGGTGCAATATCATTATCAGCAGTCGGGTTCCCTTAGTTTCAGTCATTAGTTGCAAGGGAATCGGGTTTTAATAGGGGATTGGTATTATGTTTTAGACTTTATGATTCATGTTAAGTATCAGTTACTAAGTTAGTAAGTTATTAGAGTATCAATTGCTAATATTAGTATGTTGGTGTGGGTGATTAGATGAGTATCAGAAATAGAGTTACTAGTTAGTGTACCAGTTAGTTTTAGTTAGTGTATTATTAGCAGTTTATATATGTACAGAGTAGATATAGGTTAACTTATATAATTAAGTATCAGTTAGAATATAATGTTAAGATAGGATAAGTATGCCAATGTATCAATCAGAGTTAAATTAGTATATAGCTATAATCATTTAGTATAGTAGTGTATATATAAATATATAAATATATAAATATATATATATATATATATATATATATATATATATATATGTGTGTGTGTGTGTGTGTGTGTGTGTGTGTGTGTGTGTGTGTGTATGTCAGTTAATGATAACAACTGTTAGTTAGTATATATATATATAGATACGTAGAGTATCTTAATATAAAGATATTAGTGTTATTAACTAATATAGCTAGGATTGACTTGTAATAGCTAGTTAATATCTCTTTTGAGCCTAAAACCTTAGTGTGGACCAAGAAACTTGTTCAAGACCTAGAAGTGGCCTAGAAATTCATATTAGTGCATATAGCTCATTTATCACTTTATTATACCCTATTTGATATGCCATTATATATAGGTGTGTGTGACACCAGCTCGGATACCGAGATATATCATTTGCTCAGGACTACAGATGAGTACATTCTTTGATAGTTTTCTTATTTGATAGCCTTTATGTTTCATGTATTTAGTATTTATATATTTGATTCTTGACACGATAATTTCAAGGATTGGTATACGTGGATCTTGGTCATGAGATGTTATTATCATGATTACTCAATGATCGCCGTGTCATGCTTCGTGATTACTCAGTGATTACTGTGATATCTTAGTAATTATATAGACCGTGATCATAGTGCATGATATTATAGACCATGCAGTATGATATACGTGTTATAACGTGTCGTGATTTAGATTCGTGTACTATTCGGGGGTTGGAAAAGTATTAGGGGATATGTGATCATACCTTATAGCCTATAATTTAGTGTAGCCCATGATAATTAGCAGATCATGTAACTCACACGTAATCATTCTAGCTCACCTTTTTATATATATCCTGTGTTAGGCCCAAGCTGATCACATTATCTTACTAATATTTTAAGGCACATTTTTATATATTATTTTCTTTATTCCAGTTTATTATATTATTGTTCCTCACCATATTGTACTCAGTTCTTGCCATTATTTCCACCATGATATTGTTCTCGTGATATATGCTAGTTCAGTTACTTCCATCATTTATTTTTATTGCTATTGTTGTTTCATAGTTTATGTCAATTACTGGAACTGCTATTTGGGTTATACTTTGCTCCAATCCTGACTGGATATATATTTTAGATGATTCATTAGAGGACTGGTGTCCGCACTACGGGCCATAGGATGGTGAGCCAGCTGAGTTATCATCCGCAGAGCCTGTTGAGTTAGCACCAGCAGTTGATGAGGCATAGTTATTTTATTCATGGGATTGTATATGTTAGTTAGACTTTGGCAGTGTATTATTATTTGATGTATTATATTGAGATTAAACTATTGGACTTGTGATATATTTGTGACATTTATTTCTTTCCTTCTATTCCATATCGTGCCTTATCATCCTCTAGCTTGTCAATGTGATTGAGTATTGTTTACCATTTTTATATTATCATATTGTCCTCCATTTAAAATTGAGATAGCATGATAAGTACCTTAAATATATTATGTAAAATATTTAGATAGTAGATAGCGTTCTACCGCCGATGCTGCAGCCTAGGCTAGACGTACCTACGTACTCGTGCCTTTACACCGGGTGCGGGACGTGACATATTTTTATGGTGGCCCATGCAGGACAGGCTTCACAACTAGTATGATATCTAGGTAGTAGTACTCAGACTTAGAGTATTACTACAAGCCTGCTATAGGATATAAGACTAGGGATATAGGGTGAGAGAATACTCAATCACTACTAGAAAATATTTCTTATCTATTGAAATTGATACCTTTATCATTCAAAATAATTGCTTTCTTTGAAATATTACTATCCTTCCTTGGTGCTATCATATCTTGGGCAATATTAATATATTTGTTCAATCTATCTTCAGGATGCCTCCGAAGACTCAATCGTAGCGCTCTGAAGCAGTCTCGATGAGGTTCGTTACTTCGTCACCTCAGAGAGATCCAGTAGTGACTGTTTCGTCTTCTTCTGCTCAGGTGATTGCTTTACCAGTCCAAGTGGATATTTCAGCAGCAACTTTTGGGGGTGCTCCACCACCAGTTCTGAGGACTGTTCTATCAGTCACGGAGGATCTTCCACCATTATCAACCATGCCAGCAGACGGGACACAGATGTTCGCTATGTTCCAGGAGATGATGGTGATACAGCCGAGATAGACGGACGCTTTACGTCAGGGTATCGAGAGTACTTATAAGTTAGCACTAGCTACTATGGAGAGGGTAGCACTTGTTCAACCACAGACCATACCGCTTCATCCAGCACCAAACCAGCCATGGCCGGGTACTATCATAGAATTCAAAAAGATGGGCCCCAAGGACTTCAGGCACATCAAGGGAATATTATATGCGGACGATTGGATCGAGGATGTTGAGAGAGCCCTAAGGCTAGCACAGACCCGAGGATCGCAGCGCCAGGACTGACTTGGGAAGCATTCATAGAGCTTTTCAAGAAAAAGTTCTTTCCAGATATGGCTCTGAGTGCTCTAGAGATCCAATTCCTAGACCTCGTCTAGGGGAACATGACGGTGGACAAGTACACAACAGAGTTCTGCATACTAGGTAAATTTTTAGAGGGACAAAATCCTTTAAGGAAGGCCTGGAAGTTTCAGAAGGGTTTGATCAAGGAGATCAAATCACATATTAGAGGAAACCGTACGACAATATTTAAGGATATCCTGATAGACACATTAATAGTAGAGGATAACTTGGAGCTCAAATCCAAGAGGATATGAGATACATCAGGAGAAGCTAGTAGTAGTACGAGTCCAGCCAAACGATCCTATATTCAGCAGTAGACGACCTTCCAGCAACAAAGACAACAGTTTCATGCACCATTCTGGGCACGGGCGCAACATGCATACTTGGTCCCGAGACCAGCACAACAGGCCCCATAGTGTACTCACTGTAGGAGGATTAGACATACACGGGAGGTGTGCAGGAAGAGACTTGGAGTGTCCCTCTATTACGGAGATCCAGGTTACTAGTTGAGGAAGTATCTAGTGGCTCCCGTTAGAGCAGGCCAGGAAGCAGCACTGGTACAAAGAGCACCAACAAGGCCACCTGTGTGACAGAAGAAGGGACCTCCTTTACACACTTAGCAGCAGCATTTTGTCCAGCACCAGCAATAGCAGAGAGGTGCACCACGAGGGTGAGCTTTCGCCATGGCAGTTGAGGAGGAGGAGCTAGTCGGATATTTGATATCAGGTTCAGTTCTCCTTGATTCTATTCTAGCTTATACTCTGTTTGATTTTGGTTTTTCCCATTCTTTTGTATATGTATCTTTTTCTCTTGAGCATCGATTAGAGTCTAAACCTTTGGTTATTGTCACGATCCGCACCCTATGTAGGAATGCAAGTCGGGAACAACGCCCAGCCTACGCCGCAGCATCGGCGGTAGAATGCTGTCTTAATCAACTATACTATCTAATTATCTCACTATAAAGCATAAACCTCTAATAATATCTCAACTCCAAGATGAGAGTATAATAAACTTAGTTCGACACAATACTCAATCACATTACTATGGCACGAGAAGATATCACAGAAGTCTAACATAACTAAGCAGTTAAAAATATAACAACAACAAATAGAAATAATATCAAAACACAAATATATGCCGGAAACAAATTCGGTACCAAAATGCTAAAGAGAACTAACTATGCTAACTAGTGAATCTGGCTAACTCTCTCGACAGTCACTCCAGAACTAGTGGGTCCAAGTCTGCACCATCTATAGGCTGAGGTCTGTAGTATGTCGGACACCAATCTCCCGGATCCTTTGAAAAATATTTTCCAGTCAGGAATGAAGCGAAGTACAACCCAATAGCAGTTCCAATTAATTGATAAAAACTATAAAGCAGTGGAATAGAACATGCTATCTACGATGAGGATATAACTGATAATCAAGAACAATGAGAGAATAGGCAATACTAACAACAGAATATAATCAATGCGTACAAGAATAAAGAAATGAACTATAATGTCAGAATAGAACAAGGTAATCAATGAACTGAATAATAAAATCTACAATAACTATGTAATTTGAGATACTAACTAAATATGTGATCAGCCTGGGAGATTCAATGATTACACTAAGGAGCTAACTCAACCATACGTAAATTGCATGGTTAGTTAGTAGCCAATGATTACACTACTAGCCGATAGTTTCTTGATCACATATTTAATTGGTATTTCCCCCGCCCCGACTGATATGATGGATCGAATCATGACACGTCACTAGCTAATGTATCCAATGTTTAATCTACAATATTCAATGTTATCCAATACCAACAAGGACAGTATCCGATACCATCTCCATAATCAAGGTAACATCCCATGACTAACGATCCAATAACAATACCAATCCGTGTACCATCGTGTCAAGAATCATAAGTAACATTTCTAAATACTTGAATTATAGTGGTAATCAAATAATGGAAACTATCAGAGAATGTACTCGCCTGTGGTCCAGAGCAAATGATGAAAAATGATGTTCGAACTGGTGTCACAGACCTATATATGAAATATTGCATTAATACAAGTTTTGGGGAAGAGAAATAAATTAAACTAGTCAATTTCTAGGTCATAAAACTATTTCTAAGTCAAAAGTCAAACTAGGTCAACTCTAAGTCAACTATGGTCAACTATAGTCAAATTATGGTCAACTACCTATTTCTACGTTGTATGAGTCTAACTCAAAGATATTGGACTCACACACTATGAATCTAGGCCATACAAGCTACATTTTAGGATACTAAGATACCGTATCTCAGGATACGCAAACAAGGGATAAATATAACACATATGTACATATCAAACAATATTATATATATATAATCCTAATTATAAATGCTAAATGGATACCTTGGTTTCGAACCAACTTGGTATCGCAATACTAAACCTCTATCTTGATATCCAAACCCAATACCTTGATTATCCTCCAATACCTTGATACTTACCTTGGCATCTCAAGGTAAATTCAAAACCTTATTTATACTAACTACCCAACAATAATTATAAACTACTATGCATTTAATATTTATATAATACTATATACCTTATTTTAGTCACCTTAATACCAACCCATAATTAGTTTACAACTATCCTATTACTTATGCCAATACCTACTACTAATACCTTGGTATATCTTGATACTTACCTTGGTATCTCAAGGTATTTGCCAAAATCTCATATATATACTAATTACCCATCAATAATTACATATATCAATCCAATATAACTCTAGTATGTACTAATAGAATAATACTAACTACCAACTACACACTAACTATTAATACATATATACGTACATACTTACCTACAAATATATAATATATAAAAGATACTCATAACAATTGATAACTAAAATATACTAACTATTCTAATAAATTTATATGCTACAACTAAATATATACATATATAGTATACTATAATACAAATAGCAATTATGAACATATATATATATATATATATATATATATATATATATATATATATATATATATATATATATATATATATATATATACATATATATCTATATATATATTAATATCTAATATATTAAAAACTGCCAAACTGTCGCTAAATACCCTGTCCACTGTCGGAGAAAGCTGCTGTGTATATAGATACACTGCAGTTTTTGTGACAGTTTCCTGCACTATCACTAAAAACTGTCGCTGAAGCTTCTAATACTCTGCTGATACACTGTTGTTTCAGCGACAGTTTTCTGCAACTGTCGCTGACTGCTATCGCTGAAAATATATGTATATATATATACAATATATATAAATACTTATATATAACCCACCATATATATTTATATAATATATATTTAAATATATATATATAACCCACAATATATATTTATATAATATATATTTAAATACATATATATAACCCACAATATATATATTTATACAATATATATTTAAATATATATATATAACCCACAATATATATTTATACGATATACATATAAAACTATATATAACTATACATACACTTATACATAGTAAATTGTATAAAATACCACATAGTAACATACACACACACACATAGTAATATGTATATATAACTATACATATATGTATACATATATATAATCATACAATAATATAAATACATAACAATATATAATATAACTATATATATAACCACATATAAATATATCTACTATATTATATATACATATGCTACCACTTATAAATATATATATATATATATATATATATATATATATATATATATATATATATATATATATATATATATATATATATATATATATATATATATATATATATATATAAATAATCATATAATAACTATAAATAATCTAATTACTTAATTAAATATACATATATATTATATAAAATATATACATATATTTACATCCCTAACATATATTATAACATATATATTAATCCATGTAGAAGAAAGCTACATAATATATATTCTATTAATACATATATAATACATAGATCTATGATACAATAAACACTATAATAAATATACATAATACATATATAATATATATAGATACATACACAATTATAATTCAAGAATTAAAGCACAATTAATTAGATCTACATATAAACACACAATAATTGGAGAGTATCACACCGTATCCTACTAGATCTAGGATACGCATGCGACACGAGTCCACCACACATCCAATTGTACCCCGAAGGACACAAATAAATCACATATAATATTTATGAACAAAACAAAGTGTCAAATGTAGATCTATGTGTCCGTGTCAAAATACGACATGTACAAAGTCCCGTGTCGGAGGAAAAACCCCCAAAATAATACGTATCACCAAATTGTTGGGATACGACCTACACGTACCCAATTGTGGACACAACACTAGCCCCAAACACATAAACATATGCCAAATTGATCTATAGGTTCAATTGACACATACAACAAAAGTTATTTTCGAAATTCCCCCAAAATTGACACAAAAAGTACTATAACTTTCTCCATAGGTCTCCTTTGAACACAAAATAAAATCCTATGGGTAGTACATACATATGGGTTGATTATTCATGATTAAATCTCAGATTTAGAAGCTATTTTAAGGGAAAAACCTAAATTATACCTATTGGGAGATGGATTTCCAATGAAACCTCCAAAATTGGTGAAATTAGCTTCCAACTTGTAGATCCTTGCTCCTCTTTGTAGATCCTTGCTTTCTCCTTCTAGATACTTGCTCTTCTAGTCTCCAATAGTGACTTGAGAATTAATTGGGTGGAAATTTGGTAGGGATTTGATGAAATTTGGTTGAGAGAAATTCTAGATCTAGATTTGGAATAAAAAAATGAAGAGAGAGAAAGTTTTCATCCCCTTTATATAGGCCTCAGTTGCCCCCTCCCTCAAGCTACTATGTAAAGTCTAAAATACCCCTTGGGGCCTCTCATGAAGAAATTAATTAAGGAGGGAAGCTTCTAGTCCAATGGTTTAATTAATTTAATCATCCTCCTAATTAATGGGCTTTCTAGTTGGGCTCAATTCTAACAATTAATACATGTTGGTCCATGGATCTATTCTAACTAGTTAGGTCCACTAACAAATGTCCAAAAAAATAAATCTAACATGCTAATAATAAATAAATAATACAATAAATAAATATTTAACATGCACAATATTCAATTAATTATAAAATGACCAAAATATCCTTTTCTAGAAAATACGGTAGTGACAAGTCTATCCCCCTTAAAATAATTTCGTCCTCGAAATTTAAGGGTGATCGTACTCCTTCTAGGTCAAACCCCCAACAATCATAGTCTAATAAGGTCTTATCTCACTAAGAACAGTCCTATGCAAAGAATAACATGCATGGTCATGGTCTCCACTTGTCTTATTACTGTTGTCTCTGTCAGGGTATTCTATAGCTACACTAACTATATAACACAAGCATCCAAAAGGTACTAAAGAATCAATCAATCAAAATAGATGAAAGGAACAGAAAGAAAGAACAGACTCTCTAACCCATCACCTGTAGTATTGGTCTCCTCGACCGTCATCGCAAATGCTCCGCCCTGCCGAGGTAGCTGCCTCTGCGGGTGATGAGCAATCTGTGGTGCTACAGGTGGCCTAACTCCATCTCTCTGGCCTCGATCTGCATCCTGGCCTGGACGTTGAAGTATCCAGAGACAATCCTTCACCATATGCTCCGTTGATCCACAATGTAAGCATGCTCCAAGTCTCTTCCGGCACATCTCCCAAGTGTGCCCAACCTTCTTGCAATAGGTGCATTGAGGAGCCTGTTGCACCTGTCTCTGAGGCTGCTGTGGTATCTGCTGTACTGGAGCTTGTACTGGAGCAACAATTGGTTCTGGCATATGATATTGCTGTTGATAGGCTCCGAACTATACTGGAAACTGCTGTTGCTGGAACCGCGGTCTCTTTGTCGGTCCCGCACTGCTACTGTCACCCCCAAACATATCACGGTCCCTCTTCGGCTTCAAGTTCCACTCCCTCTCGACCTTGCGTGCCTCCAAAAGTATCTAAGAATATGTCTCGTAGAAAGACGGAATGAGAATCTTGACTTCCCAATTCAGACCCTCGCGGAAACGGATAGCTCGAACTTCTGGCTCTCTCACCAAGTACTCCGCAAATCGGCTCAGCTTCCCGAACTCTACGGTATACTCCTCTACGGATATTCTTCCTTGTGTAAGGCTCTCAAATTGCCTTCCTAATTCTAATCTGTCCGTCCGAGCAAAGAACTTCTTAAAGAGATCCTTGAATATCTCCCAAGACTGCCCCGTATCAGTAAGAATTGACTTATTCCTGAACCAAGTGCGGGCAACGTCGAACAGTTGAAGTCCTACCGCCTCAACCTTCAGATCCTCCGCAAGACGTGACACCTTCATGAGTCGCTCGATATCTTCAAGCCAATCGTCAGCATAGACTATACCTTCTGTACCCTTGAAAACTCGAGGCTCAAGCTTCTTGAAATTTTGAATGTTGCCTGGCTTGATCTGAATATCCTGTGGCTGTGGAGGAGCCTCTTTCTGAAATGCTATTATAGCTATCTGATGGGTATTTTTCATACTCTGCTGCATCAAATCTGACTGCCTGTGCTGGGCTTCTATCTATGCCCTCTGTAATTCCATCATCTCTCTAAACAGTGCAACCATCGGCACAGTATCTCCTGAAAATAGAGGTGGTGGAAGTCCCTCCGAAGCAACTGGAGTAGTCCTCGGAACAGGTGGAGGAGAACCCCCGAAGGCAGCCAAGACTCCTACATGAACTGATGTCGTAGGAGGTACAAACCCTACTACCTGAGTGGAAGATTGAGAGGTGGCAAACCTCGCAGAAACTGCTCCCGATCGATAGAATCTAGTCTTCGGCGGCATCCTGAAGACAGATCGAAACAAAGGAGATTAATTCGACATAAGATAAGATATCATCAAGGAAGGACAAAAGTATTCGAAAGGAATCAAAAGTAGCGATTCAATTCAGATTGGAATTCCTAGTTGTGATTGAGTATCCCTCTCTCTTCCTAGTATCCTATGTCCTATAACCTATCGCAGGCTCGTAGTAGTACAACTAAGTTGTCGCACTACCACGACATCGCAATATTGCGAAGTCTGACCTGCATGGGCCACCACTAAAAATGTGTCACGATCCGCACCCGGTGTAGGGATGCAAGTCGGGAACAACGCCCAGCCTACGCCGCAGCATCGGCGGTAGAACGCTGTCTTGGTCAACTATACTATCTAATTATCTCACTATAAAGCATAAACCTCCAATAATATCTCAACTCCAAGATGAGAGTATAATAAACTTAGTTCGACACAATACTCAATCACATTACTATGGCACGAGAAGATATCACAGAAGTCTAACATAACTAAGCAGTTAAAAATATAACAACAACAAATAGAAATAATATCAAAACACAAATATATGCCGGAAACAAATCCGGTACCAAAATGCTAAAGAGAACTAACTATGCTAACTAGTGAATCTGGCTAACTCTCTCGACAGTCACTCCAGAACTAGTGGGTCCAAGTCTGCACCATCTATAAGCTGAGGTCTGTAGTATGTCGGACACCAATCTCCCGGATCCTCTGAAAAATATTTTTCAGTCAAGAATGGAGAGAAGTACAACCCAATAGCAGTTCCAATTAATTGACAAAAACTATAAAGCAGTGGAATAGAACATGCTATCTACGATGAGGATATAACTGATAATCAAGAACAATGAGAGAATAGGCAATACTAACAACATAATATAATCAATGCGTACAAGAATAAAGGAATGAACTATAATGTCAGAATAGAACAAGGTAATCAATGAACTGAATAATGAAATCTACAATAACTATATGATTTGAGATACTAACTAAATATGTGATCGGCCTGGGAGATTCAATGATTACACTAAGGAGCTAACTCAACCATACGTGAATTGCATGGTTAGTTAGTAGCCAATGATTACACTACTAGCCGATAGTTTCTTGATCACATATTTAATTGGTATTTCTCCCGCCCCGACTGATATGATGGATCGAATCATGACACGTCACTAGCTAATGTATCCAATGTTTAATCTATAATATTCAATGTTATCCAATACCAACAAGGATAGTATCCGATACCATCTCCATAATCAAGGTAACATCCCATGACTAACGATCCAATAACAATACCAATCCGTGTACCATCGTGTCAAGAATTATAAGTAACATTTTTAAATACTTGAATTATAGTGGTAATCAAATAATGGAAACTATCAGAGAATGTACTCGCCTGTGGTCCAGAACAAATGATGAAAAATGATGTTCGAACTGGTGTCACAGACCTATATATGAAATATTGCATTAATACAAGTTTTGGGAAAGAGAAATAAATTAAACTAGTCAATTTCTAGGTCATAAAACTATTTCTAAGTCAAAAGTCAAACTAGGTCAACTCTAAGTCAACTATGGTCAACTATAGTCAAATTATGGTCAACTACCTATTTCTAGGTTGCATGAGTCTAACTCAAAGATATTGGGCTCACACACTATGAATATAGGCCATACAAGCTACATCTTAGGATACTAAGATACCATATCTCAGGATACGTAAACAAGGGATAAATATAACACATATGTACATATCAAACAATATTATATATATAAAATCCTAATTACAAATGCTAAATGGATACCTTGGTTTCGAACCAACTTGGTATTGCAATACTAAACCTTTATCTTGATATCCAAACCCAATACCATGATTATCCTCCAATACCTTGATACTTACCTTGGCATCTCAAGGTAAATTCAAAACCTTATTTATACTAACTACCCAACAATAATTATAAACTACTATGCATTTAATATTTATATAATACTATATACCTTATTTTAGTCACCTTAATACCAACCCATAATTAGTTTACAACTATCCTATTACTTATGCCAATACCTACTACTCATACCTTGGTATATCTTGATACTTACCTTGGTATCTCAAGGTATTTGCCAAAATCTCATATATATACTAACTACCCATCAATAATTACATATATCAATCCAATATAACTCTAGTATGTACTAATAGAATAATACTAACTACCAACTACACACTAACTATTAATACATATATACGTACATACTTACCTACAAATATATAATATATAAAAGATACTCATAACAATTGATAACTAAAATATACTAACTATTCTAATAAATTTATATGCTACAACTAAATATATACATATATAGTATACTATAATACAAATAGCAATTATGAACATATATATATATATATATATATATATATATATATATATATATATATATATATATATATATATATATATTAATTACCATATATATATACATATATATCTATCTATATATATTAATATCTAATATATTAAAAACTGCCAAACTGTCGCTAAATACCCTGTCCACTGTCGGAGAAAGCTGCTGTGTATATAGATACACTGCAGTTTTTGTGACAGTTTTCTGCACTATCACTAAAAACTGTCGCTGACATTATATATATATATAAATAATCATACAATAATATAAATACATAACAATATATAATATAACTATATATATAACCACATATAAATATATCTACTATATTATATATACATATGCTACCACTTATAAATATATATCTACATACATATATATATAAATAATCATATAATAACTATAAATAATCTAATTACTTAATTAAATATACAGATATATTATATAAAATATATACATATATTTACATCCCTAACATATATTATAACATAAATATTAATACATGTAGAAGAAAGCTACATAATATATATTCTATTAATACATATATAATACATAGATCTATGATACAATAAACACTATAATAAATATACATAATACATATATAATATATATAGATACATACACAATTATAATTCAAGAATTAAAGCACAATTAATTAGATCTACACATAAACACACAACAATTGGAGAGTATCACACCGTATCCCACTAGATTTAGGATACGCATGCGACACGAGTCCACCATACATCCAATTGTACCCCGAAGGACACAAACAAATCACATATAATATTTATAAACAAAATAAAGTATCAAATGTAGATCTATGTGTCCGTGTCAAAATACGACATGTACAAAGTCCCGTGTCGGAGGGAAAACCCCCAAAACAATACGTATCACCAAATTGTTGGGATACGACCTACACGTACCTAATTGTGGACACGACACTAGCCCGAAACACATAAACATATGCCAAATTGATCTATAGGATCAATTGACACACACAACAAAAGTCATTTTCGGAATTCTCCCAAAATTGACACAAAAAGTACCATAACTTTCTCCATAGGTCTCCTATGAACACAAAACAAAATCCTATGGGTAGTACATATATATGGGTTAATTATTCATGATTAAATCTCAGATTTAGAAGCTATTTTAAGGAAAAAACTAAATTATACCTATTGGGAGATGGATTTTTAATGAAATCTCTAAAATTGGTGAAATTAGCTTCCAACTTGTAGATCCTTGCTCCTCTTTGTAGATCCTTGCTTCCTCCTTCTAGATCCTTGCTCTTCTAGTCTCCAATAGTGATTTGAGAAGTAATTGGGTGGAAATTTGGTAGGGATTTGATGAAATTTGGTTGAGGGAAATTCTAGATCTAGATTTAAAATGAAAAATGAAGAGAGAGAAAGTTTTCATCTCCTTTATATAGGCCTCACTTGCCCCCTCCCTCAAGCTACTATGTAAAGTCTAAAATATCCCTTGGGGTCTCTCATGAAGAAATTAATTAGGGAGGAAAGCTTCTAGTCCAATGGTTTAATTAATTTAATCATCCTCCTAATTAATGGGCTTTCTAGTTGGGCTCAATTCTAACAATTAATACATGTTGGTCCATAGATCTATTCTAACTAGTTAGGTCCACTAACACAAGTCCAAAAAAATAAATCTAACATGCTAATAATAAATAAATAATACAATAAATAAATATTTAACATGCACAATATTCAATTAATTATAAAATGACCAAAATACCATTTTCTAGAAAATACGGTAGTGACAGTTATGACTTGCAAGATCACGATTGGGGGAGGCATTATACTAGTCAGTGATGTTTGCAAGGATTGGAGAGTTATACTGAGAGGCCGGGAGTTGAGCGCTTGCTTACTCGAATTGCACTTCCGAACTACAATATTGTACTCAGAATGGATTGGTTGAGTAGGCACCATACTAGTATAGATTATCGTAAAGGCAGAGTTTTTTTTTGACTGCTAGGAGAGCCAGAGTTTGAGATTGCCAGAGGAGCAATGGAGCAGAGCGAGGATGCCATCTGTGGAGCCATGGTGGAAGAGAAGAAGTCACATCCGTTGATAGTAGAGTTCATGGATGTTTTCCACAGTAGTTGTCAGGTTTGCCGCCAGACCGAGACGTTGAGTTCTCTATAGATTTGGTGTCAAGCACAGGTCCAGGGTGAAGTCTCTACCAAAGATCAGGTGAAGTCCTCGGGAAGAATCTCTTCCTCTGCTGCTAGTCCTGCTCCAGAATAAACTCCCGGTCCGTACTCCTCTGGGTAATCCTCCTCGCCTATGCCTAGAAAGAAACCAGGTCCTCCGAGGGACCTAACAAGGTACAAAGAATAGCATGCCAAGGTAAAACAGTAATGAAATATATAATACGCCAGATGTTAAACTAGGATAACCATCTAAGTGACACACAAAACCTTGAGGATAACCTTCGCACACGTGGGCTGTCAAAAATAAAATTTGTAGCTCCAAAAACAAAATCTACGAAATCTCCCAGTAAATAATATCAGAGGTCCGTAACTCTAGTCACTGATATATTTGGTAATATATAAATATAAAGTGTGCGTACTAGCCCAAGCATGTAGTAGCTGTCCTCCTCTCCCCATACGATCACACGAGTCGTGTCCGTGGCTCGCTTGACATGATCCTCTAACTAGACAGTCGAGTCATACATCGAAGTAAATATACATATAAACCAATCGCGTTCCTATAATCATCACAGATTCCTGTCCCTCTGATAATATCAAGATACAAGAAGTCCGATAGGATAAAGGTGTATGAAGTTGTCCCATTGTTCTGATGTAACAAAGTAGGTACATTTAGGATATCGTGGCAAATCTCTAACAAACTATACTAGACGCTATTGACAAACGTATGCACCCGATATGACCCAGACGCTAAGTATCGACTACGGTCCAATTTCGTAAAACAATGTACAAGGTAAAAATAATATAGAATATATTTGGAGACTGAAATACAGTATGGCAAGGTACACTTGCCTGAGTCCGGATGTTGAAGCGGGGCTCTGGTCCAACATTCGAGCTTGAGGATCCCAAAGAACCTAAATAATAAATTGAAACTAATTAATTACTTAGTGTTTTAGTTTAAATATTTATTATAAAAAAAATTACTCATTGATGGTGTATATATAAATGTAAAACCTCCTTTCTTTTTTATTATTATTATTTTATTTGTAAAAATAAATAAATAAATAAAATAAGTATTTATATATATACATACTTGTATATATATGATCATATGTAAAAGAATTAATAAATAAATAAGTATTAGAAATAAATTGTCAATAAAATAATTTAAATAATAAAAAAATTTAATGTAGATCTTAAAATTCCAGGCAAGTAAGATAAGCCAACTATTAGCTGCCTAACCAAATATGTAAATTAAAAGTACTTAGCTAAATAATTAATAATAAAAATAAAAATAAAAAATAATAAAAACATACAATTTATAATTAAATATTATGTAATAATTAATTATATTTATGTTGGTAGTTTATATAAACAAAAGAATTTATAGAATAATTAATAAAATATTACAAATAATTTTAAATAAAAAGAATTTAGCTCATAAAAGAAAATCTAAAAGAAATAGAAAAGGAAAAGGAAACAAAAAATAATAGGAAAAAAAAATTTGGGTGTCTTGAGCCCGATTAATCGTAAGTCAACCAGTGACTTTTTAGTAATACCAATACTCCCTATGAAAGTTGGCCAATAGTCGAATTGGGTTGGTCCTAGACAAAACTTCACCATCAGAAGGAGATTGTGTCTGCATGTGTCGATTAGTATAGTATGTGGAACTTCTTGAGGCAACTTCAAAGTGAGCCTCCTAAAACGTTCAATGTAGTCACGTGCATACTCTTTCTTCCTTTTCTTTGTAGAGATGAGAGTAGACATGGTGACATCTATTTCACTTTCAAAAAATCTAGCAAGAAAGATTTTGTCCAGATCTTTAAATGTTTTGATGTAGTCATTATGTAGATTGCAAAACCATTCAAAGACTACCCCCTTCAAGGTGCCAATAAACAACTTCGTGAGTAGCATCATCCCTTGGTATATGGAAAGTCTAGGAATCGAAGTAGAGCAGATGTTGATGAGGTGACTTCAAACCGTCATAGGGGAGCAATGATTGTGGTTTGTATTTTGGTGGACAAACAATGTTGTCCCTTTCAAGGGGTATAGTTGTGATACCCCGAGCTTCTATAATTCACCTTTGTTGCTCATGGAGGCAACCTGTGTCTCTACCACTTTTCTCGGAGTGGTATATTTTTGTCTTTTTCAAATATTGGTAATATTGTGAATATTGGTATTTTAAAAATTATTGTTTGATTGATATATTATTTTATTATAACTAGTATGAATATTTTTAGCTTATACTATTTTAATATTTGGTATGGTTGTATATATTTATGTATTGTATTTAGTTAATGGTTAGTTGTTAGCCATTAGTTAGACTTGTCCATTTAAACCCAACTAGTTAACCATTCTACTTAATAAGAGATTAGACTTAACCTTCATTAGGAAGAGAAGCTTCATCCCTAATTATTTCTTCATGACAACCCAATAGGGGTATTATAGTCATTTTATATTGCTTGAAGAAGGGAAAGAGGGTGGTCGGCCCTAATAAGGGGCTCTCATACTCTCTCCTCTCATTTCATGCATTTATTTTCATTCTAAATAGAGTTCTTCCCCAAAAAGCTCAATTCCTCCACCAAATTCTTCATAATCCCTCTCAAATTAACTCATTCTCACCATCTAAGGAGACTAGAAGCTTGTGGTTGGTAAGAGAACATGGAGAGAAAGGCTTTGGACAAGAAGTTGGTGTGTAAATTGTGTCCACTTACATTGAGAATCCATCTCCTAATATGTAAATTCTGAGATTCTCTCTCTAATTATGTTCTAATTATTGTATTTAATCATTAAAAACCTACCCATACATTAGGACTACCCATAGGAAGAAGTTTTGACTTCTAATGACCCTTATTATGACTTCTACTTTGAGTTTGGTGCCCAATTTGGAAAAATTCGAGATTGGAGCACCAAATATTTGTCATTAGGTCAATTCGATTTATTTGTTATCAAATTAGTTGTGGGGGGAAACTACGTGTCTACAATTGGATACGGAGAGGCCGTATCATGATACGTCATGGTACGTGTCGGTAATTTGGATAGTTTGGGGGTTTTGAGCCAATATGTATTAATTCTCTTTAATTGCATTAAATTTAGTTATTATATATTATATATATCATAATTTATATAAAATGGGTTCCTTGGTGTTTGGGAGAGAGTATCATGGTATTGGTGGTGTACTTGGTGATTAGGAAGTGTATCATGAGAGTAGAGTGTATCATGGAATGAAGCCTAACTCATGTTTGATGAATTGTCTGGCTAAAATGTATATATATATGCTATGTATTGTGGGTCAGTTGTTAGTATTGAGTATGACTGAATGTGTCTTTGTGTGTCTGGGAAGTTGAGAGTGGAGTGCCTGTGAGGTATGATGGAGTATGATGGAGGAATAGTTGTGTGCAAGGAATTTATTGGGTATACTTTGGGTTCAATTGAACTACAGGTGAGAGGGATCGGGTCAGTCCTAGGCAAGGGCAAATGGAGACTGTAGGTTGATATCAGTCAGTGAGGCTTGATTCAAATATCTCAGTTGCTGCAAGGGACCGTGGCACACAACAAGTGAAGGGGGGTATCTGTGTGTGGGGTTAGAGTATCAGTTAGAGTAAGATAAAAGGTTGAGTGGTGCTCTGGGAGTGTACTGCAACATGTTCAGTCGTAGGATTGTGGGGAGAAATGAATAGGATGGTGTGTCCTTGTGAGTTGAGTTATCTCTGTGTACAAATATTGGAGTCTGAAGAGTGTGCAATGTGACCATTCAGTTTATTGGTAATGGGTTGGAACATATCAGCAGCATCATCAAGAGGGGTATCAGTGTGCAGCAAATGCACACTTGTGTACTGCTTAAGTGTTGCAGCATGTGTGTATACAATTTGAGATGGGTAGGCTCGATTACAGGCTAGTTAGGACTACAGTACAAGCTTGATTAAGGGCATGGAGGATCGGGTATTGGTTTAGTTGAGGGGTAGTGAGGTTGTAATATGAGCTAGTATTTATGAGTTTAGTGAGTTAGTGTGTAGATATTCAGGTTAGAGTATCATGTATTGCTTAGTAATTATGATGGGTATCATAGTTGAACATTTAGAGGGGGAAACTGTAAGGACTGCACTGATATGAGTATACAGTACATTCATGAGTGGTAGCAATAATCTGCAGGTAAAAGCAAAGAGGATAGGGCAAACCTAAGTGCTAGTGCATTAGAGTTAGTGTTTAGGTGAGTGTGTAAGTACTTGAGGCAAATGAATGGTATTAATAGTATAGATTAGTGATGTATCAGGATATTAGAAGTAGGAAATGGTTGTGTACCAATGTAAAGTAAGGGTAGAGTGTTGGTATCTTGAGATACCAAGTATCAAGGTTTTAGGGCTTGGAAATTAAGTTAAGATATTTGAGATACCAAGGAACAAGTTCTAGATAGGTATAGAGTGTGGTATCATTAGTTAAGGTTTGGGGTTTAATATGGTATCTTATTGTTAGTATACTAACACTAAGTGACTAAGGTAGGATGAGACACTAGGCAAGGGTGTTGGTGCTTAGTGATACCAAGTGCATAGATAGTGAGGTATTAGTTATAGCTTAGATACCTCATAGTATTAGTATATATAAGTTATATACATAGCAGTAATAGCTAGTATAGATTTTATCAATAAAACTTTGATCTTGAAATCTAGATATAACCTAGTTAGCTAGTATTGACCAAGTTTGACTAGTTTGGTCTAGAGTTGACCTAGTTTGACCTAGAAATGGCTTAATAACCTAGAATTGAACTAGTTTAACTTGTTATTATTCCGAACCCTTGTATTGATGCAATATTTCATATTTAGGTCTTCGAGGCACTGTTCTGGATACCGTTTGATACTTCACCTCAGATTTCAGGCGAGTACATTCTTTAATAATTTTTATTATTTGATTACGACTATAATTCAAGTATATAGAAATGTTACTTATGATTTCTTGACATGATGGTACACAGATTGGTATTTTTATTGGATCGATAGTCATAAAATATTACCCTGATTATCGAGATGTTATTGAATACTGTTTCTTGTTGGTATTGGATAATAATAGATATTTTAGGTTAAATATTGGATACATTGGCTAGTAACGTGTCATGGTTGGATCCATCGTATCAATCGGGGTGAAGGAAATACTAATTAAATATGTGATCAAGAACTATCGGCAAGTAGTGTAATCATTGGCTACTAACTAATAATACACTACAAATATGATCGAGTTAGCTCTTCTTCGTATAATCATTGAATATCCCAAGTCGATCACATATCTAATTAGTATCTAAAAATATATAGTATATTGTAGGTTCCATATTCAGTTCATAGATTACCTTGTTCTATTCCTAACATTATAGTTCCTCTCTTTCATTCTTGTACGCATTGATTTATATTTATGTTGCTAGTATTGCATACTCCTTCATTGTTCTTAATTTATCAGTTTATTCTCATCGTAATTATCTATTTTACTTTTTTATAGTTTTTGTCAATTAATTTGAACAACTATTGGATTGTCTTTGCTCCATTCCTGACTGAAAAATATTTTTCAGAGGATCCAGAAGATTGGTGTCCGATATATTACGGATATCGGCCTATAAATAGTGCAGACCCACTAGTTCAGGAGTGATTGCCGGAAGGTTTATCCGGATTACTAGTCTTTTATAGTTAGACTTTTTCGGATTTGTCTCCGGTTCATTTTAATTTTGGATACTTTTTTGAGACTTAATGTTATTGATATGTTTAGTAGATGTTTAGAGTTTAAATATTATTTTAGAATTTTTTGATTCATATCGTGCTTTAGTTATTATGATTGAGTATCATATAATTATTATTATCTTTTATCCTCCGTTCGAAGTTGAGACATTGAGAGAATATATATATACTGAGTGAGATAGATAGATTTTATTGACAACCTAGACAACGTTCTACCGCCATTGCTGCGGCATAGGTTGGATGTATTTACGTTCTTGTGCCCTTCACCGAGTGCGGGTCGTGACAACCAGAGCTTCTAGTGAGACAAAAGTCTTAGTGTCAATTGGTTGTGTCATGACCCACACCCGATGTAGGGATGCAAGTCGGGAACAACGCTCAGCCTATGCCGCAGAATCGACGATAGAACTTTGTCTGGGTAATCTATCTAGCAATATAATGAACCACCAATAATATCAATATACTCAATCACAGATCTAAGATAAAAATAAGCACGAATATGATAAAGAATAGAATAGTCACATACAACTCATGAGTCTAAAATAATAACATCAATGAGTCTGAAAGAATACTAACAAATATGCTTGAGACAAATCCAGTACAAAGGAATACTAAGAAGCTACTAATCTCGGATCATCTATCTCAGTTGGGATAAGTCCCTCATGAGCCAGGGTCTCTGACTCTAAACCCATAACATCCTGAGGTCCATAATGTGTAGGGTACCACTCCTCAGTATCATCTAGGAAAAATATATTCAATCAGGAAAGGAGCAGAGTATATCTCTAACAACAGTTCTAATCAATGATAAAAACTATGTAACAGTAAATAGATATGAATATACAAGATGCATAATAGATACAATAAGAGATATACAATAAAAAATACTGGAATAAATACAATAATGAGCAATATGACAATGAACAAGAATACTAATGACTAAGTATGTGAGTACTAGCTTTAACATGTGATCGGCTTGGGAACTTGATACAAGATTTATGGCATGGCTAACCATACGTGCGGTGTATGATTAACACTATTCAAGAACAAGACATGATACAAGATGGGTATGATCACACATCTACACTAAAATACTCCCCACCCTCGACTGGTATAATAGATCCAACCATGGTATGCTATGGCATGAGATTCTCTAGGAAGGTAGCAAATCTTCATGAGAATCAGTGTCTGTACATGTACAAGATAATCAATGAAACACGGCTTACACAAGATACACCATATACCAAGGAATAATATCTCATGACAAGATCCGGATATACCAATCCATGTAACCATCGTGTCAAGAAAATAAGGATATCTATACTAGATACAATGAACATAGATGATATCATAAATGAGAAACTATCAGATAATATACTTACCTGAAATCTGGTGAATAGTCTCACATATGTCTGATACGGTGTCTCAAAGACCTAGATATGGAATATAACATCAATACAAGGTTTCAAAAAAAAAGTTAAACTAGTCAACTTCTAGGTCAACAAGCCATTTCTAAGTTAAAAGTCAAACTAGGTCAACTCTAAGTCAAACCGATCAAACTATGGTCAAACTACCTATTTCTAGGTTGTATGAGTCTATCTCAAAAATATTAGGTTCATACACTAAGAATCTAGGTCATACAAGATACAACTTAGGATACTAGAATACCGTATCCCAGGATATGCAAACAAGGGATAAAACATCACATATACATATATCAAACAATATTAAATATATAAATCCTAATTATAAATATTAAATAGATACCTTGGTTTTAAACCAACTTGGTATCGCAATACTAGACCTCCATCTTGATACCCAAACCTAATACCTTGGGCATCCCCCAAATATCTTGATACTTACCTTGGTATCTCAAGGTAATATCCAAACTTCATATATATACTAACTAACCATAATAACTATATGCTAACAACTAACTATTATAATATAGTATACTAAAACACAATTAACTATAAGGAATATATATACATATATACTAATACCTTATATATATATCTATTATTTATAAATATACATAAATATTATATATACCACAGAACTGTCACTAAAACTCTGCTGCCGTCACTGAAGCTGCTGTCGCTGAAGCCACTGCTGTGTTCTGTTTCAGTCACTGCTGTTGCCGTTGCTGAAGCGCCGTCGCTGAAGCGATGCTATTGCTGTAGCTACTTCTGTTGCTATATGTTGTTGCTGTCGCTAATGCTGTTGTTGTTGTTAATATATGCTGCTGCTGTTGCTATATGTTGCTGCTGCTGTTGCTATTACTGCTGCTGTTGTTGCTATTGCTGCTGTTGTTCGTCACTGAATCTGCTGCTATTGTTGCTAAAACTGCTGCTCCCTCTCTCTCTTAATAACACATAAATATACATATACTTATATGTATATAACTACAACTATATAAATATATATATACTCCTCTATATACATATATACATATCCACAATAATACCTATAGTAGAACAACACATACATAGTAACATATACATAAAGTAACACATAATATCACTAGTACGTACACCTATATATAATCATGCACAATAACATATAAATATATAACATAACATATAAATATATATATATGACAATATATATATATATATATATATATATATATATATATATATATATATATATATATATACTACTACTACTACTACTACTACTATATTAAATAGCTATTACACATGTAAAAGAATAGCTACATATATACATAACACATAGTTACATAGATATATGGCACCCTAACACATAAATAAATAAATAAATAAATAAACAAATATATATATATATATATATATATATATATATATATATATATATATATATATATATATATATATATATATATATATATAATTATACATCACAATGACTAAGAACAATGGGAAAAATAGATCTAGAAATAAAATGCACAACACATGGAGTGTATCACACCCGTATCCCACTAGATCTAGGATACGCTTGCGACACGAGTCCATCACACATCCAAACGTACTCCGAAGGACACCTATAAGTCTAATATATCATTTATGAATAATACGAAGAGTCAAACACAAATCTACGTGTTCGTGTCAAAATATGACATGCACAAAGTTCCGTATCGGAGAAAAACCCACCAAATCAACACGTATCATCAAGTTATTGGGATACGACCTATACGTACCCAATTATGGATACGACACTAGCCCCAAACACACAAGTACATGCCAAATTGATCTATAGGACCAGTTGACACACACAACAATTGTCAATCTCGGAATTCTCCCAAAATTGACACAAAAGTACCATAACTTTCTCAATAGGTCTCCTATGAACACAAAACTAAATCCTATGGGTAGCCTATGCATATGGGTTAATTTCTCATGGTTAAATCTCAGATTTAGAACCTAAATTAAGGGGAAAACTGAATTATACCTATTGGAAGATGGATTCCTAATACAACCTCCAAATGTGGTGAAATTGGCCTCCAACTTGCAGATCCTTGCTCCTCTTTGTAGCATCTTATTTCCTCCTTCTAGATCCTTTCTCCACTAGTCTCCAATGGTGATTTAGGAAGGAATTGGGATAAAATTTGGTAGAAAAATAATGTGGGAATGAAGAAATTTGGTTGAGAAAAATTCTAGATCTAGTTTTTAAATGAAAAGAGGAAAGATAAACTTTTTCCCTCTTTTAATATAGGCCGGCCCCCTCTACCCCTTCCTCAAGCCACTATGTAATATCCATTATACCCCTTGGGGCCTCTCATAAAAAAATAATTAAGGAGGGAACCTTATAGTCTAATAGTTTAATTAATTTAATCATCCTCCTAATCAATGGGCTTTCTAGTTGGGCTCAAATCTAACAATTAATACATGTTGGTCCATGAGTCTAACTAAACTAGTAGGTCCACTAACACAAGTCCAAAATAAATAACTAACATATGACAATAATTAAATAATACAATAAATAATTATTTAACATGCACAATATTTAATTAATTATAAAATTACTAAAATATTTTTTCCTAGAAAATGTGGTAGTGACAAGTCTACCCTCCTTAAAATAATTTCGTCCTCGAAATTCAAAGACGAAAACTACCCCAGAAAATAACAGAACATAACAATGAACAGAACTAAAGAACATAACTAACTATGAAAGAACATACCTCAAGGCACAAACAAATATGGATAACGCTCTCGCATTTTACCATCTCTCTCCTATATAGACTCCCCCAGAGAGTGATGCCTCCATACGATGCATACCAAAGGAATAGTCTGGTTCCTCAGCACCTTCTCTCTCCGATCCAGAATCTCAACTGGCTGCTCTAGATAGCTAAGAGTAGGGCCCACCTTTATCTCTGAGTGATCCAATACATGACTAGGATCTGCCACGTACCGTCTCAACTGTGACACGCGAAATACCTTGTGCACTCCCTCTAATGCAGGTGGCAAGTCTAGTCTATAAGCAACTGCACCGACCCTCTCTAGAATAGTGAAAGGTTCGATGAATCGCGGACTAAACTTCCCACCTCCACCGAAGCGAATCGTGCTTCGTGTCGGAGAAATCCTCAGAAACACCAAACTACCCATCTAGAACAAAACATAACCTTAAGAACTTAATTTATAACAAACAACCAATAACAAGCACAAAACAAAAATCTAAACTATACCTCGAACTCCAAAGGTCTCCGATGGCTATCGGCCCAATGCCGTTGTCTGTCCTGCGCTACTCGAAGTCTGTCTTTGATCAACTGAACCTTCTCCGTTGCATCTACAACCATCTCTGGCCCAAGCAAAACTCTCTCTCCAACATCGTCCCATGAAAATAGAGTACGACATCTCCGACCGTACAGAGCTTCAAAAGGTGACATCTCTATACTAGCCTAGTAGCTGTTGTTGTAAGCAAACTCTACCAAATGGAGATGGTTCTCCCAAGAACCCCCAAAATCTAGTACACAAGTACGCAATATATTCTCGAGAGTCTGAATAGTCCTCTCTGACTGCCCATCTGTCTGGGATGATATGTAGTACTGAACTTGAGCTGAGTGCCCAAACTCTCCTACAAACTCCTCCAAAAATAATAAGTGAAACGACTATCCCGATCCGAGACTATGCTGACAGAAATTCCATGTATCCTGATGATCTGCCTCACATACATCTCTGGTACCTTCTCCGTTGACAAACCCACATTGAAAGGAAAAAAGTGGGCCGACTTGGTCAACCTGTCAACGATAACCCAAATCGCGTCTTTCCCTCCAGGAGAGCGTGAAAGTCCGGACACAAAATCTATAGTAATGTGCTTCCACTTCCACTTTGGAATGGGTAATGGCTGAAGTAAACCTCCTGGCCTCTGCCTTTCGGCTTTCACCTGCTGGCACACTAAGCATCTGGATACAAACTATGCTACTTCCCTCTTCATGTCATACCACCACACACTCTCTCGCATATCCCGATACATCTTGTTGGCACCTAGATGCATAGAATACTGAGAGCGATACACTTCCTGTAATACCTCCTTATACAGCTGCCCACTAGGCACACACAATCTAACTCCATGCTGCAAAGAACCATCCTTCGCAATGGTGAAATCATCCTCCAATCCTGCTCTCAACTGAGCTCTGATACTCCTCAGAGATGCATCCTCATACTGGGCTGCCTTGATCTTGTCCATCAAATCTAAATGTATCTACAATTCCCAAATCTGCATCGCACAACCAGGAACTATCACCTCAATGCCCAAGCTCTCCAAGTCATCTAACAAATATTGATCCTACATCAAGAATATAGCTACCGGATACCTACTCAAAGCATCGACAACAACATTAGCTTTTCTAATATGATACTGCAAAGATATATTAAAATCCTTCATTAGTTCCAACCATCGATGCTGCCTCATGTTCAACTCTTTCTGCATGAAAATGTACTTCAAGCTTTTTTGGTCTGTGAAGATCTCCATATGCTCTCCGTACAAATAATATTTCTACAACTTCAGGGAAAAGATGACTGCTGCCAACTCCAAATAATGGGTATGATAGTTCTTCTCATGAGGACGCAATGGCCTGGATGCATAGGCAATCACTTTCCCATTTTGCTGAAGAACACAACCCAAATATTTTTTCGATGTATTACTATAAATAGTAAAACCTCCAGACCCTGATGGCAACGTCAAAATAGGAGTAGATGTCAACCTCTTCTTCAATTTCTCAAAAGCAACCTGGCAATCCTCCGTCCAAACAAACTCTATATCCTTCCTAGTGAGTCTGGTCATCGGGTCGACAATCCTCAAAAAATCTTGCACAAACTTTCTGTAGTAGCCTGCCAATCCCAAGAAACTCCTGATCTCTTCTACCGAACTTGGGGTCTTCTAAGACTTCACTATTGCGATCTTCTTCGGATCCACTGAAATACCATCACCAGTCACAACATGCCCCAAGAACTCCACCTTGTCCAGGAAGAACTCACACTTGGACAGCTTCCCATACAGCTTCTCCTTCCTCAGCACCTCCAACATAATCCGTAAATGCTCCTCGTGCTCCCCTGGTATCTTCGAGTATATGACTATGTCGTCGATGAACACCACCATGAACTTGTCAAGGTACTGATGGAATACCTTGTTCATCAAGTTCATAAATACCACTGGTGCATTAGTCAACCCAAACAGCATCACCATAAACTCGTACTGGCCATACCAAGTTCTAAAAGTAGTCTTCGGTATGTCCCCCGGCTTTACTTTTACCTGGTGGTAGCCTGATCTCAAATCTATCTTGGAAAATACCTTGGAACCACTCAACTAGTCGAACAGATCATCAATCCGTGGTAAATAATACTTATTCTTGATAGTGAGATTATTCAATGCCCTATAATTAATGCATATGCTTACTGATCCATCCTTTTTCGGTACAAACAATACCGGGACTCCCCACGGTGAAGAACTCGATCTGATAAACCCCTTATCCTATAATTCGTCTACCTGCTTCTTCAGCTCGACTAGCTCGCTATTGTTTACTCTATAGATATGTTACGAAATTGGTTCTACATCTGGCACCAAGTCTATAGAGAATTCAACATCTCGATTTGGCGGCAATCCTGTCAATTCTTCAGAAAATACATCCAAGAACTCTGTTATCAACGGATGTGGCAACTCCTTATCTTCCACCATAGCTCCACAAATAATGCCTTCTCACTGCTCTGCAGCTCCTCTAGTAAACTCGAACTCTGGCTCTCCCGACGGACCAAATAAAACTCTACCTCCTCTACAATCTATACTAGTACGGTGCCTACTCAACCAATCTATCCCGAGTACAATGTCATAACTCGGAAGTGGCATTACAAGTAGACACACACTTAACTCCCGGCCTCCCAGAGTAACTCTCCGATCCTTGCAAATATCATTAACCAGGATAATGCCTCCCCGGTCATGATCTTGCAAGTCCTAAGAAAAGACTCAGCTACCAAACTATGCTTCAGAGCAAAAAAAAACAGATACAAAACTATGGGAAGCACCACTATCAAACAAAGCTAAAGCTATATAGAATCAAGAAGAATAGAACATGCGATGACATCTCCGGTGGGTTCGTCTTCCTCGATGGTCATAGCAAACGCTCGTCCCTGACGTGAACCTCTCTGCTGTTGATGCTGGACATAACGCTGCTGCTGTGTCGGAAGCCATCCCCTCGATTGTACTGTAGGTGGTCTCATCTGTGCCTTCGGAGCTGAAGCTGCTTCCTGAACTGCATGACGAGGATACTCTCTCAGCTGATGCCCTTCAGTACCATAATACAAATAAACTTTCAACCTCCTCCTGCAAACTTCCCAGATATGACTGAGCTTCTTGCAGTAGTGGCAGGAAGCTTGCTGTAACTGTCTCTACTGCTGTGGTGCCTGATGAACCGGCGCCCTAGCTAGAGTCTGGTGCTACTGAGGCTGCTGGAAAGGCCTGGATTGGAAATGAGGATATTTGGCAGATACCATACTTCTATTTGCCCCCAAAAAAGAATTACGGTCTCTCTTGGGCTTCAGACCCAACTCCCGCTCAACCTTGCGTGCATCCGCAAGTATCTCCGAGTATGTCTCATAAAAAGATAAAATAAGGATCTTCACTTTCCAGTTTTGACCCTCACGAAAACAAATAGCCCAAACCTCTGGCTCTTTCATCAAATACTCTGTAAATCGGCTTAACCTGGCGAACTCCGCAGCGTACTCCTCCATAGACATACTCCCCTGAATGAGGTTCTTAAACTGCCTCCCCAAGTCTAGCCTGTCTGCCCGAGCGAAGAACTTCTTGAAGTGGTCCTTGAATACCTCCCAAGACAATCCCGCATCAACAAGAATTGGCTCATTCCTGAACCAAGTGCGGGCGACGTTGAACAGTTGAAGTCCTACCGCCTAAACCTTCAGATCCTCGAAAAGACGGGACACCCTCATAAGACGCTCAATGTCCTCGAGCCAATCATCAGCATAGACGATGCCCTCTGTCCCCTTGAAGACCCTAGATCGGAACCTGAGAAGCAACCTGCTGCTAGACTGGAACTCCTCTTTCGACTATGGCATGCGCAAGCTGATAAGCACTCTCGATGCCCTGCCGTAAAACGTCGGTCTGCCTCTGATGTGCCTCATACTGAGCCCTCTGTGCCTCGAGCATCTCACGAAATAGTGTAAACATCTGTGTCGCCTCTGCTGGCATGAAAGGTGGAGGTGGAAGTGTCACTACCACATTTTCTAGGAAATAGTATTTTAGTAATTTTATATTTAATTAAATATTGTGCATGATAAATAATTATTTGTTATATTATTTAATTGTTGTTAGATGTTATTTATTTATTTTAGACTTGTGTTAGTGGACCTAACTAGTTTAGTTAGACTCATGGACCAACATGAATTAATTATTAGAAATTAGCCCAATTAAAAGGCCCATTGTTAAGGAGATGGATTAAATTAATTAAACCATTAGACTAGAAGCTTCCCTCCTTAATTATTTCTTCATGAGAGGCCCCAAGGGGTATATTGGAAAATTTATAGTAACTTGAGGGAGGGGAAAAGGGGCCGGCCTATAATAAAGAGGGAGGAAAATTTTTTCTCCTCTTTTCATTTTAAAACTAGATCTAGAATTTCCCTCAACCAAATTCCTTCATTCCCACTTCATTTTCCTACCAAATTTTATTCTAATTTCTTCCAAAATTACCATTGGAGACTAGTGGAGCAAGGATCTAGAAGGAGGAAGCAATGATCTACAAAGAGGAGCAAGGATCTATAAGTTGGAGGCAATTTTATCATATTTGGAGGTTGCATTGGAAATCCATCTCCCAATAGGTACAATATAGTTTTCCTCCTTAATTTAGGTTCTAAATTTGAGATTTAATTATAGAAAATCAACCCATATGCATAGGCTACCCATAGTATTTTGTTTTGTGTTCATAGGAGGCCTATTGAGAAAGTTATGGTACTTTTTGTGTCAATTTTAGGAGAATTTCGAGATTGACAATTGTTGTATGTGTCAATTGGTCCTATAGATCAATTTGGCATGTGATTGGGTGTTTGGGACAAGTTTCGTATCCATAATTGGGTACGTGTAGGTCTTATCCGAATAATTTGGTGATACATGTTGATTTGGGAGTTTTTCCTCCGACACGGGACTTTGTACATGTTACATTTTGACACGGACACGTAGATTTATTTTGACTCTTCGTATTATTCATAAATAATATATGTAGCTTGTTCGTGTCCTTCGAGGTACGTTTGGATGTGTGGTGGACTCGTGTCGCAAGCGTATCCTAGGTCTAGTGGGATACGGGATGATACGTTCCATGTGTGTGTAATTTAATTATAGATCTAATTCTTTGTGTTCTTATTTCTTGGAGAAGTGTAATTATATATATATATATATATATATATATTGTGGTGATAATATTTATATATTATTATGCCTTAGATCTATGTATCTATTATATATAGGTGTGTATATATTTTTATGTAGCTATTATTCTACATAAGTAAGAATTATATATATTATAACATGTATATGTATATGTATGTATGTATATATATATATATATATATATATATATATATATATATATATATATATATGTAGTTATATACCTACTTATATGATATATGCATTCATTTTGTGTATGATTATATATATACGTATACATATATGTGTTGTTATATATGTATGTATTACTATGCTATTGTCATATGTATTTAATATATACATATATATATGGAGGTGTATGTATGTTATATATATGTTATTTGTCATAATGTTATATATTATAGTTATATGTATTTTTGTATCTATTTATGGGTGTTATATATATATATATATATATATATATATATATATATATATATATATATATATATATATATATATATATATAGGTTATATTTATATATGCATTGTATATATAAACATAAGAGAGAGAGAGGAGAATATGAGTTTTAGCGACAGCAGGAACCGTCACGATAGCAGCCGTCGCAGCATCAGTAAAACAACAGCGGCCACAGCAGGGGAAACAGCGGCAGCAGCCAGCGACAGTTGCAGAAAAATATCGCTGAAACAGTAGCAGTATCAGTAACGTATCAGGAGTCTTAGTGACAGTTTTAGCAACTGTTGCAGAAAACTGTCACTAAAACAGCAGTGTATCAGTATCAACAGTAGCTTTAGCGACAGTAGGCAGAATCTTCAGCGACAGTTTGGCAGTTTTATATATTAGATATTATATATATATATATATGTGTGTGTGTGTATATATATATATATATATATATGTATATGGTATTTGATATATATATATATATATATATATATATATATATATATATATATTTATATGTGCTAATAGTATTTAATAAATACTATATGTATAATAATTATTGTAGTATATATATATATATCTACGGGTAGATAGTATAACTAGTATTTGAGTATTACCTTGATAAACCAAGGTAAGTACCAAGGTATTGGGGATACCCAAAGTATTGGGTTTGGGTATCAAGATTTTGGTTTTATGTTGTGATACCAAGTTGGTTCAAAACCACGGTACCTATTTAATGTTTGTAATTAGGATTCTATATTATTAATAATTGTTTGACTTATATATTGATGTGTTACCTATGAATTTACATATCCGGAGATACGGTATCATAATATTTAAGATATGGGTTTTGTAACCTAGACTTTTAGTATTTGAACCCAATATCCTTGTGTTAGACTTGTGCAATATAGTAATAGGTAGTTGACCTAGTTTGACTATAGTTGACCATAATTGACTTATAGTTGACCTAGTTTGACTTTTGACTTAGAATTGATTTGTTGACCTAGAAGTTGATTAGTTTGACTTATTTTCTTTTCAAAACCTTGTATTGATGTTGTATTCCATATCTAGGTCTTCGAGGCACCATGTCAGACATCTGTGAGACTATTCATTGGACTTCAGGCGAGTACATTCTCTGATAGTTTCTCATTTATGATATCCTCTATGTTCATTGTATCTAGTGTAGATATTCTTGTTCTCTTGACACGATGGTTACACGGATTGGTATATCTGGATCTCGTCATGAGATGTTATTCCTTGGTATATGGTATATCTTGTGCAAGCCTTATTTCATTGATTATCTTGTACATGTATAGACACTGATTCTCGGGAAGACTAGCTATCTTCTTGGGGAATCTCGTGCCATAGCGTACCATGGTTGGATCTATTATACCAGTCGAGGGTGGAGAGTATTTTAGTGTAGATATGTGATCATACCCTCCTTGTATCAAGTCTTGAATTGAATAGAGTTAATCATACACCGCACGTATGATTAACCAGGCCATATATCTTGTATCATGTTCCCAAGTCGATCACATGTTAAAGCTAGTACTCACACACTTAGATATTAGTATTCTTGTTCATTGACATATTGCTCATTATTGTATTTATTCCAGTATTTCTTTATTGTATATATATCTCTCGTATTTATTATGCATCTTGTATATTCACATCTATTTACTGTTATATAGTTTTTATCATTGATTAGAACTGCTGTTAGAGATGTACTCTGCTCCTTTCCTGACTGGATATATTTTTCTCAGATGACACTGAGGACTGGTACCCTACACATTATGGACCTCGGGATATTGTGGGTCTAGAGTCTAAGACCCTGGTTCAGGATAGCCTTATCCCAACTGAGATAGATGACCCGAGTTTAGTAGCTTCTTATTATTCTTGTACTGGATTTGTCTCCAGCTTATTTATTAGTATTCTTTCAGACTCATTGATGTATTAAATTAGACTCATGAGTTGTATGTGACTTTTCTATTCTTTTATTTGATTCGTGCTCATTTCTATCTTAGATCTATGATTGAGTGTATTATCATTGTCAGTGGTTCATTATATTGTTAGATAGATTACCCAGACAACGTTTTATCGCCGATTCTGTGGCATAGGCTGGGCGTTGTTTCTGACTTGCATCCTTACATTGGGTGCTGGTCATGACACATTTTTAGTGGTGGCCCGTACAGGTCAAGCTTCGCAAGTTATGTGATGTCGTGGTAGTGCGACGATTTAGTTGTACTACTGTGAGTCTGCGATAGGATATAGGCTGAGATACTCAATCACACCTAGGAAAATTCTTTTTATTCAACTATTCTCCATTGATATTGATACTTGATCTCTTAAACTGTCATTTCCTTGAGTGTCTTATATCATGTGTCATATTGATTCTTTCTTTCGCTTTGTCTTAGGATGCCGCCTAAGACTATATCGCAGCAGGGGAGAGCAATTTCTGAGAGGTCTGCGACATCCTGAGGGCCTGCACCAATCACTTCTCTGATGATTGGAGTGTTCTCCTTTTGGAGGCCTACCACCTACTCGAAGGACTATGCCAGCTGTATCTGAGGGGCTTCCACCTCCACCTCCTGTGCCAGCAGAGGCGACACAGATGTTTATACTATTTCCTGAGATGCTCGAGGCACAGAGGGCTCAGTTAGAGGCACATCAAAGGCAGACCGACGTTCTACGACAGGGCATCGAGAGTGCTCATTAGCTTGCTCGTGCCGTAGTCGAGAGAGGAGTTCCGGTCCGGCAACAGGTTGTTCCTCAGGTTGCTCAGCTTCGGCCAGGCAACATTCAGGACTTCAAGAAACTGGAGCCTAAGATCTTCAAGGGGACGGAGGTCATCGTCTATGCTGATAATTGGCTAGAGGACATTGAGCGTCTTATAATGGTGTCCCATCTTTCTGAGGATCTGAAGGTTGAGACAGTAGGACTTCAACTGTTCGACGTCGCTCATACTTGGTTCAGGAATGAGCCGATTCTTGTTGACACGGGACAGTCTTGGGAGGTATTCAAGGACCATTTCAAAAAAAACTTCTTCACCCGGGTAGACAGGCTAGACTTAGGGAGGCAGTTCGAGAGTCTCATTCAGGGGAGCATGTCTGTGGAGGAGTACGCTGCGGAGTTCGGTAGGTTGAGCCAATTTGCAGAGTATATAGTGAGAGAGCCGGAGGTTCGGACTATTCATTTCCGTGAGGGTCTAAACTGGGAAGTGAAGATCCTCATTCCGTCTTTTTATGAGACATACTTGGAGATACTTGCGGAGGCACGCAAGGTTGAGCAGAAGTTGGGTTTGAAGCCCAAGAGACCGTGATTCTTTCCTGGGGGCAAACAATAGTGCAGTATCTGCAAAACATCCTCATTTCCAGTCCAGACCTTTCCAGCAGCAGCAACAGCACCAGACTCCAGCTAAGGTGCCTTTTCACCAGGCACCACAGCAGTAGAGACAGTTACAGCAAACTTTCTGCCACTACTACAAGAAGCCCGGCCACATCTGGGAAGTTTGCAAGAGAGGTTGGGAGTTTGTTTGTATTGTGGTACTGAAGGGCATCAACTGAGGGAGTGTCCTTCCAATCCTCATCGTGCAGTTCAGGGAGCAACTTCAGCTCCGAGGGCAAAGACGAGACCACCTGCAGTACAGCAGAGGTGACCGCTTCCTACACAGCAATAATATTATGTCCAGCATCAACAGCAGGGAGGTGCACGTCAGGGATGAGAATTTGCTATGACCGTCGAGGAGGATGAACCCACCGGAGATGTCATCGCAGGTTCTATTCTTCTTGATTCCATTCCACCTTTAGCTTTGTTTGATAGTAGTGATTTCCATAGTTTTGTATCTGATTCTTTTGCTCTGAAGCATGGTTTGGTAGCTGAGTCTTTGCTTAGGACTTGCAAGATCATGACCGGGGGAGGCATTATCCTGGTTAATAATATTTACAAGGATCGAAGAGTTATTCTAGGAGGCCGAAAGTTGAGTGCGTGTCTACTTATAATGCCACTTTCGAGCTATGACATTGTACTCGGGATGGATTGGTTGAGTAGGCACCATGCTAGCATAGACTGTAGAGGAGGTAGAGTTGTGTTTGGTCCGCCAGGAGAGCCAAAATTTGAGTTTGCTAGAGGAGCTGCGGAGCAGGGAGAAGGCATTATTTGTGGAGCTATGGTGGAAGACAAGGAGTTGCTGCATCCGTTGATAGCAGAGTTCTTGGATGTGTTTCCTAAGGAATTACCAGGTTTGCCGCCAGATCGAGATATTAAATTTTCTATATACTTGGTGCCAGGTACAGAACCAATTTCACAACATGTCTATAGAGTAAACAACAGTGAGCTGGTCGAGCTGAAGAAGCAGGTGGATGAATTGCAGGATAAGCGGTTTATCAGATCGAGTTCTTCACCATAGGGAGCCCCGGTATTGTTTGTACCGAAGAAGGATGGATCGTGCCCATGTGCATTGATTACAGGGCTTTGAATAATCTCACTATCAAGAATAAGTACCCTTTGCCATGGATTGATGATCTGTTTGATCAGTTGAGTGGAGCCAAGGTATTTTCTAAGAAAGATTTGAGATCAGGCTACCATCAGGTGAAGGTGAAGCCGGAGGACATACCGAATACTGCTTTTAGAACTCGGTATGGGCAGTACGAGTTTATGGTGATACCGTTTGGTTTGACTAATGCACCGACGATATTTATGAACTTGATGAACAAGGTGTTCCATCAGTATCTTGACAAGTTTATGGTGGTGTTCATCGACGACATACTCATATACTCGAAGACACCGAAGGAGCATTTGAGGATTGTGTTGGATGTGCTGAGGAAGGAGAAGTTGTATGGGAAGTTGTCCAAATGTGAGTTTTTCTTGGACAAGGTAGAATTCTTGGGGCATGTTGTGACTGGTGATGGTATTTCAGTGGATCCGAAGAATATCGCAGTAGTGGAATCTTGGAAGACCCCGAGTTCGGTAGCAGAGGTCAGGAGTTTCTTGGGATTGACAGGCTACTACAGGAAGTTTGTGCAAGATTTTTCGAGGATTGCCTATCCAATAACCAGACTCACAAGGAAGGATGTGGAGTTTGTTTGGACAGAGGATTGCCAGGTTGGTTTTGAGAAATTGAAGAGGAGGTTGACGTCTGCTCCTATTTTGACGTTGCCATCAGGGTCTGGAGGTTTCACTATTTATAGTGATGTATCGGGGAAAGATTTGGGTTGTGTTCTTCAGCAGAATGTGAAAGTGATTGCCTATGCATCCAGGCAATTGCGTCCTCATAAAAAGAACTATCCTACCCATGATTTGGAGTTGACAACAGTCATCTTCGCCCTAAAGTTGTAGAAACATTATTTGTACGGAGAGCGTGTGGAGATCTTCACAGACCACACAAGTTTGAAGTACATTTTCACGCAGAAGGAGTTGAATATGAGACAGCGTCGGTGGTTGGAAATGATGAAAGCTTTTGATATATCTTTGCAGTATCATCCTGGAAAAGCTACTGTAGTTGCCGATACTTTGAGTATGTATCCGGTAGCTATGTTCTTGACGCATGATCGATATTTGTTAGAGGACTTGAAGAGCTTGGGCATTGAGGTGATAGTTCCTGGTTGTGCTATGCAGATGTGGGGATTGCAGATATATTTAGATTTGATGGACAGGATCAAGGCAGCACAGTATGAGGATATATTGTCACGCCCCAGTCCCAAAATACCGAGGGACCGGACGCGTGATAATGGCCAGCAGTACGCACCGATGGACAACCCATTTTAATGGATCCATCAGGGCATACTTAAGCTGTACTATAACAATAAGTAGATCCAGTGGTACCAGTCACAGTCTATACTAATCTCATCCACAACAGATAATCACAGATCAAATGACAGAAATAAAGTAAATAAATAACTGACAAATCTTAATAAAATGTCTCGGAGAACAATCCGAGTATAAGTCTGCTACATCAATGAAATAGACTGGAAAGTAAATAACTAGAAACTGAAAATAATGAGTATCTCAAGCCAATACTCAAGAGAAGTCCTCTGGTACGATCTCGTCCTCAGATCCTGGTTCTGCTCCAATGTAGGCACCTGCTCCTGCTAATGCCAATGCTCCGGTCCCGTAAACCTCGGGGTAGATCTCGTCTGCAATATCTGGGGACATAATCCGGATCCAGGTCCTCAGGGGACAGCAAGGTACAGAAAATACAAGCCAAAATAAATGCAGTGCAGCAATAAATGAACAATAGGGTGAATAAATAACCAGCTAAGTAATATGCAAATGAGAACATTATTCCATACTCGGGCTGAGACTACTACAGGATCAGTGTCGGAGAAACCCATAGCAGTATTTTCTCGAAGGGCCAGAAATGGTGCCATAGCTCTGTGTCAGAGACTAAGACACATCCAGATGTCAATATATAATATAATCAGCCTTTCATATGGTAACACTCTCCCCACCCAATGAAATCTCACGTCTCATGTCCATGACACGCAGGATCAAGACTAATGCGACAAGTCATACTATATCTAAGAATATAATGTCCAATTATGTATCCTATACAGAATTACCACGAATATCTCGGGAAAATCCTGTCTCATGAATAGTGTCAAGTGTCCTGAGTCAAGCGTACTTGGTAAGACAAGTACAAGAATATATAGTGTCACGAATGTCCATCTCTAGATGACCGTACCCAACACCGCGTGCGGTGTTGGCACCCGACTATAATCGGACGCTAAGTACGTCACACGGTCCTATGTTAAGCATGCACAATAATGTAAAAGAATCAAAGAGATTATGCAACAAGACTGCAAAGTTTGGCAAGGTACACTTGCCTGGGGTCCTGGCTCCAACTGTAGCTCTGGTCTCAGTGTGATCTGCAGGTACTACTTCGGTTGTTGAAACAAACATCACCATTAGATTCAGAAAATATCAAATAGCTAGAAATGCCTGTCCTTACGTCCAATTTGGACACAGGGGCAAAAATGACAATTCCGGGTCAAAGCGGGGTCCACATGTGGGCCACTTTGCACCGAAAAGCGTGTCAGGGTCAAAGGTCTCCAAATTCATCAAACTCAGTGTCAACAAGTCAGGAACGATGATACGAACCCAACGAAACTTCCAGAATTGAATTTCGATGAGCCGATCACAAAATCGCCCGTCGAGCGGGGCTTGTAGGGCCCACGACACGCGATTTCGTCAACGTTCTCAGAATCGAACCAAACTTGGGTCACAGGACCAGCGTATTGCTATGAGTCCGATGGTACAAGTTTCGTCTCGATCCGACATGTGTACACAAAGTTACAGCTTGTTCCAGAATCGACGGATACGGGGCGGTGTCGACGGATACGTGTTGATTCCGGTGTGCACGCACATCCAAATCAACTTCTGCAAAATTCTACACGTCCGTATCAACGTCGCGCACGTTTCGGTAAAGACCGCGTGCGACCAAGTCGTCCCGTTTGGCGGGGCGCACTCAGTTCCGGGGTGAAACGGGGTATTGATTTTCCTGTTTTTGGATCGCGGTGTGCGATCACCACAGGGCGCGATGCACCGAGCGGGTTACACGGGCACCGAGAGGGTCATACAGTCTACGCGACGCAACTGACGAAATAGAAAACGGGGTTACGAGCAGAAAGTTACGAGTACCTGAACAGGGCTCCGGGAAGACCGTTTCTCACGTGTCCGAGTCATGTCCGTGTCCTGTGCTGCGTGTCCTGTGTCGCGTTTTAGGTTCTAGGGTTAGGGTTAGGGTTTCTGTCACAGGCACCGGGGCTTGCCAGAGTAGGGCGGAGACGTCGGGGTTGTGGGTTCTGTCGATCGAGGAGTTCACGGTGGAGGATCAGCGTCGGCTCAGGCGGGGCTGAGCGGCTGGAGCGGGGAGTTAGGTCGGGGAAGATGAGGGAGCGGCGGCGGAGAGGTGAGGTCGTCGACTGGGCTATGGGAAGAGGAGATGAGGGCAGCGGAGGCGCAAGGCGGCGGAGGGGTTCATCGCGGGGAAGAAGATCAGGGAGAGAGAAGGGGTGGTGACGTGCTGGTGGTTCAGGCCGACGGAGGTGAAGTCGGTCGGGGTTGAGACGCCGAGGGAGTGCGGTGCCGGTGGTCGGCTAGGGTTTAGGCCGAGGGAATTGGGGGAGAACGGAGGGGCGGTCGTGCTGCTGCGGAGAGGGTGACAGGGGTGAGGCGAGGCCGAGCGGGGAGGATCGAGGAGATGACAGCGGGAGTTCTGATCTAGGGTTCCGGCAAGGAGGTCGTCGGCACGGGGAGGAGCGAAGTCGGGGTAGTTGGCGGCGGCGGTGGCACAGAATTCGAGGGAATTAAATAGGGTGAACAGTAATCCCGAGGAGAATCGGGATTAGGGTTCAGGCATGGGTTAATGGGTTTCGGGTCGGGTTCGATTCAGATCCGACCCGACCCGACCCACTAAGAAATCGGTTTGGTTCGGGTCAATCAATGGTTTGGTTTGGTTCACAGCGGTTTGGTTTATTTGGAATAAACCCGGTTTATTTCTAGGTTTAAATTGGTTTATTTTATAAATAGTTTTTAGGACTTTAAACGGGTTTCCGGAGTCCAATAAATTCACCGAAAATTACCCTATGCTCGGTTTTCCATTTTACACCATAAAATATTATTTCCATAATATTTTAATATTAATTAATAGCAATTAAAAAATCATTTAATTAGAAAATATCTAGGTTTTAATGACAGAAAAATCCTAAAAAATTCTAGAAAAAATTCTTGAAAAAATCAGGGGGCTTACATATATCTCTGAGGAGCATCAGAGCTTAGGTGAGAGTAGGATTGGAGGATGATTTCACCATTGCTGATGATGGATCTTTGAGACATGGAGTTAGATTGTACGTGCCTAGTGGAGAGCTGCGTGAGGAGGTATTGCAGGAAGCGCATCGCTCTTAGTATTCCATGCATCCAGGTGCTAATAAGATGTATCGGGATATGCGGGAGAGTGTGTGGTGGTATAGCATGAAGAGGAAAGTGGCACAGTTTGTATCCAGATGCTTAGTGTGCCAGCAGGTGAAAGCCGAGAGGTAGAGGCCAAGAGGTTTACTTCAGCTATTACCCATTCCAGAGTGGAAGTGGGAGCACATTACTATAGATTTTGTGTCTGGACTTCCATGATCGGCCCATTTTTTGCCTTTCAAGGTGGGTTTATCTATGGAGAAGTTGGCAGAGATGTATGTGAGGCAGATGGTTAGGATACATGGAGTTTCTGTCAGCATAGTCTTGGATCGGGATAGTCGTTTTACTTCTCATTTCTGGAGAAGTTTGTATGAGAGTTTGGGCACTCAGCTCAAGTTCAGTACTGCATATCATCCCAGACAGATGGGCAGTCAGAGAGGACTATTCAGACTCTCGAGGATATGTTGCCCAATTGTGTACTAGATTTTGGGGGTTCTTGGGAGGACCATCTCTATTTGGTAGAGTTTGCTTACAACAACAGTTACCAGGCTAGTATAGAGATGTCACATTTTGAAGCTCTGTACGGTCGGAGGTGTCGTACTCCCTTATCATGGGACGATGTTGGAGAGAGAGTTTTGCTTAGGCCAGAGATGGTTGTATATGCAGCAGAGAAGGTTCAGTTGATCAGAGACAGACTTTGTGTGACGCAGGACAAACAGCAACATTGGGCCGATAGCCACCGGAGACCTTTGGAGTTCGAGGTATAGTTTAGATTTTTTTTTGTGCTTGTTATTGATTATTTGTTATAGATTAAGTTTTTAAGGTGGTGTTTTGTTCTAGGTGGGTGGTTTGGTGTTTCTGAGGATTTCTCCGACACGAGGCACGATTCGCTTCGGTGGAGGCGGGAAGCTTAGTCCGCGATTTATCGGATCTTTCACTATTCTAGAGAGGGTCGGTGCAGTTGTTTATAAACTAGACTTACCACCTGCATTGGAGGGAGTGCACAATGTGTTTTACATGTCGTAATTGAGACGATACGTGGCAAATCCTAGTCATGTGTTGGATCACTTGGAGATAGAGGTGGGCCCTACTCTTAGCTATCTAGAGCAGCCAGTTGAGATTCTGGATCGGAGAGAGAAGGTGCTGAGGAACCAGACTATTTCTTTGGTGTGCGTCGCATGGATGCATCACTCTCCAGGGGAGTCTACCTGGGAGAGAGATGATAAAATGCGAGTGCGTTATCCATATTTATTTGTGCCTTGAGGTATGTTATTTCCTAGTTATGTTCTGTTCATTGTTATGTTCTTTCATAGTTAGTTATGATTCTTTAGTTCTGTTCTTTTGTTATGTTATGTTATTTTTTGGGGTAGTTTTCGTCTTTGAATTTCGAGGACGAAATTATTTTTAGGAGGGTAGACTTATCACTACCATATTTTCTAGGAAAGGATATTTTAGTAATTTCATATTTAATTAAATATTGTGCATGATAAATAATTATTTGTTGTATTTTTTAATTGTTATTAGATGTTATTTATTTATTTTGGACTTGTGTTAGTGGACCTAACTAGTTTAGTTAGACTCATGGACCAACATGAATTAATTATTAGAAATTAGCCCAATTAGAAGGCCCATTGTTAAGGAGATGGATTAAATTAATTAAACCATTAGACTAGAAGCTTCCCTCCTTAATTATTTCTTCATGAGAGGCCCCAAGGGGTATATTGGACAATTCATAGTAACTTGAGGGAGGGGAAAAGGGGCTGGCCTATAATAAAGAGGGGGAAAAAAATTCTCTCTCCTCTTTTCATTTCAAAACTAGATCTAGAATTTTCCTCAACCAAATTCCTTCATTTCCACTTTATTTTTCTACCAAATTTTATTCCAATTCCTTCCCAAATCACCATTAGAGACTAGTGGAGCAATAATCTAGAAGGAGGAAGCAAGGATCTATAAAAATGAGCAAGGATCTACAAGTTGGAGGCAGTTTCATCACATTTGGAGGTTGTATTGGGAATCCATCTCCTAATAGGTACAATTCAGTTTTTCCCTTAATTTAGGTTCTAAATATGAGATTTAACCATGGAAAATTAACCCATATGCATAGGCTACCCATAAGATTTGGTTTTGTGTTCATAGGAGGCCTATTGAGAAAGTTATGGTACTTTTTGTGTCAATTTTGAGGGAATTCCGAGATTGACAATTGTTGTGTGTGTCAATTGGTCCTATAGATCAATTTGGCATGTGCTTGTGTGTTTGGGGCTAGTGTCATGTCCACAATTGGGTACGTGTAGGTCGTACCCCAATAATTTGGTGATACGTGTTGATTTGGGATTTTTTTTCTCCGATACGGGACTTTATACATGTCACATTTTGACACAGACACGTAGATTTGTTTTTGACTCTTCGTATTATTCATAAATAATATATGTGGCATGTTCGTGTCCTTCAGGGTACGTTTGGATGTGTGGTAGACTCGTGTCACAAGCGTATCCTAGATCTAGTGGGATACGGGGTGATACGTTCCATGTGTGTGCAATTTAATTATAGATCTAATTCTTTGTGTTCTTATTTCTTGGAGAAGTATAATTATATATATATATATATATATATATATATATATATATATATATATATATATATATATATATATATATATATATATATATATATATATATATTATGGTGACAATATTTATGTATTATTATGTCTTAGATATATGTATCTATTATATATAGGTGTGTATATATTTTTATGTAGCTATTATTCTACATAAGTAAGAATTATATAAATTGTAGCATGTATATGTATATGTATATGTATATGTATATGTATATGTCTATATATATATATATATATATATATATATATATATATATATATATATATATATATATATATATATATATATATATATATATATATATATATATATATATATATATATATACCTACTTATATGATATATGCATTCATTTTGTGTATGATTATATATATACGTATACATATATATGTGTTGTTATATATGTATATATTACTATGCTATTGTCATATGTATTTAATATGTACATATATATGTGGAGGTGTATGTATGTTATATATATGTTATTTGTCATAGTGTTATATATTATAGTTATATGTATTTTTGTATCTGTTTAATATATATATATATATATATATATATATATATATATATATATATATATATATATATATATATATTTATATAGGTTATATTTATATATGCATTGTATATATAAACATAAGAGAGAGAGGAGAACATGAGTTTTAGCGACAGCAGGAACCGTCGCGACAGCAACCGTCGCAGCAGCAGTGAAATAACAGCGGCCACAGCAGGGGAAACAACGACAGTTGCAGAAAACTATTGCTAAAACAGCAGCAGTATCAGTAATGTATCAGGAGTTTTCGTGACAGTTGCAGAAAACTGTCACCAAAACAGCCGTGTATCAATATCAACAGCAGCTTCAGCGACAGTGGACAGAATCTTCAGGGACAGTTTGGCAATTATATATATATATATATATATATATATATATATATATATATATATATATATATATATATATATGTGCTAATAGTATTTAATATATACTATATGTATAATAATTATTGTAGTATATGTATATATCTACGGGTAGATAGTGTAACTAGTATTTGAGTATTACCTTGAGAAACCAAGGTAAGTTCCAAGGTATTGGGGATACCCAAGGTATTGGGTTTGGGTATCAAGATTTTGGTTTTATATTGTGATACCAAGTTGGTTCAAAACCACGGTACCTATTTAATGTTTGTAATTAGGATTTTATATTATTAATAATTGTTTGACTTATATATTGTTGTGTTACCTATGGATTTACGTATCCGGAGATATGGTATCCTAATATTTAAGATATGGGTTTTGTGACATAGACTTTTAGTATTTGAACCCAATATCCTTGTGTTAGACTTGTGCAATCTAGTAATAGGTAGTTGACTATAGTTTGACTATAGTTGACCATAGTTGACTTATAGTTGACCTAGTTTGACTTTTGACTTAGAATTGACTTATTGACCTAAAAGTTGATTAGTTTGACTTATTTTCTTTCCGAAACCTTGTATTGATGTTGTATTCCATATCTAGGTCTTCGAGGCACCGTGTCAGACATCTGTGAGACTATTCATTAGACTTCAGGCGAGTACATTCTCTGATAGTTTCTCATTTATGATATCCTCTATGTTTATTGTATCTAGTGTAGATATCCTTGTTCCCTTGACACGATGGTTACACGGATTGGTATATCTGGATCTCGTCATGAGATGTTATTCCTTAGTATATGGTGTATCTTGTGCAAGCCTTGTTTTATTGATTATCTTGTACATGTACAGACACCGATTCTCGAAAAGACTAGCTATCTTCTTGGGGAATCTCGTGCCATAGCATACCATGGTTGGATCTATTATACCAGTCGAGGGTGGGGAGTATTTTAGTGTAGATATGTGATTATACCCTCCTTGTATCAAGTCTTGCATTGAAAAGAGTTAATCATACACCGCATGTATGATTAACCAAGCCATATATCTTGTATCATATTCCCAAGCTGATCACATGTTAAAGCTAGTACTCACACACTTAGACATTAGTATTCTTGTTCATTGACATATTGCTCATTATTGTATTTATTCCAGTATTTTCTTATTGTATATGTATCTCTCATATCTATTATGCATCTTGTATATTCACATCTATTTACTATTACATAGTTTTTATCATTGATTAGAACTGTTATTAGAGATGTACTATGCTTCTTTTCTGACTGGATATATTTTTCCCAGATGATACTGAGGACTGGTACCCTACACATTATGTACCTCAGGATGTTGTGGGTCTAGAGTCTGAGACCCTGGTTCAGGAGGGACTTATCCCAACTGAGACAGATAACCCGAGTTTAGTAGCTTCTTTGTATTCTTGTACTGGATTTGTCTCCAGCTTATTTGTTTGTATTCTTTTAGACTCAATGATGTATTAAATTAGACTCATGAGTTATATGTGACTTTTTTATTCTTTTATCTGATTCGTGCTCATTTTCATCTTAGATTTGTGATTGAGTATATTATCATTGTCAGTGGTTCATTATATTGTTAGATAGATTACCCAGACAACGTTCTACCGTCGATTCTACGGCGTAGGCTGGACGTTGTTTTCGACTTGCATCCTTACATCGGGTGCGGGTCGTGACAGGAAGCCCCTCAGATATAGCTGGCCCAGTCCTCTGAGTGGGTGGTGGACCTCCAAAAGTAGCTGACACTCAAATCACCGGGAAAGTGACTGGTACAGGCCCTCGGGACATCGCAGACCTCTCAGAAGCTGCTCTCCCCTGCTGCGATCTAGTCTTAGACGGCATCCTGAGACAAAGCGAAAGAAAGAATCAATATAGCACATGATATAAGACACTCAAGGAAAGGACAGTTTAAAGATCAAGTATCAATATAAAAGGAGAATAGTTGAATGAATCAAAAGAAATTTTCCTAAATGTGATTGAGTATTCCTAGCTTATAGCCTATATCCTATATCCTGACACAGGCTCGTAATAGCACTCAATTTAGATCACCACTACGAATCATACTAGTTGTGACCTCGAAGAGAGAGACCTGTATGGGCCACCACTAAAAACGTGTCATGACCCGCACCCGATATAGCGATGCAAATCGGGAACAACGCCCAGTCTACGCCATAGAATCGACGGTAGAACGCTGTCTGGGTAATCTGTCTAGCAATATAATAAACCACCAACAATATCAATATACTCAATCACAGATCTAAGATAGAAATGAGCATGAATATAATAAACAATAGAATAGTCACATACAACTCATGAGTCTAAAATAATAACATCAGTGAGTCTAAAACAATACTAATAAATAAGCTGGAGACAAATCCAGTACAAAAGAATACTAAGAAGCTACTAATCTTAGGTCATCTATCTCAGTTGGGATAAGTCCCTCCTGAGCCAGGGTCTCTGACTCTAAACCCACAACATCCTGAGGTCCATAATGTGTAGGGTACCACTCCTCAGTGTCATCTTGGAAAAATATATCCAGTCAAGAAAGGAGCAGAGTATATCTCTAACAACAGTTCTAATCAATGACAAAAACTATGTAACAGTAAATAGATGTGAATATAAAAGATGCACAATAGATACAATGAGATATATACAATAAGGAAATACTGGAATAAATACAATAATGAGCAATATGACAATGAACAAAAATACTAATGACTAAGTGTGTGAGTACTAGCTTTAACATATGATCGACTTGGGAACTTGATACAAGATTTATGGCCTGGCTAATCATACGTGCAGTGTATGATTAATACTATTCAAGAACAAGATATGATACAAAATGGGTATGATCACACATATACACTAAAATACTCCCCACCCTCGACTGGTATAATAGATCCAACCATGGTATGCTATGGCACAGGATTCTCTAAGAAGGTAGCAAATCTCTCCGAGAATCAATGTTTGTACATGTACAAGATAATCAATAAAACAAGGCTTGCATATGATACACCATATACCAAGGAATAACATCTCATGACGAGATTCGAATATACCAATCCGTGTAATAATCGTGTCAAGAAAATAAGGATATCTACACTAGATACAATAAACATAGAGGATATCATAAATGAGAAACTATCAGAGAATGTACTCGACTGAAATCCGGTGAATAGTCTCACAGATATCTCATACGGTGCCTCGAAGACCTAGATATGGAATATAACATCAATACAAGGTTTCGGGAAAAAAATAAGTTAAACTAGTCAACTTCTAGGTCAAAGCCTTTTCTAAGTCAAAAGTCAAACTAGGTCAACTCTAAGTCAACCCGGTCAAACTATGGTCAAACTATCTATTTCTAGGTTATATTATTCTATGTCAAAAATATTGGGTTCATACACTAAAAATCTAGGTCATACAAGCTACAACTTTGGTTACTAGAATACCGTATCTCAGGATACGCAAACATGGGATAAAATATCACATATACATATATCAAACAATATTAAATATATAAATCATAATTATAAATATTAAATGGATACCTTGGTTTTGAACCAACTTGGTATCGCAACACTAGACCTCCATCTTGATACCCAAACCCAATACCTTAGGCATCCCCCAAATACCTTGATACTTACCTTGGTATCTCAAGGTAATATCCAAACTTCATATATATACTAACTACCCATAATAACTATATGCTAACAACTAACTATTACAATATAGTATACTAAAACACAATTAATAATTAGGAATATATATACATATATACTAATACCTTATATATATATAGATCTATTATTTATAAATATATATAAATATTATATATACCGCAGAACTGTCACTAAAACTCTGCTGCCGTCACTGAAGCTGCTGTCGTTGAAGCCACTGTTGTGTTCTGTTGCGATCACTGCTGCTGCCTTCGCTGAAGCTGCCTTCGCTGAAGCGCTGCTGTTGCTGTAGCTGCTGTCGTTGCTATATGCTGCTGCTGTCGCTAATTCTGCTGCTGCTGTTGTTGCTATATGCTGTTGCTGTTGCTATATGTTGTTGTTGCTATTGTTGCTGCTGTTCGTCGCTGAATCTGTTGTTGTTGTTGCTAAAACTGCTGCTCCCTCTCTCTCTTAATAACACATAAATATATATATATATATATATATATATATATATATATATATATATATATATATATATATATATATATATATATATATATATATATATATATATAAAACTACAACTATATAAATATATATATACTCCTCTATATACATATATACATATCTACAATAATACCTATAGTAGAACAACACATACAAAGTAACATATACATAAAGTAACACATAATATCACTAGTACGTACACCTATATATAATCATGCACAATAACATATAAATATATAACATAACATATAAATATATATATATGACAACACACACACACACACACACACACACACACACATATATATATATAAACTAATATATTAAATAGCTATTACACATGTAAAAAAATAGCTACATATATACATAACACATAGATACCTAGATATATGACACAGTAACACATAAATAAATAAATAAATAAATAAATAAATAAATAAATATATATATATATATATATATATATATATATATATATATATATATATATAGCAATATATTTATATATACACACATGCATATAATTACACATCATAATGACTAAGAACAATGGGAAAACTAGATCTTGAAATAAAATACACAACACATGAGGTGTATCACATCCGTATCCCACTAGATTTAGGATACGCTTGCGATACGAGTCCACCACACATCCAAACGTACCCCGAAGGACACGAACAAGTCTAATATAACATTTATCAACAATACGAAAAGTCAAACATAAATCTACGTGTCCGTGTCAAAATGTGACATGCACAAAGTTCCGTGTCGGAGGGAAAACCCCCAAATCAACACGTATCACCAAATTATTGGGATACGACCTACACGTACCCAATTGTGGATATGGCACTAGCCCCAAATACACAAGCACATGCCAAATTAATCTATAGGACTAATTGACACACACAATAATTGTCAATCTCGGAATTCCCCCAAAATTGACACAAAAAGTACCATAACTTTCTAATAGGCCTCCTATGAACACAAAACCAAATCCTATGGGTAGCCTATGCATATGGGTTAATTTCTTATGGTTAAATCTTAGATTTAGAACCTAAATTTAGAGAAAAACTGAATTGTACCTATTGGGAGATGGATTCCCAATGCAACCTCCAAATGTGATAAAATTGGCCTCCAACTTGTAGATCTTTGCTCCTCTTTGTATATCCTTGCTTTTTCTTTCTAGATCCTTGCTCCACTAGTCTCCAATGGTGATTTGGAAATGAATTTGGATGAAATTTGGTAGGAAAATGATGTAGGAATGAAGAAATTTGGTTGAGGAAAATTCTAGATCTAGTTTTCAAATGAAAAGAGGAGAGAAAAACTTTTCCCCTCTTTTAATATAGGCTGGCCCCCTCTACCTCTTCCTCAAGCCACTATGTAATATCCATTATACCCCTTGGGGCCTCTCATAAAGAAATAATTAAGGAGGAAAGCTTCTAGTCTAATGGTTTAATTAATTTAATCATCCTCCTAATCAGTGGGCTTTCTAGTTGGGCTCAAATCTAACAATTAATATATATTGGTCCATGAGTCTAACTAAACTAGTTAGGTCCACTAACACAAGTCCAAAATAAATAACTAATATCTAAGAATAATTAAATAATACAACAAATAATTATTTAACATGCACAATATTTAATTAATTATAAAATTACTAAAATATCCTTTCCTAGAAAATGTGGTAGTGACAGGTTGTGCAGCATTAGTTGGTTGTATCACCATATATTGGACACTCATTGGTTGTGGTGAAAATGCTTGATGTACCCCTAGTCCGAGGTTTTCTACGGAATTGTGATTGTCTTCTACCTTTGGGGATGTTTGTATATGTGGTATTGGTGTCACCACCCGCACCCGAATATTCGGACACGAGTACGTGGGTACACCCAGCCTATGCTACATTATCGGTGGTAGAGCGTTGTCTGTGTCAACTCTACTATCTAAATATCTCAACAATACATATACGGTACCTGTCAATCATCTCAACTCTAAACGGAGGAACAATATGGTATCTCATATAAACGTAACTATACTCAATCATAATACAACTAAGGAAGATAGAGCACGAATGGAATAACGAAGGAAAAGAATCACAAAATATCCACAAGACTGAAATAATATACATGCCAAAGTATCAAAAATAGTCTAATACAAGTCCACCAGAAATACTACTAAACCTCCTCACGCTTTGGTACTAAGTCCTTCTGGTCTACAAGAGTATCCTCTAATGGAACACCGTCCTGCGGTCCGTAGAATGTAGGACACTGATCTATGAGCCAATCATCTAAAAAAATATATCCAGTCAGGATTGTAGCAAAGTACATACCTCTGAAAGCAGTTTTAAATACATAATCGAGCATATAAAACATATAATAAAAAAGAATACAAGATAACTAAACAACAGAATAAAATAAACTAGAGTGAATAGGTAATGTACTAGAATAAAGAACAAGCAATATGAATATCTATAATATAAAGGAATAACGAAAATCTAACTAATGTGCCTTGGAATACAAGTTTATTATGTGATCGGTTTAGGTTGAATACGAATACAATAAGGTAACTCGATTACAAGTATGGTTTATAATCGACATGTACACGAATAAACTGGGGCTATATCACATAATCAATTTTTACTCCCACATCCCCAACTAATACCAGTGGATCCAATCACGACACGTTACGAACATGAATATGGGCACACTGAATACGAGCAGTGTGTGTATACGAATATAAGCACACTGAATACGAGTAGTGTGTGTACAAGAATATAAGCACACTGAACACATACAGTGTGTGTATACAAATATAATAAATTAATATCCAATACACACGATAAAATATATGTGAAGGAGTACCCGCTGAACAAGGTAAGGGATAACATCTCCTGACAGGATCCATGTAGTACCAGTCCATGAAACCACTGTGTCGGAATCAAGTATACAGTTCTAGAATATGAGATATATACACTATTATGAAATAAAAACTAACAGAAAAATATATTCGCCTGAGGTCCTGAGCAAGGTGTGCCTCTCAATGCCCAAGCTGGTGTCACACAGACCTATATATGGTATATTGCATTAATATAAGGTTTAGGAATAAAAATAAGTTAAACTAGTTCAATTCTAGGTCATAAAGTCATTTTTAAGTCAAAATAGTCAAACTAGGTCAACTCTAGGTCAAACTAGTCAAACTTTATCAAACTAGCTATTTCTAGGTTGTAATAGTCCATCTCTATGATATTAGGTCCATACACTATGTAACTAGGCCATACTAGCTATGCTAAGATACTAGGATACCAACAAAGTACCGTATCATAAGATACGCAAGTTATTAGATATAAAAATACTATAATATATATATATATATATATATATATATATATATATATATATATATATATATATATATATATATATGCAAGATAAAATATATAGCATTCTTAGTCAAACTAAAGCTAAGTGGATATGCTTTGAACCAATGCGGTATCATACTACCTACACACCCATCTTGAAATACAAACTCAATACCTTGAGTATAAACCAATACCTTGATATTATCTTAGTATTATAAGGTAACTCAAATTCTAACATGTAACTAACTACCTATACACCTAACTATATACTATCATGCATTTAAACTTATATAATACTATACTAACTACATACTAACATACCTCTATATTTAATATCCGTATCCAAGATACCTCAACTCTCATTACCTTGATATCACACAAGATAATCTTGAAATATACTAACCAATGCTAAATAATGCTTATCTACATATATATTTCTCATCAATATACTTATAACTTACTAACAACCAATATATATATATATATATATATATATATATATATATATATATATATATATATATATATATATATATATATATATATATACATACATACATACATACATATAACTGACTAGTTTATCAATATGTATATGTATATAACAAATTAGCTACCTATACCACTTACTGACTTGAGCTATAAGTCAAGGCTAACCTCCCTTTCAAGTGGATATCATGAAGTTGCTACTCAAGTTTCTCTTGTTGTTGTTGTTGCCCTTGCTACTGCAGTTGCTGCTGCAGCTAGATGCTGCTGCTCTTGTTGTTGCTGCTGCAGCTGCTGCCCTTGCTACTACAGCTAGTTGCTGCTGCTCTTGCTGCACATTTGCTGCTGCAGCTGCTACCCGTGCTACTTGCTAATGTTGCTCTTGCTGTTGCAGTTACTCCACTTGCTGCTGTAGTTTCTAATACCAGTAACCCGACCCCCTCACTGATACACTGACACTCGACACTCACACACTACACACACACATGATACATACATATACATACATACATATATATATATATATATATATATATATATATATATATATATAAGCAAATATAAACACACACACACACACACACACACACACACACATAAATATAACTATACTTGCATACATATATAATAGATTACCAAACATATATATATATATATATATATACACTAATCACACACACACACACATATATATATATATATATATATATATATATATATATATATATATATAATCACTATATATATACATATAATTAATCACACTAGTGATGCATATGAACCCCCTATCTCTCATGTCCAACCATACATCAATATAATATGTAGAACATATACATAATTACACATATACATATAAATTATACAAAAATTAGAATTATAACATTCTAATAACTATAACCAAAGTATATTGAATCTAAATGCAAGAAAACAAACACGTGGAGTACACCCGCACCTGTATCACACTCATTAGATGATACGCTTGTGATACGGCTCCACCACACAACCAAACATATCCGAAGAACACGAGCAAGTCTAAAATAATAATTATGAACAACACGAAGAGTTAACTACTCAAGTACGTGTCCGTGTCAAAATGTGACATGCTCAAACCTACGTGTCTGAAGAAAATTACGAAATCAACCCGTATCGCCAAATTATCGGGATATAACCTACACGTATCCAATTGTAGACACGATACTAGTCACACACAATCAAACATATGTCAATTTGGTCTAATTTATCTATTGACAAACATAAGATGTGCCAATCTCGAAATTCTTCCAAAATTGATACAAAATACTACATAACTTTCTCCATAGGCCTCCTATGAACATAATTCAAATTCTTATGGGTAGCCTTAGTATATGAGAGCATTCCTAATAATTAAATTACATATTTAGAGTCTAATTAAGGAGGAAAAACTAAATTATACCTATTGGGAGATAGATTCCCAATAAAATTCCTAAATTGAGTGTCAAGAGGCTCCAACTTGTAAATACTTGCTCCTCCTTGTAGATCCTTGCTTCCTTCTTGTAGATCCTTTTTCTAATAGTCTCCAATAATGAATTGGAAAGGAATCAAAAAGAAATTTTAGTAGAAATTTGTGTGGGAATGAAGAAATTTGGAAGAGGAAAAATTCTAGATCTAGATTGAGAATGACAAATGAGGAGAGAGAGTCTCTCCCTACTCCAATAGGTGGCCAGCCCTTTCCCCTCCTCCAAGATACTATGAATTGACCAAAATACCCCTTGGGGCTTGTCTTGAAGAAATAATTAAGGAGAAAAGGTTCAAGTCTAATTGGTTTCACTAATTAATTCATCCTCATAATGAATAGGCTTACTATTGGGCTCAATTCTAACTAGAATTAAATGTTGGTACATGGATCTAATCTAAACTAGTTAGGTCTACTAGCACAAGTCTAAAATAAAATCTAACAATAAATAAATAATACAATAAATAATATTTACAATATGTATAATATTTAATATTATAATTCTAAAATAAATATACCCATGCCAATTACCAAACTATGATTAGTTGAAAAAGTGAGGGTGACAGTCCTATCCACCTTAGAAAAATTTTATCCTCGAAATTAAGAAAGAAACTAACTACCAAAATTAATCAATACAAGCAAGAAAGAATTATACCTCACGGATCAAACAGATATGGATATCGCTCGCGCATCTCGGCCTCTCGCTTCGAGGTACTCTCTCCTAGCGAGTGATGTCTCCTTACGATGCACACCAAAGGAATGGTCTCGTTCCTTAGCACCTTCTCTCTCTGATCCAGAATCTCAACATGATTATCTGGATAGCTAAGAGTAGGGCCCGCCTGTATCTTCGAGTGATCCAACACATGACTAGGATTTGTCATGTGCCATCTCAACTATGATACGTTAAACACGTTGTGCACTCCCTCTAATGCAGGTGGCAAGTCTACTCTATAAGCAACTACACTGACCCTCTCGAGAATACTGAAAGGTCTGATGAATCGCGGACTAAGCTTTCTGCCTCCCCCAAAATGAATTATGCCATATGTCAGAGAAATTCTCAAGAAAACCAGATCGCCAACCTAGCACAAAACACAGCCATAGCAATCTAATTAAAACATACAACCACAAGCAATACAAAACAAAATCTATACCTCAAACTCCAATGATCTCCGGTGGCTATCGGCCCAATGTCGCTGTCTGTCCTACGCCACCCAAAGTCTATCCCTGATGAGTTTTACCTTCTCAGCTGCATCTATGACTATCTCTTATTCCAATAAAGCTCTCTCACCAACAGAATCTTATGATAACAGAGTACGGCATCTCCGTCCATACAATGCCTCAAATGGTGACGTCTTGATACAAGCCTGGTAGCTATTGTTGTAAAAAAACTCTACCAAGTGAAGATGATCCTCCTAAGAGCCCCCAAAATCTAAAACACAGGTATGTAGCATATCCTCGAGAGTCTGGATAGTCCTCTCCGACTGTCCGTCGGTCTGAGGGTGATATGCAGTACTGAACTTGAGCTGAGTGCCCAAGCTAGCCTACAAACTCCTCCAGAAGTGGGACGTGAAGCAACTATCCCAATCCGAGACTATACTCATAGGAACTATATGCAATCTAACTATCTTACGCACATACATCTCCGCGAGCTTCTCCGTAGACGTACCCATTTTAAATGGCAGAAAGTAGACTGATTTGGTCAACCTGTCTACGATAACCCAAATCGCATCTTTACCTCCTGGAGAGTGTGGAAGCCCTGAAACAAAGTTCATCTTCACATGCTTCCACTTCCACTCTGGAATGGGTAAAGGCTGAAGCAATCCACCTGGCCTCTGTCTCTCTGCTTTTACCTGTTGGCATACCAAATATCTGGATACGAAGCTAGGCACTTCCCGCTTAATACCATACCACCAAACATGCTCTCTTATGTCCCTATACATCTCGTTGGCACCTGGATGCATAGAGTACTGAGATTGATGTACCTCCTGAAGAATTTCCTCGCGCAATGCTCTACTCGGTACACACAATCTGGTACCGTGCCGCAATGATCCATCATCTGCAATACTGAAGTCCTCTATTCGGTACACACTATATATTTCAATGCTACATGAACACTGGAATCGACAATTTTATAAAATTATAAGTCGGTAAAGAGTTATGGCCACAAGGGCGCACAGATGACAGTTTTTAGTGGTTTCCTATTTACGTCTACGTTGCACAAATTTTACAGTAGAATAAAATTATATTTTAAATTCTGGAAAAATACTTTTCTGGTAGTTCGTTATGTCAGCTTTCCGAAACTTCCAACGGTTCATAATTCTGAGTTCGGGATCTACCAAAATCTCAAAAATATAAAAATACGTCTGATTTTGGACAGCTGGCACTTTTAGAATTTTTTGGAAAAATAGGTTCATAAATTATTAAAATAAACTATATAATCAGAAAACTTACCTTGATATAGTTCTAACAAAAAAAACTGGAGCGCGTTTGGAGTCCGGAGCTAGGAGATATCGTCTTTTTAATTCGTCATAACTAGTAGAAAATGAGGCTGAATTTATGACAAATTTTGACTATTTTTGGACAAAAAAGAGAGGAAATTGGAGAAGAAAAATATGAAGGATGAGGTATTTATAATGGTGGACACTACTTAATTAAATACTACTAGGATTGGTTAATTTGGATATGATTAGGATCAGTTTAAATAATGATAGGATATGCATGAAGTTTTCTTTCCTAGTAGGCTCAGGATTTGAATTAATTTAAAATAGAGTTTGGGTTTATCTCAATAATTTATAATCTTAAATAAAATTAAGGATAATACAAATAATTTATATAATCTTATTAATATCTATTAACACTAAATTAGCATATATCTAATATTAAGACTATATATATATCCAAATAAATCCTAAATAATTTAACAATCTAAATAAATTTCTTAAAATTCTAAATAAATTACAGAAAAATATAATTAAATATTTTAAACTAAAATAAATATTTGGTAGGAACAACATGCAAGTATGGTCGTATAGTAAATCATAGAAGTCCTAAAAATTTATGTTTCCTAAGTTTTAATTACCAAAAATTCTAGAAAAATCTCCAAAAATCTAAAATAACCTAAAATAATTCTAAATAAATATTTATATAAGTAAATATATCAAGAAATTTATTTTCTAATTAACTAAGAGAATACTCTAAATTTTTTAATATCTATAATAAATATAATAATATAAAATACATACAAAATATCTATTTTTGGTGAAGGAGTTTACAATTTTATTCTCTAATTCTTCATTGAGGCTTTTACATCAAGGATCTATAAGAAGGAAGTAAGGAGCAACAAGGAGGAGGCCAAGATCTATAATGAGGAGCTACTTTCTTTATTTGAGGACTTTTCATTGGGAATCCATCTCCCAATAGGTACATTTTAGTTTTTTCTCTTCTAGTAGATTCTAAATATGAGATTTAACCATAAGAAACTAACCCAAATGCATAGACTACCCATAGTAATTGGTTTAGGTTCATAGGAGACCTACGGTGGAAGTTATGTGCATTTTGGTGGCAATTTTGGAGAAATTCTGAGATTGGCACATGTAGTATTTGTCATTTAGACAAATAGATCAATATAAAATATGATTGCTTGTTTATGACTAGTGTCATGTCCATAATTGGGTACATGTAGGCCGTATCTCATCAATTTGACGAAACAAGTTGATTTTGGAGGTTTTTCTCTGACACGGGGACTTGTGCATATCACTTTGCGACACAGATACGTAGTTGATCTAATTACTGTACATATTATTCATATTTAGTGTATTAGACTTTCTTGTGTCCTCCAGGATGCGTTTGGTTATGTGTTGGAGCCGTATCGCAAGCGTATCATAGAATTAGTGTGATATGGGTGCGGTGCACTCCACGTGTTTGGTATTTTGCTCTCAATTCTATATGTATGTATGTATATATATATATATATATATATATATATATATATATATATATATATATGATTATATATGATTAAGTGTATTGTGTGTCTATATGTGTGTACACAATAGTGTATATAGTTAGAAGTATATCTATATATATGTATATATATGTGCTTGTATATATATACATATATATAGATATAGTTATAAGTATATCTATATATATGTACATATATATATATATATATAGATATACTTATAACTATATACACTATTGTGTACACACATATAGACACACACAATACACTCAATCATATGTATATATATATATATATATATATATATATATATATATTAGTATTTATATGTATATATATGCTTGTGTGTGTTTGATTATATGTGTGTGTGTATATATATCTCTACATATATAGAGTGACGAACCTTAATATATCTATCTATGGGTGTGTAGATATTAATTATTATAGATAGATTGTATGTATATAGATATATAGATAGTGAGATACATAAAGGAGTGGTTGTATAGGTAGTTGTGTATAAGTGTTTGTGCTATGAGTGTTTGTGTGTGCTGTGTGTTTGTGTGTCAGTAGGAGAGTTGCATAGGGCAACATTCAGCAGGTTCTTCACCTCAGTGTGCAGAATCAGCACTGTGCTGTATCACAACAAAGAGAGGAACTACTACAGTAGCAGTGAGCAGGATACTCACTGCAATGGAGCACATAAATGTGTGCTTAGTAGTCCTATAGAAGATCAATAACAACAACCATAGACAGGTTTAGTTCAAGTTCAGCAGGTACTTGAAACTGTGCAGTACACATAAGAAGGCATGCAGTTCAATGTGCAGAAAAGGGAGAGCAGTCAACAAGTGCAGTAGCAGTTGCAACTAGCTGCACTGCTGTGTAGCAGACAGAGTTGAGCATGCAGTTCAGTTCAACTGTGCAGTGAGCACCTCGAGCATAACTGTACAGTGATCAACTGCATAGTTAAGCAGTGTATCAGTAACAAGAACAGTTGATCAGCAACTCGAGGCAACTGGGAATGGGCAGCACAGATCAATGAGCAACTGCATCGAGCAACGAGAAGTAGAGGGCTCGTGCACAGCCATCACAGGTCTCAGTGTACCGGTATCAGTAGAAGTATCAGTGTCCAGTCCAGGTATCAGCTTTGGTTCAGTCAAGGGTTGGGTTTCTGCATTTTACTAGTAGTTTCGTAGTTTTAGTAGTTAGTAGCAGTTTCAGTTGGAAATCAGTGTATCCATATTTTCAACTCAGTTCAAGGTTTTGAGGTATTGGGTATTTGGGGTTTTGGGTTAGTTAGTGATCAAGGTATTGGTTTAGTTAGTTAGGTTAGTTTAGTAAGTGTATTGATAGTGAGACTCCTAGACTATAGTATCTATAGTATTTATGTTTGATATTAGTATATATAACTATCAGTGTCCTCTCTATTACTGCCATCAAGCTCTGCCTCAACGTCTCTGTCTGGTGCTACTGTTCTTGCATCATAGTCTGAAGGAACTGTAGCATCTGTGGCTGTCCGTCTAGCTGTGGCATCTGGGGTGGATAAGGTGGAGGTGGTGGTAGTGGAACCTCTGGCTGTGCAGTAGGCGTCTCCTCAGATGTCGGCCTCTCAGTCTGCGACATCGGTGTAGCTCCTGAAGTCTGGCCCTCACAATGCTGTGTGGGGATCGTCTGGGAAGTCTGTCCCTCGGGCTGTGGTGTAGGATTGCCTTGCGATGTCTCGTGCCAATGTATCATCGGTGTCTGTAGCGGGGGTTGCCCTTGGGGTACCTCCTCTATTGGAGTGGTGTTGTCTGGCACCGTAGCACTGGGTGCTCCTCGTCCACTGCACAAATTCATCTTGCTGCAAAAGATAGGACTTTATTAAGAAGAGGACGGAATCAAACAAACAGGATGCATATATTTAGAAGTAACACGAAGGAAGCTCAAAAAAATGTAATAAGAGTGGATGAGACCTAGTAATTTCTATCCTACTGCAGGCTCGCTGGGCACTTTATCATACCACAAGCGAATAAGTTGACCTGCATGGGCCACCACTAAAACCATGTCATGCCCAGTCCCAAAATATACGGAACTAGGCCATGTGGCAATAGCCAGCTGACACGTCTCCTAGGATATCCTAATTTAATGGATCCTTACGAAGAGTGCTACGCTGTCCTAAAATACTAACATGTCCAATATCAGTCAATCAATGGGTTAACTATCTCATCCACAACATAAACTTCAAGAAGTACTAAATAAACTGCTGGAAGATAACCACCGGTCTCAAGATATCATAGTACAACCAATAATGTCTTGTGGGAACAAACCCACTACTATGACGAAGTAAAGTACTGAAATGATAGATAAAAGATAATGACTAGGGGCATTGGCTGACTGGATAATGATGCTCCCAATCTTAGGCAGAAGGCCTACCAAGTGATCACGGGAACTCTGATGATAGTACCTCTAGCTCCTCTGCGGTAGCGAACCTGGTCTCCTGTCCGGGTCCGTATACTATGGGGTAGAAAGCCTCGTCCAAATCTGGAAAGGTACCAGGTCCTCAGAGGGACGTAACAAGATACATAGAAATATGCCATATATGAATACTTAATAAAGTAAATGCAATAAAGGGTGTGCTAACCATCTAAGTGAATGTAATATGAGGACAACTTTGGTACGTATGAGTAGGTGTAGGCATAATGTCCATACCGCTCTGAAGAACGGGGAATCTGTAATGATATATACGTCCATACCGCTCCGAAGAACAGGGAATCTGCCAGTATATATACGTCCATACCGCTCCGAAGAACGGGGAATCTGAATAAAGGAAAATCATTGGATCCGTGGCTCCTCCGGATACTACGGATTCCAATGGGTGTATCCCATACGCCTACTAGTGGTCCTTCCCTCCCAAATGTAAATATGCAAATCGAATACTCGACGTCCGTACCACGTAACTACATGCCAGTCTCTACTATCATATAATATAACCTGAATTACGTACTAACCGTGATGCATGTCACACGCACCGATAGCTAGTCGAATACGTGGACCCGTATCCCAATATGAATGTCACTGTAAAACATGTAAGTGTGTCAGGTCTCGGAAGATATCAGAGTATCCTCCAATAGGGTGAGTCTGCTAGTGACTAGGTCAAGTATACTAAATCATCGACGTATCCGTTGATAGCACCCGAATCAATATCGGACGCACACAGTCATATGAAAGAGAACACAATTTATCATACAACATATGCAGCATTAATTTAAATAGTAAATATGGCAAGGTATCTTGCCTGAATCCTCGAGCTACGAATGCCAAAAGCCGGTTCCTACAGTGTCTCCTGGCTGATCCAATGATCCTAAACACAATATAATATAGCAATCCAGCATCAGACACTAAACAATATATACATGACTACGACGTTATTTTTGGGTATTGACGCAAGTTCACAGTGGATAGACTACAGGATTGCGTGTGCACGTAGCTAAGATGCAAGCGTGCCCTGTCCTCTGTCACTGTGTAACTCACGTCAATAAAACACTCATTTATGGTTTCACAAAAATACACTACGTCTTGTACTTCATTATTCTCCATGCATTTTATACTAAGTCTATAACTATGCTTTCAGGTGGAACACAAGTTCTCTGCATAGGTCATTTGGTCGAGATAATTAATAGCCATAGACCCCATAAAAATCTATTTACACATTCATACTAATACCCATGGTTTACGGTGACTTAATCATGTCATCATCTGACACGACGACGCGGTTATTATAATTTATAACATCATACAATGGAGTTGGGGGTATTTACTAGTCATAGTCGAGGGGGCTATCCAGTCGACGTCAGCCTTCGGCGGCGGCTCCGGCGTCATGCGGCAACTCCGGCAGCAGCAACAACAGAATGGCAGGGGTGGCAGCAGCTACTATGGCCGTCCGGTCGATGGGGAAGGCAGCGCCTGGATGGAGGTCCAGTCGTGGGGGTCGGGGTTGGTCTCGGGGTTGGCCTATCGCAGTCGTGGGTGGTTGGGAAGGGTGCACAGGCGGTCGTGGGCAGTCGGGAAGGATGCACAGGCGGTCGTGGGCGGTCGGGAAGGATGCACAGGCGGTCGGGGCGGTCGGGAAGGATGCACAGGCGGTCGGGGAAGGATGCACAGGCGGCTGGCGAATGCACAGGCGGTCATGGGCGGATGCACAGGCGGCTGGCAGATGCACAGGCGGTCGTGGGCGGATGCACAGGCGGCTGGCGATGGGAGTGGGGTATAGTCGGAGTCGGCGTGGCCGGTCGGGAGGGATGTGGGGGTGTAGGGATTGATCGGCTAGGGTTTTGGAGAAGATGAATGAATAGTATTTTCTTAGGGTTTTGAGGTTGGATATGTATATTTATATGTGGAAAGTTTATGGGCTAGCCTTGAGGCTTGGGCCAGCCAGGACTCATGGAAATAGGGCTGGTCCACATGAAAGGAAGCACGTGGGCTGGGTTAGGTCCTGCTTGAGGGGGAATTGGCCTATAATTTAAATTAATTTAACAATTGAACATGGTAATTCCTAATGCGTCGAAAACATATAGAACTAGATTTTGGGTTGTACACAAGAGTCGTGGCATAGCAGGCTTGGTGTAGACTGATACCCTAATTTGGGTACTTGAGATTTGGGTTGGGGTTGTGGTTGTTTCTTAATTTAAATAATTCCTATATTTGACGAGGGGGTTTACAGAGGCATCGTCTTAAGTCTGAACCGTTGGTGAGAACTTGCAAGATTATAACCGGGGTGGTATTATCCTGGTCAGTGATGTTTGTAAGAACCAAAGAGTTTATTTGGGAGGCCAAGAGTTGAGCGTATGTTTACTCGTAATGCCACTTTCGAGTTACGATATTATACTCGGGATAGATTGGTTGGGTAGGCATCATGCTAGTATCGATTGTCATGGAGGCAGAGTTTTATTTTAGACACCAGGAGAGACAGAGTTCGAGTTCGTCCGAGGAGCAGAGCAGAGCGAAGGAGATTTCTGTGGAGCTTTGGTAGAAGAGCAGGAGCCGCCACATCCGTTTATTGCAGAGTTCATGGATATCTTTCCAGAGGACTTGCCAGGCCACCGGACAGAGATGTGGAGTTCTTTATAGATTTAGTGCCAGTCGCAGAGCCGATATCTCATCACGTTTATAGAGTAAATAATAGCGAACTGGAGGAATTGAAGAAACATATGGATGAGTTACAAGACAAGGCTTTATCCGTTCTAGTTTATCACCATGGAGTGCTCCAGTACTTTTTGTACCAAAGAAGGATGGATCGGTACGTATATTTTTCGACTATAGGGCACTTAACAACCTCACTATCAAGAACAAATACCCATTATCGCGGATTGATGACTTGTTTGACCAGTTGAGCGAAGCAAAGGTATTCTCAAAGATAGACTTGAGGTCAGGGTACCACCAGGTGAAATTGAAGAGGGAAAACATCCCGAAGACAGCTTTCAGGACTCGTTATGGGCAGTTTGAGTTCTTGGTGATGTCGTTTGGGTTGACCAATGCCCCGACGGTGTTCATGAACCTGATGAACAATGTTTTCATCAGTGGATCAGTTTGTTGTAGTCTTCATTGATGATATTCTAATATATTCGAAGACCCCAGAAAAGCATGAGCAGCACTTGAGGATAGTTCTGGAGACCCTCAGGAAGGAGAAGCTGTATGGCAAGTTATCAAAGTGTGAATTTTTTCTTGATAAGGTTGAATTCCTCGGGCATGTTATTACAGGAGATGAAATCTCGGTGGACCCGAAGAAGATTTTAGCAGTTGAATCGTTGTCTACCCCGTTAGTAGCTGAGATCAGAAGTATCCTTGGATTAGCAGGCTACTACCGGAGGTTTATTCAGGATTTTTCCAGACTTACAGAGCCCATGACTAGACTAACCAGGAAGGACGTGGAGTTCGTCTGGATTGAGGATTGTTAATCAGCATTTGAGGAGCTAAAGAGGAGGTTGACTACAGCTTCAATCTTGACATTTCCATCAGGAGCAGGATGATTTTCTATTTACAGTGATGCATCAGGAAAGGGTTTGGGTTGTGTGTTGCAGCAGCACGGGAAGGTGATTGCCTATGCTTCTAGAAAATTATGCCCGTATGAGAAGAACTACCCTACCCATGACTTGGACTTGGCAGCAGTTATCTTTGCTCTCAAATTATGGAAACACTACTTGTATGGAGAGAGAGTGGAGATCTTTACAGACCATAAGAGCTTGAAGTATGTGTTTACACAAAAAGAGCTCAACATGAGGCAGCGATGATGGTTGGAGCTGATGAAAGACTTCAATATTTCCTTGCAGTACCATCCAGGGAAGGCCAACGTAGTCGCAGTTGCTTTGAGCAGGTATCCCGTAGCTATGTGCTTGACGATAGACAGACATTTATTGGCCGATCTTGACAGTTTGGGCATTGAGGTACTAGTTCCTGGAGTTGTAGCACAGATGTGGGGACTTCAGGTATAGTCAGAGCTGATGGACCGGGTCAGAGCCGAACAGTATAAGGATGAGTCTCTGAGGAGCATCAGAGCACAGGTTCAGATGGGGCTGGCAGAGGACTTTATCGTCGTAGATGATGGATCATTGCGACACGGTACCAGGTTGTGCGTACCGAGAGGAGCATTGTACAAGGAGATTCTGTAGGAGGCACATCGTTCTTAGTACTCTATGCATCCAGGTGCCAATAAGATGTATATATACATGAGGGAGCATGTATGGTGGTATGGCATGAAGTGGGAGTTAGCTAGCTTCGTGTCCAGATGCTTAGTTTGCCAACAGGTAAAGAAGAAGAGACAGAGGGCAGGTGGATTGCTTTAGCCTTTACCCACTCTGGAGTAGAAATGGGAGCATGTGACCATGAATTTTGTATTAGGACTTCCGCATTCTCTAGGAGGTAAAGATGCGATTTGGGTCATCGTGGACAGGTTGACCAAATTAGCCTACTTTCTACCATTTAAAGTGGGTTCATCTACGGAGAAGCTCGCGGAGATCTATGTTTGCCAGATTGTTAGATTGCACGGTGTTCTATTGAGCATAGTCTCGGATAGAGATAGTCGCTTCACGTCCCACTTCTAGAGGAGTTTGTAGGCTAGCTTGGGCACTCAGCTCAAGTTTAGTATCGCATATCACTCTCAGACTGACGGACAGTCGGAGAGGACTATTCAGATTCTCGAGGACATGCTACGCACCTATGTTTTAGATCTTGAAGATTCTTGAGAGGATCACCTTCACTTGGTAGAGTTTTCATACAACAACAGCTACCAAGCAAATATTAAGATGTCACCATTCGAGGTATTTTATGGACGGAGATGTCGCACTTCATTATCCTGGGATAATATCGGTGATGGAGATTTATTGGGACCATAGATGGTAGTGGATGTAGCCAAGAAGGTGAAACTTATCAGTGATAAACTTCGAGTGGTGCAGGACAGGCAGCGGCATTGGACCGATAGCCACTAGAGACCTTTGGAGTTTGAGGTATAGATTTTTATTTTGCATTGCTTGTGTTTGATTGTTTATTTTGTTAAAGTGCTAAGGTTGTATATTGTGCTAGGTTGGCGGTCTAGTTTTCTTGAGGATTTCTCTGACATGTGGCATGATTCGTTTCGGTAGAGACGGGAAGCTTAGTCCGCGATTCGTCAGACCTTTTTGTATTCTTGAGAGGGTAGGTGCAGTTGTATACAGACTAGATTACCACTTGCATTGGAGAGAGTGCACAACTTATTTCATGTGTCGCAGCTGAGACGGTACATGACAGATCCCAGTCATGTATTAGATCACTCAGAGATAGAAGTGGGCCCTACTCTTAGCTATCCAAAACAGCCAGTGAAGATTTTGGATCGGAGAGAGAAGGTGCTGAGGAACCAGACGATTCCTTTGGTGTGCGTCGCATGGAGGCATCACTCGCCAGGAGAGATTACCTGGGTGTCACGCCCCAGTACCAAAATATATGGAACCAGGCCACGTGGCATTGGCCAGCTGACACGTCTCCGAGGATATCCCAAATTAATGGATCCTGGCGAAGCGTGCTATGCTGTCCTAAATCTAACAAGTCTAATATCAACAACAGGCAGTGTCTAATCTCATCCACAGACAACAAGTAAAATACTGAAATGAAAGACTGGAATATAAGACATAGTCGAATGACATAATACAACTGAAATATGTCCGGTGGGAACAAACCCACTACAAATGTTGGAGATAAAGTACTGATAGTCTGAAATAAGAGTACTGATAAAAAGAGTGACTGAAGCAACTGCTAACTAGGTAAGGAGCTCCAGTCATAGGCGGGAGGCCTACCAATATGATCAGGGGTACTCCGATGGAAGGGCCTCTAGCTCCTCGTCAAGAGCAAACCTCGTCTCCACACCTGGCCCATACACTATGGGGTAATAGGCCTCGTCCAGATCTGGAAGATAACCAGGTCCTCAGAGGGACGTAACAAGATACAAAATGTATGCCAGATATAGTACTGAATAAAAGTAAAGAGGGGTGTGCTAACCATCTAAGTGAATGCAATGTAAGGACAACCTAGGAACGTATAGGTAGGTGTAGGCATAACGTCCAACGTCCTCTAGAGTGTGGTATCTGCAACGTCCATCATTTCGAAGAATGAGGTATCTGTATATATATAACGTCCACACTCTAAGAGGCATGGTATCTGTAATGTATATACGTCCGTAACACTCCGTAGAGCGCGGTGTCTGAATATAGGGAGTCACCGGGCCTGTGGTTCCTCTGGATACTACGGAGTCCGATGGGTGTATCCCGTACGTTTATCAGTTGTCCTTCCCGCCCAATGTAGATACGCAAGTCGAATGCACGACTTGAGTGTACCGTATCTAGATGTCAAGTCTCAATTAACTATATTACTCTAGAATACATGCTAGTCCGTGATGCATGTCGTACGTACCGATAGCGAATCGGGTACGCGGACACGCATCCCAATATGAATGTACCATCGCGATACGTGTATAGTGCCATGGTCTAGGAAGATATCAGAATATTCTCACAGTAAAAGGTGAGTCAACTAGCAACTAGGACATGTACACTATTCATCGACGCATTGTCGACTGTACCCGAGTCAATCTCGGACGCACATAGTTCAAGTATATTTGCAACATTTAACATTTAAATTTAAGCAGTAAATTAGCAAGGTATACTTGCCTGTCCCGGGTAGCTGTGAAATCCAAAGCCCTGCTCCTGATGCCTCGGCAGTAGTGTCCAGCACTCCTATATAGGATATAGTAATGACTAAATTAGTCGCTACAATAGCACGACTAAGACGCACTGTCTGTATCTATAGTCGACATAGGGTCAGGACTGTATATAAGTATATAGCTAATACTAGTATATACATATACACTAAATCATATTTAATTATATTAAATAAACATTATATTTATTTAACAGTACGAAAATAGTACTTATGTATTAATTAGTATATACTAATAATACACCTATTAAATATCTGTACATAATTGATAATAACGTAAATTCATAACTTTATACATATACATATTTTTTTAGATAGAGAATATATACATAAATTAATATATACAACATTACAAAAGTATATTAAAATGTATACACATACAAGTAGGTTATATATATATATATACTTATACATATTAGAGGGGTTAATACGTATAAGTATTTAATATATACTAATATACATAACATTTCTTAATTTCCAGAAAATATATTTAAACTCGATATATATTATATATTTAACATTTTTTATATAATAAGAAATATATATACATACATACATACATACATACATACATACATACATACATACATACATAAGTATAAGTCCCTAATACGAAAATATAATATAAAAATAGTATTATATTATATACAACACAAATTCACAGAAATAACATTTAAACTATGCTATGTATTAATTATAAATTATCCTCGTATAATACTATATACATACATACATATATATATATATATATATATATATATATATATATATATATATATATATATATATATATATATGCATAGGTATTTATACACAAATATACTCATCAATAATCCCATTATATATAACACTAATTAAAACTAAGAGTATATTTATAATATAACATTTATACAGGAGGTATACATAATTAATAATTATAATACGATAAATACTAATTAATATATAGAATACGTAGAAGAATACGCAAACTATACTATTCTAGTATTAGGACATTGCACCTAGAAATACTCCTAAAAATACAGGAAAATATATATAAAATATTACACTGGATCGTACCTCGGGTCGAGGGGGTCAAGGTGGTCGACCATCGCCGGAGGGGGTGGTCGGACGGCGCTCAGGCGTCGCGCGGGGGGGGGGGGGGGGGGCGTTGGTACAGCAGCCGCGGTCTGGAACAACCGGCGCTGCAGGGGCGATTGCTCCTCGGTGTGTCGACGTCCGGGGCTGAAAGTCGGCGGGGAGGAAGAGGACTGGTAGGGGGTGACGCCGGCGAAGTTTGGTGGTCGACGGTGCGGTGGTGGCGGAGTACGAGGAGGAAGGGTGGTCGGCTGTGCGTGTGGTGAGGGAGCAGCCGGGTTGGGGAGGTTGGCTGGGGAGGTCGCTGTCGGCGGCCAAACGGCGGGTGGCAGTGGTGGCAGGTGGGGGAGTGGTTGGCAAGGGTGGTCGGGTCGGTGTGGGGGGCGGCCGGAGTCGGCGTTTGGCCGGAGGAGTGGTCGGGTGGCTATGGGGTTGGGAAGAGCTCGGTTTGGTGAGTTTAGGGTTTTAGGTATAAACCTTGGTTTGTGTGCCTTCAATGAGGTGTAAATAATTGTATAAATAGGAGAGAGAGTGAGGGAGGGGGGGCTATCTTGGGGTTAGGGCCGGCTGTAGGAGATTTTTGGGGTGTTGGGGAAGCTTCTACATGATGAGGGGAGGGCTAGGATTTAGGTATTTCAAATGTAGGGCCATGATGTGCCCTACATAAAGTAATGTAAGTACATAGGAAAGGGGGGAAAATTAAATGCATACGGTTAAGCATGACCAATTCTTTTCTCCATGATGGTTTGGGCCAATGAGAGGGGACACCTCATTGCAATTTAGCAATTAGGCCCTTGAACAATTGGGTATTTGCACAATATCTGGAATTGGGGATTTAATGTAACCAAACACCATGTTTGGTGTTCCTCATTGGACTAGGGTGGTGTATGGTGTTTTGTATGAGGCTTGTGGGTGTGGGTGTGGGTTTGGGTTGGAGTTGGGTCTAATTCAAGTGAGGTTAGGTCACCACATTAATTAATTCATAATTAATGCACCAGTATTTCTAATTTAATTTTAATAAAAATCCGGGGGTCTAAATTGGGTTGGACAAGGGTCATAAATGTAGTAGGCTCAGTGTACAATAATGTCGTGATCTGGGTTGGTCAAGACGGGTTGAGGTTGGGTCTCAATTTCAATTGGAACGGACAACGAACGTAATTACGCAATTTAATTAATTTGCGTACGGACGTTTGTAACGACTTTTGTGCGACTAAAATCAGGCACGAAAATTGGTATCCGGGGTTTGTTCTAGGTTCAATAAGATAGGGTAGCATGTCTAGGTCAAGTATGTGGAATTTGTTTTAGGGCAACAGCTAGGGTTTTAATCCCAAATAATTAAATTATTTCACAGGTATTTATAATACTATATATTAAATCATAATTAATTTAAGTTAACCCTAATTAGGCTAATTTAATAATTTAACTCTAATTTCTTGTCGAGGGGGTTTACAACATACCCTCCTTAGAGCATTTCGTCCTCGAAATTAAAACAGACATATAGAAAAACTGTTGAATGAAATAAATGCTATAACATACCTAGGCCTTCGAAGAGATGGGGAAAGCGTTGCTTAATATCGTCCTCTCGTTCCCAGGTTGATTCACCTGGTGCATGATGCCTCCATGCGACACGAACTAGAGGGATAGTCTGGCTTCGCAGTACCTTCTCGCTTCGGTCTAGGATCTCTACCGGCTCCTCCTGGTATGACAAGCTTGGACCAACGGTGATCTCCGAGTGGTCAAGCACATGACTCGGATCCGGTATGTACCTCCTCAGCTGAGATACATGGAAGACGTCGTGAACTCCCTCCAGTGTCTGCGGCAAGGCCAATCTGTAAGCAACTTCTCCGACGCGCTCTAGCACATCGAAGGGTCTGATGTACCTCGGACTCAGCTTCCCTCTGCCTCCAAATCTGATGGTTCCTCTGGTAGGTGAAATCTTCAGGAACACATGTTCTCCAACCTGGAACTCTAGGGGTTGTCGATGCACATTAGCCCAATGCTTCTGCCTGTCCTGTGCTGCTCGTAGATGCCCCTGGATCTTCTTCACCTTCTCCACTGTATGGACGATCAACTCTGGCCCTAGAATCTGTCTCTCGCCTACATTGCTCCAATATACTGGGGATCGACACTTCCTACCATACAATGCCTCATAGGGAGCCATCTGAATGCTCGCCTGATAGCTATTGTTGTAGAAAAATTTGACCAAGTATAAGTGGTCCTCCCATGAACCGCTGAAGTCGAGCATGCATGCCCTAAATATGTCCTCCAGCGTCTGAATGGTGCGCTCGGATTGTCCATCTGTCTGCGGGTGGTACGAAGTACTGAACTTAAGGCGGGTACCAAGACTCTCTTGCATACTCCTCCAAAAGTACGATATGAACCTCGTATCCCTGTCAGACACGATACTGACTGGCACTCCATGCAATCGTACAATCTCCCTCATGTACATGTCTGCCAAGACTTCCGTAGATTGCCCAACCCTGAAGGATAAGAAGTGGGCAGACTTGGTGAGTCTATCTACGATTACCCATACGGCATTTCGACCACTAGGACTCCTCGGGAAACCCGTGACGAAGTACATGGTGATGTGCTCCTATTTCCACTCCGGTATCGGGAGCGGTTGAAGTAATCCGGCAGACCTCTGATGCTCAGCCTTGACTTGCTGACACACCAGACACTTAGCCACGAAGCGGGCTATCTCTCTCTTCATCCCGTGCCACCAGTAGTACTGCCTCAGGTCTCGGTACATCTTCGTGCCTCCTGGATGTATAGAATAGGTCGAACCGTGCGCCTCCGTCATCAGCTCCTGGCGTAGCTCTCCATTCGGAACATAGAGACGATCTCCACATCTCAAAGTCCCATCCTCGTGTATACGCAGTACCGTCTGTATTCCAGCCTCTGTCCTCTGTCGAAGCCTCTGAAATCTGGCATCCGTCGGCAAAGCAGCCTTGATTCTCTCCACCAATGTCGATTGCACCTGGAAACTCGACATCTGGCCGTCTACTCCGGGCATAATGACTTCGATACCCAACTGTTCTAGATCTCTCAACAGATGTTGTTGGGTAGTCATAAAAAATGCTATGGGCTTCCTGCTTAAAGCATCGGCTACCACATTAGCCTTTCCTGGATGGTACTGCAGCTCAATCTTGAAGTCCGCCATCACTTCGAGCCAACGTCTCTGTCTCTGGTTCAGGTCCTTCTGTGTGTAGACATACTTCAGGCTCTTGTGATCGGTGAATATCTCCACGCGCTCTCCGTACAGGTAGTGCCTCCAAAGCTTCAAAGTAAAGATCACTGCGACAAGCTCCAAGTCGTGGGTAGGATAGTTCTTCTCATGGGTCCTCAACTGCCTAGAGGCATAGGCCACAACCTTCCCATGCTGCATCAGAACGCATCCTAATCCTTTCCTGGACGCATCGCTATAGATCACGAATCCTCCGGGTCCAGAAAGTATGGTCAAGATGGGTGTTGTAGTCAGACGCTTCTTCAGCTCATCGAATGCCGTCTGACACTCCTCTGTCCAGGTGAACTCCTGATCCTTGCGGGTCAAGTGGGTCATCGGCTCTGCGATCCTTGCGAAGTTCTCTACGAACCTCCGGTAATATCCGGCAAGTCCTAGAAAACTCCTCACCTCTGAGACGTTGGTAGGGGTCGGCCACGTCTCTACTGATGAAATCTTTGCAAGATCTACTGAAATGCCATCTCCCGAGATAACGTGTCCAAGAAATGCGACACGATCTAGAAGAAACTCGCACTTGCTCAGCTTGGCATAAAGCCTCTCTCGTCTCAGCGTCTCTAACACTAGTCTCAAGTGCTCCCCGTGCTCTTCGTGGCTCTTCGAATACACCAAGATGTCGTCGATGAAGACTACCACGAACTGGTCCAGGTACTCATGGAAGACTCGGTTCATCAGGTTCATAAACACAGCAGGCGCATTTGTCAATCCAAAAGGCATCACTAAGAACTCGTAATGACCATAGCGAGTTCTAAATACTGTCTTTGGAATGTCCTCCCTTCGCACCTTCACCTGATGATAGCCCGATCTCAAGTCGATCTTCGTGAACACCACTGCTCCTGTCAGCTGGTCGAATAGATTGTCGATTCGCGGTAGAGGGTACTTGTTCTTGATAGTCAGAGCATTAAGGGCTCTGTAATCAATGCACATCCGGAACGTCCCATCCTTCTTTGGTACAAATAGTACTGGTGCTCCCCAGGGTGATGCACTAGGACGAACGAATCCCTTGATCTGCAACTCCTCTAGCTGTAGCTTCAGCTCGTCAAGTTCTTTCTTCGCCAACCGGTACACATTTGATGATACCGGTGCTGCTCCAGGTACTAGCTCAATGGTGAATTCCACCTCTCTATCAGGCGGTAGGCCTGGAAACTCCTCTGGAAAAATATCCTCAAACTCTGCAACAATTTTTGGGGGTGCCGTCTCCATCGCCATGTAAGCTCCAGCTGCATGTCCTACTCCTCGCTCGATGGTGCCTCGAATGAATTCGAACTCCGGGTGTCCTGGCAGTCTAAAAGTAACGCTACCCTTCCGACAATCTAGTACGGCATTGTACTGGCTTAACCAGTCCATGCCCAGAACTACGTCGAAAGCTGGCATTGGGAGTACCAACAATCGTGCTCTCATCTCTCTACCACAAACTACTACCGAGCACGTTCTAATGGTGCTGGTAACCGGTACGATGCCTCCTCCAGTAAGTATCTTCCAACTCTTGGGTAAGGGGGAGGTTGCTACTCTATGCATTGCTACGAAGCTACTAGATATAAATGACAGTGTAGCTCCAGAATCAAACAGTGCAGTTGCAGGTAATGATGCAACTAGAATTGTACCTGCGATAGTCTCCCCTTCTAGTTCCTCCTCGATAGATGCTAAAGCAAAGGCTTGCCCGCGCCTCTGCCCTCCTGCCTGCTGTCGGGCCTGGTTGAAGTGTGCCTTCTGTGGGACCAAGGGTGGTCCTCTCTGCTGTCCTCCGGTAGCTGGTGGACGCTGGCCTCTTGCTGGGGGTAGTATCCTCAGTGGTGCTGCTGGTGGTCTCTGTCCAGTCTGGGGTGCTCCATCTCTGTGCTGGGGGCAATCTCTAGCAAGGTGCTGGCTGGCTCCATAAACCATACAGAGCCCGAGCTTCTTTCGGCAGTCTCTGATGACGTGTCCCTTCTTGCCACAAAAGTGATAAGTCGGGAGCTCCTTCTGCTGGTACGGCGCTGTCCTCTGCTGCGCCGGCGCTCCTGGACGGCGGATCGGTCCTCCTGCTCCTTGCTGGGTCCTGGCTGGGACGTTCGTGCTGGGACGTCTCGCTCCTCCTCCTATAGCCTCCTAGATCCTCGCCTCTTATAGGACCTCTTCATAAGAGATCCTCGCTTGGGTAGTGGTGTACCACTGCAGCTCGTGAGAGAGGCCATGGTGGAATCTCCTGGCCTTCTCCAGGTCGTTGGGGATCAGGGCTGCACCGAATTGGCTGAGTCTGCTGAACTCTCCGTCGTAGGCGTCCACTGACAAGTTCTCCTGCTCCAGGTGCAGGAACTGGGAGTACAAAGCGTTCCTCACCATAGCGGGGAAATACTTCGCGTTGAAGTATTCCAGAAATTCCTCCCAAGTCTGCTGTCTGCCGATGCTGCGCTCCATAGAGTCCCACCAGTGATGGACGTTGCCTGTGAGTTGGGCCCTCACCGCGGTCATCCAGAGGTCGGGGTGTAGCTGCGAACCCTCTAACAACATCTCAGTGTTGGAGACCCAGTCTGAGATCTCCTCTACCGTCTCCTTGCCCAAGAAGGTTCCCGGACCCATCTGTCGGAAGCCTCGTACAGTGCCCGCTAGCCGATCAGGTGCAGGTGCCGGTGCTGCTGCTTGGGCAGGTGCCCTCTCCAGTACTACCATCAGGCCCTGTCTCAGGGTCTCCGTCTGCTGCCACTGGGCCTGCATCATCATCTGGAAGAACTGCATCATCTGGGGCTGTCCCTCTACTGGTGGCATCTGAGGTGGAAACGGTGGAGGTGGTGGAAGAGGTATCTCCGGCTGTCTCCTTGGTGTCTCCTCGGGTGCCGGCCTCTCGTACTGCGGCATCGGTGTCGCCCTCGAGGTCTGTCCCTCGAAGTACTGCCTCGGGATCGTCTGCGATGTCTGGCCCTCTGGCTGATGCGTCCCTTCGTCGGGAGAGACCTGATGCCAGTGCACCATCGGGGCCTGGGGGATCACCTGTGCCTCTGGCTGTGGCAGCTCTCTGGGTGGTCCCTGAGTCGTATCCTCCCTCGGTGCTGCAGGTGGCACTATGGTACCAAGTATCTCACGTCGGCTACGAAGGTTCATCTCGCTATGTCACGACCCGCACCCGGTTTAGGGGCACGAGTGCGTGGGTACGTCCAGCCTACGCCGCAGCATCGGCGGCAGAACGCTGTCTAGGTCAAGTACTATCTATAAAATCTCATGCTAGTATCCAACTTCATAAGGAGACTCGGATAACACTATGAAAATATTAACAACATACTCAACCATAACTACAGCACGATAGGAATTTGAAGAAACAAAAGAATACAACACAAGTCTAATGACAAAATAATCATACCTGCAATCATTAACTTCCAATCCTCAAGTGTGTCAGAACCCAGTCTACTAAGGTCACAGTCTGGAAAAATATTTTCAGTCAGGAAGGAGCAAAGTACATCTCTAAATAGCAGTTCTATATAAATAACATAAACTATGTAGCAGTTCTAGATGGAAATATACCAGATGCATGTATAGGTACGAGAAATGTACAATGAAAGAAATACTGGAAATACTGTAAGTAACTGCAGGAAAAGAAACAATATGTCCATGAGCAAGAAACCTATGACTAAGTGTGTGAGTACTAGCTTTAACATGTGATCGGCTTGGAAACATGATCAGGCTGGTTACATGTGATTAGCTATGATTTACGAAGGTCAGGCTAACCGTTGGTTAGCTATGATGCATGTAGAGGTCAGGCTAATCACACGTAACAGCTATGAGGCACGGAGATGGTCAGGCCGCACCCGACGTGAGATGTGGGGTGAGCTATGATGCATGTAAAGTTGGGTATGATCACATATCTACACTAAAATACTCCCCACCCCCGACTGGTATAGTAGATCCAATCATGGTACGCTATGGCACTGGATTCCCTAGGAAGGTAGCAAATCTCCCCGGGAATCAGTGTCTGTACGTGCACAAGATAACAAGAAAAACAAGTCTTGTACAAGCTACACCATGAATAAGGAATAACATCTCATGACGAGATCCGTGTATACCAATCCGTGTAACCGATGTGTCAAGAACATGGATATTTACACTAGATACAGTGAACATAGGAGATATCATAAATTAGAAACTAATCAGAGAATGTACTCGCCTTGGGTCCTTAGCTGGTAAAACCAATGTCCTGTCCCAGAGTATCGTCTGGAGGAACCAACAGTCCTAAAATATATCAAATACAACATTTGCATCAGGTACTACACTAACACATCACAAATACATGAACTCAGGGGCTCTGCCAGGTATGGCACTAGTCAACTAGGGTCACCTAGTAATTCACTAATTAATAAATAATTTAATACATATATATATAGTTATTCCAAAGTATACAAAATAGGTATAACTGTATGTACATAAGTGGAAATATATTTTATTTATGTGAAAAATTATACATCACTCATACAGATAAACTAGTATACATGTACCAAAATACATTTAACTTACATTATATATATATATATATATATATGTATATGCATACATACCAAAATAATACCATACTATATACAGGTAATATACCAAAATATGTTTTACAAGTACATATATATCCATACAGTTTATATATATATATATATACCATATATATATATACCAAAAATATGTTTATACATGTTTATATATATAGGTACACATATTTATACCAAAATACGGTTATATATACATATATACCAATATACATTTATTTATATTTAAATACTGAAACATACATTAATACTTATTATACCAATAAAACGTATATAATATATATATAAGTGTCTATTAGTAATTTGTACAAAATACGTATTTGTGTATATACACTAATAGATGTATATACATATATACTTTTTATACCAAAATACATATTTGTATATATATATATCAATCAAAAATCTTTATACATAATACATAACTAAATTTACACATAATAAATAACTAATTTTATACATTAAAACAATAAAACTAACTATGTTGTATTTACTAAACTAATTACATGAATTTACTAAGCTAATTATATTTATTTACTAACTAATTATATGATTTTACTAGACTAATACATATTAATAAAATCAAATTATATAAAATAATCAAATTACATATTAATATAAACTAATTATATTAATATAACCAAATTACATAAACTAATTACATTAATTAAACTAAATATATAAAATAACTAATTATATATACTAACTGATTTTATAATTTAATTAAACTAATTGATTACTAATTAACTACTGATTAACAATTAACTAAACTAATCTAATTAATTAATTAACTAACTAATCATATTTAACTAAACTAATTAAATGTATAACTAATTTACTTAACCGTTAAACACAGAAAATCGAAAGAAAGAGGAAAGAGGGAAGAAGGAAGAAGAGGGCTCACGATTTGGGGAGGGTTTTCCGGCGAGGTCGGGCCGGGCAGGGCGTCGGCGCGGTGGGGTCTCGGCTTCAGCGGCGGCGGCGAAGCCCGACGGCGGATCGGCGGATCTGCTGTGGTCGTCGGTCGACGTTTGTCTCGGCGGTGGCGGTTCGAGGAACCGGCAGTCAACGGATCCGAGGCGGCAGCGGAAACTCGGCGAGGAGGGGATCCGCGGCGGCTTCGACAGATCGGAGGCGGCGGCGTCGCTCGGCTCGAGGGGGCGGCGCTCTGTTCGAGGAGGCGGCGGCTTCGAGGCGGCTGCGTCTGGTCGGCCACGGCGAGCTCGACGACAGGCGCTCGACGCCGAGGGGGTCCAGTCGCCGGCGGCAATCGAACTCGAGGGCGGCGGATCTTCTGCGGCGGCGGTGCTCGGTTCCAGCGGCGATCGAGATCTGGGCGGCCACCGGCGCTCGTCGGAGTTAGGTTAGGGTTAGGTTTAGGGTTCTGTGTGTGTCAGGGGATCGTGTCCGGGTCTGCCGGACACGGGGATGGTGTTGTGTACGTGTCCGGGTTAGACACGAGGGTGGTGCTCTATGGAGGACGTGTCCGGGGCTAGACACAGGAATCTGATGTACTGTGGGCGTGTCCGGGTGTGTCGGACACAGAAATCTGGTTGTAATATTGTAACCGGACACAGAAAAGGAATGGATACGGTGGGACACCCGGGGTCGGACCCGAGGCCATCACGGCTGACACGGTGATGCTGGACACACGGACACGAGCACACAAAAATGGTGGTGGCTTTGGCTTTGTGGGATTTGTGAGGGCTAGCTAGGGTTTCTAGGGAGTTGTGATGAGGGACTTAAATAGGGAAAGAGAGTTGTGGGCTAAAGGGTGCGGGTTGGCCCAATAATGAATGGCCCAGATCATAATTAAACGGGTTTTTCATGTGGGAAAAATGAGGGTGTGAAAAGGGAGACGGTAAACGGGTAAATTAAATAGAAAAAGAAATTTAAAAAAAATGTTTTTATGATGCTTCCGATTAACTACTAATTAAACTCATGTTTTAAAATATTAGAAAGTATGTAATTCATTTATTTACTACCCCAATGAATTTAAAAATTTATTATAAAGAACCAACTAGTCTTTTAATTAATTTATCAAATAACTAACTTTATGATTTCAAGCCAATAAACATTTGAAACTAGAGAAATATATATACATTATTATTTATTTATTTATTTAAAGGAACTCGACATTTAGAAAAAATGATTTTTATAAAAGATTTTAAATTACCTTCTAAAATCAAACATTGTTCCAAATTAAATACAAAAAATCAAGGAGAAAAATATTTTATAAACTTGGTATTTAAATAAATAAAAAAAATCTAATTTTTTTTGGAAATTTGGAAATCGGAGGTTACAAGCCTACCCACCTTAGAAAAATTTTGTCCTCGAAATTTAGGATCCTCAGTAATTGCTTTTATTCACCATATTATTTCTATCAAAATTTAAATCTTACACCAATAATCATGAAGTAATTTCATAATGTTATTTCACAACCTTTCAAAAATTATACAACATCATATTCCTGAAAAATCTTCAAATTTAAAAATCAAATCCCCTTTGTCATAATCTCCTTCAAAAATTTTAAGTTCGCATCTAAATACCCAAGGATTTAATATCCAAACCTCCAATTGAAATCCAATCCATGCATATTTATAAAACTAAAAAATCTGTATCCCAAAATTTAAATTTTAAACACTCATCAATCATCTTACTCCTCTAACTCAAATTCAATTGATGCTTATTCCAATCTAACTCCTCATCCCAAGAATTGAATTCGACACTATTCCATTTACGATTTTATTTCCTGATTTTCTTTTTCCTCAAATACTCAACGATGCGATGCTTCCAGAATCTTCAATGCAACATTCATAATATATAAAATTTCTATCTTGCAATCAACTAAATAAAATGATAATCTCTCAAATTTCTCAAATTTTTAATAATCAATTCAATCATATCAAGACCTCCTTAAAATTAATAAATCCTCAAATTCTTGGCCCTGTGAATTTCTTAATTCTCCCTTTAAGTTAATGTTTGTCCTCGAATTTCCATCAAACCTCGATTTTCGCAAAAACAATGATTCCATCAACTCTATTATAACAATCCCCTAAATTCTTTATTTAAATTAATGCTCATCCACAAATTTAATCCTCTTGTCTCTTTTCGTCAGTCATAACCTTGTCATAGATCTTTGCTATGGTCAAAACCCAATGATCATGGTTTAAGAAAACTCTACCTACAGCCATGCAATTTAAGAAAATATATAGGTCATGTATCTTTTATCATGGTCTAAGAAAATTTTTGCCCACAGTCATACAACAAACAACTTAGAGGAAACATGCATGGTTATGGTCTGTCTTATCATGGTATTTCAGTCTCTGTTAGGGTGTACTACTAATTATATTCTAACAAGAAAATCATGCATGTGAACTACAACACTTAGGGAAATCAATCAATCAAGAGACGGGAACATTAGAAAAAGAACCTGCTACCTATTACTTGTAGTATCTACTATCTCTAACAAACACTTAACTCTAGCACATTCACTAACAAATTCCTATTCATGTACACTGTACCCATATCAACTAATCATTAATCTACAAAATCCATGAATATATCCATATGGCACACACCTGTTTATTAATACCAAATCTGATACCAAGGACCTCTAATATTGCCATGGTTCAATAATGCATCCTAGTTGATACCTCTATCTCTTTAGTACCATACCCTCTGTCAGTTCCTGTTCCTACTACAATTGTTCATACTAGTCGTTCTTATCGCTCAAATATACGTCAAGTGCAACACCATACTAAATACTGCTCTTTCCGATACAACTTCAGATGGACACCCAAGTCAGTCTGCGGTGCCATCTCAATCATGCTTAATTCACCAGATCCTTACACATATATATTATCTACTCATAATATTCATATCTCTCATCTACCATAAAATAAATCCTCAAATAATCGTCAAGGTTTAACTTCTCGAACAACTTTAAAATAAATGCATATACCTCCTCAAATCAGATACTCCACATCGAAATAAAATTTAATCACTTCTAAAATCTTTGTAGCCTTAACTATGTTTATTGAATCAAATTTAAATCCTTAATATTTTAACAACATAAAATCTTAACTCCTTAAAATTCTGAAAATCTCATTTCATTTCCATTCTTGAAACGATAAAATTAAATCCACAAGTACACATTTATAAATGTTCACGGTCTCTAATGCTCAAGGTGCACACTAATACACCAATCTAATTATCATCACTTGAAGTGCTTATTGTTTTGAGTGTCATTCTCGACTAACCCTCGAAATAGAACCATTAGCACTCTTGGTATTATATCACTAGTTTTATTAATGCATCATCTCATCAAGCTCATTTGAACTCATGATTAGCTGTACCTTTTATAACACTCATTTTTCTTATTCTCATGGGCAAGTATATGGTTCCTCATCTCGATGGTTGTATATGTATTTCCTTTAATCCTTTAAAGCCTATTGAACTAATCCGTGATACGCTTCACAACTTCCATTACTAATCCTGATATTTCTCTACTTATGACATCTTATTAAACCCTTTATACATATACATTTCTTTACTTTTAACATTTCCGATATCAATCATCAAATTGGACATCATGCTCCATAAATCCTTAACACAATTCCTGGATACTTAATCGTTTACATAGACCACTCAATTACATAATCATGATTATCCAGGACGGGTAATTGGCTCTGATACTAACTCTGAGAACTATCACTGATACTCTATACTCTCCTTAACTCTCAGTCTCTAATGACACTACTCCTAGAATCATTGGTACAAGGTACTATGCTAAGGGCTAACTCTAGATTAAAGCCTACTGCTCACATGTCCAACTAAGAAACACTTACAACTCACTAGCAACACAGTCAATACTAATACAAGACACAAACAAAATTACAGGCCACTAATTATCATACTTAACAAGAAATCCTCCAGGAATAGGAGCTCAAAGACTGAATTGAGGACAGAAGGTATCTTTACTGCTAGTAAAGAAAGAAGCGGTGGAACAAAGTCCTGGAATAACAGAAATAGATAAGTCTTGAGATGACATTTTAAGAACCAATTTAAGATACAACCTGATAATCATACACGTCTGTCAGAAATCATGACACACAGAATCCTTGCCACGCCAGTAAGCATTGATGCGATAACGACAGGTTCCGTAACTAAGGTATGCAACCCTATAATCATGTCATCTAGAATCCTCGCCATGCCAACCGGTATGGCTGCGAGAAACTCTAAATCTCATAACTAAAGTATGTACATCCAAGTTAGGTTCCTACGTTCTCGTCACCACAGCTAATATGGCTGCGATAAACTCTAGGGTCTATAACCAAAGTAGACGTTTTACCTTTCTCACTGTCCTCATCAACATATGTCATCAGATGATACCGTAAATTTTAGCCCGTAAAATTCATCTCGATATGAAATCAACTCAACAACGATACCAGGAATTAAATTTAACAACTGGTCAACAAGAATCAACTCAACAATGATACCAAGATTTTTAATTTAATAACTGATCAATAAGGATCAAGTTCAATAACAACAAGCGAAAGTGGACGGAAACAAGGAAAGATTTAAATTGTAAATTATAATAAGATTCTCAAGGGGTCATCCCAGGAATCTCTCAAGAATTTGTGATTGAGTATCCTCTCTCATCCTAGTACCCTATGTCCTATGTCCTATAGCAGGCACGCAGTAGTACAACGAAGACGTCACACTACCACGATATCGCACAACTTGCGAAGTCTGACCTGCATGGGCCACCACTAAAAACGTGTCACGACCCGCACCCGGTTTAGGGGCACGAGTGCGTGGGTACGTCCAGCCTACGCTGCAGCATCGGCGGTAGAACGCTGTCTAGGTCAAGTACTATCTATAAAATCTCACGCTAGTATCCAACTTTATAAGGAGACTCGGATAACACTATGAAAATATTAACAACATACTCAACCACAACTACAGCACGATAGGAATTTGAAGAAACAAAAGAATACAACACAAGTCTAATGACAAAATAATCATACCTGCAATCATTAACTTCCAATCCTCAAGTGTGTCAGAACCCAGTCTACTAAGGTCACAGTCTGGAAAAATATTTCCAGTCAGGAAGGAGCAAAGTACATCTCTAAATAGCAGTTCTATATAAATAACATAAACTATGTAGCAGTTCTAGATGGAAATATACCAGATGCATGTATAGGTACGAGAAATGTACAATGAAAGAAATACTGGAAATACTGTAAGTAACTGCAGGAAAAGAAACAATATGTCCATGAGCAAGAAACCTATGACTAAGTGTGTGAGTACTAGCTTTAACATGTGATCGGCTTGGAAACATGATCAGGCTGGTTACATGTGATTAGCTATGATTTACGAAGGTCAGGCTAACCGTTGGTTAGCTATGATGCATGTAGAGGTCAGGCTAATCACACGTAACAGCTATGAGGCACGGAGATGGTCAGGCCGCACCCGACGTGAGATGTGGGGTGAGCTATGATGCATGTAAAGTTGGGTATGATCACATATCTACACTAAAATACTCCCCACCCCGACTGGTATAGTAGATCCAATCATGGTACGCTATGGCACTGGATTCCCTAGGAAGGTAGCAAATCTCCCCGGGAATCAGTGTCTGTACGTGCACAAGATAACAAGGAAAACAAGTCTTGTACAAGCTACACCATGAATAAGGAATAACATCTCATGACGAGATCCGTGTATACCAATCCGTGTAACCGATGTGTCAAGAACATGGATATTTACACTAGATACAGTGAACATAGGAGATATCATAAATTAGAAACTAATCAGAGAATGTACTCGCCTTGGGTCCTTAGCTGGTAAAACCAATGTCCTGTCCCAGAGTATCGTCTGGAGGAACCAACAGTCCTAAAATATATCAAATACAACATTTGCATCAGGTACTACACTAACACATCACAAATACATGAACTCAGGGGCTCTGCCAGGTATGGCACTAGTCAACTAGGGTCACCTAGTAATTCACTAATTAATAAATAATTTAATACATATATATATAGTTATTCCAAAGTATACAAAATAGGTATAACTGTATGTACATAAGTGGAAATATATTTTATTTATGTGAAAAATTATACATCACTCATACAGATAAACTAGTATACATGTACCAAAATACATTTAACTTACATTATATATATATATATATATATATATATATATATATATATATATATATATATATATATATATATATATATGTATATGCATACATACCAAAATAATACCATACTATATACAGGTAATATACCAAAATATGTTTTACAAGTACATATATATCCATACAGTTTATATATATATATATACCATATATATATATACCAAAAATATGTTTATACATGTTTATATATATAGGTACACATATTTATACCAAAATACGGTTATATATACATATATACCAATATACATTTATTTATATTTAAATACTGAAACATACATTAATACTTATTATACCAATAAAACGTATATAATATATATATAAGTGTCTATTAGTAATTTGTACAAAATACGTATTTGTGTATATACACTAATAGATGTATATACATATATACTTTTTATACCAAAATACATATTTGTATATATATATATATCAATCAAAAATCCTTATACATAATACATAACTAAATTTACACATAATAAATAACTAATTTCATACATTAAAATAATAAAACTAACTATGTTGTATTTACTAAACTAATTACATGAATTTACTAAGCTAATTATATTTATTTACTAACTAATTATATGATTTTACTAGACTAATACATATTAATAAAATCAAATTATATAAAATAATCAAATTACATATTAATATAAACTAATTATATTAATATAACCAAATTACATAAACTAATTACATTAATTAAACTAAATATATAAAATAACTAATTATATATACTAACTGATTTTATAATTTAATTAAACTAATTGATTACTAATTAACTACTGATTAACAATTAACTAAACTAATCTAATTAATTAATTAACTAACTAATCATATTTAACTAAACTAATTAAATGTATAACTAATTTACTTAACCGTTAAACACAGAAAATCGAAAGAAAGAGGAAAGAGGGAAGAAGGAAGAAGAGGGCTCACGATTTGGGGAGGGTTTTCCGGCGAGGTCGGGCCGGGCAGGGCGTCGGCGCGGTGGGGTCTCGGCTTCAGCGGCGGCGGCGAAGCCCGACGGCGGATCGGCGGATCTGCTGTGGTCGTCGGTCGACGTTTGTCTCGGCGGCGGCGGTTCGAGGAACCGGCAGTCAACGGATCCGAGGCGGCAGCGGAAACTCGGCGAGAAGGGGATCCGCGGCGGTTTTGACAGATCGGAGGCGGCGGCGTCGCTCGGCTCGAGGGGGCGACGCTCTGTTCGAGGAGGCGGCGGCTTCGAGGCGGCTGCGTCTGGTCGGCCACGGCGAGCTCGACGACAGGCGCTCGACGCCGAGGGGGTCCAGTCGCCGGCGGCAATCGAACTCGAGGGCGTGGATCTTCTGCGGCGGCGGTGCTCGGTTCCAGCGGCGATCGAGATCTGGGCGGCCACCGACGCTCGTCGGAGTTAGGTTAGGGTTAGGTTTAGGGTTCTGTGTGTGTCAGGGGGTCGTGTCCGGGTCTGCCGGACACGGGGATGGTGTTGTGTACGTGTCCGGGTTGGACACGAGGGTGGTGCTCTATGGAGGACGTGTCCGGGGCTGGACACAGGAATCTGATGTACTGTGGGCGTGTCCGGGTGTGTCGGACACGGAAATCTGGTTGTAATATTGTAACCGGACACAGAAAAGGAATGGATACGGTGGGACACCCGGGGTCGGACCCGAGGCCATCACGGCTGACACGGTGATGCTGGACACACGGACACGAGCACACAAAAATGGTGGTGGCTTTGGCTTTGTGGGATTTGTGAGGGCTAGCTAGGGTTTCTAGGGAGTTGTGATGAGGGACTTAAATAGGGAAAGAGAGTTGTGGGCTAAAGGGTGCAGGTTGGCCCAATAATGAATGGCCCAGATCATAATTAAACGGGTTTTTCATGTGGGAAAAATGAGGGTGTGAAAAGGGAGACGGTAAACGGGTAAATTAAATAGAAAAAGAAATTTAAGAAAAATGTTTTTAAGATGCTTCCGATTAGCTACTAATTAAACTCATGTTTTAAAATATTAGAAAGTATGTAATTCATTTATTTACTACCCCAATGAATTTAAAAATTTATTATGAAGAACCAACTAGTCTTTTAATTAATTTATCAAATAACTAACTTTATGATTTTAAGCCAATAAACATTTGAAACTAGAGAAATATATATACATTATTATTTATTTATTTATTTAAAGGAACTCGACATTTAGGAAAAATGATTTTTATAAAAGATTTTAAATTACCTTCTAAAATCAAACATTGTTCCAAATTAAATACAAAAATTCAAGGAGAAAAATATTTTATAAACTTGGTATTTAAATAAAAAAAAATCTAATTTTTTTCGGAAATTTGGAAATCGGAGGTTACACGCTGTAAGAGATAGAACGATTTAGAATCAATCAAACAGGATGCAAGTATTTTAAAATTTAGAAGAGGTTCAAAGGCGTAATCAAGTGGATGAGACCTAGTAATTTCTATCCTATTGCAGGCTCGCTGGGCACGTTACCATACCACAAGCGATAAATATTTGATGTTTGTCAGACCTGCATGGGCCACCACTAAAACCATGTCACGCCCCAGTCCCAAAATATATGGAACCAGGCCACGTGGCATTGGCCAGCTGACACGTCTCCAAGGATATCCCAAATTAATGGATCCTGGCGAAGCGTGCTACGCTGTCCTAAATCTAACAAGTCTAATATCAACAACAGGCAGTGTCTAATCTCATCCACAGACAACAAGTAAAATACTGAAATGAAAGACTAGAATATAAGACATAGTCGAATGACATAATACAACTGAAATATGTCCGGTGGGAACAAACCCACTACAAATATTGGAGATAAAGTATTGATAGTCTGAAATAAGAGTACTGATAAAAAGAGTGACTGAAGCAACTGCTAACTAGGTAAGGAGCTCCAGTCATAGGCGGGAGGCCTACCAATATGATCAGGGGTACTCCGATGGAAGGACCTCTAGCTCCTCGTCAAGAGCAAACCTCGTCTCCACACCTGGCCCGTACACTGTGGGGTAATAGGCCTCGTCCAGATCTGGAAGATAACCAGGTCCTCAGAGGGACGTAACAAGATACAAAATGCATGCCAGATATAGTACTGAATAAAAGTAAAGAGGGGTGTGCTAACCATCTAAGTGAATGCAATGTAAGGACAACCTAGGAACGTATAGGTAGGTGTAGGCACAACGTCCAACGTCCTCTAGAGTGTGGTATCTGCAACGTCCATCATTTCGAAGAATGAGGTATCTGTATATATATAACGTCCACACTCTAAGGGGCATGGTATCTGCAATATATATACGTCCGTGACACTCCGTAGAGCGCGATGTCTGAATATAGGGAGTCACCGGGCCTGTGGTTCCTCTGGATACCACGGAGTCCGATGGGTGTATCCCGTACGTTTATCAGTTGTCCTTCCCGCCCAATGTAGATACGCAAGTCGAGTGAACGACTTGAGTGTACCGTATCTAGATGTCAAGTCTCAATTAACTATATTACTCTAGAATACATGCTAGTCCGTGATGCATATCGTACGTACTGATAGCGAATCGGGTACGCGGACACGCATCCCAATATGAATATACCATCGCGATACGTGTATAGTGCCATGGTCTAGGAAGATATCAGAATATCCTCACAGTAAAAGGTAAGTCAACTAGCAACTAGGATATATACACTATTCATCGATGCATTGTCGACTGTACCCGAGTCAATCTCGGACGCACACAGTTCAAGTATATTTGCAATATTTAACATTTAAATTTAAGCAGTAAATCAGCAAGGTATACTTGCCTGTCCCGGGTAGCTGCGAAATCCAAAGCCCTGCTCCTGATGCCTCGGCAGTAGTGTCCAGCACTCCTATATAGGATATAGTAATGACCAAATTAGTCGCTACAATAGCACGACTAAGACGCACTGTCTGTATCTATAGTTGACATAGGGTCGGGACTGTATATAAGTATATAGCTAATACTAGTATATACATATACACTAAATCATATTTAATTATATTAAATAAACATTATATTTGTTTAACAGTACGAAAATAGTACTTATGTATTAATTAGTATATACTAATAATACACCTATTAAATATCTGTACATAATTGATAATAACGTAAATTCATAACTTTATACATATACATATTTTTTTTAGATAGAGAATATATACATAAATTAATATATACAACATAACAAAGGTATAATAAAATGTATACACATACAGGTAGGTTATATATATATATACTTATACATATTAGAGGGGTTAATACGTATAAGTATTTAATATATACTAATATACATAACATTTCTTAATTTCCAGAAAATATATTTAAACTCGATATATATTATATATTTAACATTTTTCATATAATAAGAAATATACATACATACATACATACATACATACATACATACATACATACATAAGTATAAGTCCCTAATACGAAAATATAATATAAAAATAGTATTATATTATATACAACACAAATTCACAGAAATAACATTTAAACTATGCTATGTATTAATTATAAATTATCCTCGTATAATACTATATACATACATACATATATATATATATATACATATATATATATATGCATAGGTATTTATACACAAATATACTCATCAATAATCCCATTATATATAACACTAATTAAAAATAAGAGTATATTTATAATATAACATTTATACAGGAGGTATACATAATTAATAATTATAATACGATAAATACTTATTAATATATAGAATACGTAGAAGAATACGCAAACTATACTATTCTAGTATTAGGATATTGCACCTAGAAATACTCCTAAAAATACAGGAAAATATACATAAAATATTACACTGGATCGTACCTCGGGTCGAGGGGGTCAAGGTGGTCGACCGTCGCCGGAGGGGGTGGTCGGACGGCGCTCCGGCGTCGCGCGGGGGGGGGGGGGGGGTGGGCGTTGGCACAGCAGCCGCGGTCTGGAACAACCGGCGCTGCGGGGGCGATTGCTCCTCGGTGTGTCGACGTCCGGGGCTGAAAGTCGGCGGGGAGGAAGAGGACTGGTAGGGGGTGACGCCGGCGAAGTTTGGTGGTCGGCGGTGCGGTGGTGGCGGAGTACGAGGAGGAAGGGTGGTCGGCTGTGCGTGTGGTGAGGGAACAGCCGGGTTGGGGAGGTCGGCTGGGGAGGTCGCTGTCGGCGGCAAGACGGCCGGTGGCAGGTGGGGGAGTGGTTGGCAAGGATGGTCGGGTCGGTGTGGGGGGCGGCCAGAGTCGGCGTTTGGCCGGAGGAGTGGTCGGATGACTATGGGGTTGGGGAGAGCTCGGTTTGGTGAGTTTAGGGTTTTAGGTATAAACCTTGGTTTGTGTGCCTTCAATGAGGTGTAAATAATTGTATAAATAGGAGAGAGAGAGTGAGGGGGGGCTAACTTGGGGTTAGGGCCGGCTGTAGGAGATTTTTGGGATGTTGGGGAAGCTTCTACATGATGAGGGGAGGGCTAGGATTTAGGTATTTCAAATGTAGGGTCATGATGTGCCCTACATAAAGTAATGTAAGTACATAGGAAAAGGGAGAAAATTAAATGCATACGGTTAGGCATGAACAATTCTTTTCTCCATGATGGTTTGGGCCAATGAGAGGGGACACCTCATTGCAATTTTGCAATTAGTCCCTTGAACAATTAGGTATTTGCACAATATCTGGAATTGGGGATTTAATGTAACCAAACACCATGTTTGGTGTTCCTCATTGGACTAGGGTGGTGTATGGTATTTTGTATGAGGCTTGTGGGTGTGGGTGTGGGTTTGGGTTGGAGTTGGGTCTAATTCAAGTGAGGTTAGGTCACCACATTAATTAATTCATAATTAATGCACCGGTGTTTCTAATTTAATTTTAATAAAAATTCGGGGGTCTAAATTGGGTTGGACAAGGGTCATAAATGTAGTAGGCTCAGTGTACAATAATGTCGTGATCTGGGTTGGTCAAGACGGGTTGAGGTTGGGTCTCAATTTCAATTGGAACGGACAACGAACATAATTACGCAATTTAATTAATTTGCGTACGGACGTTTGTAACGACTTTTGTGCGACTAAAATCAGGCACGAAAATCGGTATCCTGGGTTTGTTCTAGGTTCAATAAGATAGGGTAGCATGTCTAGGTCAAGTATGTGGAATTTGTTTTAGGGTAACAGCTTGGGTTTTAATACCAAATAATCAAATCATTTCACAGGTATTTATAATACTATATATTAAATCATAATTAATTTAAGTTAACCCTAATTAGGCTAATTTAATAATTTAACTCTAATTTCTGGTCGAGGGGGTTTACACTGGGAGCGAGAGGCCGAGATGCGCGAGCGATATCCATATCTGTTCGAGCCGTGAGGTATAATTCTTTCTTGCATTGTATTGTTTGCTTTTGGTAGTTAGTTTCTTCCTTAATTTCGATGACAAATTTTTTTTAAGGTAGGTATGTTTGTCACCCTCCTATTTTTATTCAAGGATAGTTTGGTAATTGACACACGTATTTTATTTTAGAATTATTTATATTTAAATATTGTGCATGTGGTTAATTAGTTATTATATTATTTACTGATTGTTAGTTATAACTTATTTTAGACTTGTGTAGTGGACCTAACATATTTATTAGTTGTATGAACCAATATTTTATATGAGTTTAGATTGAGCCCATGAATTAGGAGGTTGTATTAATTAGTGAAACTATTAGACTAGAACCTTTTATACTTGCTTGGGAAAGGGGTAATTAGGACATTTTATACTTGCTTGGGGAAGGGAAAGTGGTTGGCCACATTAGAGGAGGAGAGAGAGTGTCTCCATAATTTCATGAGAGGCCCCAAGGGGTAATTAGGACATTTTATACTTGCTTGGGGAAGGGTTAGTGGCTGGCCACATTAGAGGAGGAGAGAGAGTGTCTCCCTCATTTTATTTCCCATTCCTTTTAGATCTAGTTTTCTCCTCTTCTAATTTTCTTCTTTCCCTCATCAATTCTCTACCAATTTGTTCACAATTTCATTCTTTAATTCTTCATTGAGACTTCTACATCAAGGATCTACAAAAAGAAAGCAAGGAGCAACAAGGAGGAGGCCAAGATCTACAAGGAGGAGCTACTTTCTTTATTTGAGGACTTTTTATTAGAAATCTATCTCCCAATAGGTATATTTTAGTTTTCCCTCTTCTACTAGACTCTAAATATGAGATTTCACTATGAGAAACCAACCCACATGCATAGGCTACCCATAGAAATTGGTTTTAGGTTCATAGGAGACCTACGGTGGAAGTTATGTACATTTTGGTGTCAATTTTGGGAGAATTCCGAGATTGGCACATGTAGTATTTGTCATTTGGTCAAATAGATCAATATGACATATTATTGCTTGTTTGTGACTAGTTACGTTGACTAGTTATGTGTCCATAATTGGGTACGTGTAGGCCGTATCTCGTCAATTTGACGTAACGGATTAATTTTGGAGTTTTTCTCCGACACGGGGACTTGTGCATATACGGACACGTAGTTGATCTAATTACTATACGTATTATTCATATTTAGTGTATTAGACTTGTTCGTGTCCTCCAAGATGCATTTCGTTATGTATTGGAGCCGTATCGCAAGCATATCATATAATTAGTGTGATACGGGTACGATCACTGCACGTGTTTGGTGTTTTGTTCTCAATTCTATTTGTACATATATATATATATATATATATATATATATATATATATATGAGTATGTATATGATTAAGTGTATTGTGTGTGTCTATATGTGTGTACACAAAATATGAGTATGTATATGATTAAGTGTATTGTGTGTGTCTATATGTGTGTACACAATAGTGTGTGTATATATATATATATATATATATATATATATATATATATATATATATATATATATATGTGTGTGTGTGTGTGTGTGTGTGTGTGTGTGTGTGTATTAGTATTTATATGTATATATATGCATGTGTGTGTTTGATTATATGTGTGTGTGTGTATATATATCTCTACATATATAGAGTGAGGGACCATGATATATCTATCTATGGGTGTGTAGATATTAATTATTATAGATAGAATGTATGTATATAGATATATAGATAGTGAGATACATAAAGGAGTGGTTGTATAGGTAGATGTGTATAAGTGTTTGTGCTATTAGTGTTTGTGTGTGTTGTGTGTGTTTGTGTATCAGTAGGAGAGTTGCATAGAGCAACATTCAGCAGGTTCTTCACCTCAGTGTGCAGAATCAGCACTGTGCAGTATCACAACAAAGAGAGGAACTACTACGGTAGCAGTGAGAAGGATACTAACTGCAATGGAGCACAGGAATATGTGCTTAGCAGTCCTGCAGAAGATCAACAGCAACAACCATAGACATGTTCAGTTCAAGTTTAGCAGGTACTTGAAACTGTGCTGTACACATAAGGAGGCATACAGTTCAATGTGCAGCAAAAGGAGAGCAGTCGGCTAGTGCAGTAGCAGTTGCAGCTAGCTGCACTGTAGTACAGCAGAAAGAGGCGAACATGTAGTTCAGTTCAACTGTGCAGTGAGCACCTTAAGCACAACTGTGCTGTGATCAACTGTACAGTTCAGCAGTGTATCAGTAACAAGAACAGTTGATCAGCAACTCGAGGCAACTGGGAATGGGCACCACAGATCAATGAGCAACTGCATCGAGCAGCAAGAAGTAGAGGGCTCGTACACAACCATCACAGGTATCGGTATACCAGTATCAGTAGAAGTATCAGTGTCCAGTCCAGGTATCAGGCTTTGGTTCAGTCAAGGGTTGGGTTTCTGTGTTTCACTAGTAGTTTAGTAGTTTTAGTAGTTAGTAGCAGTTTTAGTTGGAAATCAGTGTATCCATGTTTTCAATTCAGTTCAAGGTTTTGTGGTATTGGGTATTTGGGGTTTTGGATTAGTTAGTGATCAAGGTATTGGTTTAGTTAGTTAGGTTGGTTTAGTAAGTGTATTGATAGTGAGACTCCTAGACTATAGTATCTATAGTATTTATGTTTGATATTAGTATATATAACTATTAGTCTAGATAGTTAATAGTAGATTAATAGCTATGCTTAGCATATAGTTTAGCTATATGTATATATGTATATGTGTAGGTATATTATATATGGATGTGTGTGTAGTGTATTATAGTTAGTTTCTATGTATTATTTTGATATCTATTTAAGTATTTGGTATGTGATTAGCATATAGTGTATTAGGGGTATATGTTTATTAGCTATAATATAGAGGTTTTGGATTACCTCGGATACCAAGGTAGTACCAAGGTATTTGGTCGATATCTAAGGTATTGAGTTTGGGTATCGAGATAGGTGCGATACATATTGGTACAAGGCCAAAGTATCATATTTCCATTGATTTATTATTGTATTATAATTATTGACTTGTATATATATATATCTAAATACTATTTTCATATACGAAAACTTGCGTATCTTAGGATACGACTTTTTGAGTGTCTTTTAGTATCCTAATTTAGATAGTATAGTTTAGTTTTATTATGCATTGACTTAGTATCCTAGTGTTAGACTGTTGTAACCTAGATTTAATCGGTTTGACCTAGAAATGGTTTTATGACTTAGAATTGCATCATATTAACTTATATCCATTTTCGAACCTAGTATTGATGTAACATACCATATATAGGTCTGTGTGACACCAGCTTGGGCATCGAAAGACACACCTTGCTTAGGACTTCAGGCGAGTACATTTTTCCGATAGTTTTCAATTCATAATAGTGTATATATGCATGTTCTAGAATTGTATACTTGATTCTGACACAGTAATTTCATGGACATGTACTACATAGATCCTATCAGGAGATGTTATCCCCTACCATATTCAGCGGGTACTCGTGTACATGTATTTTATCATATATATTGGGTATTGATTTATATTTCGTGTTCACACACTGCTCGTGTTCAGTGTGCTTATTCTTGTACACCCATTGCTCGTGTTCAGTGGTCATATTCGTGTTCGTAGCGTGTCATGATTGGATCCATTGGTATTAGTTAGGGATGAGAGAGTAGGAATTGATTATATATTCTGAGGCACAGTAGCTAGATTGTAGTTATTTTATCATATTGCAGATATTCATATTGTTGATCTATATTCTCGTACATTACCTGTATACCTATTGTTCATTCATTTATATGTTTAGTGATCTTGTATTTTATTTCTATTATCTGTTTTATATGCTCGATTATGTTATTGAAACTGCTTTCAGAGGTATGTACTTCGCTCCAATCCTGACTGGATATATTTTTCCAGATGACTGGCTTATAGAGTAGTGTCCCACATTCTACGGGCCACAGGACGACATACCTATAGAGGATACTCATATAGACCAGGAGGACTTAGTTGTAGAGCCCGATGAGGTCTAGTTTGTATTAGAATGTATTAAACTATTCTATTATTGAGATTTATAGTTTGTATTATTATTTTAGATTATGGATTGTATCTTATTCTTTCCTTCACTATTCCATTCGTGCATTATTCTTCCTTAGTTTGTTTTGAGATTAAGATTAGCCATATTTGTGAGATACCATATTGTTCCTCCGTTTGGAGTTGAGATAATTAATATATACCATATTATACTGTTGAGATGTTAGATAGTTAGAAATGACCCAGCTAACGTTCTACTGTCGATTCTGTGGCGTAGGCTGGGCGTAACTACATACTCATGCCCGATTATCTGGGTGCGGGTCATGACAACTACCAAAAACTGATCTAAGTACTGATGAAACACCTTATTGATTAGGTTCATGAATACCGTCGGGGCACTGGTCAACCCAAATGGCATCACCAAGAACTCAAACTGCCCATACCGAGTCCTGAAAGCTGTCTTCAGAATATCTTTATTCTTCACTTTCACCTGGTGATACCCCGACCTCAAGTCTATCTTTGAGAATACCTTCGTGCCGCTCAATTGATCAAATAATTCATCAATCCGCGGTAATAGATTTTTTTTCTTGATAGTGAGGTTGTTGAGTGCCCTGTAGTCGATACACATGCATACCGACCTATCCTTCTTTAGTACAAATAATATCGGAGTACCCCACGGTGATGAACTGGGGCGGAAGAAGCCCTTGTCCTGTAACTCATCTACTTCCTTCTTCAACTCTGCCAGTTTGTTGTTATTTATTCTATAAACGTATTATGATTTTAGCTCTGCGCCTAGCACCAAGTCTATAGAGAACTCAACATCTCTGTCTGGTGGCAACCCCGATAATGGATGTGGCGACTCCTTCTCTTCTATCAAAGCTCCACAGAACTCTCCCTCACTCTGCTCTGCTTCTCCTTGGACGAACCTAAACTCTGGCTCTCCTGGTGCCTAAAATAAAACTTTGCCTCCACGCTAATCGATACTAGCATGATTCTTACTCAACTAATCCATCCCAAGTACTATATCATAGCTTGAAAGTGGCATTACGAGTAGACACACGCTCAACTCTTGGCCTCCCAAAGAAACTCTTCGGTCCTTGGAAACATTACTGACCAGGATAATGCTACCTCCAGTCGTGATCTTGTAAGTCCTTGCCAACAGCTCAGAGTCAAGATGATGTTTCAGAGCAAAAGAATCAAGATAAATTATGAGCTAAAAAAGAATCAAAATAGACTGAACCTGAGATAACATCACCGACTGGATCCTCCTCCTCGACGATCAAGATAAAAGATCACCCCTGTCGCTGGGTACCTCTCTGCTGCTGCTGGTGCTGAGCGAACTGCTACTGTTATGGTGGTAGAGGAGGTCATCTCTGCTATCTCGTTGGTAGTCTTGTGGGTGCTCTCTGTGCGTGAGCTTCTCCCTGAGCTGGATGAGCTAGAATTTTAGGACAAGCCCTCAACTGATGGTCTTCTAATCCGCAGAGTAAGCACTGGCCCAATCTCATCCTACATGTATCCCATCCATGTCCCTGCTTCTTACAGAAGGTGCAAGGAATTGCTATCCTCTAGATCGGGTACATTTGTTGTGTCGCGCTCTAGCTGGTCCATGATGCTGCTGTCTCGGCTGTTGGAAGTGCCTCTAGTGTTGTTGGTGAAAATGAGGCCACTTTATTGGACCTATGTTGGTACTGGATCCTCTTATATCTCTCGGCCTCTTAGATCCAAGCTCTAGATCATCCTTTGCCCGCTGTGTTTGTCTTAGAATCTCCTCAAAAGTAGCGGTAGGATCTCCATTCGTATGTAATTTGACTTCCCAGTTCAGGCCCTTCCTGAACTTCTTGGATCTTCCTCTGGGGTTCTGTCCCTCCACAAGGTGGCCTAATCTGTAATACTCTAGCGCATACTCATCCACCGTCATACCTCCCTGAATAAGGTACTGGAACTGGCTCTCTAGAGATGTTAGAGCCACATCTGGAAAGAACTTTTTCTTGAAGAGCTCTTTGAAAGCTTCCCAAGTAAGTCCTAGTGCTTAGATCCAGGGTCCGTTCAGAACCAAGTAAATACAATGTCGAACATCATGCTCCCTACGACCTCTATCTGCAATACCTCTGAAATCTGCGCCAGCCGCAGGTTTCGCTTAATATCTTCTATCAAATCATCAGCATAAATGATTCCCTCAGTGCCTTTAAAGTTTTTCGGCCCCATCCTCTTGAAGTATATGATGGTCCCCGACCTCGGATGTTGCAGGGTGAACTGAGGTGGTGCCGTTTGTGGCTGGACTAAGGCGACTCTCTCAACTACTGCAAGCATAATCTGGTAAGCATTCTCAATGCTCTGCCTCATGACCTCTGACTAACGCTGATGTGCCTCCTTTATCTTCTAAAAAAGCACAAACATCTACATCTGATCGACTACGGATGGTGGGGGTGGAAGATCCCCTGAAACTGTCGGCGTTGTCCTCTGTACTCGAGGTGGAGCACCTTCGAAAGCTACTGCGGAAATGCCCACCTGGATCGGTAAAGTGGACCTCTAAAATGTAGATGCTGGAACAACGTCTGATGGTGCTGCCCTCATAGGCGACGAAGTGACCGACCTCGCTGACATTTTGCCTGAGCGTTGGGAATGTATCTTCGACGACATCCTGAAGATAGATGGAACAAAGAAATAAATATTGAGTATGATACGATATCATCAATGAAGGACAAAATTTATTTAAAGCAACATTAAATAGATAAGGATAGCAAAACTGATATTGGAAGTGTTTTCTAGTTGTGATTGGGTAAACTCTTAGCCTAAATCCTATATACTAAAGCAGGCTTGTAGTAGTACTCTAGGTGATCCCTAATACGATATCGCTCTACTTGTGACTCTAGACCTGCATGGGCCACCACTAAAATATGTCATGACACACACCCGGATATTCAGGCACGAGTACGTGGGCACACCCAGCCTACGCCGCAGCATCGGCGGTAGAACGCTGTCTGGGTCAACTCTACTATCTAAACATCTTAACAATATATATATGATACCTGTCAATCATCTCAACTCCAAACGGAGAAACAATATGGTATCTCATATTAATGTAACTATACTCAATCATAATGTAATTAAGGAAGATAGAGCACGAATGGAATAACGAAAGAAAAGAATCACAAAATATCCACAAGACTGAAATAATATACATGCCAAAGTCTCAAAAATAGTCTAATACAAGTCCACCAGAAATACTACTAAACCTCCTCAGGCTCGGGTACTAAGTCCTCCTGGTCTACAAGAGTATCCTCTAATGGAACACTGTCCTGCGGTCCGTAGAATGTAGGATACTTGTCTATGAGCTGTAGAAGCATGAAATATGCTGGAGATTTGTTCGTGTATTTTACAGTCAAAACCCTTAACATACATGAAGTCCCTCCCTGCGTAAAACAAAACTTGCAGGTTGTTTAGCGTAAAATATGGCTTTAGAGCTGTCCGCATAAAACAGAGCTTCAAGGCTGTTTGGCGTAAAATATGGCTTCAGAGCAGTCCGCGTAAAACAGAGCTTCAAGGCTGTTTGGCGTAAAATATGGCTTCAGAGCTGTCTGCGTAAAACAGAGCTTCAAGGCTGTTTGGCATAAAATAGGGCTTCAGAGCTGTCTGCATAAAATAGAGCTTCAAGGCTGTTTGGCGTAAAATGGGGCTTTAGAGCTGTCTGCGTAAAGCAGAGCTTCAAGGCTGTTCTACGTAAAAGGTTGTTATACCTTCCTGCGTAAAGTTTAAAATACATTGTTTTTAATGCAGCGTAAAGTTGTACGAGAAACTCTTCGTATTCCTCGGATAAATTTGTCAGTCAAATCAGTGAACCTGATATTTGACAAAAGTACTGTACGATGATAGAAAGAACGACTATGATGATAATATTGTACAGAGACCCAGGTTCTCATTTTGTGATATATTTTTGATACAAGTCATTTTTACGCATTCAAAGAAAGAAAAATGGAGTCTTCTGAATACGCTGCCTATTCTACATTGACAGAAATAAGTTTTTACGCTCAAAACATGACAAAATTAGACGCCACATCAAAAGCTGTTTCTTGTAAGCTCGAGGCATATCTCTGCATTTTATGCACGAGATTGAGACATATCTCTGCATTTAATGCACGAGATTTTGTTCTATAAAATTTGTCATGACTGGGAAAGCTAAGACTGTGACTAATACGCTCACATCACCATCCTTGCATTCTCTGCCAACCAGGCTATTTTTAACTATAGGAGTACGCCGTATGCTATCTCCTCGAAATATGCCAACTCGGCTATATTTGCAAAGGTACGTTGATAAGGCTACTTAGCCCAGAATACGCTCAAGACCTCAGTCGTAAAGGATAATTAGCTATTTTACGCTGGTTATCTATTATTCATGAATCATCAAGTTTTACGCAGGGGGAAGTTACCTACGTGGCTTGCATGCTATGATCTTTGAGAAGAAGTTATATACGTTACCTTATAAAGGGATACGTATCATATGCAGATTCAGAAGATTATTTGAACGTGGGTAGCAGTTATCATAACCGCAGCGTAAAGGATGCAATCTTCTTCACAGTTTGGCCTTTTACGCCAACAAGACAGTCATTTGGCTTTTATGCCAACTAGGCTATTTTTAACTATAGGAGTACGCCGTATGCTATCTCCTCGAAATATGCCAACTCGGCTATATTTGCAAAGGAGCAGTTACCTACGTGGCTTGTATGCCATGATCTTCGAGAAGCAGTTATACACGTTACCTTATAAAGAGATACGTGTCATATATAGATTCAGAAGAATATTTGAACGTGGGTAGCAGTTGTCATAACCGCAGCATAAAGGAGGCAATCTTCTTCATAGTTTAGCCTTTTACGCCAACAAGACAGTCATTTGGCTTTTACGCCAAACAGGAAGTTATTTGATTGATCTCTATAAATAAAGACCCCTGCTACCTATGTTCGGAGGGGGTCATGCCCCCTGGTCACAGGGTAAAAAGAGAGAGGGATTGGTTTTGGCTGACAACTTTGGCAACAAGAATTCAAGCCTACTTGCAACTTTCCTTTGGCCGGCTTTTGCCTTCAGTTCAGAGAAAGTTTGAAGCTTCTTCTACAGTACTTCTTCATCATCGTGTAGTCCAAGGAACAAAGTGATCGACTGCAGATCAGACTTCCATAGCAATACTTCCCCAGAATCATTTTATTATACTTAATATCCTCGTATAGGATTATTTATACTTTTCTCTTTTCTTGTTTGTAAGCAAAAGTTTTGTATAAACTTTGTTTATCCAAACAAAATGGCGACTCTGCTAGGGATGACTTTCTCCTCTGACGAGAAAGTAATTGCTCAACACGATGTTGTATCCATCGGATCGACGAAAAAGACTTTGGTCGTCCAGTTCGACCAATCTGCCTATAAAGACATGCTTCATGCAGGGGATAGTTCTCATTTCTCCTCTGTCTATAACAACAGGAAGCTGCATAAAGTGTGGATGCCTAAGACGTCCTCTACCCTTCCTGCAAGTTTTTATTCACTGATCAACAAAGTTGTGACAACACAGCCAATACGCCATATGCGTAAAACTTTGTCTCCCGTCTGAGATGTGGTAGACAAAACTTCTGGCAATGCCTCAGTGCCAATCCAGAAGTCTCAAATACGCCCTGCGCATAAACCTTCGTCTCCCATCTGTGATATGGTATACAAAACTTCTGGCAATATCTCAGTGCCAATCCTTTAGTCTCAAACACGCCCTGCGAGTAAACCTTCGTCTCCCATGTGTGACGTGGTAGACAAAACTTCTGGCAAGGCCTCAGTACCAATCCAGAAGTCTCAAATACGCCCTGCGCGTAAACCTTCGTCTCCCATCTGTGACGTGGTAGACAAAACTTCTGGCAAGGCCTCAGTGCCAATCCGGAAATTTTAAATATGCCCTGCGCGTAAAATTACATCTCCCGTCTATGATGAGGCAGATGTACCCTTTGATAACATCAAAGGAAAACAAGTGATGAATCCTTCAACCTCTAAGCTTTTACGCCCACAAAAGAAAAAAGTTCCCACTTTACAGATTACGCGTGACACTGAAAGCTATTTTAAGGATTTTCCCTATTTTACGCGAACCTATGCAAAAATCCAAATTACGTCAGGATAGGTCTGTCCGCGTAAAGAAGACTCGTTTCACGGGAAGATACACTCCTCAGACAAATGATGGATCATATGCTACTCATATGGGTGGACTGTTGTATTCCTATGGAAGAGAAAGGGTTATGGTTCCTAATCTACACATTCCTACTGATGTAAAAAGGCAGAATAAGCCTTCTTCTTCTTCTGGAAGAAGAACCAACATTTGCTTCAGTAAACACGACTTCGCATATTCCTAGAGGTAGGTCGAGTTCAAGACGTCATCCCTCCAGAACTCCAAACCAAAGGAGATTTGACAGACTCATCGAGACTTTTGAAGAAGGTATTTTTTGAAACACTCGCTCGAGGTCACGACAATCAGCTTCATATTCTTCAGATTCCGATACTGGGAGTCGCCAGTTTTCTGAACCAGATGCTGAAAGTATAGATTCAATCTCTACAGAGATCTATACTACTCACTCCAGTAGCACATATAGGCTTGCTAAGCCCAATGGTGATTTGCTCATAATGCCAATAAACAACAAGTTCCTAAAGAAGTACTATGCCTAAGTTAGGCACACTTCAAAATAAATGATAATGATAATGATGATGAATGACGATATGTGTCATTTCTATCCTTAGCATAGGGACACAAAAATGTAATATTCACACCTGATGTCTTTTCCAGCAAATTATTTTCGTCCGTAACATGCAGACAAATCTATTATCTGTACTCGGGAGTCCCGAGTACGCAATGGGTAACGGATCCTCAAAAAACTCTTTTGAAGGCAAATGGTCCACGTCCATATCACCTCTGAACTACGAGTCGTTCTTTCCACCAAAAGAAGACAGTCACATTCATATTACCTCTGACTCATCCCTTTTATTGTTATCCTTACAAAAAATTATACAAAGCGAGTAGTTCACGTCCACATCACCTCTGAACTACGAGCTGCCCAAGAAAACAGTCACGTCCATATTACCTCTGACTCATTTTCTTCTCTCCACAAAATGTTCTGCAATGGTCGTACTCAGCAAACTTGCTTGACTATCGGTTTTACCCCACAATATCCCTACCATCACAGAAGATGTCTCCACCGAACCTCCTTAATGGAACTGCTCTAGCCTATCACGTCCATATTACCTCTGATTGGGCTTGGTGTTATCGACATTATGATGTTATACTACGTCCAAATTACCTCTGGTATAGTACTCATAGCCCTGATATCCATAAGCAATAAGAAAAGTTCCAAACAGGAAATAAAAAAAATTATTAACATTCAAGATCATGAGTACATATAGAAGTCCTTTACATTCAAGGATTTTTATTAATATTCAAGATCATGGGTATATATAAAAAGAAGGAGACCCCTCTGTGCTGTTTCTGGTACGAACACGTGTAAAGGCCGGCAGCTCAACACATTCTGGGTCATCACTTCAACAAGACTTCTCAGTGCAAGCCACAGTGCGAGAGAAGAATTCATACTTATGGATAACGAGGAATCTTGCAATGCAGAGCCGAGCCTTTGCAAATCCAACTGTCGTGTGAAAGGACGCGGATAGAAGTCTCGGTTGGGATAACTAGCCCCGCCGTTGCCACTCGGATGGGCCGCCAGGACTCGATCCGAGATCCAGCCATCATATCCTGGCCGAATACGGGGAGAAGCTATAGTTTACCACGAACAACAGTGACTATGATATCCTTCCATGTTCCATCGGAATCAGAGCAATCCGAGACAGTCCCTGCACAAACGAGCATACAAAATTAAGAATGATTGCGAGAAAATTTCAAGGCGCACGCTCGAAAATAAGTGCTGGGGGTAGCCATACCTCCCCGAATGAAACTTTGACTGGAGCTAGGGATAGCAGTCCCCCGGTGTTCTATGACAATCCATCATTCCAAGAGTACAGTGAGCCCTTGCACACAGATGATAGCTTAGCTGGGGATAGCTGTACATTCCAGGATGAGCCCACAACTGAGACTGGGGTAGCAATTCCTCCAACAATGAAACCTCTGGCAGGGCTTGTCTTAAACCTATTACTTGCACTTACATGCGCAAAAAGTAATGGATCCACAAGACCTATCACGTCCATATTACCTCTGATAGGGTTTGTTTCAAATCTACTACTCGCACTCCAGTGCACAAAAGGTAATAGGTCCACCAAAGATCCCCCGCGGGATGTCCTTACTATTTTCCTAAAACCTACCACGTCCATATTACCTCTGATAGGGATTATTTTCGAATTTATTATTTGCACTCAACATGCGAAACAAATAATAAATCCACCAAAAGTCCCCCAGTGGGTTTTCCTCAATGGAAGCAAAAAAAAAAACCACGTCCATACTACCTCTGGCGTGCTTCCTTTTCCTTCCACCAAAAAAAAAAACCAGGGTCATACTTAACCTCTCGGTATGGCTATTGATCAATCACATCTACATCACCTCTGAGTTATCATTCTCACCTCCTCCCCAGTAGGGTTTGCCATGTCTATGTGACCTCTGAGCAAACCTCTCCATACGACTATCATCAGTCGTCGTCTAAACTTATCATCTGTACTTAAATTTAAGTGCACCAATGGTGTTAAGTCCACCAAACTTGCCACCGCTGGCAAGACCTGTTTCGAACTTATTACTTGCACTCTCGTGTGCAAGAAGTAATAAGTCCACCAAAGATCCTCCAGCAGGATGTCCTCAATCTAAAGAAAATAACCACGTTCACATTACCTCTGGCTCGTTTTCTTTTTCTTCCACCAAAAATATCGGGATCATACCTAACCTCTCAGTATGACTATCGATCAGTTCACGTCCATACTACCTCTGAACTACGTCTCTCAACTTTTTCCAGCAGAGTGAATCTATCACCACAAAAAAATGGTCATGTCCACATTACCTCTGTCCTATATTTTTTTTATCCCCACAGAGTTATATCTAACCACGTCCATATTACCTCTGAGTAAGATATTTCTAGAACTTTTCCATGTCTATATTATCTCTGAGTAAAGTTCTGCTCTTTGACTTTCTACTATCACATTCACATAACCCCTGATAGTGCTAGTCGTTTCAGCTTATTATCCGTACTTAAGGTACGCTATGGGTAATAAGTCCATAACTCAAGAGTTTGCCATGTCCATATTACCTCTGAGCAAACATTCTTGCCCATCGACTTTCTACCACCACGTCCATAATACCTCTGATGGTGTCAGTCGTTCCAACTTATTATCTGTACCCAGTCTTAGGTACGTCATGGGTAATAAGTCTACCAAAATCTCCCCAGCGAAAAATTCCTGGACTTTATTATTAGTTTCTAGGGTATTCACATAGACCCCGACAAAACTAAAGCAATCCTTGAGATGCGCCCACCGAAGAACCTCAAAGAACAATTTGTGGCCTCCAAGGAAGACTTGCATACATCAGAAGGTTCATATCAAATCTCTCTGGGCGTTGTCGGTCGTTCAACTAGCTCATGAATAAAGGTGTCTCCTTTGTCTAGAATAAAGAATACCAGCGCGCCTTTGCCGACATAAAGGAATACATATCAAACCCTCCAGTGCTGGTAGCCCCAGTCGTGGGGATGCCTTTCATACTCTATGTGTGAGCAATGAACCACTCCCTCTGTGTCCTATTATCCCAGAATATTGGTACAGGCCACGAGCATACCATATATTATCTTAGCCGAATGATGGTTGGCGCAGAGCACAGGTACACCCCTGTTGAGAAGGAATGCCTTGCCCTTGTATTCGCTATCCAGAAGACTCAGCATTACGTGTCTAGACAAACCATTTATGTAATATCGTGAGTCAATCCTCTCAGAGTGCTCATGACCAAACCAGGGGAGCTCAGTTCCCGCTTGGCTACCTGGGCAATACTACTGTCTCCATACGACATGGTGTTTATTCCACAAAAAGTCATCAAGGATCAAGCACTGGACAACTTTCTGGCAGGCCATCCGGTGTCAGAAATCTTAAAACTATACGATGAGATTCCAGACAAAGTTGCAGACTCCAATACCGTGATGAACACAAAAGCTGTTTGGCGAATGTTCTTCGACGACACTTCAAGAACAGGACCCAAAGGCAGCATTATCGCTAGAGTCAGGATAGTGTTGATCTCTCCATATGATATGGTTATCAACCGCGCATACTCCCTTACTGAACCATGCTCCAATAATGTGGCAGAGTACAATGCTCTCATCATTGAATAATAATGTGGCAGAGTACAATGCTCTCATCATTGAATTTTAACTAGCTAAACAAGTTAGAGTTGACCACCTGGAAGCCTACAATGATTCCAAGTTGATAGTCAACTAGGTCCTGGGTGAGTACGAAGTCCGACACGAAGAGTCGATTCCTTATAAATAGGCTGCACTCGACATCATCTCGACCTTCGAGGGATTCTTTATTGAGTACGCCCCTCGGCTGCAAAACATCGAGGCGGACATCCTTGCCGGACTCGCAGCCTCTCTAGTTGTTCCGGTCAGTACCCATAAACTGATCACCGTGATCGGTCATGAGCTGGTCTACCCAAAGAACAACCTCTCTGTGTGCAGGAGCTACTCAGTAGAGACAAGCACTGACTCACAAGACTGGAGACTTTCTTTTATCGACTACGCAGTCTATGGAATTCTCTCCGAGAACCCGAAGGAACCCACTTCCATCAGAAGACGTTCCCTCCGATTCTATTACGATACAAATACCAAAATGCTGTATCGTCGCTCGTATGACGGGCTTCTGCTACGATAACTTTTAAATGCAGAAATGAAGCAGGCTCTCCACGAGGCTCACAACGAGGTTTGCGGTACCCATCAGCTATGGCCCAATCTACAAGATCGTCTCCGTAGAATGGATTACTATTGGCCAACAATGGTAGCAGATGCCGCCGACTATGCAAGAAAGTGCTAAGCGTGCCAAATCTATGCAGACTTCATCCACCAATCCTGGGAGTTCCTACACCCGATTGTTGCATCCTAGCTATTCGAAGCCTGGGGTATGGACATTATTGGACCGATTAGTCCATCTTCATCTAAGGGACATCGGTTCATCCTTGCCATCACCAACTACTTCTCCAAGTGGCGAAAATAATACCACTCACGGAAGTCAAGTCGTCTATTAATCAGCTTCGTCAAGCATCACGTCATATACCGCTTCGGATTGCCACGAAGGATCATCCATAAAAATGGTCCACAGTTTGCAAGCTATGCGTTCTAGCGGTTCTGTGAAAAAAATTGGATCCAGAATGTAGCGTCGACTGCCTACAACCCATCAGCGAATGGTCTGGCAGAAGCCTTCAACAAGATCATCATAAAGCTACTCAAAAATTTTGAGTCATCCAACAAACATACTAGAACGAGAAGCTGGGTGAATGTCTTTGGGCCTACCGTACAACGGTCCAGACAGCAACTGGCAATACACCTTTCTCTATGGTGTATAAAAGCGAATCAGTCTTCCCGCTCGATATCCAAATTCCTTTACTTCGGGTGGCTCTCTCAAACCAATTAACCTTCGACTATAATCACAGCCGATGACTACAAATAGTTAGAAGCACTCAACGAGAAACTCCACTTAGCTCAACAACGCGTTGAGCTATACCAAGCACGTCTCTTTGGAGCATTCAACAAATGGGAAAGAAAAGGACCTACCAAGTAGGTAATCTCGTCCTGACCGTAAGGAGGCCGATGGTTATGACCCATAACACGGCCGACAAATTTTAACCTAAATGAGAAGGCACGTTCATCGTAGAATCAGTATTCTCCAACGGCGCCTACCGGCTTACGAAACCTAACGACGACTTGCTCATGATGCCTATCAATGGCAAGTTCCTAAAAATATACTATGTCTGAACTAGACTTATACTCCCCTTATCCCCAAACGGGTAATCAAGATGTATAATCTTTACATTCTTGGTTCTTTATCCCCCGTAAAGTACCTATGTACATCATTTCCCCTTCTATATTAAGCCATTATCTGTATCAAGGAGTCCTGGATACGCAACAGATGATGGATCCTCAAAGTCTGCCCAGCGGAGCATTCCTCAGGTCCACTCGCACACTCTCGCAGTGACCACTCAAAAACTAATCTCATTAGACGCTAGCCATGTACCTATTACCTCTGAGCTGTCGTCCCACCAAACTCTCCAGCGGAGCATTCCTCAGGTCCCCTCGCACACTGTCATAGTGGCCACTCAAAAACCAATCTCGTTAGATGCTAGCCATGTACCTATTATCTCTGAGCTGTCGTCCCACCAAACTCCCCAGCGGAGCATTCCTCAGGTCCACTCGCACACTGCCGCAGTGGCCACTCAAAAACCAATCTCGTTAGACGCTAGCCACGTCTACATCATCTCTGAGCTATCGTCCTACCAATCTCCCCAGTGGATCAACCCTCAGGTCTATCTTCATTCTCGGATAGACCACACTCAGCAAACCACTCCCCAGTGAGTGTCCCAAATATTAGTTCACATCCATATTACCTCGGAACTACCGTCCTAATATTTCTCCCCAGCGAAGCATTCCTCAGGTCCACTCGCATACTGCCGCAATGGCCACTCAAAAACCAATCTCGTTAGACGCTAGCCATGTCTACATCACCTCTGAGCTATCGTCCTACCAATATTCCCAGCGGATCAACCTTCAGGTCTATCTTCATTCTCGGATAGACCACACTCAGCAAACCACTCCCCAGTGAGTGTCCCAGATATTAGTTCACGTCCATATTACCTCGGAACTACCGTCCTAATATTTCTCCCCAGCGGAGCATTCCTTAGGTCCACTCGCACACTCTCGCAGTGACCACTCAAAAACTAATCTTGTTAGACGCTAGCCATGTACCTATTGCCTCTGAGCTGTCGTCCCACAAAACTCCCCAGCAGAGCATTCCTCAGGTCCAATCGTACACTGCCGCAGTGGCCACTCAAAAACCAATCTCGTTAGACGCTAGCCATGTACCTATTATCTCTGAGTTGTCATCCTACCAAACTCTCCAGCGGAGCATTCCTCAGGTCCACTCGCACACTACCGTCGTGGCTACTCAAAAACCAATCTCGTTAGACGCTAGCTATGTACCTATTACCTCTGAGTTGTCGTTCTACCAATCTCCCCAGCGGATCAACCCTCATGTCTATCTTCATTCCCGGATAGACCACACTCAGCAAACCACTCCCCAGTGAGTGTCCCAGATATTAGTTTACGTCCATATTACCTCGGAACTACCGTCCTAATATTTCTCCCCAACTGAGTTTGCCATATCCATATTACCTCTGAGCAAACCCCGTGGGTCTTGGCTATCGATCATCATGTCCATATTACCTCTGATATCGGTTGTCATCTCCACTTATCACTCGTACTCATCAAGATACAACAATGGTGTTAAGTTCACAAAATCTGCCATGTCCATATTACCTCTGGTAGGGCTTATCTTAAACCCATTACTTGCACTCAAATATGTAAGAAGAAACTTCAAAATCTATCATGTCCATATTACCTCTGATAGTGTTTTGTATACAAAATTAGTTGAATCATATTCTATCATGTTCATATTACCTCTGAATAGATATGTTTAACTAATTTAAAACTTTAAAACCTATCATGTCCATATTACCTCTGATAGTATTTTGTATACAAATTTAGTTGGATCATATTCTATCATGTTCATATTACCTCTGAATAGATATATTCAGTAAAACCAGTTACCGAAAGTATATCATGTCCATATTACCTCTGATATCATATTCTATCATGCCTTGAAGAACAAGTCAAATTTGACCATTTCATGCTTCATTCAAAGTATTTCAAATTACGAGGAATTTGAAAATTTTGAAGGGGGTCTTGTAGAAGCATAAAATATGTTGGGGAATTGTCCGCGTATTTTACAGTCAAAACCCCTAACATACATGAAGTCCCTCCCTGTGTAAAACAAAACTTCAAGGTTGTTTGGCGTAAAATATGGCTTCAGAGCTGTCCGCGTAAAATAGAGCTTCAAGGCTGTTTGGCGTAAAATATGGCTTCAGAGATGTCTGCGTAAAACAGAGCTTCAAGGCTGTTTGGCGTAAAATGGAGCTTCAGAGCTGTCTGCGTAAAGCAGAGCTTCAAGGCTGTTATGCGTAAAAGGTTGTTATACCTTCCTACGTAAAGTTTAAAATACGTTATTTTTAATGCAACGTAAAGTTGTACGAGGAACTCTTCGTATTCCTCAGATGAATTTGTCAGTCAAATTAGTGAACCTGACATTTGACAAAAGTACTGCACGATGATAGAGAGAACGGCTGTGATAATGATTTTGTACAGAGACCCAGGTTGTCATTTTGTGACATATTTTTGATACAAGTCATTTTTACGCATTCAAAGGAAGAAAAATGGAGTCTTCTGAATACGCTGCCTATTCTACATTGACAGAAATGAGTTTTTACGCTCAAGACAAGATAAAATCAGACGCCACGTCAAAAGCTATTTCTTGTACAGAGCTCGAGGCATATCTCTGCATTTTATGCACGAGATTGAGATATATCTCTGCATTTAATACACGAGATTTTGTTCTATAAAAATTTTCATGACTGGGAAAGATAAGACTGTGACTAATACGCTCACATCACCATCCTTGCATTCTATGCCAACCAGGCTATTTTTAACTATAGGAGTACGTCGTATGCTATCTCCTCAAAATATGCCAACTCGGCTATATTTGCAAAGGTACGTTGATAAGGCTACTTAGCCCAGAATACGCTCAAGACGTCAGTCGTGAAGGATAATTGGCTATTTTATGCTGGTTATCCATTATTTATGAATAATCAAGTTTTACGCAGGGGGCAGTTACCTACGTGGCTTGCATGCCATGATCTTCTAGAAACAGTTATACGCGTTACCTTATAAAGGGATACGTGTCATACACAGATTCAGAAGATTATTTGAACGTGGGTAGCAGTTGTCATAACCGCAGCGTAAATGATGCAATCTTCTTCACAGTTTGGCCTTTTATGCCAACAAGGCAGTCATTTGGCTTTTACGCCAACCAGGCTATTTTCAACTATAGGAGTACGCCGTATGCTATCTCCTCGAAATATGCCAACTCGGTTATATTTGCAAAGGGGCAGTTACCTACGTGGCTTGCATGCCATGATCTTTGAGAAGCAGTTATATGCGTTACCTTATAAAGAGATACGTGTCATACGCAGATTCAGAAGAATATTTGAACGTGGGTAGCAGTTATCATAACCGAAGCGTAAAGGAGACAATTTTCTTCACAGTTTGGCCTTTTATGCCAACAAGACAGTCATTTGGCTTTTACGCCAACTAGGCAATTATTTGATTGATCTCTATAAATAGAGACCCCTGCTACCTATGTTCGGAGGGGGTCATAACCCCTGGTCACAGGGTAAAAAGAGAGAGGAATTGGTTTTGGCTGACAACTTTGGCAACAAGAATTCAATCCTACTTGCAACTTTCCTGTGGCCGGCTTTTGCCTTCAGTTCAGAGAAAGTTTGAAGCTTCTTCTACAGCACTTCTTCATCATCGTGTAGTCCAAGGAACAAAGTAATCGACTGCAGATCAGACTTCCATAGCAATACTTCCCCAGAATTATTTTATTGTACTTAATATCCTCGTATAGGATTATTTGTACTTTTCTCTTTTCTCGTTTGTAAGCAAAAATTTCGTATAAACTTTGTTTATCCAAACATGAGCTAATCATCTAGAAAAATATATCCAATCATGATTGGAGTGAAGTACATACCTCTGAAAGAAGTTTCAAATACATAATCGAGTATATAAAACAGATAATAGAAAAGAATACAAGATAACTAAACAACATAATGATATGAACTAGAGTGAACAGGTAATATACTGGAATGAAGAACAAGCAATATGAATATCTGCAATATAAAGGAATAACTGAAATCTAACTAATATGCCTTGGAATACAAGTTCATTATGTGATCGATTTAGGTTAAACACGAATACAATAAGGCAACTTAATTACAATTGTGGTATATAATTGACATGTACACGAATACACTGGAGCTAGATCACATAATCAACTCATACCCCCCCCATCCCCAACTAATCCCAATGGATCCAATCACGACACATTACAAACACAAATATGGGCACAATGAATACGAGCAATGTGTGTACACGAATATAAGTACATTGAACACGTGTAGTGTATGTACATGAATATAAGCACACTGAACACGAGCAGTGTGTGTACACAAATATAATAAATCAATACCCAATACATATGATAAAATATATGTGAAGGAGTACCCACTGAACACGGTAAGGGATAACATCCCCAAACAGGATCCATGTAGTACCAGTCCATAAAATTACTGTGTCGGAATCAAGTATACAGTTCTAGAATATGAGATATATACACTATTATGAAATAAAAACTAAAAGAGAAATGTACTCGCCTAAGGTCCTGAGCAAGGTGTGTCTCTCGATGCCTAGGCTGGTGTCACACAGACCTATATATGGTATATTGCTTCAATAAAAGATTTTGGAATAAAAATAAGTAAACTAGTTCAATTCTAGGTCATAAAGCCATTTCTAAGTCAAAACAGTCAAACTAGGTCAACTCTAGGTCAAACTTGGTCAAACTAGCTATTTTTAGGTTGTAAGAGTCTATCTCTAGGATATTAGGTCCATACACTATGTAACTAGGCTATACTAGCTATGCTAAGATACTAGGATACCAATAAAGTACCGTATCATAAGATACACAAGTTATTAGATATGAAAATACTATAATATATATATATATATATATATATATATATATATATATATATATATATATATATATAAGACAAAATATATAGCATTCTTAGTCAAACTAAAGCTAAGTGGATACCTTGGTTTGAACCAATGCGGTTCACACCACCTACACACCCATCTTGAAATACAAACTCAATACCTTCAGTATAAATCAATACCTTGACATTACCTTGGTATCACAAGGTAATTCAAATTCTAACATGTAACTAACTACCTATACACCTAACTATATACTATCATGCATTTAAACTTATATAATACTATACTAACTACATACTAACATACCTCTATATTTATATCCGTATACAAGATACCTCAACTCTCATTACCTTGATATCACACAAGGTAATCTAGAAATATACTAACCAATGCTAACTAGTTCTTATCTACATTTATATCTCTCATCTATATATTTATAACTTACTAACAACCAATATATATATATATATATATATATATATATATATATATATGTATATATATATATATATATATATATGTATATATATATATATATATATATATATATGTATATATATATATATATATATGTATATATATATATACACATATATATATAAATATATATACACATATATATATATATATATATATATATATATATATATATATATATATATATATATATATATATATATATAACTAACTAACTAACTAGTTTATCAATATGTATATGTATATAACTTACTAGCTACCTATACCACTCACTGACTTGAGCTATAAGTCAAGGCTAACCTCCCCTTCAAGTGCACATCATGAAGTTGTTGCTCTAGCTGCTATTGTTGTTGCTGCTGCCATTTCTACTGCAGTTGTTGCTGCAGCTAGTTGCTACTGCTCTTGCTGTTGCTGCTGCAGCTGCTGCCCTTGCTACCGTAGTTGCTGTTGTAGCTAGTTGATGCTGCTCTTGCTGCACAGTTGTTGCTGCTCTTGCTGTACAGTTGCTGCTGCAGCTATTGCCCTTGTTACTTGCTGCTGTTTCTCTTGCTGTTGCTGCTGCAGTTGCTCCTCTTGCTGCTGCAGTTTTTGATACCAGTAACCCGACCCCCTCACTAATACACTGACACTCGACACTCACATACTACACATACACATGATATATATATATATATATATATATATATATATATATATGTATGTGGTATATATATATATATATATATATATATATATATATATATATATATATATAGATATATGTATGTGGTATATATATATATATATATATATATATATATATATATATATATATATATATATATATATATATAGAGAGAGAGAGAGAGAGAGAGAGAGAGAGAGAGAGAGAGATATAGATAGATATATGTATGTGGTATATATATATATATATATATATATATATATATATATATATATATATATATATATATATATATATAATCACTATATATATATGCATACAATTAATCACACTAGTGATGCATATGAACACCCTCTCTCTCATGTCCAACTATACATCAAGATAAAATATAGAACATATACATAATTACACATATACATATATATCATACAACAATTATAATCATAATATTCTAATAGCTATAACCAAGGTATATTGAATCTAAATGCAAGAAAACAAACACGTGGAGTGCACCGTACCCGTATCACACTCATTCTATGATACGCTTGCAATACGGCTCCACCACACAACCAAAGGTATCCCGAAGGATATGAGCAAGTCTAAAATCATAATTATGAACAACACGAAGAGTTAACTACTCAACTACGTATCCGTGTCAAAATATGACATGCTCAAACTCCCATGTCAAAAAAACCCACCAAATCAACCTGTATCGCCAAATTATCATGATACGGTCTGCACATATCCAATTGTGGATACGACACTAGTCTCAGATAATCAAACACATGTCAATTTGGTTTATTTGACCTATTGACAAACACAAGATGTGTTAATCTCGGAATTCTTCCAAAATTGACACAAAATACTACATAACTTTCTCTATAGGCCTCCTATGAACCTAATTCCAATTCCTATGGGTAGCCTTAGTACATTTGAGGGTTTCTAATGATTAAATTATAGATTTATAGTCTAATTAGAGAGATAAAACTAAATTGTACCTATTGGAAAATGGGTTCCCAATAGAATTCCTAAATTGAGTGTTAAAAGCCTCCAACTTGTAGATTCTTGCTTCTCCTTGTAGATCCTTGTTTTTTTTCTTGTTCATCCTTATTCTAATAGCCTCCAATGATGAATAGAAAAGGAATTAGGAACAAATTTGAGTAAAAATTTGTGTGGGAATGAAAAAATTTGGAAGAGAAAATTTTAGTTTTAGATTTGGAATGACAAATGAGGAGAGAGAGCCTCTCCCCACTCCAATAGGTGTGCGGCCCTTTCTCCTCCTCCAAGCTACTATGAATTAACCAAAATATCCCTTAGGGCTTGTCATGAAGAATTAATTAAGGAGAAAAAATTCTAGTATAATTTGTTTTACTAATTAATTCATCATCTTAATGAATGAGCTTACTATTGGGCTCAATTATAACTAGAATTAAATGTTGGTCCATGGATCTAATCTAAATTAGTTAGGTCCACTAACACAAGTCCAAAATAAAATCTAAAATCTAACAATAAATAATATTTACAATATGTATAATATTTAATATTATAATTCTAAAATAAAAATATCCATGCCAATTATCAAACTACCCTTAGTTGAAAAAGTGAGGGTGACAATTGGTGTCGTTGTGGAATTTTCCACTAAGAGTTATTGCGTAATATGTAGCATGGTATGCATTTTTGAAACTACGACTTTAAGAGTGTCAAAATATTAATCCGTGCGGGAAACATTACTTCTTTCTAGTTTGTCACCAGTTGCCTATATGCTGACTTCCCTACCGTCAAAGGAAGGAGCAGTGCATTAGACAGTATATGAAGAATCTATAATCTCTGCTTCAGATTCCTTAGATACACTGTCCTTAGTTAGAAACACGATGTTATGCGTTTTCTCTCCCAGGTGATTACCATCCCCGGTATGTAGGGCTTCGTCTTCATGGGAAAACCTGCTTCTGGAATGGTTATGTTGATATACCCGTTTGATAGAGGCACTATGCTAGTTGATTCTCGGTCTTCTACTACCATAAGAGGAAGTTGGCAGAACGATTGTACCTTTTCGAGATATGCTTGATACAGTGGAAGGGGCATTCTATCTTTGGCTCGGCCTACCAGAAGTAGACCTCCATGCCATGTATGCAGAGGCAATATTCAAATCTTTATCATCTCAATTATTTCTTCGTTGACTAAAACGTTGTCCAATTGACGGAGTAGAATACAATAAGTCAAACAAAGATCATCTAGTTAATAATTCAACTACATTGGAATAATAACAATTGATCACAATGTTACAACAATGATGCTTGTAAGAAAGTACCACTGCTTGATTAAAATATTCTCTTTCTTTACATTTTTGATTAAGTATATCACGTAAATTAATAGAAGAAGAAGTCAAACTTTCTCTCTAGATTGTTTCATATACGTACATTTTACCTGTGCGAGAAACTTTGATTCTTGTATAAGCAAAATCTTTACCACATAGCCCGTAAAGTTTTTTTCTATGCGCAAAAAATGTGATGGAGATTGGTTTCTTGTGTGAGGACATATAGAGTTGTCTTCTTGAACTGTATCACTCCCCATTCCCAAATATACATATTTGGAGCATATTATTTTTCTTGCTTGCATGTTTAGTATATTGCATGAGATTAGACCCATTATTTGGCTTATCTTGGTTCATGGTTTAATTGTTGGGTTGGTTTAATCATGAGTTGAACCCATGGTGTAAACCTCAAACCCTCTATGTATATAAGCTAATATTTTCTCTCTCTCTCTCTCTCTCTCTCTCTCTCTCTCTTCATTACTTCATTTTCTTTCTCTTGCTTTTGTTTTCTTCCTCCAACTCTTAGGCAAGTACTCATTGCATAAAAAATGGAGAAACCCTCTATATTAATTGTTCATTATGTTTGTTATGTGTTTCTAACCATTTTTATTACTTGGAGTTTTCGGTTTTGTTGGGTAGATTTGAGTAGATCTACATTTGAATTTTAGAATTTTTATCGGTTCTATGTGTTTTTCATGATTTTGATCTACTAAAAATATGGTATTTTAGGAAAATAGTTTTTGGTGTTGATGGAGCACTTTATTTGGAGCATTTTGCCTTTTGATTCACTTGATTCTGAGTTAAAATAATATTTTTATGAAGAAAATAATTTTTTGGATTTTTGGAGATTTTCTGTCATGGCTGAACTAGCTATATGGCGATGACGAAGTTCTCATGCGGCCAACGCAATATGCGGCCGAGACTTCCATAAGGCATGATCCTTATGCGGGTGGACTCTTTGCAGCATAGTGAACCAGCATGCGTCCATCTTGTTGGATGCATGACTTACCATTACACAAAGTATTCTGGAGCTAAGTGACATAACTCCTTGTGTTTTGTTCGCTAGACGAATAAAAAATTTGCTGAGTCCAAAAGAGCAATATGCGACCATATGACTTATGCGGCAAGCAGAGTATGCGGCCACCTTCCTTGGACGTATGATTATGTGATTTTATCCTTTCTCTTTGACACACTTTATTACATGTCACATCAATCACTTTATGTCACTTCACTGACACTTCATTTATTACCCGTCACTTCAAAACTTTTACCAAGGAGTAGACTTTGACCCTGAGCATGCGGCCTAGAGACATATACTGCCTAGAGACTTCATATGCGGGCTATAGACATATGCAGCCAGGACTTTCCATATGGCCTAAAAATATATGAGGCCAGGACTTCATATGCGGCTTAGAGACCTATGCGGCCTTGATTATTTTGATTGAATATTTTCTTATTCTTTTATGATTTATAATTGAGTTAATGCCTATGTTATGATTCTAAGGAATAATAGATTTAGTAACCAGACCTCGTGCCAAACATGACCATGAGCTAAGATTGGCTATGAACATGGCATAAGTGAACTGATATTTTAATATGAACCAGACTAAGTGGATAGTGACTAATCAGCTATCTGCATGACATAAGCTTCATGTTATAATGTGATCTTGATTTATGTGACCCAATTTATAATTGGTAACTGGACTCTAATACTGTATCCGTACTGATATAAATTATTGTCTAAAAATAAATATGATCGGATGTGCGCCGAGGTAAGACATACCGTATCACGTGTTAAGTGATTTATATTTGAGTTGTGCATCAAAAATTCTTCTAAATTACTGAATGAATGATATTATAAATATATACTATTTCTCCAGCACGAGCATGATATGCAAGTCAACTACTAAAGCGTGGCTAGGATATTGATTGAATGAATGTTCCATATACGCTCAAGTGAATCCAAATTAAACTTTTATGGATTTATATCTAGCATGCCCGTATTTTGTATGACATCTTACAAAAATTCTTATATGACCACGCATTAAGATTTAAAACACAATATAGGGCTAATTAGGTAGCTTAAAAAGTGGTAGTAACAATTGGGGGGAATGGCATCCCGAGATCATGCTAACGAACCTTCCCACGGAGATTTATTCGAAGTGCGTTATGGGCTAGCTACCACATATATTGTGTATTATCTGCCTTAGTGGAGTGCAATATCTAACATATTATTAAATAACGTCGAGCCATTGTCTCCCTATGAGCACTGGAACCACTAATACTGTATTTTAGCGTAGTGGCCCTACAGGGAACTGGTGCATCATGAAGTTCCTGTATATTCCTTATTCGGCTTGGTTAGCTCATGTTCGGCAATGGCGTAATCTGAGGATACCTATTATGCATTATTTTTGAGATAACCTCAGACTCCACAAATAGCAAGCCGTACAAGTAATTGGCCGATATAAAGAAAATGGACTTGGTTGTGATTGTATTATTCGGTTAGTAGCTTAGGGAAATAGACTACATAGTGTGATGGTTCAACCCTTGTCCTTGTTTGGTTGTAGTGTTGGGCCTTTGCACAAGGGTATGCCATGGACCTATGTTACAACACTGAACCTATGTATTATTATATAATTATTTATTGGATTTTTGTTTCACTATTTTATGCTTCCTTTATGGTAGTTGCTATTTGGGGTCTAAACCCACTGGTTTTGCATGGCCAGGTTTCGATCCAGCACCCGAGGATCCAGCGTATTATCCTGACACGTACCAGGAACATGGTCACAGAGGATAACGAATGAATTTTCTTCTTTCCTGTTCGTCATTATATATTTATTTCTTTTTGGGCGTTTAGCCACCGACACCTGTTAGCTGGTACATCTGGATATTTAGTCTTCTTACATTCTTATATTAAATCAGACTACAACTGATCACTATCACGTGCCTTTTCTACTCTTCCAGCTTCTTTTTTGCATATCTGGTCTCCAGAATATTATAAGAAAGGGTTTGGGATGCCTTATTGCTTTATCATATATGCTCTATGTTTATTATTTCTTGTTTGAATGATTGAGACATATAAGTTCTTGACCATAGGAGACTTGATTGTAGAATGCACCCCCTTGTCTTAATATAGCCATGATCATCGTACGACGTATCGTACCTTGTACGGGATACCTGGCCATGTCCATCTTCATATTCTGGTACTGGGATATGACAAACTGGCTGAACTCGAGCCGTTGTTATTTGTGCGCACAAATTTTTCTTTCTGCAACTAGTAGTCGGAGCTGATATGTCCTTCTTTGAAGAATTTTACATACTCTGGTGAGTGCACAAAATCTGATTTGGACGTGTGTTAATAATATTTTTGACAACGTGGAACATCGTTTTATCATGAATATTATAATTTGCATCGAGTTTACGGTTGCGAGGACGTCGCAACTTCTTTCCTATAGCGGGCACTCTAGCATGACCAATGATGTTGTCTATCGAATCATGGGCATGAGTGATCAAAGCAAAGTCACAAATGAGTTGTTCCTCATTGCCAGAGACCGTTGTGTTCTTCCCCTTGTTGTCAACAATGTTGGGGTAAGAATAGCGAGGCTTTGGTAGCCAAATTTGATGAGTCCTATTCGACTTTATGATCGATGAGGGACTTGAGTATACTATAAAAACATGTCTTCATAGGCCAGTTAGTCGAATTCTATGACCAAGGTCTTATCATGCCCTAGTCTCAAAATACGTAGGACTAGTAATACGTAAATATGCCAGTTACGCATTCAACCAGACTCTTGTCCGACTCGAATACGTATAAGTTATTCTATCTAAGTATTATAGTAAAAAAATATAGATATGTCTCAATCCACAAGAACACAAAATACTAACAATGAACTATATGTGCTAAGTCGGCCGCCTAGTAACACACAAGCTCAAACAGACTCAAGAAAGAAGTAGAGTCAATAAAACTAGGCTATATCAGTAGATGAGTAAACAACAAGAATATGTAAACATAACTAAGGTAAAAATGACACAAGTACCTAGTTCCAATACCTGCATAACCAGATAATACACATCTGCAGCTCCAGAACAACTCTACGACCATCTATGCTTCAAAGCTGGTAAGAAACCAGGTCCTTAGAGGGACATAACAAGGTACGAGAAACAGCGTGCCAGAAGTAAATAGTATAAATGTACAAAAAGTACTCCAGGGTAAAACTACATAACCAACTAAGTGAATGCACATGAGAACATCACTCGCATGCTAGACCACCAAAGTGTGAATATAAAGATCTCAATAGACATCTTCAGTAACCGTGAAAATCTTCAGGTTCTATCAGGGAACCTGCAGTAAATATGTAAAATCCGAAACTCTGGTCAAAGTCTACGGTAACTATGATAAAAAGTGGTAGCCCATCGATCAGAGTACGCTCTCCCCACCCAATGTAACCTTACGTCTCATGTCAATAACGTCTCATGTCCATAACACGCAAGATTAAGACCTCTAACCAGTACATCTAGTCAAAATAAGTAATAAAGTATAACAACTTGTCAATCACGATCCTAATGTCAAATGCAGAATCCGGTCTCAATGAATATTTCAAGTAACAATTCTGATGAAATTTTATGTCAGGTGTCCTAAGGTCTGATGTATAAACATATCCGCACGATTATGGCATCATGAAGCCAACTTTAGAATTGTTACCCAACTCCGCTAACGGACGTTGGCACCCGAGCTTAACTTAGTCGTAAAGTAATAACAATGGCCCTAAGGTGACAGAATATACCATAAGCAAACATGATAATAATAATATACATATAATATAGTAGAAAACTGAATACGATATAGCGAGGTACAATTGTATGTTTTTGGTTGCCACGAAGAAGCCTGTCCAACGTCAACGTCTGAAGATATTGTGGATCCCAATTTTCCTAAAGAAGGAATTAAATTAAATACTACTTAACAATTATTTACATTATGGATCTAGTCTATTAGTGTAATAATTATAGCCCTGTCTATGTTTTTATGGTTTCTCGTAAAAGCCTATGTCGTATAGTATGTCTTCTACTTGTAATCAATCCTGCACCTATTAGACTTATTTAAAAATTATGGGGTTAATATGTCATAGCTCTTCGCATCATCTTTTTGAAACTTTAAACGGATAATGTTTTTGTTTTTAAAAATACCAGGAATCATAAAATACCAAAATATGTTCGTCTTTCGGACACCAGACACTTAAATAATTCCATAGATTTGGCCTAATAGTTTACATTTCTGGAAAGCTAACTTCGACTCAGTTCTTTAAAAAAATGAGATTAAACAGAGTTCTGAGTTGGGAGTTATGGCATTTCTAATTTACAATAGCTGCTAAAAATGAGGCTGAATCCTATGACAAATTTGGACTATTTTGGATAAAAACTCATGTATGCTTTTAGTTTATATAAAACAAAATTATTAGCCATTACTCATGATCTTATCTAATATATTTTTATGTCTCTAATGGTAGAATTCTTATTTGTTGGTCCTAAATATTTTAGAACCATTTAAAGATCAAGAAGAAGAAGAAGAAGAAGTTACCTTTTTGGAGATCAAGAACTTCAATGGTGATCCAACACAAGAGGATCAATACTTCTCCACCCACTACCTCTCCTTCTCTAGCACTTCTCTAAAGTTTTAGGATTTGATTTGGAAGAGAAAGAAAATAGGAAGAAGATGAGTAGGGTTTGTGAAAGGTAGATGGAGGCAACTAGGGTTTTGGTTCTTGTAAAATAATATGTAGTTGATAGTTAAATGCATGCATTGATGGTTAGATGTTTATGTGTTTGAAACCTAGGACTAGGATTTAAAGAGGCTTAATATAGCATATATGGGTTAGAATTTAATCATAGGGGATGCCATTTAATTACTATAGGATTAAATGGAGTACATAGATGGAAAGTGCATAGGATTTGATTCTTAAATAGGAAGATGCCAAATTTAAATTCAATTGGTTTAAATAATAAGATTTTGTGCATAAAAAATAGGTGTATGGTCTGTTGTAGAGTAGGAGAGGGATATGGGACATTGTCCACGAGTCATAGAAAGTAGTTCAGGGGTTCAGGTTGTTGGTTGGGCTCGGTTGAGTACGATAGTACAAAAGATGTTGCATAAGGCTACAAAATGAGTCATGGTGGTTTATAATTTTTATGGAGCATGCAGTGATTCAAATAAATGCGACACTATTAGCATAGACGTAGTAGGTCCAGTTAGGCCCATGAATATAAAATTGGTCGAAAGAATTGAGTTGGTGTTGCATATTAAAATTGTCCCCAACGGACAAAAAGGATTTAAGTGTCATTTTTTCTTGAATTGGGTTGCAAAAATTATGCGACCAAAATAAAGCCTGGAAATGCGAATTTGCGAGTGACGGTAATGGCATAAGCCTAAATTGGCTCGTCTAAGTCTAGCATACAAAGTTTGTTGGAAGATAAAGGCTAGTGTTGTACTCAAGATTTTAAGATCATGGTGGTTGATTTCTAAAGTTCAAGAATTATTAATCAATATTTTATTTAATAAGTAAATATTTTTAATATAAAATAAACAAAAAATATATTTTATTTTGAAATACCAAGAATAACCCTATTTTAAAATCAAAGTACTTACAATTTACCCAACTTATAAATATTTTGTCCTCAAAATTTAAAATAAACGTAGTAGAAAAGAGTAAGAGAACTCACAGCGGAAGAAAGATAAATATGACTTGTTGTATCGAGTTTCTCGTTATATAAAAATATAAGGCATGATTTAAAGATAAAAAATATAAAATGGTAGAGAAGAATTTAAGTATGGAAAGCCATACTATCACTACCACATTTCTAGAATAAGGGTATTTTTGGTCATTTGTGCTTTAAATAAATAATTGTGTTATTTTTATTTTTATTAAATGTGCATGTTATATATATTATGTAACTATATGGTTATTGATAGTAGGTTGATTGTTTGGTTAGTTATGCCCCTAGTGGACCTAACCAACTTGACATGACAACCTAATTAATTAGTTTAGGCTAGCTCAAATAGACCATTAGTTAATCTTGTGCTCTTATTAGAGGATTAGGCTTAACCATTGTTAGAGAGAGAAGCTTCTACCCTTAATTATTTCTTCATGACAACCCAAGGGGCATTCTAGGTATTATGCATTACATGGAGATGACCTAGGAGTGGTCGGCCCTATTTAGAGGCTCTTCTTCTCTCTCATTCTCTCATTCCATGCACTCAACTTTCCTAATTTAGTTCTTATCCAAATTCCTTCATTCCTCCAACAAAGTTTCACCAATCTAATCCCAATCACTTTCATTCCAAACACTAAGGAGACTAGAAGATAGTGTTGAGCTAGAGCATTGGAAAATGGAGCATTGGATCTAGAAGCTTGTGTCATTTGTTGTTCCTATTGGCTTTGAATTGGAAATCCATCTTTCAATAGGTAAAATATGATATTAACCTTTGTATTTGAATCTAAAATAGTATTTAGTCATTTAGAATTCACCCATGCATTAGGGCTACCCATGGGGAGAAGCTTGGGCTTTATTTGACTTATTTGGAGACTTTTACATAGTATTTTGTGTCAAATTTAGGGCAAATATGAGATTGGCACATCAAGTATTTTTTATTAGATTTAGAGGACCTAAATGGGTTTGTTAGAATGTTGTGAGGCTAGCTACGTGTCCACAAATAGATATAAGTAGGCCGTATCATAAGATTTAATGATACAGAGTGATTTGGAGATTTTTTCTTCGATATGGGTGCCACACACATGTAAATTTGTGCCATGACGCTTGGAATGGTTTGCTAGCACTTAGAATAGGTTCTAATTGTTATTTAGAACTTGTGAGTAGAATTTGGGTTGGGTTTGGATAGGTTTGGGGTGCGTATAATGAGCGTATCCAAACATATCATTAGGGTGCACCCCAAGTGTTTGTGAAAATGATAATTTGGTTATTTTTGGTTAGCATTCAATTTTGCACCTATTTAGTTATGTGTATACTCATTAGAGATAGCTATATGTTTTTAAGTATTTATATATATATATATATATATATATATATATATATGTGTGTGTGTGTGTGTGTGTGTGTGTGTGTGTGAATATATATAGTTGTTTATTGTGTGAAATATGCAAGGAGCACTGGACAAACAGGTGCAGTTCAGTGAGGTGTGGGGAGTTGCTGTCTAGAACAACAAGAGTAGTGGAGTTGGATCTGTTGGTGTTTGTTTTGGTTTTGATGTTTGTTAGTTATAGAGGTGTGTGGTACTTAAGTATATAAATATAAGGGTGTGTGTGTATGTATAGATAGGAGAGAGTTGTGTTACAGTATACATGTGAATGCATAGCATGTTTTGGAGGTCAGGTGGTAGACTAGGGTAGGTATGTTGAGGGAGAGACAGGTGATGCTTAGTGTTGCTGCTATGGATGTGTGTGAAGGAGTGACAGTGATATGGTGTATGTGTTCATATGTATGTGGATAAAGGATTAATTGGGTAAGGATGCTCCCAATTACTGATACTTGAGTATCAATTGTTACTGATACATTGAGTATTAGTTATGCTAGATAATAGACATGATACCTGAAGTATCAGAGTGCTCAGGTTACTGACCAAAAATATTTGGATGATTAGACAACTGCAGGTTGGAAATTTGAAGGCAGAAACTTAGTTGTTGTTGTGATGCTTTCAGTAGCAGTGCATTGTTAATAGAGGGGTGTTTGATAATAAACGGAAGAAATAAAACTAGGTTTATATGAAACCCTTTCTTAGGTTTACAAACAAGAAGTACTATTAATCCTATACGAGGATATTAAGTACAAAATTTAATCTGGATAAATATTGCTATAGGAGTCTGATCTGCGGTCGATCACTTTGTCCCTTGGACCACACGATGATGAAGAAGTGTTGTAGAAAAAGAAGAAGCTTCAAAGATTGCAAAGGGGAGTGGATGCTTGATGCCAAAATTGTTGATCACTACTCTCTGTCTGTGCTCTGGATTCTTCTCTCTCAAAAATCAATTTTCGACTCTTGACCTCCGAGTTCTCGACCTTGGAATTTGCGACCTTCCTTCTTCGACCCTGGACCTCTGTCAATAGAGATCTCTATTTATAGGATTTTAGTGACAGTAACCATCCAGTCGGCGTAGAAGCCGGATAGTGGAGAGTATGGCACTTTTTATGCGATGGTTATAATAACTACCACCCACGTATAAATGATCTTCTGAATCTGCGTGTGTCGCGTGTCCCATGATGAGGTAATGCGTATAACCGCTGCGAGGATCACGGCATGCAAGCCACGTAGGTAACTGTTCCTCGCGTAGAAAAGGTTGGTGTAGAAGCCAATAACTGTCACCATGGCGTAGAAGCCTAATAGTTGTCAAGTTAGTGTAGAAGCCAAGTAAGCGTAGAAGCCTTGTAGGCGTAGAAGCCTGATGCTGCATGGATGGGTAGATAGCGTAAAAGATAGCCGATCTTCCTTCCTTGAATGAGGTCTTGAGCGTATTCTGGACCAAATAGCCTGAGTTGGCATATTCCGAGGAGATAGCCACGGCGTACTCCTTATAGCTGGAAATAGCCTGATGGCGTAATATGCAGAGGTGATGATGTGGACGTATTAGCCGTAATCATGACTCACCCAGTCTTTGAAAATAGAACCAAATCTCGTGCATTAAATGCAGAGATCTGCCCCCATTCTGCGCATTAAATGCAGAGACGTGCCTCGAGCTCTGTACGAAGAGCAGCTTTTGACGTGGCAGTTTGTTTTGTCTTCTGCTGAGCGTAAAAGCTCACATCTGCCTGTATAAAATTAGGCAGCGTATTTTCTTGAATGCGTAAAAATTAATTTGTATCAAGGAAATGTCACTAAACGACGGTTTGGGTCTCTGTGTTGCACCATCATTACAGCCGTCGTCTGGATAGTTGTGCAGTACTCTTTGTCAGGAGTCAGGTTCACTGCATGATCTGACAGGTTCATTCGAGGAATATGAAGAGTTCCCCGTACAACTTTCCACCGCATTAAAAGCGAGCAGGTTTTACGCCAAAGTGGCGATGTAACAACCTTTTTACGCCGAAGCAGCCTAAAAATACTGTATTACGTGGATTGTCCTGGAGCTTATATTTTACGCTGTACTAGCAATGAAGCCCTGTTGTACGCCGATGGCTCTGAAGTCATGTTTTACGCCGCCCAGTACTGAAATATTGCGTATAACTCTACAGAGTATTTTTTATGCTTCTACAAGACCCCCTTCAAAGTTTTCAAATTCCTCGTAATTTGAAACACTTTGAATAAAGCATGAAACGGTCAAGTCTGACTCGTTCCTCGAGGCTGATTTCTTGGCGGATTTGTGGAGATTTTTTGGGATTTAGTGTGTTCTCTTTTGCCTATATAAAGGCTGATGAGTTAACCTGTTCTTCCCACATTTCCTTCACCATACAGAGATGATTGCCGGAGTTCGTCGGGTCGACTTGAGGAAGAAGAAGATCATGTTCTTCCAGCATGTAAGGAGCCAAAAAAGAAAGCTCCTTCGAGCAAATGTCCTCTGCAACGATGGATCATGAAAGGATATCATAGCTTCCTTTGCTCGGGATAATCAGCAACTTCATATGGCGATTCGTCCAGGAGAGAGGAAGGGTCACATTCGACCACATAGCTTGCAAGCTGTATTTTCTCCCATTGTTGGTGGACGAGGGTAGACAAACTAGCCCTGTCTTCCAGTATTGAGTTGGGTCTAACACCTCAACTCAATCTGTCAAGGCGTATGGAGGATGGGCTCTTGAATAATTTAAACAAGCCCAGTTGTGTATCCTCCCGCCATTAATTATTTTCTTGTTAATCGGCCGCGGAAGCCGACTAACTGCTGAAGAAGACGGATAAAGATCTCCACCAATGCGAGAACCTGACAGAACATATTCTGGATGTGATCTTTAAATGAGGATAAGAAACCCTTTGTAGACGAGATTTCCCTCATATGTAATCATGAAGATAAAAAACCCTTTGTAGACTGAATTTCCATCATATGTAATCATGATTAATAAAGTTGTCTTCTTTTACGCATCTGATGATTTGCCATATTCTTTGCTGTGATGAAGTCTGAATATGTGTAGCTTCGCCATGTCTGAATAACTTTACGTCAACTCTGATAAAAAGAGTATCTCGTTGTGTCTTTTACACATAAATGGAAATGCGTAAGAAGCTGCTTAGCATTTTAGTCGCATATTCGAACTATCCTACTGTTTTGAATGAGGAATTGCGTAACATTCTGAACTGTCACTTCTCTGATAAGAAGAATTCTTGTTCAGACCATCATCTTCAAGAATGATTTACCGAAAATCCTTTAAAATAGGGCGAGAAATAGCTGTCAAAAACTGAGTCGCCATCTTGAACTGTAGAGGAAATATTCAGACTGAATTTTGGATGAACTTCCAATCGACCCAAGAAGAAGAGTCATTTTCAATGCTGAACTCTGTATGTATTGGATACTTGGGATATTTTGAGACCAAGAAGGAGCATCTTCTGTGTGAACCCTTGTGATTGGCCGCTTTAAGAATTGTTCAGATATACGCGTATCCTGGCCTGCGTATTTTAAGATATGCGAAAAGTCATAGATCCGTAGTGTAGATGAGAATAAAATCGTAAGTTTGTAGCCTCTCGAGCGTAAAAGCAGCTGAGCATAAGAGCATCCGGGCATAAAACTGTAGATTTATAGCCTCTGAAAAGAAAACTTTCGAGCGTGAAGTCGTAGATTTGTCGCCTCTGAGCGTAAAAAGCTTCTGAGCGTGAAATCATAGATTTGTAGCCTCTAAGCGTGAAGTCGTAGATTTGTAGCCACTCGAGCGTAAAAGCTACCGAGCGTAAAAGCATCCAGGCGTAAAACCGTAGAGTTATAGCCTCTGAGCGTAAAACCGTAGATTTGTAGCTTCCCAAGCGTAAAAAGCTCCTTGGCGTAAAAATCACGAATCTGCCGTGCACGAAAAACTTTTTGAATTCGCTGACTGTCCGCCTTCCCCGAGTAATAGGCTGACGTGATACCCAATCATAACCGAATATTAAATATCGGATTTGGTTAGGGATTCGAGGAGTCTATCTGAACTCTATAAATACCCCAAGGTCTTCAGAGAGAATTTTTTTTTATTTGTCTTTTACGAAAGAAAAACCTTTGTCTTTTTGAGAGCTCTTCTTCGTTTCTTCTCTGAGCACTCTAAGTTTTTAGCAATGGCAACGAAACAATCTTCGACCACCAAGGGCAAGAAAGCTGCCTCCTCTTCTCGCTCTTCTGCCCAAGCAAGAGCGACTCCCATCGGGCAGAGCGAACCTCGCTCGGAACGAAGTGTCCCACCATAAAGCTGTGCACCGGGCGTTATAGGTAAAGCTTTTGGGACGACAAGAATGAAGAAAACCCTTCGCACATGTTGTACGTGAACGCGCTAGGTCATCTTCTGTGCTGAGAGCCTCTTCAAGGAAGATGATGCACATAGATGTTTTATCATTTACGCCCACATTCCTAATGTGTCAGCAAAAAAATTCCATATTTTCGCAGTCTGGCGTAAAAGCCTTGACTGTCAAAATTTGGCATATACTACAAACTTTGAGTGTTACGCTCTGGATGAAAATTTTAGCGTAATAACTCAAACTTTGGCAGTCTGGGGTAAAACACAGACTGTCAAATTTTTGTGTATACTACCAATCTTGAATTTTATGCCTCGAAATAAGATTCCAGCATAAAAATCAAGTTTTTACAGTCTTGGCATAAAAGTACAAACTGTTGCTCTTTGGCATAAGTTGCAAGATTATGAGGTCTAGTATAGATACTGACATATTTTTCTTGCACTTTGTAGTTAACTTGCAGATATCTTCGTTGGCTGAGGTGATGGGTTCTGCTGCTGGGATGCTGAACTCCAATTACCTGGAGGATTTGTCCCATGTGTCATTTCCTATTTTCGGACCCCAGTATCCTGAAGGAAGGGGAATCCTAATATCGTCTCAAGGAGAGCGAATGCTGTTGAGCATGATCAACGGAGAGCCCCTGACGTATATAGACGGGGCAAAATACATAAAAATAGCTTTCCTCTTCGGGGATATGATTGATAAACAATCCCAGACGAAGTCCAAGAAGGAAGACTGAGTTTTTACTGTTAGGGCCATGGTCATGTACCTGCCCAAGATGCTGAGGGATTATCCTATCTCGGCATTCTTCCATGCTACGCATCCCAGGAGGATGTCGTGGACTCCGACCCCTAATCTTCACGGCCAGCCGGGGAAGATATTTTATCAGAAGGGATCAGACCAAGGGTTATTTGTAAGCCGCCCTTCCGGCCCGGTCATGCCTGGAGGGGGATTCACCGATATCGCAGCCACTTCCGGCGTCCATTCGAATCTCGCCATATTAGTTGAGCAGTTTTCAAGCATTTTCTACGCCACTTTGAAAACGCTGATATCGATGGTGCTGGAGAAGAATCTAGGCTTTGAGGCTCTGAAGACGTCCTCCAACTTTAGTATAGCGCAGATTAGATATTTCAACGATAATGGCAAAGCTGATGCGCTAGAGCAAATAGTTAATAGTTTGGAACAACCCATTAATGATTATTTGCAGCTATCTCGAGGCAGCATTGACGGTCTCGTTCAAGCTAGGTATGACTCCTTAACTGCAGAGCTTGCTGGGCAAATGGAATCTCTGAACAAATCCGTCCAGAAATAGCAGCAGGAGATGGATGAAGAGCGTGCCGTATTGGGGTATGTCATTCCCCAGCTGACTCAGTGCGAGGCCGAATATGAGGAAGAGGCAACGAGGGTCCACAAATTGGAAGATGACGCCCTAAGGCCAAGGAGAAGGCTCTCTCTTTATCAACAGCTCGCGATGTGTTGAAGGATCGAATGGAGACGGCTCAGCAGAACCTGACGCATGTAGGTATCATCCATGCAGGATTTGTACATGCTCGGTTCGAGCTATCTACTTTGAACAATGAGGCAGCAAGGTTGGAGCGGGCTCGCGTCGACGTCTTAAACTCCAGGGATGAGAAGATGGCTGCACTGGCGCAACAGATCCGTGATTTGACTGCTCCTCCCAAATGATGTACCTTCTTGTTTCTCCTGTAATTTCTCAAAGATAATAAAGACATATTTTCTGACTTTGTGGGCCCATCATTTTAGAATGTGATAGGTTAGGGTGAAAGTGATATCAGAGGTATCATTAACATGACATTCTTTCGTTAAGGTTTTGCTGAATGTAAATCTATTCAGAGTTGACATGAACCTGAAAGAATATAATCCAACTAAATTTGTATACTAAACACTATCAGAGGTAATATGAACATGATAGGCTTACAAATTAGTTAAGGATATCTATTCGGAGGTCACATGAACCTGATAGAATATGATCCAGCTAACCTTTGTGCATGATATCGTCAGAATAAGATCTTCGTCATACTCCGTTAAACGAAGGAGATCAAGTATAGTACTTCTTCGGGAATTTGTAGTTGATAGTAGCCATTGCCAAATTTTTATTAGGCTTGGCTAATCTGTAAGTTCTATTTGCAATCATATAAGGGCCCTCCTATTTCTTTATGATTGTCCGTACAAATTTCGGATATTGTACTAGAGGTAATATGGACGTAGTACGATACCGTATTTGTTGAGGAAATCCCACTGGGGGATTTTTAGCGGACCCATTACTTTTTGAGCACAAGAGTGCAAGTAATAGGTTTGAGACAAATCTTGACAGAGGTAATATAGACGTGATAAAATACGACTCTGTAGGGATGAATAGAGACTGACTCTTTCTTCGCTGGAAAAATGAGGATAGTTCAGAGGTAATATGGACATGACTGTAGAAGCATAAAAAATACGCCGGATGACTATACGCAACTTATTGGTGCGGGGCAGCGTAAAGAGATGACCTCAGAGCCATCAAGCAGGCAAGTCAAGAGCTTCTCAGGACCATCCGCGTAAGTGCAGTATGTCCAGGCCGCCTCAGAGCGTAAAGCAGAGGGCTTCATCGCCTATATGGCGTAAAACACATCCGCTTTCAAATGCGGTATTAAAGCGTACGAGGAACGCTTCGTGCTCCCCGAGATGAGCCTGTCAGACCCTGCAATAAACCTGACGTCTGAACTTCTGACAAAAAGATACGGCTCGGCTACCCAGACGACGGCTATAATGATAGCATGGCACTGCGACCCAGGCTGTCAGTTACCGCCATCTCCCTCGCGTAAACTGCTTTTACATGAACGAGGGGATATGCTGCCTTGTTTTACACAGGCAGACATGAGCTGTTTACGCTCCGCAGTGGACAAACTGCCTGCCACGTCAAAAGCGGCGCTTTGTACAGGGCTCGAGGCACGTCTCTGCGATTGGTGCACAAGGCGGTGACAGTCTTCTCAAGGCACGTCTCTGCGATGAATGCACAGAAGAGCTGCAGACCTACAAAAACACGCCTCCGCATTTAATGCGTAGGAATGATGGCGGATCTCTGCATTTAATGTAGGGGATTTGATTAAGAATCACCGAACCATCGTGTGCTGACACCCTCCTTGCGTAAACTGCTTTTTCGCATACAAAGGGATACGCTGCCTTATTCTACACAGGCAAACATGAACCGTCTACACACCACGAAAGACAAACAGACTGCCACGTCAAAAGCTGCACTTTATACAAAGGTCGAGGCACGTCTCTTTGCCTGATGCTCAGAACGAGGGCAGGCCTTCAGAACACGCCTTCGCAATTAATACACAGGATGGTGGCAGATCTCTGCATTTAATGCGAGAGATTTGATTATATCTTCAAAAGCCGTAATTCTGGCTAAAGACGTCCACGTCAACACTCAGCATTGCACAGTGGCTTTTACGCCCCCTCAGCTGTTATGCTCTCAGGGCTTCTATGCCCCCTCAGCTGTTATGCTCTCTCGGCTTCTACGCCTCCTCAGCTTCCATGCTCTCAGGGCTTCTACGCCTCCTCAGCTGTTATGCTCTCAGGGCTTCTACGCCTCCTCAGCTTCTATGCTCTCAGGGCTTCTACGCCTCCTCAGTTGTTATGCTCTCTCGGCTTCTACGCCTCCTCAGCTTCTATGCTCTCTCGACTTCTACGCCTCCTCAGCTTCTATGCTCACTCGGCTTCTATGCCATCAGGCTTCTATGCCTACCTGGCTTCTATGCCTATTTTGGCTTCTATGCCATAGTGACAGACATTGGCTTTTATGCCCACCTCTTATACACGGAGGATACCTACCTACGTGGCTTTTACGCCGTGATCTTCGTAGCAATAATACGCGTTGTGTCCCTTAGTTGGACCCGCGTTATACGCTCATTCAAAGGATCATCTATACATAGGCATTGGTTATTTTAACCGTCGTATAAAAGGGTGCTGTGATTCCACTCCTTGGTTTTTACACCAACTGAGTGGTCACTGTCACTAAAACTCTTTAAATAGAGACCTCTATCAATGAGAAACAAGGTCGAAAATTGGTCAAGAAAACCAATATCAGATCCAAGGTCGAAGAAATTGATCAACGATCAGACCTCTGAAAAGGAGATCGGACAGGGTCAAGAAAAATAAGGAGAGAGAAAAGATCGAGAGAGAGAGAGAGAGAGAGAGAGGAACCCGGAGCTCAGGCAAGGGGTAGGGATCGACGACCTTGGCATCGTGCATCCACCATCTTTTGCAACCTTCGAAGCTACCTCCTGTCTTCTACGGCACTTCTTCACCATCGTGTGGTCCAAGGGCTAAAGTGATCGACTACAGATCAAACACTTATAGCAATTTATATCCAGATTAAATAAATTATACTCCCACATCCTCGTATAGGATTACATTGTACAAGTTTGTTTGTAAACAAAAGAACACGGGTCTTGTGTAAACCCCGTCTTGAATACATCTTTCATTCTTTTCGTTTTCTACCACAAACAAGATGGCGACTCTGCTTGGGACATCTTTCTCTTCTGATGAGGAAGTAATTGCTCAACACGATGCGGTACCTATAGGAACCGTGAAGAAGACAGTGGTCGTCCAATTCGACCAGTCTGCCTACGAAGACATGCTTCAAACCGGGGGTAGCTCTCACCCTCTCTCCGTCCAAAACAACAGGAAGCTGCGCAAGTTCTGGATGCCCAAGACATCCTCTATCATTCCTGTGGACTCTCCGATCTCTCCGACCAATGAGGTTGTAGCATTGCTCCCTCCGTGCCCCGCACGTAAAATTTAGTCTCCCGCTACGCGCGGTACAGACAAAACTTCGGGCAAAGCCTTAGCGCTAACCCAGAAGTATCCACTGCGCTCTACGCGTAGAAACCAGTCTCCCGCTACGCGCGGTACAGACAAAACCTCGGGTAAAGTCTCAGCGCTGACCCAGGAGTATCCACTGTGCTCTACGCGCAGAAACCAGTCTCCCGCTATGCGCGGTACAGACAAAACTTCTGATGATGCCTTAGCGCCAAATCGGAAGTACAAGTCACGCCCCGCACGCAAGACAACATTTGACCTCTACGGGGAACCAGATGAGCACTGTGGTCTCCGCGAAGGGAAGCAAGCGGCAGAGTATTCAACTCCTCGGCCTTTACGCCAGCGGGGGAACAATCTGCATACCCTCCGGATTACGCAAGAAGCCGATGGCCGGCTGAGGACCTCTTCGGCTTTACGCCCGTTTGAGCAAAACTCCAAATTACGCCAGGCGAAATCCCTCGACGTAAAGCAAGCTCAAAATGCGGAGAGGCACCCTCCCCCAGGGTTATCCGCCACCTAGATGGCCAACCTATTGTACACAGGTGGCACAGCAAGAGCCATAGTGCCAAACCTCCGCATGCCCGCTGACGGGAACAGAAGAAACAAGCAATCGTCTTCTTCTGCAATTCCCCCTAACCTGCGCAAATATCTAATCCAGAAGCGTAAAGAGAGAGAACCTTCCAATGTGTCTATTACGCCTCCTGGCGAGCACTGTTGTAATAGTCATAGGGTTGTGATTGACTGCTGCTGCTCTAAAATGAGACTATCGATTTTCGACCGGTTAGGCTACCCTCTGTCTTTCCAGGAAAAGGAGCCCGCGCATGCATCTGTAAACATGGCCTCACACATGCCTAGACGAGGTTCGAACTCAAGACATCATCCCTCCAGGCCTCCGAGCCGAAGGAGGTTCAATGAGCTCCTCAGGAACGCTGAAGCCAGGGTGTTCCAAAATACTCGTGCAAGGTCATAACAACCAGCTTCGTCCTCTTCTGATTCCGACGCCGAGGACCGCCAAACCCCGAATCAGATGCTGAAAGTATAGAGTTGACTTCTACAGCGACCTATACTAATCCTTCAATGACACTCAGGGAGATAGGAGTTTACGCCGTTGAAGATGAATGCGAGGAGGCTTCACCATCAGGAAACGCGGAGCAACGCATCACTATGCTGGAGACATCTCTGAAACAAATGCAATCCATGATGGAAAACATGCACCAGATGATGCTAACTCAGCACGCAACTGCCATGGCTCAAGCATCGATCCCGCCAACTCAGATACGTGTGGGGGTGGACTTGCCGCCACCCAATCCAAGCCAAGGACCTGCTCTAGATCAAGAGTCGGCGGTTCCTCCACTTTCGGAGAATATATTGCCTCCCGTTAGAGTCACGATACAACCAACTCTGCACTACTCCGTAGTCCCACTTTCAATAGAAAATCCGATGCAGACAATACGGGAGTTGAAAGCCCAGTTTGACGCCTTGAAGCACAAAGATCAGCTCAAGAAACTGGGAATCAACAAGCCTTACCCAGCTATCTGGGAAGAGGTCCCTTTCCCTCCGAGGTATAAACCTCAGACCATGGCCCTGTTCGAGGGAAAAACATCACCAAGTCAATACATGAACTATTTCAATATGATGACGGTGTTGCTGCAAGGGAACGACGCCCTCCTCACTCGGGTGTTCAAAGGTTGTCTCTCGGGAGTAGCCTATCAGTGGTACCGTAGCTTGGCGGACAACTGCATCACTTCCTTCGAGGACTTCAAAGCTTTATTCTTCATGCAATTTTACGAGGGAGGAATGGACATGTCCTCTCTCATCGAAGTCAAGCAAAGAGAAAAAGAGGACGTTCGCACCTTCATCGAGCGTTTTTGTCAGGCCACCTTACAGATGCCTCCAGGAATTCCAGACTCTGCATTGGTAGACATTTGCAGGAAGAACCTCCTTCCCGTGGTCTCGGTGTTTACAGGACCATATCAGTTCCGTGATTGGCCCTCGTTCATCCTCTCGGCCGTAGCCGCTGAAGACAACAGTCGCAAGGCGCGCGACAATGGCATCATGATCTCCGCCTCTGATAGAGGCAAGAAGTCATCTCCCAGCAGTGACCATCCTCGTGGTCCAAAAGGGAAAGAAGCTCTGACGGTCAATACGTCCAGACAAAAGATGGCGGCAACCACGCAGACGAGACCAGGGACGTCCAGGCCCGTAGAAGTCTACTCCTTTGACGACGAGGATATCCCAAGTATATTCGAGTGTCTCGTCAAAAGTGGCAAGATTACCCTTCCGGAGTTGAAGCGGCCCCAAGAAGACGGCAGTACTAACGACCCCAAATACTGCATCTTCCACAGATATGTGCACCACCCGACAAAGGCGTGTTACATACTGAAAAGGAAGATCCAGGGTTTGATCGATGCCAAAGCCATAACTCTGCACAACACTGAGAAGACGGTCACAGCCAACATGATCTCTCTATAGTTTGGCAATCTGCCTCCCCAGGAAGTCCCGAATGGTGTTGCGCCTATCTCTCGGACAACGATGAACATCGTCAATCTTCCTCCAACTAGGGGTCAAAATTACGACCTGGTATCCCTAACCACCCGGCGGGGCGAGATCATGTGGGTTCATCCGGATTTGGTGTCAGAGCTCGAGAAAGAGTCTAATGCTACTAGAGTTGCGTCTAGAAAGAACTCCAAGTGCAAACCCAGTGGAGAAAGAATGCTTGGCTCTGATGTTCGCTATCCAGAAAATGTGGCACTATGTCACCGGCCAGACTATCCATATCATCTCCAGGATCAACCCTCTTCGAGTACTAATGAGCAAGCCAAGTGCTCTTAATTCCCGACTCGCAACTTGGGCGATGCTGTTAACACCATATCACATGGTGTACGTCCCCCAGAAGTCCATCAAAGGCCAAGCATTGGCCGACTTTCTAGCTGCTTATCCGATCCCGGAGACCTCCAAGTTGTACGAGGACATCCCTGACGAAGTTACAGAATGTAATTCCGCGATAAAAAGTGACGCATGGCAACTATTCTTCGATGGTGCCTCCAGGACTGGTCCCAAGGGAAAAGTGGTCTCAGGAGTAGGAATCGTCCTGGTTACTCCCGGGAAACTCGTCATCTACCGAGCATACTCTCTCAACGAGCCCTGCTCCAACAATGTGGCAGAGTATAACGCTCTGTTAATCGGGCTCCAAGTCGCTAAAGAGCTAGGGGTCGAATCCCTGGAAGCTTTCGGTTATTCTCTGCTTATCGTCAATCAAGTCAGAGGAATATATGAAGTCCGAAATCCAGACCTCATCCCCTATCACCAAGCAACGATCGAGATAGCCATGACATTCAAAGGGTTCTTCCTGGAGCATGTACCTCGATTCCAGAATCTTAAAGCTGATGCCCTAGCCAGTCTAGCCGCAGATTTAGCTACTTCTATAAGAAGGCAGAATTCGATAATCCTTCTTAACAGAGATTTATTCTGTGTGAAAAACAACTCTCACATAGAACGCAGCTACGCTGCACACGCCAATCCTCCCAGAAGAGATTGGTAGAGTCCCTTTATAGATTTCGTGGCATACGGAATCTTGCCAGAGGATCCTAAAGAAGCGGTATCCGTCAAAAGACGATCTTTACGCTTCTACTTCGATGCATCTTCATAATGCCTATATCGCCGGACCTATGACGGACTGCTATTGAGATGTCTCTCTGACGACGAAGCACAGCAGATTACCCGTGAAGCTCACGACGGCGTATGCGGGGCGCATCAGCCCGGTCCTAAGCTACAGGATTGTATCAGGAGAATGGGCTATTACTGGCCCACTATGATCACAGACGCGATCAACTATGCAAGACAATGCATAGCCTGTCAGGTCCATGCAGACTTCATACATCGACCGTCTGAATATCTACATCCTATAGTTGCATCCTGGCCTTTCGAAGCATGGGGTATGGATGTCATCGGTCCTATTCACCCATCTTCTTCCAGGGGTCACCAGTTTATACTGGCCATCACGGATTACTTCGTCAAATGGGCAGAGGTGATCCCTCTTGTTGAGGTAAAGGCGTCTAATGTGATCAGCTTCATCAAGCATCACGTCATCTATCGCTTTGGGGTACCTCGGAGGATAATTCACGACAATGGGCCTCAGTTCATCAGTCAAGCGTTTCATCAATTTTGCGATAAAAATCGGATACATAATATTGCCTCTACGGCATATTATCCAGCTGCTAATGGTTTGGCGGAAGCTTTCAACAAAACCATTATCAAACTCTTGAAGAAGTTTGTCTCTTCGAACAAAAGAGATTGGAATGAGAGACTGGACGAATGTCTCTGGGCATACCGCACAACGGTACGAACACCGACAGGTTGTACTCCATTCTCACTGGTCTACGGGAGCGAAGCAGTTCTACCCATTGAAATTCAGATCCCGTCACTCAGGATAGCCGTGGCTAATGAACTGACTCAAGAAAAGAATGACCTTTTAAGCCTTCAGGAGCTAGAAGGATTAGACGAGAAATGCCTCCAAGCTCAACAGCACGTCGCGCTCTACCAAGCATGCATTTCCAGAGCTTTCAATCATAAAGTAAAGGAAAGAGTGTTCAAAGTCGGCGAGCTAGTTCTAGCCGTAAGAAGGCCGATGATTCTTACTCACAGGAGTAAAGGCAAATTCCAGCCCAAATGGGAGGGTCCTTATGTGATCGAGACAACGTTCTCAAATGGCGCTTACAGGTTAGCCCAGCCTAATGGAGACCTGTTAATGGCTCCTATCAACGGCAAATTCCTGAAAAGGTACTATGCTTAACCTCCTCTGCTCAATTGGAATATAGTGAAAACCTCAATTCTGACAAAACTACTTCCAAAACAAAACTAGTTGGGTCGTATTCTATCATGTCCATATAACCTCTGAATAGATACGTTCAACTAATTTGGAAATGCAATACCTATCATGTCCATATCACCTCTGATAGTATCTTGCCTACAAGCCTTAGTCAAAGCATATTCTATCATGTCCGTATGACCTCTGAATAAGTATGTCCTGCTAAAGTTTCTTGAGAGCCTATCATGTCCATATCACCTCTGATAGTATCTTGCCTACAAGCCTTAGTCAAAGCATATTCTATCATGTCCGTATGACCTCTGAATAAGTATTTCCTACTAAAGTTTCTTGAGAGCCTATCATGTCCATATCACCTCTGATAGTATCTTGCCTACAAGCCTTAGTCAAAGCATATTCTATCATGTCCGTATGACCTCTGAATAAGTATGTCCTGCTAAAGTTTCTTGAGAGTCTATCATGTCCATATCACCTCTGATATCACTCTCGCCCAAAACATGTCATTTACATTCCGAAATGATAGGTCTACAAAGTCAGAAAAGAGTTCGCTTTATTTATTCCCAAGAAAGAGCAAAAATTACACCGGGAAGCAAACAAAAGAAGGAAGGGCACATCATTATGGAGGAGCAGTCAGATCGCGAATCAGCTTCGTCAGTACAGCTATCCTCTCATCCTTGGAAACCAAGGCATCGGCGCGGGCCTGCTCCAGCCGTACCTCGTTGTCTCCCCTGAGGGACAATTCGGCCCTCGCCCGACGAACACCCGCACGGGCAGCTTCTGTACGATCCAGATCCCGTCGCACTGCGCTCAATCGACCAGTCGCTACATCTAGACCTGCCAACGACTGGGAAGCCCACTCCTCCGCCTGAGCGAGCTTTTCTTTCAACTTGTGAACCCTCGCTACGTTCCCTTCATGCTCGGATTGGCACCTTAGTTGAAGAGCAAGGGCCTCCTCCACGATGGTCGTTCTTTCGTCCATCTCCAGCTGACGTGTTTGAACGAGTTTATCCAAGCTTTCCATCTGTTTGGTAAACCGCGCAGTCATGGAGTTGTATCTGGACTGGACCTCAGCTTCAATGCCGTCCCGAGTTAGCCGCAGATATTCGTTAATGGGTTGCTCCAAACCATTAACAATCGCCTCCAGGGCATCAGCTACCCTGGTGCCGTCAAAATCCCGGATCGCCTCTATCGGGATCCGAGAGGACTTCTTCAGGCGCTCGAGATCCAGATTCCCCTTCAGCACCATCGGTATCAGCGCTTTCAAAGTAGCATAGAAGACGCTGGTATATTGCTCAGTCAACGCAGCTAGATCCGATTGGGCGCCAGGAGTGGCCGCAGCATTGGCAAGTCCCCCTCCAGGAATGATTGTAGACGAAGTGGTCACAACCGTCACTTCAACAAGTGGTGCGACCAAAGGAGGTGCATCTACAACAACCAAAGTGGTCGCAATGGCAGGCTCTCCCTCTTCTTGGGATATCAAGGCCTCTTCAACAGGCGAACCGGTCCCCGAAGATATTTCCTCCTCAAAGTCAAACGCCTCCGTATCATCGCCAGGAGCCAGAGCAGAGCCAGAAGGTGCTTCAAAGCTGTATTCTCCGTGGACGCCATCCCCTGGGAAGAGGACAAGAGAGTTGATATCAATATAATGGTACTCTTTCTAAAAAGTAGACATAAAGATGACATTTACCCATGGCCAGCGGCATATACGGCGCATCTGCAGCCGATGTAGCTAAATCACGCCTTAATGACGTAATGCGAACTGTCATACCTGGAGAAGGGGGTGGGCCAACCGACATAGCCAAGAGATCTACCAAGCCTCCACCAAGACGCAGTCGAGGTTCGTCAGCTGGAACCTCGCCAAGCATGCTCACAGACACGGCAGGGGTTTCATCTGTTACTGGTCTAGGGAAAGATTCTCCCATCTGCCTCGGCCACGCAGGCAATCTCGTTCCACTACCTGGAGCGGTAGCAGCGACAAAAGCCGCTAACGAAGATTCTCCAGCACCGCCAGCCGAAGGTGAGGGTCCCTCTCTAGAAGTACCGTGTCGGTCGTCACACCCTCCACAGAGCTGCGCATCTTACATTCGTATGCCCAGTGCATCCCCTGATGAAATATCGCCATCCTCTGGCTCCATCAATGAGTCCGCCTCTGGACCTGAAGCTGGTGATGGCGTTGCCCACGTGCAACTGGTCATACCCAAGTTGCCTGGCAAACCGACTAGGCAAGTAAGGCTCGAAGAAGCAATGGTCTTCACTTTTATACAACAAATGGGAGGGCCTGATGCAGATCAACCATTTGAATGCCTCCGGAGAAAGATTGGTCTTCTCTCCGCCTGAATCCTCTAGCCTAATCCCCGATTGATTACGATGTACCAAGGGGACAATGCAGAGGAGCTTCCAGCCGTGACTGAGGCTCAGTGTCAACCGACAGTCTAAAACTGTGTTCACATTCCAGGAAGAGTCCTTGTAATTCAGCAGGAAGCTACCCCCCGAGCTACTACCAGAGCCAGGAGACATCACCCGGGGGTTGTGAAGAATTAACCATCCCATCAAATACAGGTATGGTAATTCCACCCGGAGAAAGCTTTCACGCCGAGTCTCATCGGCGAGAAGCCCGTCAGTCATGGCTCTCAGGCCAGCCTGTATACGGCACACCATAGCAGGGAGCAAGCCCAGTCTTGCCCCAAATACCAGACGCACCGCAGGCTATAGGATATTCTGGTGAATGCGGTCCGCAGATGCAGTACCGGGCACCACTACTCGACGCAGCCATATGGAGAGGAAACCGGCCAGCTGGGCTTCCTTAGACAGAGGCCTGCGGCAATGCCTCAAGTAGCTATAGGCCTTAGTGCCTTCGGGATACTTTCCTACCCCGTCATCAAGAATCTGGTCCGGAGCCTTGGCGTCATCCATAAGAGCCTCGATGACCTGGGCACTAAGCACTCCTAAACAGTTCACGGACTCATCCTTGCCCCCCGAAACCTTCTCCGGCTTGGCAGCCCTGGCCCGGTGGAAGAAGAGGTAGGACGTCCACTTGGTGGTGTGAGCCAAATCAGAAGGCTCGTCATAAAAAGTGGTGCACGCGAAGTAGTGGCACATCAACTCCTGATACACCTCGACCACCCGAGAGTACGAATCCCCCAACTCCCGATTGGTAGGGACGTACTCTTCATATGGGATATCCCCCATCGGCAGCCTCGAGATCACTGCCATCTCATGGAGGGCCAATCCCAACTCCCCCAGTGGAGTGGCAAAAGTCCCGGTGAGCGAAATGTATCGCTCCATCAGCGCCAGGAACAGGTTAGGGTTAGGAGGCAACCCAACACTGGTCGCACTCACAGCGGCATACAGCCCAATGCCCTCCAGCTCTCTCTGACAGTGCTTCAAGGTCCAGTCAACTAGGCAAGCCCATCGACGGTTTGTTGGGGTGATCCATCCGTTGTATCGAGGATTCTCCCTGGGATATACTCCCTCTCGCCCCATGAAGTCGTTGCAGAAAGTCGGCAACTGGACCGGCTGGATCACTAGACTATCTTCGCTCGGGACACTGCCCGGACGCAGTCCCCTGAACAACATCACAAGGCCGGAAGGACGGCTGACGAACGACCCATGGTCAGCTCCTTTCAGATGAAAGATCTTCCTCGGTTTGCCGTGAAGATCGGGCGTCAGCGTCCACGACATCCTCCTAGGATGTATCGCATGGAAGAAGGCCGAGATGGGATAATCTCTCGGCATCGTTGGCAGGTACAAGACCAAGCTCCCGGCAGGGAAAACCTAGGGCTCTCTCTTAGGCTTCGTCTGGGACCGTTTATCGATCATGTCCCCAAAAAGAAAGGCTGGCTTTATGTACTGCTCCCCGTCTATATACGTCAGGGGCTCTCCATTAATCATATTCAGCAGCGCCCGCTCGCCCTGAGATGATATCAAAAGATCCCTTCCCTCAGGATACTGGGGTCCGGAGATAGGAAATGCCACGTGGGACAGATCCTCCAGATAGTTCGAGTATAGCATCCCGACAGCGGAACCCATCACCTCGGCCAGTGGAGACTCACCCAAATTAACTGCAAAAGTGCGAGGAAAACACGTCATTACAAATCTCGTAAACATGAGGACCCAGAAGCCACAGTCTGTGCTTTACGCCAAGACTGTACAAATTTGGTCATTTTACGCAGAAAGTCTCATCCAGAGACGTAACTGGCAGCATACGATCCGTGCTTTACGCCGGGCTACCAAAATTCTAGTTATTACGCCGGAGGTTCCATCCCCAGGCGTAAAACTAAAATTTTATAGTATACACCAAGTTTTCGGCAGTCAGAGCTGTTACTCTCGAAACTGCGGAAACATGAAACTCTTACGCTGGCACATTAGAAATGTGAGCGTAAAAGATGAAAACGTCTCCGTGCATCATCTTCCTCAAAGAGGCTATCAGCACAGAAGACGACCTAGCGCGGTCACGTTCAACGTGTGCGAAGGATTTTTCGTCATTCTTTGTCATCCAAAAGGCTCTACCTCTAAGGCCGGGAGCGCTGCTCGTCGGCGGGATACTTTGCTCAGGATGAAGTTCGCCTTGCCCGACCGAAGACTCCCTCGCTGGGGCGGAAGGATGAGAAGAAGGACCTACACTCTTTCCCTTAGTGGAGGGGGTTTGCTTCGGCGCCATTTCTGAAGACTCTGAGTGCTCGGAGAAGGAACGGAGAAAAACTCGAACAGACGAAGACTCTCTTTCGCAAAAAATGGATGAAAAGTTTTTCTCTCAAAAGCTCGGGATATATATAGGGTTCGGATCGACTCCTCGAATCCTCGGACGGACTCCTCAAAACCCTAACCAAATCTCGCAAATTAATGTTTGGTTATGATTGGGTACTACGGCAGCCCACTACTCTCGAAAGACGGACAGTCAGCAAATTCGAAAAGTTTTTCGTGCAAAGCAGATTCGTGGTTCTACTCTAAGGAGCTTTCTACGCTCGACAGCTACAGATCTACGGTTTTACGCTCGCAAGCTATAAGTCTATGGTTTTATGCCCGGATGCCTTTTGTGCTCAGTAGCTTTTACGCTCGAGAGGCTACAAACCTATGACTTTATGCTTAACAGATACAAACCTATGGTCTCATGCTCGGTGGTGTTTAGTTCACGCTCGGAGGCAACGGATCCATAATTTCACGCTCGGAAGATTTCTTTTTCACAGGCTACAAATCTACAGTTCTATGTTAAGGAGCTTTCTACTCTCGACAGCTACAGATCTACAGTTTTACGCTCGCAAGCTATAAGTCTATAGTTTTATGCCCGGATGCCTTTTGTGCTCGGTAGCTTTTACGCTTGAGAGGCTACAAACCTACGACTTCACGCTCAGCAGATACCAAACCTATGATCTCACGCTCGGTAGCTTTCTACGCTCAATAGGCTACGAACTTAGGATTTTCAGCTCATCTACACTACGGATCTCTGACTTTCCGCATATCCGAACAGCAAGGCGGTCAATTACAAGAGTTCATACAGAAGATACTCCGTCTTGGCCTCAATATATCCCAAGTACCCGAAGTATACAGAGTTCAAACATTGAGAAATTACTCTTCTCGGGTCAATTGGAGGTTCATCCAGACTCCACTCTGAATATCTCGTCTATGGCAACTCGGTTTGATAGCCGAAACCTCGACCCTGTTCCAAAGGAGTTTTCGAGAGGTCATTCTTAAAGACGAAGTCTGAATAAATTTTTTGTTCATCAGAAGACAGTTCAAAAACTCTACGCGGTTCCTATATTCCTAAAGCAGCTACGCATCACTAGTTATGCGTAAAAGACAGGACGGAACCTAATACTCTTTCTATCAGAGTCGGCGTAAAGAATCAGACGTGTCGAAGCTGCACATATTCAGACTTCACACCAACGTATGGCAAAGACGATCATATGAAGAATCAAGATGATTTTTATTAAAGATTAAATTCATGATTACATATGAGGGAAACTCCATCTACAAAGGATTTCCCCATCATCGTCTGAAGATCACACCGAGAAGCCGCTCTGACAGGGTCTCGCGCTGGTGATGGTCTTCCTCTTCTTCCAAGAAGATGATCAGTGGCAGGAGGATACAAAACTGGGCATAGACCCATCCTCCAACAGAAGGAAAGCAGGGTAACTCTGCTTTTCTACAGGCCACCGTCACTCTGGCCGGTCTGTCTGCCTTTCGTCACCGGAGGTAACGAGAGAAGGCGCCACTTGCAAGCGGCCTGGTCAAATGTGACCCCTCCCCACGCTCCGAGTGAGATGTCGCATGAAGTTGCTGATTATCCCGAGCAAGGGAGGCTAAGATATCCTTCCATGATTCATCGTTGCAGATGACACTTGCTCGAAGACGCCGTCTTTTTTGGCTCCTTACATGCTGGAAGAACATGGTCTTCTTCTTCCTCAGGTTGACCCGACGAACTCCGGCGATCATCTCAGCATGGTAAAAGAAAATGTGGGAAGAAACAGGTTAACTCCTCAGCCCTTTTATAGGCAAGCGAGGTCACACCTACCCCCAATAAATCTGCCATAAAGACCGGCCTGAAAGAACGTGTCAAACTTTATCGTTTCAGGCTCCATTCAGAAGGCGTTTCGAGTTACGAAGGATGGTTCATGCTTCATTCAAAGCGTTTCAAATTCCGAGGAATTTAAAAGCTTTGAAGGGGGTCTTGTAGAAGCATGGAAAATACGCCGGATGACTATACGCAACTTATTGGTGTGGGGCAGCGTAAAGAGATGACCTCAGAGCCATCAAGCAGGCAAGTCAAGAGCTTCTCAGGACCATCCGCGTAAGTGCAGTATGTCCAGGCCGCCTCAGAGCGTAAAGCAGAGGGCTTCATCTCCTATATGGCATAAAACACATCCGCTTTCAAATGCGGTATTAAAGCATACGAGGAACGCTTTGTGCTCCCCGAGATGAGCCTGTCAGACCCTGCATTGAACCTGACGTCTGAACTTCTGACAAAAAGATACGGCTCGTCTACCCAGACGACGACTATAATGATAGCACGGCACTGTGACCCAGGCTGTCAGTTACCGCCATCTCTCTCGCGTAAACTGCTTTTACATGAACGAGGGAATATGCTGCCTTGTTTTACACAGGCAGATATGAGCTGTTTACGCTCCGCAGTAGACAAACTGCCTGCCACGTCAAAAGCGGCACTTTGTATAGGGCTCGAGGCACGTCTCGGCGATTGGTGCACAAGACGGTGACAGTCTTCTCGAGGCACGTCTCTGCGACGAATGCACAGAAGAGCTGCAGACCTGCAAAAATATGCCTCCGTATTTAATGCGCAGGAATGATGGCAGATCTCTGCATTTAATACAGGGAATTTGATTAAGAATCACCGAACCATCGTGTGGTGACACCCCCCTTGCGTAAACTGCTTTTTCGCATACAAAGGGATACGCTGCCTTGTTCTACATAGGCAAACGTGAACCGTCTATACACCGCGGAAGACAAACAGACTGCCACATCAAAAGCTGCACTTTGTATAAAGCTCGAGGCACGTCTCTTCGCCTGATGCTCAGAACGGGGGCAGGCCTTCAGAACACGCCTTCGCAATTAATGCACAGGATGGTGGCAGATCTCTGCATTTAATGCGAGAGATTTGATTATATCTTCAAAAGTCGTGATTCTGGCTAAAGACGTCCACGTCAACACTCAACATTGCACAGTGGCTTCTACGCCCCCTCAGCTGTTATGCTCTCAGGGCTTCTACGCCCCCTCAGCTGTTATGCTCTCAGGGCTTCTACGCCCCCTCAGCTGTTATGCTCTCTCGGCTTCTATGCCTCCTCAGCTTCCATGCTCTTAGGGCTTCTATGCCTCCTCAGCTGTTATGCTCTCAGGGCTTCTACGCCTCCTCAGCTTCTATGCTCTCAGGGCTTCTACGCCTCCTCAGCTTCTATGCTCTCTCGGCTTCTACGCCTCCTCAGCTTCTGTGCTCACTCGGCTTCTATGCCATCAGGCTTCTATGCCTACCTGGCTTCTATGCCATAGTGACAGACATTGGCTTTTACGCCCACCTCTTCTACACGGAGGATACCTACCTACATGGCTTTTATGCTGTGATCTTCGTAGCAACAATACGCGTTGTGTCCCTTAGTTGGACCCGCGTTATACGCTCATTCAAAGGATCATCTATACGTAGGCATTGGTTATTTTAACCGTCGTGTAAAAGGGTGTTGTGATTCCACTCCTCGGTTTTTATACCAACTGAGTGGTCACTGTCACTAAAACTCTATAAATAGAGACCTCTATCAATGAGGAACAAGGTCGAAAATTGGTCAAGAAAACCAATATCAGATCCAAGGTCAAAGAAATTGATCAACGATCAGACCTCTGAAAAGGAGATCGGACAGGGTCAAGAAAAACAATGAGAGAGAAGAGATCGAGAGAGAGAGAGAGAGAGAGAGAGAGAGAGGAACCCGGAGCTCAGGCAAGGGGTAGGGATCGACGACCTTGGCATCGTGCATCTACCCTCTTTTGCAACCTTCGAAGCTACCTCCTGTCTTCTACGACACTTCTTCACCATCGTGTGGTCCAAGGACTAAAGTGATCGACTGCAGATTAGACACCTATAGCAATTTATACCCAGATTAAATAAATTGTACTCCCACATCCTCGTATAGGATTACATTGTACAAGTTTGTTTGTAAACAAAAGAACACGGGTCTTGTGTAAACCCCGTCTTGAATACATCTTTCATTCTTTTCGTTTTCTACCACAAACAATGACCATTTCATTTTTCCATTGCGGGCATTCCACAGGGAAATTTTTTGTGGACCTATTACTTTTTGTGCACGAGAGTGCAAGTAATAAGTTTAGGATAATCCCTGGCAGAGGTAATATGGATATGGCAGTTTTTGTGGACTCAACACTACTAGCGTACTTAGAGTTAAGTACGGATGTTAAGTTGAGATGACAACCGATATCAGAGGTAATATGGACATGATAATCGATAGCCCAAAACTTGAAAAGTTTGTTCAGAGGTATTATGAACATGATAAACTTTTTGAGTTGTGACTCCATTGGGGATGGAGGTACATATCTGCTCAGAGGTAATATGAACATGGCAGTTTTTATGGACCTAACACCACTGGCGTACTTAGAGTTAAGTACGGATGTTAAGTTGAGATGACAACCGATATCAGAGGTAATATGGACATGATAATCGATAGTCAGACCAGGATGGTTTGTTCAGAGGTAATATGAAACATGACAAACTCAGTTGGGGAAATAAAAAAATGTTTGGACAATAGTTCAGAGGTAATATGAACATGAACTCATGTCCAAAAAATTCACTGTAGAGTGATTTTCTTGAGTGGGGATAGACCTGAAGAATCTACTGGGGAAACTTTAGGGATTCATCATCCGGCATTTTCTTGAGGGAGCAAATTGTCACGTTAAAAGTGAAATCAATTTGCAGTGATCGTCCCCTCGTTTACAGATGCAGAATGATGACTTTGGCGTCGATCAACTCCTAAATTCTCCTTTTTAGTACATAGCAGGCCCTTGTAGGGTGATAAATGTACCGATGGAAGAGACAATAATCTGGGTCATCAACTTTGCCATCCCTCTCAGGGTATCTGATGTTGGGTAGCCGAAGTTTGTGTTCCTTCATCAACATATTGAAGATTTCAATGATGTCATCTTCATTGAAGGAGAAAGTCCCTTTTGGCCTTCGGGCTCCCGATGCTTGAGTTTTACGGTCTTCCGGGAAGATCGTCATCGTTGCATCATCTTCAGATTCTGAGGGAATTCTACCCCCAGCTTTGGATGTTGCTCTGTTTTATCGAGGTAAACTACCCCTAGACATGTCGTGGCATTTGACCCCTGAAGTTGATTTAGAAGGACCTACCTTTGGTTGTACAGGATTAGACTCTGAAGGTGTGGAGTTTGCAAGAGATGCAGTATACCCCAACCCAAAACGAGTTTGTTGACAGTAAGGATTACTATGCAACGGTGTTCGTCTGCCTTTTCCATAGTTGATGCCTTGTTTCAGCTTCAAATCATAACCCATGCTTTGTATAATCTTTAAAGCCTGTGAGCTATATCTGTGGATTTGCATTTTGCCACCCTCAGACTCGCAAAATTCTTTTTGTACAATTGAACTGCTCCGTATGCGACCGAAGACTATTGGATGTTGGTCGTCGCGAGTTGGAGGAACAATAAAGACAGAATCATTACGTGGTCCATATGTCATGATAATATTAGATGTTGATGCATCTTCCCACATGATCTCTCTCCATTTGATAGTTTGGGGAACTGAAGCCTGTTTATGACTCCTGTCTTTGCATTTCTGGATCAGAAATTCTCGCAAGTCAAGAGGATTAACAGAAGAATAAGAGAAAGATGGCTTGCTTCTCCTATTTACATTATTTGGAATGCGGATATTAGGCACCCCAACCCTTTCTCTACCACCTGTATACAGCAGTTCAGCCATATGAGTAGCACATGATCCTCGAGGAGCGTATCTATCCGCAAACTGGGCTTTCTTTACGCCGTGGGGCTTCTCCTGGCATAATTTGGAACTCTGCTCAAGTTGGCATAAAACTGAGGAAGTCCTCAATCGCCTGTCAGCGTTCCGCATAATCTGAAGAGCGGGAAGACTCCTCTCTTGATGGCGTACAATCTGAGAAGTCGAGAAATCCGCCACTTGTTTTCCCTTGGGAAGATTACTGGGGCTCTCTGCCTCCTTTTGAGTAAGAGAGATATTTGTACGCGCGGAACGTATTTGAATTTTCTGACTTGGCGCTGAGGCCTTGTCAGAAACTATATCTGTCCCATCAGCGACGGACGATGAATTTTTATGTGCAATGCGCGATGTATGCTTCTAGATTGGCACTGAGGCATTGCCAGAAGTTTTGTCTGCCCTGTCAGCGACGGGAGACTGAGTTTTATGCGCAAGGTGCGAAGTGGACTTCTGGATTGGCGCTAAGGCATTGCCAGAAGTTTTGTCTGCCCCGTCAGCGACATGAGACAGATTTTTACGCGCAAGGCGCGGAGGGAGCGATGCTACAACCTCGTTGGTCGGAGAGATCAGAAAGTCGGCAAGAATGGTAGGAGATGTCCGGGACATCCATACCTTACGCAGTTTCCTGTTGTCTTGGACAGAGAGAGAGTGAGAGCTACCCCCTGCTCGAAGTATATCTTCGTAGGCGGATTGGTCGAATTGGACGACCAAGGTCTTCTTCATTGATCCTACTATATCGTGTTGAGCAATTATTTTCTCGTCAGATGAGAAAGAGGTCCCCAGCAGAGTCGCCATCTTGTGTTTGATAATAAACGAAAGAAATAAAACTAGGTTTATATGAAACCCTTTCTTAGGTTTACAAACAAGAAGTACTATTAATCCTATACGAGAATATTAAGTACAAAATTTAATCTGGGTAAATATTGCTATAGGAGTCTGATCTGCGGTCGATCACTTTGTCCCTTGGACCACACGATGATGAAGAAGTGCTGTAGAAGAAGAAGAAGCTTTAAAGATTGTAAAGGAGAGTGGATGCTTGATGCCAAAATCGTTGATCACTACTAACTGTCTGTGCTCTGGATTCTTCTCTCTCAAAAATCAATTTTCAACTCTTGACCTCCGAGTTCTCGACCTTGGAATTTATGACCATCCTTCTTCGACCCTGGACCTTTGTCAATAGAGATCTCTATTTATAGGATTTTAGTGACGGTAACCATCCAGTCGGCGTAAAAGCCGGATAGTGGAGAGTACGGCACTTTTTACGCGGCGGTTATAATAACTTCCACCCACGTATAAATGATCTTCTGAATCTGCGTGTGACGCGTGTCCCATGATGAGGTAATGCGTATAACCGCTGCGAGGATCATGGCATGCAAGCCACATAGGTAATTGTCCCTCGCATAGAAAAGGTTGGTGTAGAAGCCAATAACTGTCACCATGGCGTAGAAGCCAAATAGTTGTCAAGTTGGCGTAGAAGCCAAGTAAGCGTAGAAGCCTTGTAGGCGTAGAAGCCTGATGCTGCATGGATGGGTAGCTAGCGTAAAAGATAGCCGATCTTCCTTCCTTGAATGAGGTCTTGAGCGTATTCTGGACCAAATAGCCTGAGTTGGTGTATTCCGAGGAGATAGCCACGGCGTACTCCTTATAGCTGGAAATAGCCTGATGGCATAATATGCAGAGGTGATGATGTGGATGTATTAGCCGTAATCATGACTCACCCAGTCTTTGAAAATAGAACAAAATCTCGTGCATTAAATGCAGAGATCTGTCCCCATTCTGCGCATTAAATGCAGAGACGTACCTCGAGCTCTGTACGAAGAGCAGCTTTTGATGTGGCAGTTTGTTTTGTCTTCTGCTGAGCGTAAAAGCTCACATCTGCCTGTATAAAGCTAGGCAGCATATTTCCTTGAATGCGTAAAAAGCAATTTGTATCAAGGAAATGTCACTAAATGATGGTTTGGGTCTCTGTGCCGCACCATCATTACAGCCGTCGTTTGGATAGTTGTGCAGTACTCTTTGTCAGGAGTCAGGTTCACTGCATGATCTGACATGTTCATTCGAGGAATACGAAGAGTTCCCCGTACAACTTTCTACCGCATTAAAAGCGAGCAGGTTTTACGCCAAAGTGGAGATGTAATAACCTTTTTACGTCGAAGCAGCCTGGAAATACTGCATTACGCGGATTGTCCTGGAGCTTATATTTTATGCTGTACTAGCGATGAAGCCCTGTTGTACGCCGATGGATCTGAAGTCATGTTTTATGCCGCCCAGCACTGAAATACTGCGTATAACTCTACAGCGTATTTTTTATGCTTCTACAAGGGGTTGGGCCTTAGTGACAGTAGATGTTGGATGGAGTTGGGTTCAGTGATTAGTAGTTCACTGTTGTGAACTTGAGCAAGATGTAACAATAACTTGCAGCTGAGGATTATATAAGAACTGAAAGGGAGATGAAGTTGAGGTTTAGAATTGATAGAAAGGGGTGAACATCTATTATCTGATAAGGGGGGATTTACTTTGGGTTACTATTGCAATGCAGTGCTAATACTATTTCAGTTGGTATTATGTTATGGATCATAGCAGGTGATGCTATGTTGACACAATGGCATTCTAGTAGCAAATTTTTTAAGAAGAGGGTATCTGTTAATGTATGAGGTTAGTTATAAGTTAGAAGTTAACAATTAGGTGTGTTAATTAATATCAGTTAGTATAATTAGTTAGTGCCAGTTAGTGTATAGTTAATTAGTTAGCTTAGTTAATGCATATTATCAGTTAGTATAAGGATATAAGGATACCAGTTAGTAAATTAATGATCGGTTATAGTTATTAACTGAGGTAATACCTAGTATAGCTAGTACTAGTTAATTAGTGACTAGTGTAAGTTAATTAGAGACCAATATAAGCCTAAAACCTTAGTGTGGCCCTAGTTTGGCCTAGTTTAGATAGAGTGACCTAGAAATGGCATAAAAATTATATTAGTGTATTCTTTTACTCATTATTCATCCATTACACCATTTGCCATGATATTTTCTAAATAGGATTGTGTGACACCAGTTTGGTCACCGAGGTACACCTTTTGCTCAGGACCAAAGGCGAGTACATGTCACAACTCGCACCCAGAATAAGGGCACGAGTAGTGAACAACGTCCAGCCTATGCCGCAGCATCGGCGGTAGAACGTTGTCTAGGTCAACCATACCATCTAAACATCTCACACAATATATATATATGGTACTTGTCAATGTCATCTCAACTCCAAACGGAGAAAAAAAATGGTATGTGATAATAGTAAACTATACTCAATCAGAATATAAAACTGAAGGAGGATAAAAGCATGATATAGAATAAAAGAGATAAAATAAGAGTAACAATATATCCACAAGTCAAAAATAATATATACATGCCATGAGTCAAGAATGAGACTAATACAATGTCCAAAAATATATATATAACTAATCTTCTTGAGACACTGGCACTAGGTCCTCCTGCTCTAGGGGAGAATCCTTTAATCGCTCGTCATCCTGAGGCCTATAATAAGTAGGACACTAATCCACAAGCCAATCATCTGAAAAATATATCTAGTCAAGATTGGAGCGAAGTACATACCTCTGAAAGCAGTTCCAAATACATGGTAGAGCATATATGACAGATAATAGAAAATATTACAAGATAACTAGCAATAAAAAATGGAATGAACTAGACTGAATAGGTAAAGTACAGGTACAATATGAATAATTGCAATTTAAATAAAAATAAATAAAACTAGCTAATGTGCCATAGAATACAAGTTCGTTATGTGATCGGTTTGGGTTGAATATGAATATAATATGGTAACTCGATTAAACGTGTGATATGTAATCGACATGTACACGAATACACTTGGGCTTGATCACATAACCAACTCCTACTCCCCCATCCCTATCCAATAGTTATGGATCCAATCACGATACATTACGAACACTAATATGGGCACACTAAGTATGAGTAGTGTGTGAACATAAAGTACACGATAATCAATACCTGATACACACGATAAAATACATGTGAATGAGTACGCGCTAAACACGGTAGGGGATAACATCTCCTAACAGGATCCATATAGAACCAATCCATTTAACTACTGTGTAGGAATCAAATATACAATTCTAGAACATACGATACATACACTATCAAGAAATAAAAACTAACAGTGAGATGTACTCTCCTCTGGTCCTGAGCAAAGGGTGTATCTCAATGCCCAAGCTGGTGTCACACAATCCTATTTAGGAAATATCAAGTTAAAGGGTGCAATGAAAGATAAATTATTTTAAAATGCACTAATGTATAATTCTAGGTGAAATCTAGGTTTAACTAGGTTCATACTAAGCCATTTGGTCTATAAGGCCACTAATTAATTAATACAAACTAAATAAGTTATAACCTAGATATTGACTTACCTTTAACATTAACTAACTAATTAATAACTAACTGTTACCAAATACTAGACTAACAACCACTGACTAACTGATACACTATAGTCTATAACACTAATACTAACATATCACTAACCTAGTATACTAGCTGACAATCTAACTGATAATTCCTAATTCAATTAACTGTAATAATACCCCTGCTACCAACTATACTAACTGGAATACCTAAATGTTACATTATTACTACACTACCTCACTTACCTGTCTATACTTGCGCATTGATACACTCCAATACATGTATCAGTCTCAACACTCATGTCTGTCCTACATACTCACTGGATGCACTCTCTGTATCCATACTTCAAACCACCTGGTGCACACTCAATCACACCAACTCATCCTTCTAGTTCAGTTGTACCACTGAACTTCCAAGTTCTCCCATATAAGTTGTTGTTACTGCCATGATACTAAATCATATCTGCACAGATCTATGCCTCCCTCTTACCTGTTATTTTGAAATAACTCAAGGTTGCTGCTGCTGTTAAGGCATCGGTTGCTCTTGCTACCTCCAGGGTCACCCTATTACTGTAGCTACTGCTATCTTCTCCAGTCCACTGCCATAGGCAGTGACGGCAGCTGCTACCCTTAATCACACTTACCCCTTATTACACATGCAAGACTCGAACACCCCATATGCCTTGTACCCGAAGCCTCAACTAAACCTTCAATCTTACCCTCCAGTGTACCAGATTTCCCCAACACCCATCTACTGCTACTGCAGTTGTTATTCTTCATTAATGTCTTGAAACAATCCTATATATCTACTAATACACTAAATCAGTCTCAAGTAGTTACTGGCCCTGCACCATTGCGCACAAGTCTGGACACTACCCGATACACTATCCATCTCTACATATCACTGCAATGACTAGCACACAGCCTTCAGTCATTGTCCCCTCCCGATTGTTGTACATTTATGCATAGCATACCTAGAAGTCACAACTCCTCCCACATGTGCTCGACTGAACCCACATATGCATTTCCCCCCACTTAATTACTGTTAATACAGATACTGGTATACATGACACATGCATTCACATATAAATTTTATTTTATTGACACTGTCATCTGTACACAAATGCTCTCGAGTTTCAGTTCACAGTCACTTGATTCACTTTAATCCACATCATCACCTCACTTGTATACTAACTGAACATGCACCATATTATATATATATATATATATATATATATATATATATATATAAGCGATATTAAAATAAACACCTAGAGTACGTAATTGAGTATTCATGATATATACATTCAAATAAAAAGAAAAAAACCTAAATTTTACCATAAATATATATATTCCTACTTATCAATTACATAATAACATAACTAATGCAACTTGCTACAAGGAGAAATGAGGATTAATTGTACAAAACACCCAAATTGAGCTATGTATCACACTCTATCACAAAATACCGTGATACGGCCTATACGTATCTATTTGTGGACACGTACCTAGTCTCACAACCCTGATCTAAGTCTAATTAGACTAATTTAGTCTTATGACACACAATTGATGTGTCAATCTCGTAATTCCCCTAAAATACAGACAAAATACCATGTATGAATTACAATACACCACCAATTAACCTAAAACTTGTTCCTATAGATAGCCCTATGCCATTGGGTCATTCCTAATGGTCAAATGCATGATTTGGGAGCTAGAATGAAGAGGAATTCATGATTTACCAATTGGGAGATGGATTCTTAATAAAAACAAAATTGGACACGATCCGGACACGATCTCTCCACCAAAGCTTCTTTTCATTGTGCTCCTTGCTTCTCCAAGCTCCAAAGCTCCTTAAGGGATAAAATAAGATGGAAATCAGAGTGATTTGAAGGTCAATTGATGGAGGGATGGAGTGAATTGGGGACCTATGAATTGAGGATCTAGAAATGAGTGGAGAGAATTAGAGGAGAGAGAAACCCATCCACATAAAGTGGTCGGACCTCTTTCCTCCTTCCCAAGCAACATTAAAAGGTCCAAGTTGCCCCTACATGAAGAATTATGAATAATTATTAATGAGGACTAAAGTGAAAAGTCTCTACTCTAATGCTAATTAGTCTAAACTCCTTAATTAAGTAGAGAGAAAGGGTTTAATGGGCGTAGGCCATGTTGGGCTCAACTATTGTCATGATAAGCCTAATTGGGTTTACATGCGTCAAGTCTAACTAATTAGCTAGCCCACTAACTATAATAAATTATATAAATCGTAAGTAAATATATTAACACCCCAATTAATTATTATTCCTAAAAAACTAATTAGGCCAAAAATTACTAAATTACCCCAAGTCAAAAAAGTGAGGGTGACTGTACATCTCTCTTAGTTTTTATTTCATGATAGTGGATATACCACATGTTCTAGAACTATTTACTTAATTCTAAAACAGTGGTTACAAGGACTAGTACTAAATGGATCCTATCGTGGGATGTTATCCCCTACAGTATTCAGCGCGTAGTCCTTCATATATATTTCATCGTGTGTATCCGATATTTATTATCGTGTATTCGTGTTCACATACTGCTCGTGTTCAGTATGCCTATATTTGTGTTCATAATGTATCATGATTGGATCCATGAGTATTGGTTGGGGACGGAAGAGTAGGAGTTGGTTATGTGATCAAGCCCAAGTATATTCGTGTATATTTTAATTACATATCACACGTGGAATCAAGTTACCATATTGTATTCATGTTCATCCCAAATCAATCACATAACAAACTTGTACTCTATGGTACATTAGCTATTTTATCTATTTTTATTACTTGCAGTCATTCCATATTGCATGTTCTTCCTTTCCGGTACATTGTCTGTTTACTTTGGTTCATTTTTATTTCCTAGTTGCTAGTTTATCTTGTATTCTATCATATTACTTGTCATATATGTTCTACCATGTATTTAGAACTGCTTTCAGAGTTTTGTATTTTGCTCTAATCCTGATTGAATATATTTTTCAGATGATTGGCTTGAGGAGAAGTGTCCCACTTACTATGGGCCACAGGAAGGTGAGCCATTAGAGGGTACTCCCTAGAGCAAGAGAACCTAGTGCCAGTGATTGGGGATGCTTAAACTTATATTGTTAGACATTGTATTAGTCTTATTTTATACTTTTAGCATGTATTATTATTTTGGGAGTTGCTTTGTGCCTAAACTTATATTGTTGACTTGTAGATGTATTTATGACTCTTATACTTATTCCATTATTCCATTATTCCATATTGTGCTATTTCTTCCCCTAGTTTGATATTGTGATTGAGTTTTGGTTTTATTATCATATCATTATACATGTTCCTCCAATTGGAGTTGAGATAACATGACAGGTACCTTATATATATTGTATGGGATATTAGATAGTATTGTGGACCCAAATAATGTTCTACCGTAGATACTGCGGCATAGGCTAGGCGTTGTTCATGTACTCGTATCCCCATTCCAGGTGCGGGTCGTGACACATTTTTAGCGGTGGCCCATGAAGGTCAAGAGATCGCAGGTAGTACAATTTTGTAGTGATACTTGGAATTAGAGTACTGCTATGAGCCTGCTTTAGGATATAGGCTGAGAGTATACTCAATCACAACTAGGAAACATTCCCAAAAATATATGTTTTGCTATCCTTATCAATTTGAATGCTTGCTATACTTGAATAATTTTGTCCTTCTTTGATGATATCGTATCTTACTAAATATTGATCCCTTTGTCTCGATCTATCTTCAGGATGCCGCCAAAGACGTGATCCCAGTGCTCAGGCACAGTATCAGAAAGATCGGTCACTTCGTCGCCTCTGAGAAGGGCACTAGCAGCCACTGCTCCATCAGCTCTAGCTCAGAGGGCTGCTTCACCGGTCCAGGTGAGCGTTACGACAGCCTATTTCGGGGGTGCTCCACCTCCAGTCCAGAGGACGGTAGCCACAGCTTGACAGTGGACGGTGCCTACACCTTCATAGGAGCTACCACCACCACCAGCAACAGTTGATCTAGGGCAGGTATTTGTGCTTTTTCAGCTGATGATGGAGGCAAAGAGGGCTCAGGCGGAGGCCCAACAATGCCAGTCTGAGGTTATGAGACAGGACATTGAGAATTCCTACCAGCTTGCACTCGTCGCAGTCAAGAGAGTTACCATGGTCCCGCCACAGGTCGCTCTATCTTATCCCGTCCCGCAACAGCCGAGACTAGGGACTATCATTGATTTGAAGAGGATAGGGCCTAAGGACTTTAAAGGCATCAAAGGGATTATTTATGCTGATGACTGGATCGAAGACATAGAGAGAAACTTACGGCGGGCGCTGATTCCAGAAAGGTTGCAAGTAGAGATAGCAGAGAGCATGATATTAAAAATCACATTAAAATGGTTCAGGACAGACCCGAGGATCTTAGTACCTGTCCTTATTTGGAAATCATTTAAGGAGATTTTAAAGGAGAAGTTCTTTCCAGATGTGGCTCTGACTTCTCTTGAGATCCAGTTTCAATACCTCGTCCAGGGCAGCATGATGGTGGACGAGTACGCAGCAGAGTACTATAGATTGGGTCACTTTATGGAGGAAAAGAATCCTCAGGGAAAGGCCCAAAAGTTCAGAAATAGTCTAAACAGGGAGATCAAATCTCATACCAGTGAACACCACACTATTACATTTGAGGACATGATCATGTAAGACAATTACAAGTTCATTATGTGATCAGGTTGGGTGAACATGATCAGGTAAGACAATTACAAGTGAGTTATGTAACCAGAATGTATACGATGTAACAATGGGGCTTTGATCACATAATCAACTCCTACTCTCCCACCCCCGACTAATACCGATGGATCCAATCACGATACGCTACGAATACAAAATATAACCACTGAACATGAGCAGTGGGTATATATGAATATCATAACCACCGAATACGAGTGGTGGGTATACACGAATAAGCACACTAAATATGAGCAGTGTGTGACACGATGAGATAAAATGTACATGAGTACCCGCTGAATACGGTAGGAGATAACATCTCCTTACGGGATCCATATAGTACCAGTCCGTGAAATCAATGTGTCGGGATCAATGTATACAATTCTAGAACATACATATATACAATATTATGAATAAAAAACTATCAGAGAAATGTACTCGCCTGAAGTCCTCAGCAAGTTATGTCTCTCGATGCCCAAGCTGGTGTCAGATAACCTATATATGGTACGTTGCATTAATACAAGTTTCATGAATAAAAATAAGTAAAGTTGATACAATTCTAGGTCGATACACCATTTCTAAGTCAAACCAATGAAATCTAGGTTGCAAGAGTCTAAAACTAAGTCACTAAGTCGATACACTATGAAGCTATGCTATACTAGCTATGCTAAAAAGTACAAAAATGCACTCAAAGAGCCGTATCCTAAGATACGCAAGTTTTCGAATATAAAAATAGTGTTTTAGATATATATACAAGTCAAATATTATAATACTATATCAAACTAATAAAAATATGATACATTGGCCTTGCACCAATGCGTATCACACCTATCTTGATACCCAAAGTCAATACCTTGGGTATCGGCCCAATACCTTGGTATCCCAAGGTAACCCAAAAACTAACATATAACTAGTATATATAAACCAACTAATACTAACTATATAAACTAACTTTATAATGTATCTAACTACTACATAAATACCATATTACATATATTCATAACTAACTACTACTATACAGTGACAACTAATACGAATATATATATTTATATATAGCTAACTAGCTACTAGCATACTAACATATATATGCCTACAGTAATATACTTAGATACATATTAAGTTACATAATAACTACTAGGCTAACTATTAAAATAATAAGTATTTATAACTAGCTAGCTAAATACCAAATGCTAACATGAATACTAACTAGCTCTAATACCATGAAATGCTAACCAAATATAATTAACTACCCAAAACACAACTAAACAACTAACTGACACTACACTAAAATTGGACTAAAATTGCACAGTGAAATAAAATCTGAAACTTAAATATGTGAACTGATACTGTGCATATCCTGCACAGTGATGAACTGGGTACTCCCCGAGGTAATCCACTGCTCGCAGCTGCTGATCCTCTCATCCATTTGCTGAAAACTGCTAATGCATACGGCTCGACTGCTCTCTTCATATGTCCGAGTTGTTTCTGCCCGAGTGCACAGCAACACTGGCTGCAATGGGGACTGCACAGTGCCAGCTAGAGTTGTTTCTGTCTGAGTTCACAACAGCACCCTCAGCAGCTAATTGCAGCTTCCTTGCTGCTTGAGTGTAGCTAGCTACACTGCTGCACAGTCTGGTGCACCAGCTCCCGAGCCCCTCCTATGCTGATGGCTCCCCCCTCTCTTTCCACAGATAGTCACAACACCTCAGTCACTTCTCCCTGCACATGTTGTGCAAGCCCCTCTTGCACAGCCACAACCTCATACGCACAACCACAAACACAACAGTACACCTATGTATATATATATACACCTCTCACAACACACACACACACACACACACACACATATATATATATATAAAATCAAACACATAGATACATATATATAAGTACACATATATATACATATGGGTATATATATCTCCACATATACTTACATACATATATCTATATATACAAATACACACACACACACACACACACACACACACACACACACATATATATATATATATATATATATATATATATATATATAGGTCTATATATCACTTATACACTACGCACGTATACACTTAAATACACTAATTATACATACACTAATATATACATATATATATATATATGTATATATATATATATATATATCACTTAATTATTATATATATAAAATTAGACATGTATGTATAGCAAAGAAGATAAAACATCAAACACGTGGAGTGCACCGCACCCGTATCATACTTACTCTATGATACGATTGCGATATGCTCCAACACACAACCAAATGCATCCCGGATGAAACGAGCAAGTCTAATACACTAATTATGAATAATACGTATAATAATTAGAGTATCTACGTGTCCGTGTCACAATGTGATATACACAAGGCCCCGTATTGGAGGAAAACCCCCAAAATTAATCCGTTTCGTCAAATTGACGAGATACGGCCTACACGTACCCAATTGTGGACACAAAACTAGTTACGAACAAGCAATCATATGTCAATTAGATCTGTTAGACCCAATGACAACCACTACATGTGCCAATCTTAAAATTCTCCCAAAATTGACACCAAATTGGATATAACTTTCGCCCTAGGTCTCTAATGAACCTAAAACCAATTTCTATGGGTAGTCTATGCATGTGGGTTGGTTTCTCATGGTTAAATATTAGATCTAGAGTCTATTTGAAAGGGGAAAACTAAAATGTATCTCTTGGGAGATGGATTCCCAATAAAAAAATCCCCAAATGTCAAGTAGCTTTTCTCTTTGTAGATCTTGGCCTCCTCCTCTTTGTTCTTTATTTTCTTCTTGTAGATCCTTGATGTAGAAGCCTCAATAAAAATTTAGGAAGGAATTGGTGAAGAATTGGTGGATAATTGATGAGGGAATGGAGGGAATTGGAAGAGAAAATTATAGATCTAAGAATTGGGAATTTGGTAAAATAAAATAGTTTCTCTCTCCTCTATAGGTGGCCGGCCATATAACCCCCCTCCAAGCAATGTAACATATCTCAAGTACCCCTTGGGACCTCTCATGAAGAATTTAATTAGGGAGGGAAGGTTCTAGTCTAATGGTTTCACTAATTAATCCAACCTCATAATCCATGGGCCTAATTCATGGGCTCAAACTAACCTCATCCAAAAATGTTGGTTCATGCATCTAATAAATGGGTTAGGTCTAATACACAAGTCTAAAACAAATCTACAACTAGCAATCAACAAATAATACAATAATTAAATAAATTATGTATGCACAATATTAAATACAAACAATTCCTAAAATAAATATACCCATATCAATTACCAAACTACCCTTGAGTAAAAATATGAGGGTGACAATCCTACCTACCTTAAAAATATTTTACCCTCGAAATTAAGAAAGAAACTAACTACCAAAAGTAAACAATACAATGCAAGAAAGAATATACCTCACAGCTCGAACAGATATGGATATCGCTCGCGCATCTCGGTCTCTCGCTCCCTGGTACTCTCTTTTGGCGAGTGATGCCTCCATATAACGTGCACCAAAGGAATCGTCTGGTTCTTCAGCACCTTCTCTCTCCGATCCAGAATCTCCACTGGCTGCTCTAGATAGCTAAGAATAGGGCCCACCTCTATCTCCGAGTGATCCAACACATGACTGGGATCTGCTACGTACCGTCTCAACTACGATACGTGAAACACGTTGTGCACTCCCTCCAGTGCAGGTGGTAAGTCTAGTCTGTATGCAAGTGCATCGACCCTCTCAAGAATACTGAAATGTCCGATGAATCGCGGACTAAGCCTACCGCCTCCACCGAAATGAATCGTGCCACGTGTCAGAGAAATCCTCAAGAAAACCAGACCGCTAATCTAGCATAAAATACAACCTTAGCACTCTAACAAACAATAATCAAACACAAGAAAGACAAAACTAAAGCTATACCTCAAACTCCAAAGGTCTCCGGTGGCTATCGGCCCAATGCCGCTGCCTGTCTTGCGCCACTCGAAGTCTGTCCCTGATAAGCTTCACCATTTCTGCTGCATCCACTACCATCTCCGGTCCCAATAAAGCTCTGTCATCAATATCATCCCAGGACAATGGAGTGCGGCATCTCCGTCCATACAACGCCTCGAATGGTGATATCTCGATGCTGGCTTGGTAGCTGTTGTTGTATGAAAACTCTACCAAGTGAAGGTGATCCTCCCAAGAACCTCCAAGATCCAAAATACATGTATGTAGCATGTCCTCGAGAGTTTGAATAGTCCTCTCAGACTGTCCGTCCATCTGAGGGTGATAAGTGGTACTAAACTTGAGCTGAGTGCCCAAGCTAGCCTGCAAACTCCTTCGAAAATGGGATATAAAGTAACTATCCTGATCCAAGACTATGCTCACTAGAATACTGTACAATCTGATAATCTGGCACGCATACATATCCTCAAGTCCCTCCGTAGATGTACCTATTTTAAATGGCAGAAAGTAGGCTAATTTGGTCACCTGTCCACGATGACCCAAATCGCATCTTTGCCACTTGGAGAATGCGGAAGTCCTGATACAAAATCCATAGTCACATGTTCCCATTTCCACTTCAGAATTGGTGAAGGCTGAAGTAATCTCCTGGCCTCTCTCTCTCTCTGCCTTGACCTGCTGGCAAACTAAGCATCTGGACACGAAGCTAACTACCTCCTGCTTTATGCCATACCACCATACATGCTATCTCATGTCTCTATACATCTTATTGGCACCTGGATGCATAGAGTAGTGAGAACGATGCGCCTCGTACAGAATCTCCTTGCATAATGCTCCTCTCGGTACGCACAACCTGGTACCGTGTGGCAATTATCCATCATCTGTGACGATAAAGTCCTCTGCCAACCCGATCTGAACCTGTGCTCTGATGCTCCTCAGAGACTCATCCTTATACTGTTCGGCTCTGACCCGGTCCATCAGCTCTGACTGCATCTGAAGTCCCTACATCTGTGTTGTGACTCCAGGAATCAATACCTTAATGCCCAAACTATCAATATCTGCCAATAAATATCTGTCTCTAGTCAAGCACATAGCCACGGGATACTTGCTCAAAGCATCCGCGACTATGTTGGCCTTCCCTGGATGGTACTGCAAGGATATATCAAAGTCTTTCATCAGCTCCAACCATCGCCGCTGCCTCATGTTGAGCTCTTTTTGTGCAAATATATACTTTAAGCTCTTATGGTCTGTGAAGATCTCTACTCTCTCTCCATATAAATAGTATTTCCATAATTTGAAAGCAAAGATAACCGCTGCCAACTCCAAATCATGGGTAGAATAGTTCTTCTCATGCGGGCATAATTGTCTGGAGGCATAGGCAATCACCTTCCTGTGTTGCTGCAACACACAACCCAAACCTTTCTCTGATGCATCACTGTAAATGAAAAATCCTCCTGTTCCTGATGGTAGTGTCAAGATGGGAGCTGTAGTTAATCTCCTCTTTCAGCTCCTCAAATGCTGATTAACAATCCTCAGTCAAGACAATTTCTACGTCCTTCCTGGTCAGCCTAGTCATCGGCTCTACAAGTCTAGAAAAGTCCTGAATAAATCTCCGGTAGTAGGCTGCTAATCCAAGGAAGCTCCTGATCTCTATTACTAAACTCGGGTAGACCACGATTCAACTACTGAGATCTTCTTCGGGTCCACCGAGATTCCATCTCATGTAATAACATGCCCAAGGAATTCAACCTTATCAAGAAAGAATTCATACTTCGATAACTTGCCATACAGGTTCTCCTTCCTGAGGGTCTCCAGAACAATCCTCAAGTGCTGTTCATGCTCCTCTGGGGTCTTCGAATATATCAGAATATCATCAATGAAGACTACAATAAATTGATCCAAGTACTGATGAAACACCTTGTTCATCAGGTTCATGAACATTGTCGGGGCATTGGTCAACCCAAACGGCATCACCAAGAACTCGAACTGCCCATAGCGAGTCCTGAAAGCTGTCTTCGGGATGTCTTCCCTTTTCACTTTCACCTGATGGTACCCTGACCTCAAGTCTATCTTGGAGAATATATTCGCTCCGCTCAACTGGTCAAACAAGTTATCTATCTGCGGCAACGGGTATTTATTCTTGATAGTGAGGTTATTAAGTATCATGTAGTCGATACACATACATACCGACCCATCCTTCTTTGGTACAAAAAGTACTAGAGCACCCTATGGTAATGAACTGGAATGGATAAAGTCCCTGTCTTGCAACTCATCCACCTGCTTCTTCAAATCTGCCAGTTCGCTGTTGTTTAATCTATAGACGTGCTGAGAGATCGGCTCTGCGCCTGGCACTAAATCTATATAGAATTCTATATCTCTGTCCGACGACAACCCCGGTAACTCCTCAGCAAAAATATCCAAGAACTCTACAATTAACGGATGTGGCATATTCTGCTCTTCTACTAAAGCTCCATAAAAATTGCCTTCGCTCTGCTCTGCTCCTCGAATGAACTCAAACTCTGACTCTCCTGGCTTCTGAAATAAAACTCTTCCTCTATGACAATCGATACTAGCGTGATGTCTACTCAACCAATCCGTCCCGAGTACTATATCGTAACTCGGAAGTGCCATTACAAGTAAATATACGCTCAGCTCACGAACTCCCAAATAAACTCTCTGGTTCTTGCAAACATCACTGACCAGGATGATGCTACCCCCAGTCGTGATCTTGTAAGTCCTCGCCAATGGTTTAGACTCAAGACGATGCCTCAAAGCAAAAGATACAGATATAAAGCTATGAGAAGCACCAAAATCGAACAAAATATGAGCTAGAAAGGAATCGAGATAAATTAAACCTGCGATGACATCGCCAACCGGCTCCTCCTCTTCGACAGTCAAGGCAAAAGCTCTCCCTTATCGCTGCGCTCCTCTCTGCTGCTGATGCTGCTGTGGTGGAAGAGGTCCTCTCTGCTAGTCCGCTGGTGGTCTAGCGGGTGCCCTCTGTGCCTGTCCTCCACCCTGAGCTGGACGAGTTGGGACTTTAAGACAATCCCTCAACTGATGATTTTTGATCCACAGAATAAGCATTGGCCTAACCTCATCCTGCATGCATCCAATCCGTGTCCTTGCTTCTTACAGAAAGTGCAAGGAACTGTTGCCCTAGATCTGATGCATCTGCTGAGCTGGCGCTATAGCTGGCCCGTGTTATTATTGCTTCTGATGTTGGTAAGGCCTCTGGTGCTGCTGCTGGAAGTGAGGCCTCTTTGCTGGACACGTGTTGTTGTTGGATCCTCCAGTATCCCTTGGTCTCTTAGAGCCAAGCTCTAAGTCATCCTCTGCTCTCTGCGCCTGCATGAGTATCTCCTCGAAGGTGGTAATAGGATCTCCATTGGTGTGGGGTTTGACCTCTCGGTTCAGGCCCTTCCTAAACTTCCTTGCTCTGCCTCTAGGGTTCGGACCCTCCACAAAGCGACCTAGACGGCAATACTCTATCGCATACTCGTCCACTGACATACCTCCCTTGACGAGGTACTGGAATTGGCTCTCCAAGGATGTAAGAGCCACGTCTGGAAAAAACTTTTCCTTGAAAAGCTCTTTGAAGGCTTCCCAAGAGAGTCATGGCACTGCAAGCCTCGGGTCTGTCCGAAACCATGTCAATGCAATGTCAAATATCATATAACCCGCTGCCTCTATCTGTTGCATCTTTGGAATCTATGCCAGCCGCAGGTTTTGCTCGATGTCCTCAATCCACTCATCCGTATAGATAATCCCCTCTGTGCCCCTGAAGTCCTTCGGACCCTTCCTCTTGAAGTCTATGATGGTACCCGACCTTAGTTGATGCAGAATAAACTGAGCTGGTGCTGTCTGTGGCTGGACTGTAGTAGCTCTCTCAACTGCTGCATGTGCGATCTAGTAAGCATTCTCTACGCTCTGTTGTTGGACATTTGATTATCGCTATTGTGCCTCTATTATCTGCTAGAAGAGTGTGAACATCTGCGTCTGATCGACTACTGGTGGTGGAGGTGAAAGATCCTTAAAAACTGTCTGCCCTGTCCTTGGTACTGGAGGTGGAGGACCTCCGAAAGCTGCTGCCGATACACCCACCTAGACCGGTAAAGCTGACCTCCTGAATGTAGGTGCTAGACCATCATCTGAGGGTGCTGCCCTCAAGGGTGATGAAGTGACTGATTATACTATCGCGGCACATGATCGCTGGGAACGTGTCTTCAGCGGCATCCTGAAGATAGATTGAAATACGGAGTCAACATTGAATATAATATGATATCATCAAAGAATGACATAACTTATTCAAAGTAAAGCAATATTCAATAGATAAGGATTTGCAAAAACAGATATTAGAATTTTCCTAAGTGTGATTGAGTAAACTCTCAACCTAAATCCTATTTTCTAAAGCAGGCTCGTAGCAGTACTCTAGACGAGCACAACTACGATATCTATCTAGACCTGCATGGAACACCACTAAAAATGTGTCACAACCCGCACCCGGATATTCGGGTACGAGTACGTGGTTATGCCCAGCCTACGCCACAGCATCGGCGATAAAACATTGTCTGGGTCATTTCTAACTATCTAACAACTCAACAATATAATATGATACCTGTCAATCATCTCAACTCCAAATGGAGGAGCAATATGGTATCTCACATGAATAACTAATCTCAATCACAAAATAAACTAAGAAAGAATAATACACGAATGGAATAGCGAAGGAAAGAATAAAGATACAATCTAAAATAATATACAAGATGTGAATCTCAACAAAAGAATAGTCTAATATAATCCAATACAAATATAATCTAGACCTTCCCAGGCTCTGCAACTAAGTCCTCATGTTCTATAGGAGTATCCTCTAAAGGTACGTTGTCCTGCGGCCCAAAGAATGTGGGACACTGCTCTAGAAGCTAGTCATTTGGAATAATATATCCAGTCAAGATTGGAGTGAAGTACATAGCTCCGAAAGTAGTTTTAATAACATAATCGAGCATATAAACAGATATAGAAATAAAATACAAGATCACTAAACATATGAATAATAAACAATAGATATACAGGTAATGTACAAGAATATAGATCAATAATATAAATATCAGCATTATGATGAAATAACTGTAATCTAACTATTGTGCCTCAGAATACAAGTTCATTATATAATCGGGTTGGGTGAACATGATCAGGTAAGACGAATACAAGTGAGGTATGTAACTAGAATGTACGCGATATAACAATGGGGCTTTGATCACATAATCAACTCCTACTCTTCCACCCCCAACTAATACTGATGGATCCAATCACGAAAAGCTACGAAAACAAAACATAACCACTGAACATGAGTAGTGGGTGTACACGGATATCATAACCATCGAACACGAGCAGTGGGTATACACGAATAAGCACACTGAACACGAGCAGTGTGTGAATACGAAATATAATCAATACCCAATATACATGATGAGATACAATGTACACGACTACCCGCTGAACACGGTAGAGGATAACATCTCCTGACGGGATCCATATAGTACTAATTCGTGAAATTACTGTGTCGGGATCAATGTATACAATTCTAGAACATGCATATATACAATATTATAAATTAAAAACTATCAGAGAAATGTACTCATCTGAAGTCCTGAGCAAGGTGTGTCTCTCGATGCCCAAGCTGGTGTCACACAACCTATATATGGTACGTTGCATCAATACAAGGTTCAAGAATAAAAATAAGTAAAGTTGATACAATTCTAGGTCGATACGCCATTTCTAAGTCAAATTAATAAAATCTAGGTTGCAAGATTCTAACACTAAGTCACTAAGTCGATACACTATGAAGCTATGATATACTAGCTAAGCTAAAAAGTACAACAAGGCACTTAAAGAGCCGTATCCAAAGATACCCAAGTTTTCGAATATGAAAATAGTATTTTAGATATACATACAAGTCAAATAATAGAATACTATATCAAAATAATAAAAATACTATACCTTGGCCTTGCTCCAATGCGCATCACACCTATCTCGATACCCAAAGTCAATACCTTGGGTATCGGCCCAATACCTTGGTAATATCTTGGTATCCCAAGGTAACCCAAACACTAACATATAACTAATATATATATAAAAACCAACTAATACTAACTATATAAACTAACACTATAATGTATCTAACTACTACATAAATACCATACTACATATATTCATAACTAACTACTACTATACAATGACAACTAATACGAATATATATATTTATATGTAGCTAACTAGCTACTAGCATACTAACATATATATGCCTACACTAATATACTAAGATACATATTAAGTTACATAATAACTACTAGGCTAACTATTAAACTAATAAGGTATTTATAACAAGCTAGCTAGCTAAATACCAAATGCTAACATGAATAATAACTACCTCTAATACCTTGAAATGCTAACCAAATATAATTAACTACCCAAAACACAACTAAACAACTAACCGACACTACACTGAAATTGGACTGAAACTGCATAGTGAAACAAAATCTAAAACTTAAACATGTGAACTGATACTGTGCGTATCCTGCACAGTGGCTGAACTGGGTACTCCCAGAGGTAATCCACTGCCCGCAGCTGCTGATCCTCTCCTCCATTTGCTAAAAACTGCTAATACATACTGCTCGGCTGCTTTCTTCATATGTCCGAGCTGTTTCTGCCCGAGTGGACAATAACACTGGCTACAATGGGGATTGCACAGTGCCTGCTGGAGTTGTTTCTGCTTGAGTTTACAGCAGCACCCTTAGCAGCTAATTGTAGCTTCCCTGCTGCCCGAGTGCAGCTAGCTGCACTGCTGCACAGTCTGGTGGACCAACTCCCGAGCCCTTTCACGCTGATGGCTCCCCCCCTCTCTTGCCAGTGATACTCACGATACCTCAGTCACTCCTCCCTGCACATGCTGTGCAAGCCCCTCTTGCACAGCCACACCCTCACACACACAACCATAAACACAACACTATACCTATGTATATATATATATATATATATATACACCTCTCACAACATATATATATATATATATATATATATATATATATATATATATATATGTACACACATATATATATATATATATACTTAAACACTTATAATCAAACACATAGATACATATATATAAGTACACACATATATATACATATGGGTATATATATATCACTACATACACTTACATACATATATCTATATATACAAACACAAACACACACATACACACACACACACACACACACACACACAAACACACACACACATATATATATGATAATTAAGTGATAAGTGATAATTACACATGTACGTATAGCAAAGAAGACAAAACATCAAACACATGGAGTGTACCGTACCCGTATTACACTTACTCTATGATACGCTTGCGATACGGCTTCAACACATAACCAAACGTATCCTGGAGGACATGAGCAAATCTAATACACTAATTATTAATAATATATACAGTAATTAGAGTATCTACGAGTCTGTGTCGCAATATAATATGCACAAGGCCCCGTGTCGGAGGAAAACCTCCAAAATCAACCCGTTTCGTCAAATTGACGAGATACGGCCTACACTTACCCAATTGTGGATACGACACTAGTTACAAATAAGCAATCATATGTTAATTAGATCTATTAGACCCAATGACAACCACTACATGTGCCAATCTCGAAATTCTCTCAAAATTGACACCAAATTGGACATAACTTCCACCATAGGTCTCCGATGAATCTAAAACCAATTTCAATGGGTAGCCTATGCATGTGGGTTGGTTTCTCATAGTTAAATCTCAGATCTAGAGTCTATTTGAAAGGGAAAAACTGAAATGTACCTATTAGGAGATGGATTCCTAATGAAAAGTCCCCAAATGCCAAGTAGTCCCTCTCCTTGTAGATCTTGGCCTCCTCGTCCTCCTTGCTCCTTGATTCCTTCTTGTAGATCCTTGATGTAGAAGCCTCAATAAAGAATTAGGAAAGTAATTGGTGAAGAATTAGTGGGGAATTAATGAGGGAATTGAGGGAATTGGAAGAGGGAAATTATAGATCTAAGAATTGGGGATTTGGTGAAATAAAATAGTTTCTCTCTCCTCTATAGGTGGCCGTCCATATAACCCCCCTCCAAGCAATGTAAAATATCTCAAATACCCCTTGGAGCCTCTCATGAAAAATTTAATTAGGGAGGAAAGGTTCTAGTCTAATGGTTTCACTAATTAATCCAACCTCATAATCCATGGGCTTTCATGGGCTCAAACTAAATTCATCCAAAAATATTGGTTCATGCATCTAATAAATGGATTAGGTACACAAGTCTAAAACAAATCTACAACTAGCAATCCACAAATAATATAAATAAATTATGCATGCATAATATTAAATACAAAAATTCCTAAAATAAATATACCCATGTCAATAACCAAACTATCCCTTAGTGAAAATATGAGGGTGACATATCAGCTGCGTTCGGGGGTCCACCTTCAATTCAGAGGACTATTTCGATTATATCTGAGGGACTTCCACCTCCACCTTCCACACCTACATATGCGACTCAGGTGTTCAAACTGTTTTACGATATATTGGAGGCTCAGAGGGCCTAGTCCGAGGCACACCAGAGGCAGACCGACGTGTTGTGGCAGGGCATTGAGAGTGCTCATCAACTTGCCCTTATCGTAGTAGAGTGAGGAGTTCAGGTTGCTCCGCAGGTTGCCCAGCTTCGGCCAGGCAATATTCAGGACTTCAAGAAGCTGGAACCTCGAGTCTTCAAGGGGATGGAGGGCATCGTCTATGTTGATGATTGGCTCGAGGATATTGAGCGTCTCTTGAGGGTGTCCCATTTTGTTGAGGATCTGAAGGTTGAGGCAGTAGGACTTCAGCTATTTGACATCGCCCGTACTTGGTTCAGGACTGAGCCACTTCTTGCTGATGCATGGCAGTCTTGGGAGGTGTTCAAGGATCTCTTCAAGAGGTAGTTCTTTGCTCGGGCAGATAGGTTGGACTTGGGGAGGCAGTTTGAGAGCCTTACTCAGGGGAGCATATCTGTGGAGGATTATGTCGCAGAGTTCGATAGGCTGAGCCATTTTACGGAGTATTTGGTGAGGGAGCCGTAGGTTTGAGCTATCCGTTTCTGCGAGGGTCTGAACTGAAAAGTAAAGATCCTTATTCTGTCTTTCTATGAGACCAATTCGAAGATACTTGTGAAGGCATGCAAGGTAGAATAGGAGTTAGGTTTGAAGCCCAAGAGAGATCATAATTCTTTTTTGAGGGATAATAGTAGCACAGTGACTGCTAATCATCCTCATTTCTAGTCCAGGCCTTTTCAGCAGTCACAGCAAGCTTCCTACCACTACTGCAAGAAGATCGGCCATATCTGGAAAGTTTTCAGGAGGAGGTTGGGGGTTTGTCTGTATTGTGGTACCAAAGGACATCAACTGAGAGAGTGTCCTTCCAATTCTCGTCGTGTAGTTCAGGGAGCAGCTCCAGCTCAGAAGACACAGGCGAGGCCACCTGTAGTACAGCCGAGGGGACCACCGCTTCCGACCCAGCTATCACTACCACATTCTAAAATAGGGGTAATTTTGATATTTTTATTTATTATAAGTATTGTGTGTATTTATTTTAAATAATTGCATGAGATGTATATATATATTATATGTATAGTATTTTTAAATGCATGAGTTAGTAGACTAGACCTAGAAGCCCACTAGATGAACCCCTGACTAAATTATAGGATTATGGATTTAATTAGTACTTTTAGGATTAATTATTTGGGGTTTATAATTTATTATTGTAATTTTATTCATTGTTGTGCCTTACCGTTGGTTCGATATTTGGAGCGCTACCCTAGCCTTAGCCATCCTTTTCAAACTAAATTCTAGCCCTCAAAATATCTACATGTAGAAGGAAAAGCCCTTTCCAAGGAGTGTTGACCGGCCCAACTACCTAGGTCAACACCCAACTCTATTTCCCCCCATATATATATATATATATATATATATATATATATATATATATATATATATATAACTTTTCTTTATTTTTTCATTCACCATCACCCCAATACCTAAACCTAGCCGTAACCCTCACCCCCCCTCCTGTTCATCTTCTTCCTTCTGTCAACCCGTCGACCGGAGTGACCGCCGTGTCCAGCCATCCCCTGCTCATAGACCGCCGGAGCCCAACCCGACGGCCTGAGCCCTCCTTGCTGAACCACTGCTCACCGCCAGCACCACCGCCCCTTTCTTCCTGCTCGCAGACCCGACTGACCAAAGACTGGCAGCGCCGACCGACTGGATCCAGACCTCGCCATCATCACCAGAGCCCCGGTAAACTCGACTCCACAACTGAACCAGTCCTCCACCAAGCAAACCACGCGCCTGAACCCGACCTCCTTCCATCGTCAACCTCCGGTATCTTCCTGAGTCGTCCTCCGACGAGTCCTCCACAGGCGACAACAGTCACCACCCACGACGTCGACTCCCCTCCGCCTCGAGCCAGCCCGGCATCCTCACCCCTGGCCATTATTTTCGGCCTTTTCCCCAACTTCTCTACCCTCCCTTGCCGGATCACCACCACCATTAACACCCTATACCGCCCGTTCTTCTTCCATCTTCCATTCAGCCACCGACCCCCAGCGACCTTGCCACGCCGTCCCTCCCGATCACCTCTGCAACAACTCGACTACACCGTATCTCCTACACCCCCTGCCATCCTCGTCACAGCAGCCTCGTTGACTCCAGCAGCCTTCGACAGTCATCACCATCATCATCACCTTTATTATCACCATCATCATTACCTTCATCAACATCATCATCATCATCATCACCATCATCATCATCATCATCATCATCATCGTCGTCATCGTCGACCCCTTGCGTGCCCGCCAAGGTTCATAGCTTCCTTCTTCGTGATTTTATGTGCATGTGTGAATAGTATTAGAGGTTAGCATATTGTTTTATGAAAGGTTTAGTTGGTTGATTTCATGACCCTGGGTCGATGAACCTAATGGCTAGTGTGTGTATGCGTACGCGTATGTGTATAATAAATAATTGATATATATATATATATATATATATATATATATATTGGGTGGAAATTAAGTGCTAGTAATAGGTATGACTGTATATATATATATGCTGGATGACCCTAGGTATTAACTATGGATATCCCGTATAATTGTATATGACCATGTGACCCTAAATATTGTGAGTTGACCACCTTGTGTACACTGACATACTGGCTAGACGTGTTAGTGAGTCGACTGTCTAATTTTGCACAATCTTTGAAGATGTGACACCCGCACAGTTAGACGCACATTCGACCCTGCTAGTTGACCAGTTTTACCCCTAGCATAGTCTCTGAGTTCAGAGTATTTATGTTGTGTGTGTGTTAGTGTTATGACTGATGCTATAATATTGTATTATATGATGTCTATAGGACTGTTGGATTATTCAGACAAGACCTCAGAGACATGACATTAGTATTGCCAGCAGAGGACCACAGGCGAGTATATTCTCTGACAGTTTTATTATGTTGATCATCTCTATGATTCTAGTTGTATAGCGTACATGATTCTGACACTGTAGATACACTAGTTGGCATCATTGAGACCTGTCACGTGAAGTCATGATTGGAATCCATCGTGCTAGCTAGGGATAGGAAGATATTAGTAGATTATGTGATCATACCCAACTCTACATAAATCATAGCTCACCCACACCTCGCGTCGGTGCAGCCTGACCATTACATGCCTCATAGCCTGTTATGTATGATTAGCCTGACTATTGCTCGCATCATAGCTAACTGGATGGTTAGCCTAACCTTACATGAATTATAGCTAATCATACATAGCAAGCCTGATCATTCCCAAGCCGATCACATGATATACTGATGTTTCACACACTTAGCTAGTTAGTCTATACATGTATTTCTAGTTTATTGATCTAGCATTTCTTATATTCTAGTTATTGTTCTAGCATTCACTTATATTCTAGTTCATTGTTCTAGCATGCACCTGTATTTCTGTTCATTGCTAGTTGTAGCATTGATGATGATATATGTCTAGTATTTCTACTTCCAGTATTTTATCATCTCCAATATTTCTTTTTGTCAGTATTTATATCCATCTTGTATTTCTTTACACTGTATTATAGTTTTTGTCAATATACATAGAACTGCTATTAGTGCTTGTACTTTGGTCCATCCTAACTGGAAATATTTTTCCAGACTGTGACTTAGATGACTTGTTTCCAGCATACTTGGAGATTTGGATGTTATTGATTGCAGGTTAGACTATTTTTGTTGTTTAGACTTATTTTGTATTTTGTTTATTTTTTTTGATATCTATCGTGCTTTAGTTTCTATGATTGGATATTTTCATATTATATTGTGATATCTGTGTCTCCTTATGGAATTGGATATTCATGTGAGATTGATTAGCTAGTATTGTAACATAGACAGCATTCTACCGCCGATGCTGCGGCATAGGCTGGACGTACCCACGTACTTGTGACCCAAATTCCGGGTGCGGGTCATGACACATTTTTAGTGGTGGCCCATACAGGTGAGACTTCGTAAGTAGTACGATGTCGTGGTAGTGCGATGTCTTAGTTGTACTACTGCGTGCCTACGATAGGATATAGTACATAGGATACTAGGATGAGAGCGAATACTCAATCACAAATTTTTTAGAGATTCCTGGGACGACCCTTGAGAATCTTATTATAATTTCCAATTTAAATATTTTCCCTTATTTTTGTCCGTTCTCACTTATTGTTATTGAATTTGATTATTGTTGATCTGTTATTAAATTTAATTCTTGGTGTCATTGTTGAGATTGATCTCATATCGAGATAAACTTTATGGACTAAAATTTATGGTATCATCTGATGACATATGTTGATGAGGACAGTGAGAAAGGTAAAATATCTACTTTGGTTATGGAACCTAGAGTTTATCGCAGTCACGTTAGTTATTGTGACAAAAATATAGGAACCTGACCTTGGATGTACATATTTTAGTTATGAAATTTAGAGTTTCTTACAGCCATACCGGTTGGCGTGGCGAGGATTCTAGATGACGTGATTATAGAATTGCATACCTTAGTTATGGAACCTATCGTTTATCGCAGCTATGCTCACTGGCGTGGCGAGAATTCTGAGTATCATAATTTTGGATATACGTATATGATTATCAAATTTTATCTTAAATTGGTTCTTAAAAGTATTATCTCAATACTTATCTACTTTTGTTATTATAGGACCTTGTTCCATCATTTTATTTGTTAGCAGTAGGGATACCTTCAGTTCTTAGTCCAGTTCCTTTTTGAGCTTTAATTTATTGGGATTCCTTGTTAGTGTGATAATTGGTAACTTGCAATTAGGTCTGTGTCTTGTATTAGTGTTGACTGAGTATGTCTTATGAGTCTGTAAGTATTTCTTGGTTGGATATGTGAGCAGTAGGCATCAATCTAGAGTTAACCCATAGCGTAGTACCTTATAGCAATAGTTCTATGATATGTGTCATTATAGTTAGTATTGGTACTATAGGTAGAAGGGGGAGTAAAGAGTATCAGTAATGGTTCCAGGAGTTAGTATCAGAGTCAGCAAGCCAGTCCTGGATAGTCATAAATTTATGTAATTGGGTGATCCATGTAAACAATTAAGTATCAAGGAAACTTATGTTAAAAATTAATGGAGCATGATATTCAATTTGATGGTTGATACTTGGGTGTGACAAGAGTAAAGAAATATATATGCATGCAGGGCATTAATGAGTGTGCCATAGTAGGAGGATACCCATAAGTGTATAAGAGAGTGTGAGGGAATAAGAATACATTATGCTAAGTAGTAAGACTTGTGTTACAAATAAAGGTAGGGCCTTGATATGTTATTTGAGCTGAGTATACCTATATATGACTAATGATGGATGTATCACCTGATATTGAGGCCAGTGATGTGTTGGAAGCAATAGATGTAAGAGTGTCTAGAAATTATGTGCAAGATACACAATGGATATTGAGTGTCAGTGTGAAAGTTCATGAAAGTGGAAGAATGAGTATTAGGAAATTCTAATGGTGTGTCATGGGTTAAGAAATATCAAGATTGGTCATGGGAGATATATAGTGTATCACTGATTAGTGTATCGGTCTGTAAAAGGTTTAGGAGAAAATACGTATACATCAATCGAGATATGGACCATATGCCTGCCTTGAGAGTGAAGTAAAACATGTGTATAATAGAAAGTGCAAGTGATCGTGAGTTCTAGTGAGTATGATAAGGCGATCTAAAGATGAAGCTAGTATCCTAGAACATTAAGGGCATATGTTGTGTAGTGAGGAAGCTAGTGTTACTATACCAAGAGTGCTAGTCTTTCTATGAGTGTCTGTGTTGATGTTCAAGGTGGATTTTCTGTGTACTGATACCACTGCATAGCAGTGCACAATTGTTTGGTAGCAGTTATCTCCTGCAAGTTGGTATAGAAATTGGAAAGATAGGCTTGTGTGTGTGTGTGTATGTGCTAGTAATGGTAAGTACCTCGTGTGATGATACAATATTGGTGTATCAGTTAATATGGATAGAAAATTATTAGGAGAAATAGTGCAAGTAATCTGGGCAGTGCAAATTTTGGTACACAGTTGAGGGTTGTAGACACTTGGTGTATTTGTGTGTACCTTGAGTGTTAGAGACTGTGAGTATATATATATATATATATATATATATATATATATATATATACTTAGATATATGTGGATTTAAATTTATAATTTAAAGATTGGAAATAAATTTCAATTTAAAGAATTTTTTAGGAGATGAGATTTTATGTTATTAAAATTTTTGAGGATTTAAATTCAATTCAATAAACATAGTCAAAGCTGTAAAGATTTTTGGAAGTGATTAAAATTTTATTCAATATTTGAATATTTGACTTTTGAGGAAAGTATATGCATTTTATTTTAAATTGTTCGAGAAGTTAAATTTTGAGGGTTTTATTTTGAGGATAAAATTTTATGGTGGGTAAAAAATGTGTAACAATATATGAGTGGATGAAATGCATGTGTAAGGATCTTTTGGCTTGAGCATGTCGAGATGGCACTGCAAACTGACTTGGGTGTCCATCTAGAGTCGTATTAGAGGGAGTAATACTTAGTGTATTGTGTTACACTTGGTATGCACTTGAGTGATAAGAACAACTAGTATAAACAATTGCAGTAGGTAAGAGAGCTAGCAGTGGGAGTGCTTGTAGTAGAAACAGTGGTACCAAAGGGATAGGGGTATCAAACTTTGGATGCATTATTAAACCATGATTGTGTTAGCAGGTTCTATTATGTTCTTTCTTTCTGTTCCTTTTTCGTCTATTTTATTGATTGATTGATTTCTTAGTACCATAGCTTGTATCAATGATTCTCTTGCTAGAATATAGTTAGTAGTACACCCCAACGGAGACTTCAATACCATGACAAAAGTGACCATAACCATGTATGTTTTCTCTAGATTGCATATTGTGTGACTATAGGTAGGATTTTCTTAGACCTTGATTGTTGGAGGTTTGACCGTAGTAAAGATTAATGAAGAGGTTACGACTGGACAAAAAGAGACTATGTGCCTTAAATTTTGAGGATAAACATTAATTTAAATAAAGAGTTGATAATTTAATATGGCAGAATTGACGATTTTGTTAAATCATTGATTTTTATGAAGATCATGATATAATTGAATTTATCATTAAAATTTGAGGAAATTCAGATAATTATCATTATATTTATTTGACTGCAAGATATAAATTTATATTTTGAATATTATATTGAAAGATTTTATAAGTATTTCATTGGTTGAGTATTGTATGGAAAAGGAAATCGAGGAATAAGATCACTAATGGATTAGAGTTCGAATTCAAATTTTTGGGATGAGATTTTAATTTTATAAATATGCATTGATTGAATTTAAAATTTGAGAATTGGATATTAAATTCTTGTATTTAGCTATTAACTTAAAATTTTGGAGGAGATTGCGATAAGAATGGAATTTGATTTAAAATTTGAAGATTTTCAGGAATATGATATTTATAGAATTTTGAAAATTTTGTGAAATATCAATATGGATTTACTTCATGATTATATGGCTTCATGAATTTAAATTTTGATGGTAAAATAAATAAATAAATAAATAAAACTATTAAGGATCTTAAATTTCGAGGACAAAATTTTTCTAAGGAGGGTAGACTTGCCACTACCACATTCTAAATTGGGGTAATTTTGACATTTTTATTTACTATAAGTATTGTGTGTATTTATTTTAAATAATTGTATGATATATATATATATATATATATATATATATATATATATATAGTGTTCTTTAAATGTATGAGTTAGTAGATTAGACCTAGAAGCCACTAGATGAACCCCTGACTAAATTATAGGATTATGGATTTAATTAGTACTTTTAGGATTAATTATTTGGGGTTTATAATTTATTATTTTGATTTTATTCATTGTTTTGCCTTACCGTAGATTCGATATTTGGAGCGCTACCCTAGCCTTAGCCATCCTTTTCAAACCAAATTCTAGCCCTCCAAATATCTACATGTAGAAGGAAAAGTCATTTCCAAGTAGTGTTGACCAGCCCAACTACCTAGGTCAACACCCAACCCTATTTTCCCACACACACACACACATATATATATATATATATATATATATAACTTTTCTTTATTTTTTATTCACCATCACCCTAATACCTAAACCTAGCCGTAACCTCACCCCCTCCTGTTCATCTTCTTCCCTCTGTCAACCCGCCGACCGGAGCGACCGCCGTGTCCTGCCATCCCCTACTCGCAGACCGCCGGAGCCCAACCCGACGGCTTGAGCCCTCCTCGCTGAACCGCTGCTCACCGCCTGCACCACCGCCCCTTCCTTCCTGCTTGCAGACCCGACCGACCGGAGACTGGTAACGTCGATCGACTGGATCCAGACCTCGCCATCATCACCGGAGCCACGGTGAACTCGACTCCACGACTGAACCAGTCCTCCACCAAGCAGACCATGCGCCTGAACCCGACCTCCTCCAATCGTCAACCTCCGGCATCTTCCCGAGCCGTCCTTCGCCGAGTCCTCCACAGGCGACAACAGTCACCACCCACGATGTCGACTCCCCTCTGCCCCGAACTAGCCCGACAACCTCACCCCTGGCCATTATTCTCGGCCTCTTCCCCGACTTCTCCACCCTCTCTTGCCGGATCACCACCACCATTAACACCCTGCACCCCCCCGTTCTCCTTCCATATCCCAGTTACCCACCGACCCCGGGCGACCTTGCCATATCGTCCCTCCCGATCACCTCTGCAACAACTCGACTATATCGTATCTCCTACACCCCCTGCCATCCTTGTCACAGCAGCCTCGTCGACTCCGGCAGCCTCCGGTAGTGGTCACCATTATCATCACCTTCATCATCATCATCATCATCATCATCATTACCTTCATCAACATCATCATTATCATCATCACCATCATCATCATTATCATCATCATCATCGTCATTATCGTCGATCCCGTGCGTGCCTGCCAAGGTTCGTAGCTGCCCTCTTCATGATTTTATGTGCATGTGTGAATAGTATTAGAGGTTAGCATATTGCTTCATGACAGGTTTAGTTGGTTGATTTCAAGACCCTGGGTCGGTGAACCTAATGACTAGTATGCGTATGCATATACGTATGTGTATAATAATTAAATTGGTATATATATATATATATTGGGTGGAAATTAAGTGCTAGTACTAGGTATGACTGTATATATATATGATGGATGACCTTAGTTATTAACTGTGGATATCCCGTATAATTGTATATGACCATGTGACCCTGAATATTGTGAGTTGACCGCCTTGTGTACACTGACGTACTGGCTAGACGTGTTAGTGAGTCGACTGTCTAATTTTGCACAATATTTGAAGACGTGACACCTGTGCAGTTAGACGCACATTCGATCCTGCTAGTTGACCAATGTCACCCCTAGCGTAGTCTCTGAGTTTAGAGTATTTATGTTGTGTGTGTGTTAGTGTTATGACTGATGCTATAATATTGTATTATATGATGTCTATAGGACTATTGGATTATTCAGACAAGACCGCAGAAATAGGACATTGGTATTGCCAGCAGAGGACCACAGGCGAGTACATTCTCTGACAGTTTTTATTATGTTGATCATCTCTATAATTCTAGTTGTATATTGTACATGATTTTGACACTTTGGATACATGAGTTGGCATCATTGAGACCTCTCATGAGGAGTCATGATTGGAATCCATCGTGCTACCTGGGGACGGGGAGATATTATTAGATTATGTGATCATACCCAACTCTACATGAATCATAGCTCATCCACACCTTACGTCGGTGCAGCCTGACCATTATACGTCTCATAGCCTGTTATGTATGATTAGCCTGACTATTGCTCACATCATAACTAACTGGTTGGTTAGCCTGACCTTACATGAATTATAGCTAATCATACATAGCAAGCCTGATCAGTCCCAAGCCGATCACATGATATACTGATATTTCACACACTTAGATAGTTACTCTATACATGTATTTCTAGTTTATTGATCTAGCATTTCTTATATTCTAGTTATTATTCTAGCATTCACTTATATTTCAGTTCATTGTTCTAGCATGCACCTATATTTCTGTTCATTGCTAGTTGTACCATTGATGATGATATATGTTCTCCAGTATTTCTATTTTCAGTATTTTATCATCTCCAGTATTTCTGTTTGCCTGTATTTATATTCATATTGTATTTCTTTACACTGTATTATAGTTTTTGTCAATATAAATGGAACTATTGTTAGTGCTTGTACTTCGCTCCATCCTGACTGTAAATATTTTTTCAGACTGCGACTTAGAGGACTTATTTTCGACTTACTTGGAGATTTGGATGTTATTGATTGCAGGTTAGACTATTTTTACTTGTGTTGTATTTCATTTATTTTCTCCAATATCTATTATGCTTTAATTCCTGTGATTAGATATTTCTATATTATATTGTGATATCTGTGTCTCTTTATGGAGTTGGATATTCATGTGAGATTGATTATCTAGTATTGTGACCTAGACAGTGTTCTACCGCCGATGCTGCGGCGTAGGCTGGACGTACCCAGGTACTCGTGCCCTAAATTCTGGGTGTGGGTCGTGACACCAGCAGCAGCATTATGCCCATCACCAGTATCAGGGAGGTGCACGTCAGGGACGAGCGTTTGCTATGACAGTCGTGGAGGCCGAGCCCACCGGAGATGTCATCGCAATTTCTGTTCTTCTTTATTCCATTCCAGCTTTAGCTTTGTTTGATAGTGGTACTTCCCATAGTTTTGTATCTGTTTCTTTTTCTCTGAAGCATCATTTAGTAGTTGAGTCTTTGCTTAGGACTTGCAAGATCATGACCGGGGGAGACATTATCCTTATTAATGATTTTTGCAAGGATTAGAGAGTTACTCTGGGAGGCCGGGAGCTGACTTCATGTCTACATGTAATGTCACTTCTGAGCTACGATAATGTACTTGGGATGGATTGTTTGAGTATGCACCATGCTAGTATAGATTGCATATGAGGTAGAGTTTTGTTTAGCCCGCCAGGAGAGCCAGAGTTTGAGTTTGCTAGAGGAGCTGCAGAGCAAGGAGAAGGCATTATCTATGGAGCTATGGTGGAAGACAAGGAGTTGTCGCATCCGTTGATAACAGAGTTCTTGGATGTGTTTCCTGAGGAATTGTTAGGATTGTCGCCAGATCGAGATATTGAGTTCTCTATAGACATGGTGCCAGGTGCATAACTAATTTCACAGAATGTCTATAGAGTAAACAACAGCGAGCTGGTCGAGCTGAAGAAACAAGTAGACGATTTGTAGGATAAGGGGTTTATCAGATCCAATTATTCACCGCAGGGAGCCCCCGTATTGTTTTACCGAAGAAGGATGGATCGGTGCACATGTACATTGGTTACAGGGCATTGAATAATCTTACTATCAAAAATAAATATCCGTTGCCACGGATTGATGACCTGTTTGATCAGTTGAGTGGCGCCAAGGTGTTTTCTAAGATAGACTTGTGATCAAGCTACCACCAGGTGAAAATGAAGCCGGAGGACATTTTGAAGACTGCTTTTAGCACTCGGCATGGCCAGTATGAGTTCATGGTGATGCCGTTTTGGTTGACTAATGTGTCATGACCCGCATCCGATATAGGGGCACAAGTACGTGGGTACGTCCAGCCTATGTCACAACATCGACGGTAGAACGCTGTCTAGGTCACAATACTATCTACTCAATCTCTCACGAATGTCCAACTCCATAAGGAAACACAGATATAATCAATATAATATGCAATACTCAACCACAGAACTAAAGCACAATAAGATATCGAATGAAATAATCGAAACACAACCACAAGGTCTAAACAATAATATAATCTAAACTTCAATAATATCATCTAAGTCTCAATATATGCCGGAGACAAATTCTGTACCAAAATTTGTGAAAAGAAACTAACTAAAATAACTAGTAATTCCGGCTAGACTCCCGACAATCACACTTGAGCTACAAGGTCCAAGGCTGCAGCTACTCTACCTGTGGTCCGTAATGTAACCTCCGATTTCCAATTTCCGAAATAATTAGATTTTTATTTTATTTTAAATATCAGACTTATAAAATATTTACCTTGAAATTCTAGTATTAGATTTTGAACAATGTTGGGTTTTAGAAGGTAATTTATAATCTTGTATAAAAATCATTTTTTCTAAATGTCGATTTATTATAGAATAAATAAATAAATGATATTATATATAATACTCTGGCTTCGAATATTTATTGGCTTGAAATCATAAATTTTTTTTGTTTAATAAAATTATTGAAAGACTAGTTGTTTTCACAAAAATTTTAATATCCATTGGATTAGTAAATAAGTAAATTACATAATTTCTAGGGTTTTGAAATAGGGATTTAATTAGTAGCATTTAGAATCAGTTAGCCTTGGAAGCCCTTAAAACATTTTTCTTAAATTATATTTTTCTATTAAATTTACCTGTTTACCGTCTTCCATTCACACCCTCATTTTTTCCACATGAAAAACCCATTTATATATATATATGATCTGGGCCATTCATTATTGGGCCAATCCGCACCCTTCATCCCATACCCTCTTTCCCTATTTAAGTCCCTCATCACCATTCCCAAGAAACCCTAACTAGCCCTCACAAATCTCCACAAGCCAACAAGCCACCACCATTTGTGTGCTCGTGTCCGTGTGTCCAGCATTACCGTGTCAGCCGTGTTGGCCTCGGGTCCGACCCCGGGTGTCCTATCATATCCATTCATTTCCTGTGTCCAGTTACAACTTTACAATCAGATTTTCGTGTCCGACACACCCGGACACATCCACCTCCACCACAGTACATCAACCGCCGTGTCCAGCCCCGGACACCACCCCGACACATCCACAGCAGAACCCAAAAACCCTAACCTAGATCTGTCGACTACCGCCGGCGGCCGAGACCTCCTCCTCTGAGCCGAGCACCGCCGGTTCCTCTAACCACCGCCGCTGGCGCCTCGGACCTCCTCACCCTCGCCGAGTCGACCGCCGCCTCGGATCCGCCTCGAGCCAGATCCGCCGCCGAGTTCGACCAGACGCAGCAAGATCCGCCGCCGCCTCGAACCAGGATCCGTCGACCGCTGCCTCGAACCGAGATCCGCCGAGCACCCACCACCTCGGGCCGAACCCCACCGCGCCGACCCCGGCGAGGCTCCTCCGCCGACGCCGGAGAAAACCTAACGTGAGCCCCTCTTTCTCGTTCCCTTTCTTCTGATCTGAGGATTGGTTAATGTGTAATTAGGTTATATGTAATAGTTAGTTTAGTAAATAATAAATAGTTAGTTAATGTAATCAGTAGTTAATGAAATCAGTAGTTAATGTAATCAGTAGTTAATTTCTTAATCAGTTTAGTTAATATAATTAGTTAATTTATATCTAATTAGTTTAGTAATTATGTATAACTAGTTTATTAATTATATATATTAGTTTATTAATTATACATATTTAGTTTAGTATAAATAAAAATTAGTTTTATTGTTTTAAATGTATGAATCTAGTTAATTATTATGTGTAAAAAATTTAGTTATGTAATAAATTAAAAGGGTTTCTGATTATGCAAAAATATAATAATTTTGGGGTTTATATTATTAATTAAAAATATAGTTTCAATAATAAAATTAGTTCAAATTTGGTTATTTTTGGACTGGTAACCGATTTCACTATAGATATAAAAATATATTGGCTTCTACGTAAATTCTAAATTTTTATAAATAAACTTTTAATTGTAATTATTGTTCAAAATAAATTCAAAATGATTTTCATAAAATAAGGTGTTACCTTAATTACAAACAAACGACCATTTCTCCAATTAGCCTGGTATCCTTATCTCGGTTTTCGTGCCGAACTCCGATCATGGACTTCTTTATACAGTTTCTAGCTATTTGGACTGCTCCGGACCCATTGGAACTAACTGCTACTTCATTTGGGATCACCTTGAGAAGTGTGGCATTATATACATCCTTTGATTTGTTAATATATATAAAAATATTTGATTGATATATATATATATACAAATATGTATTTTGGTATAAAAATATATATTTATATACTTCTATTAGGTATATACACAAATACGTATTTTATACAAATTACTAATAGACACTTATATATATATTATATACGTTTTTATTGGTATAATATGTATTAATGTATGTTTCAGTATTTAAAAATAAATAAATGTAAATTGGTATATATGTATATATAACCGTATTTTGGTATAAATATGTGTACCTATATATATATAAACATGTATAAACATATTTTGGTATATATATATATAGTATATATATATATAAACTGTATTGATATATATATGTACTTGTAAAACATATTTTGGTATATTACCTGTATATAGTATTGTATTATTTTGGTATGTATGTATATATATATATATATATATATATATAATATAAGTTAATATGAATTTTGGTACATGTATACTAGTTTATATGTATGAGTGATGTATAATTTTTCACATAAATAAAATATATTTCCACTTATGTACATACAGTTATACCTATTTTGTATATCCTTTGGAATAACAATATATATGTATTATGTTTAATTATTAACAATATGTTTAATTGGGTATCTACTAGGTGATCCTAGGTGACCATTATCATACCTAGAGAAGTCCCGAACTCAGTATTTTTAGACTGTGTTAGCGTAGCATCTGATGCAAATGTGGTTTTGCTTGTGATATGTTTATAGGACTGTTGGGTTACCCAGGGGATACTCTGGAACAGGACATCGATAATTACCAGCTAAGGACCCAAGGTGAGTACATTCTCTGATTAGTTTCTAATTTATGATATCTCCTATGTTCGCTGTATCTAGTGTAAATATCCATGTTCTTGACACGTTGGTTACACGGATTGGTATGCACGGATCTCGTCATGAGATATTATTCCTTATTCATGGTGTAGCTTGTACAAGACTTATTTCCTTGATATCTTGTGCATGTACAGACACTGAGACCCGGGGAGATTTGCTACCTCCCTAGGGAATCCCGTGCCATAGCGTACCATGATTGGATCTACTATACCAGTCGGGGGTTTGGGGAGTACTTTAGTGTAGATATGTGATCATACCCAACTTTATATGCACCATAGCTCACCCCACATCTCACGTCGGGTACGGCCTGACCATTTACATGCTCCATAGCTGTTACGTGTGATTAGCCTGACCTCTACATGCATCATAGCTAACCAACGGTTAGCCTGACCTTACATGAACCATAGCTAATCACATGTAACCAGCCTGATCAAGTTCCCAAGCCGATCACATATTAAAGCTAGTACTCACACACTTAGTCATAGAATTCTTGCTCATTGACATATTGTTCTTTTCCTGCATTTACTTACAGTATTTCCAGTATTTCTCTCATTGTACATTTCTCGTACCTATACATGCATCTGGTATGTTTCCATCTAGAACTGCTACATAGTTTATGTCATTTATATAGAACTGCTATTTAGAGATGTACTTTGCTCCTTCCTGACTGGAAAATATTTTTCCAGACTATGACCTTAGTAGACTGGTTTCCGACACACTTGGGGGATTGGATGTTACTGATTGCAGGTATGATTATTGTGTCATTAGACTTGTGTTGTATTCTTTTTTTTCATATCATGCTGTAGTTGTGATTGAGTATTTCTAGATTTATTTTATGATATCCACGTCTCCTTATGGAGTTGGATACTAGCGTGAGATTGTTTAGATAGTACTTGACCTAGACAGCGTTCTACCGCCGATGCTGCAGCGTAGGCTGGACGTACCCACGCTCTCGTGCCCCTAAACCGGGTGCGGGTCGTGACACGTAATATGTCGGACACCAATCCTCTAAGTTGTAGTCTGAAAAATATATCCAGTCAGGATTGGAGTGAAGTACAACCCGATAATAGTTCCAATTAATTGACAAGGACTATAAAACAATAAAATAGATGATGTTATATACTAAGAGAAAATAATAAACTAATGTAATGACAAATAATAGAGAGAACATGCAATGTAAGCAATAAGGTATAGCCAGTGCATATATGAAATGAAGAAAAAAGAACTATAATATCATATTCAAGGCAATATGATCTATGGAACTGAAATGGAGAACTTCAACTATTCTAAGTATTTGAAATACTAGTTTTGATATGTGATCGGCTTGGGAACTTGTACAATAGCTATATGGCCTGGCTAATCATACGTGCGGTGTATGATTAACACTAACAATATTTTATAATTTACAATAGAAATATGATCACATCTCTTTCTAGCAATTTCCTCCGCCCCCAACTAGTACAGTGGATCCAACCATGACACGTTACGATACACGATCATTGTTTAATAATAATACCATGTACAATGTCTAATATCAATGTTGTGTATGATGTCAATACGATAACCAATGTAACATCCCATGACTGAAGATCCAAGCTATATACTAGTCCGTGTACCAAAGTGTCAAGAATCAGATGTAACATTTCTAAGTACTTGAAATATAGAAATTATCAAATAATGGAAACTATCATAGAATGTACTCGCCTGAAGTCCTGAGCAAGGTGTGTCTCTAGATGCCCAAGCTGGTGTCACACTGACCTATATATGGTATGTTGCATCAATACAAGGTTCAAGAATAAAAATAAGTTAAGTTGATACAATTCTAGGTCAATAAGCCATTTTTAGGTCAAACCAATAAAATCTAGGTTGCAAGAGTCTAACACTAAGTCACTAAGTCGATACATTATGAAACTAAACTATACTAGCTAAGCTATAATACAACAAGGCACTCAAAAGCCGTATCATAAGATACACAAGTTCATTTATATGAAAATAGTAGTTTATATATATATATATACAAGTCAAACATATAATATATATATTAAAACAAGAACTTTAGGACACCTTGGCCTTGCACCAATGCGTATCACACCTATCTCGATACCCAAACTCAATACCTTGGGTATCGGCCCAATACCTTGGTATCCCGAGGTATCCCAAACACTTAATATATACCTAATACAAATATAATACCCCAAGCTAATATGCTAATACACATATACATAAACCTCTAGCACTAGCTATATAAGTATCTAACTACTAAACAATATATACTACCTATTAGTATATGTATAGACTAACTATATTAATATACCTACTACTAACATAAATAACTAATACATCAACTAATTACATAAACTAAAACCTAAATCACTAACTAACACAACCTCAACTTATCCTACTGAAATACTAACTATAACTCAACTCAAATAAACAAACCCAACTAATATTATACTAAAACTGACACTACACTGGAACCAAACTGGACAGAAGCTAATCCTACTGATACCACTGAACTGACTACCCAAAACCTGCTGATACTTATTGAAACAATAACGCAGTAACTGTACTCAATATACAGTGAGCTGATACACTGTGATATTGTACCATTCTTGCTGATACTGTGCAGTTGGCTTTCTCCTTCATACCCGAGCTGCTGCTACTGCTCTCTTCATTGTGAAGACTGCTACTGCTATCTTCATATTTTTGTGAACCTTCAGTGAGATCCTGTTGTTGCTGCCCAAGTGCACAGCAATGCTGGTACTCCTTTGCTGAACTGCACTGATGCAGTTAATGAACTGCAATTAGCTGTACAATCCTTGCTGCCCGAGTGTAGCTGCACCCTTTTGTACACGCTGATGTGCACAAGGTGCTGCTCAGCTCTCCTCCATTTGCTTATCTGCCCGAGTTGCTACCTCAGCAGCTAGATACAGCTGCTGCACTTCCCTTTAGCTGAGTATCCAACTCCCCGCTGTTGCTGACTGAACTGTAAGAGCATCCTCCATCTGTGTACATATCTCAGTCTTCAGTCACTCCTCTCCAGTGATACTGATCTTTGCTGTGCAAGGAGTTCAGCACAGTGGAAGCCCGAGTGCTGCTCCCTCCCTCTTTGAGCACTGTGCTTCACTGATACTCAATTGCTCACTCACCCTCTCACACACCAACACAAACACAATACAAACACATCTATGTATATATATACTCCTCTCACTACTATATATATATATATATATATATATATATATATATATACTCACACTCATATAAATAACTATATATATATATATATATATATATGTCACGCCCTAGTCCCAAAATACATAGGACTAGGAACACGTAAGCATGCCAGCCGTATGAATATAGCACTCCAATATATGGAAACCATAACACACGTACGCTATAATATGAATAACAATTCACAAGTGGTAAATATGTCACAAGTCACAGGGTATAACTAAATCTCATCCATAGAAATCGATATAAATAAATAACCAATAACTACGTAACTAAATCTTAATATAAAGTATCTAAGGATGATAGTCGGATGAAAATAAATCCACTACCGAACTAGAATATAAAATAAACAGAATAAGTACATCTAATAAATAATAAGGCTCGAAGAGAAGACCTCCTCAAAATATAAGTAGTAAGTCCGGATCTGCGCTCCAACGAATACTCATGAACATCTACACCTGGAAAGGGACCAGGTCCTCAGAGGGACATAACAAGATATATAGAAGCATGCCAATAAAGTACTATAATAAACATCCAATGGGGTTACCTAACCGTCTAAATGAATGCAGTTTAAGAACAACTTTCCAACACGTGGGCTATCTGGCCAAAATGAGATTGGTATGATTCTCTTGGAGATTTAGGGGCCTAAAAAGCATATCGTCTTTTGAATGGCAGAGGCCGTCAGGTAGTATAGGGGTTATCACGACCACGCATCTCCAGCGGAGCGTGAGAGTTACATAAAAAGGAAAGTACAAAGGAGCCCAAACGCCTTACTTGTTGTTCTCTCCACCCCATGCTCTAAGCATGTCACATCCATGACACGATAATACCTCTAATAACTGCCAGGTCTACTAGCATGCAAAGTTTCTAATAATAGTTATCCCTAACGCACGGCCCATACGTACAGGAGGCCAACCCAGTACGCGAGTCCGTGTCCTACATGAGACTCACACTCGTGTAACAGCTGTGTCACGGCCAATGAAACCTAATGATGCTTCATGATAATAGGGTGGTCTTATAAACAAGGTCAATCCATATAAATAATAAAAACAGATCACGACGACACCGTCGTTTGCACCCAAGTTTCCTTGGACGCGCAGTTTATATATAGCAGTTAAAATACATGAACTAAATAACAGAAATAAAGATGCATACAACATATGGAATATGAATAACAGTACAATAGCAAGGTATACTTGCCTGGCAAGAAAGCTGCGTAGTACTAATAACCTGCTCCAGAAGTCGCACAGAACAATCTGATATCCTATATAAATATGATATAATATAATACAACATCAACCATTACACTAGCACATACACAACCATATTTATATTGGACTCAGAGGGTACGCTAGGGGTGACACTGGTCGACTAACTGGGTCAAATGTGTGTCTAGCTACGCGAGTGTCACATCTTCAAATGCTATGCACAATCAGACAGTCACTAACACTTGTCTAGCCAGTACGTCGGTGTACACAAGGCAGACAATTCCCTAATATTCATGTCACAAAGTCAAGGTAAATATACGGGCAAAATCTACGGTGTCCTAGGGTCGTACAGCAAGTAAACACATATATAGTCATAGTTATTACCATCATTTAATTACATATATATCCATATAATTATATATAACAATAAGATTATATTACTCATACGCGTACGTATACGCATACGAGTTTGAGTTCTCCGACACGGTCTAGACTCAACTAACTGTCATAAAGCAATACTAATGTCCTAATAGCATACACACCAGTACACATAAAAAGGAGCAGATAGACAGGTTCAAACCTTGGGGTACACGTACAGGGACGACGATGACGACGATGTGGTTGACGACGATGACGATGACGACGATGTTGATGATGATGACGAGGGTGATGATGATTGATGATGAGGGTGATTAGGGTGATGATGATTATGATGATGATAAAGATTATTATGATAGGGATAATTAGGGTTAAGATGATGGTGAGGATGATGATGAGATGATGAGGGTGATGATGATGAGAATGATGATGGTGATGATGATGATGATGGTGATGATGGGGTAATGATTACGATGATAATGATTAGAGATGATGATGATGATGATGATGATAATGATTGTGTTGCTGCACCGGCCAGGGTTCCGACGGCCCAAGGAGGAGGACAGGGAAGAGGAGGAAAAAGAAGAGGGAAGATAGAGGTGGTGATGGTGGTGTTCAGGCGAGTTGCTCCGGTGGATAAAGATGGATAGAGCAGGGAGGAGAGGACTGGGGATGAGGGAAGACGACGCGGAGGAGGATGGCGGTGAGTGTCGTGTGCTCCGGTGATGGTGGGTCGGCGGGCTCCAGTCGAGGGAGATCGAGGCGGGAAAGACGTCTTGGTGGTGCTGTTAACCTAGGGGATTGGGCTTGGTCAACATTTTTTTGGGATTGGGCCTTGGCTTGACATGGGAATGTTTTGAGGGCTATAATTTACATTGTTTAAAATGCAAGGCTAGGGTTAAATGAGGGGGGTGAGGTTGTGTGTTGCACATTCCGAAAATTATGGAAAAATATTCATATGAACGAAAAATGGGTTTCTTCATGGGTTTTGTCCAATGGTGTGGACACCTCAATGCACTTTTGCATAAAAGCGCCCAACAATTAGAAAATTACACAAAGATGGAAATTTGATTAAATTAATTAAACTTAATGTAAATGGTGTTCTAAAATTAATTAGAAGTACATCGGGCTAAAATTAGGTGGGACACAAGTATCATGGACATAGAGAACTCAGAATAGAATATTGTCATAAATTGAGTTGCACGAAATAAGTCAAGATTGTGTCTCCAATTTCGATTGGAACGCACAAGGATACAAAGTCATATTTATTTAGAATTAAATATAAGCGTCTGCGACGAATATTGTGCGACTAAAATATAGCATAAGAGAGCATAATTATAAGTTACACAATGGTCAAAATAGAAGGCGGGCATGTCTAGGACAAGGATATAATTTTTATAGGAAGGCAATGGCTAGTGTACTGCTCCAATTATTGAAGCAATGGTAAGGTGCACTAAGTGATATAAATATTACAAATTTATCTAAAATATCGTGTTCTATTTCTAATTGGATTCAAACTAGCCCTAGTTTTTCTATCTAAGCTAAGTAGGCCTAATTTTTGTCAAAGGGGCTTATAATATATATATATATATATATATATATATATATATATATATATATACGTATAGCAAAGAGGACAAAATATCAAACACGTGGAGTGCACCGCACCCGTATCACACTAACTCTATGATACGCTTGCGATACGGCTCCAACACACAACTAAACATATCCCGAAGGACACGAGAAAGTCTAATACACTAAATAATTCATATAAACATAGATACATACTCAAATGTAAACATATATCTAGATTCACATGTGCATATGTGCACCATACTAATAATAAATCAAACACTTGGTAGGCAACATACCAAGTATCTTGATACCTATGATACACCCTCCAAATATCAATTCTATGTGATATCACTACTTAAAATACATCATACCAATCCTAATATACCAAATATAATATAAACAAACAAGAAATGACTCATTAGGCATTTCATCAAATACTTGGTGTCCCAAATTCGGGGTTTTCCCCAAATTAGCACAAAACTCAATGTAACTTTCACAATAGGTCTCCAAAGAACCTAGTTATTCTTTCTATGGGTAGTCCTTAGCCATGGATAGGTTTCTAGGGGTTTATTTCACCATTAAAAACTAAAATGACAAGGAAAATGGGGCTCTTACCTATTGGGAGATGGATTTCAATGTCTTCCACCATGGACACAATCCTCAAGCCAATAATTTTCTTCTCAAGTGCTCCTCTAGTAATGCCAAGCTCCTTAGCCTCCTTGGAATAAGAATGATAGGGATGTGATTTGAAATAAAGAAATTAGGGCTTGCTCTCAACTTTGGGAATAAAATAATAAGAAAAGAAAATAAGGGTTATTCATGAATAAAGAGGCTTATATAAGCTCCCTCTAGGGTTAGGGTTAGGTTGAGGAATATTTGATTTGACATAAGTGCCTCTCTCATTCCTTCATGAATAGGATCTACTAAACCATTGGAAGAATATTCTATTCTTGTGTCTAAACAAGGTTAATGGAATTAATCTAGTCAAGACTAACTATTTAAATGGTCAAGTCAAGTCTAGTGTGGTCCACTAATGTCAAGTCTGGTTAAAATAGACTAATTAACTAACAAATAATAATAATAGTAACAATATATATAACATGTACAAAATAAAATATACATAATATTTATAATAATGTAAAATGACAAAAATACCCCTATTCTGGAAATGTGGTAGTGACATAATGCCCCAGCGGTATTTATGAATTTGATGAACAAGGTGTTCCATTAGTACCTTGACAAGTTCGTGGTGGTGTTCATCGATGACATACTCATATACTCGAAAATACCGGAGGAGCACAAGGAGCATTTGCGGATTGTGTTGGATGTGCTGAGGAAGGAGAAGCTGTATAAAAAGCTGTCCAAGGGTGAGTTCTTCCTGGACAAGGTGGATTTCTTAGGACATGTTATGATTGGTGATAGAATTTCAGTGGATCCGAAGAAGATCACAGCAGTGGAATCTTGGAAGACCCCGAGTTCAGTGGCAGAGATCAAAAGTTTCTTGGGTTTAGCAGGCTACTACAGGAAGTTTATGCAAGATTTTTTGAGGATTTCTGAGTCGATGACTAGACTCCCCAGGAAGGATGCAGAGTTTGTTTAGACAGAGGGGTGCCAATTTGCTTTTGAGGAATTGAAGACAAGGTTGACGTCTGCTCCTATTTTGACGTTGCCATCAGGGTCTAGAGATTTCACTATTTATAGTGATGCATCGGGAAATGTTTGGGTTATGTTCTTCAGCTGAATGGAAAAGTGATTGCCTATGCATTCAGGCAATTGTGTCCTCATGAGAAGAACTATCGTACCTATGATTTGGAGTTAGCATCAGTCATCTTTGTCCTGAAGTTATGGAAACACTATTTGTACGGAGAGCGTGTGAAGATCTTCACAGACCACAAGAGCTTGAAGTACGTTTTCACTCAGAAGGAGTTGAACATGAGACAACATCGGTGGCTCAAACTGATGAAGGATTTTGATATATCTTTGCAGTATCATACTGGAAAAGCTAATGTAGTTGTTGATGCCTTGAGCAGGTATCCGGTAGCTATGTTTTTGACGTAGGATCAGTATTTATTGGAGGACTTGGAGAGCTTGGGCATTTAGGTGATAGTTCATTGTTTTGCTATGCAGATGTGAGGGTTACAGATATACTCAGAGTCGATGGACAAGATTAAGGCAGCCCAGTACGAGGATTTATCTCTGAGGAGCATCAGAGCTCAGGTGAGAGCAGGATTGAAGGATAATTTCACTATTGCTGAGGATGGTTTTTGCGGCATGGTGTTAGATTATGTGTGCCTAGTGGAAAGCTGCGTAAGGAGGTATTACAGGAAGTGCATCGCTCTCAGTATTTTATACATCTAGGTGCCAAAAAGATGTATCAGGATATACGAGAGAGTGTATGGTGGTATGGCATGAAGAGGGAGGTGGCACAGTTTGTATCAGATGCTTAGTGTGCCGCAGGTGAAAGCCGAGAGAGAGAGGCCAGGTAGTTTACTTAAGCCATTACCCATTCTAAAGTGGAAATAGGAGCACATTACTATGGATTTTGTGTCCGGACTTCCATGATCTCCAAGAGGGAAAGATACAATTTGGGTCATCTTTGACAGGTTGACCAAGTCGGCCCACTTTTTTGCCTTTCAAGGTAGGTTTGTCTATGGAGAAGCTGGCAGAGATATATGTGAGACATATCGTCAGGATACATGGGGTTCCCGTCAGCATAGTCTCGGATCGGGATAGTCGTTTCACTTCTCATTTCTGGAGGAGTTTGTAGGCGTGTTTGGGCACCCAGCTCAAGTTCAGTACTGCATATCATTCCCAAATAGATGGACAGTCAGAGATGTCTATTCAAACTCTTGAGGATATGCTGCACACCTGTGTACTAGATTTTGGTGGATCTTACCATCTCTATTTGGTAGAGTTTGCTTACAACAACAGCTACCAGGCTAGCATAGAGATGTCACCATTTGAGGCTCTGTACGGTCGAAGATGTCGTACTCCTTTGTCATAGGACAATATTGGAGAGAGAGTTTTGCTAGGGCCAGAGATGGTTATGGATGCAGCGGAGAAGTTTAAGCTGATCAGAGACAAACTTCGAGTGGCGCAGGACAGACAGAGACATTGGACCGATAGCCACCGGAGACCTTTGGAGCTTGAGGTATAGTTTTAGATTTTTATTTTGTGCTTGATATTGGTTGTTTGTTATAGATTAAGTTCTTAAGGTTATATTTTATTCTAGGTTGGTGGTTTGGTTTTTTTGAGGATTTCTCCGACACGAGGTACGATTCGCTTCGGTGGAGACGGGAAGCTTAATCCGTTATTCATCAAACCTTTCACTATTCTCGAGAGGTTCGGTACAGTTCCTTATAGACTAGACTTGCCACCTGCATTGGAGGGAGTGCACAATATATTTTATGTGTCACATTTGAGATGGTACATGGCATATCCTAGTCACATATTGGATCATTCGGAGATAGAGGTGGGCCCTACTCTTAGCTATCCAGCGCAGTCAGTTAATATTCTGGATTGGAGAGAGGTACTGAGGAACCAGACTATTTCCTTGGTATGCATCGTATGGAGGCATCACTCTCCGGAAGAGTCTACCTGGGAGAGAGAGGATTTAATGAGAGAGCATTACCCATACTTGTTTGTGCCTTGAGGTGTGTTCTTTCCTGATTTTGTTCTATTCTTTTCTGTTCTGCACTGTTCTATTTTCTGGGAGTAGTTTCGTCTTTGAATTTTGGAGGACAAAATTATTTTAAAGGGGGTAGACTTGTCACTACCACAGTTTTTAGGAAAGGGTATTTTTGTTATTTTATAATGAATTAAATATTGTGCATATTGTATATTTATTTATTATATTTATTTATTGTTAGATGTTAGTTTATTATTTTGGAATTGTGTTAGTGGACCTAACTAGTTTAGATTAGATCCATGGACCAACATTTAATTCTAGTTAGAATTGAGCCCAATAATAAGCCCATTCATTAGGAGGATGATTAATTAAGTTAAGCCCAATAGACTAGAGCCTTCCCTCCTTAATTATTTCTTAATGAGAGGCCCCAAGGGGTATTTTAGACTTTACACAGTAGCTTGGGGAGGTAGTAGCTTGAGGAGGGGTTAATTGGCCGACCATGTAAATAGGGAGGAATAATTTCTCTCTTTATTTTTCTATTTCAAAGCTAGATCTAGAATTTTCTCTTCCAAATTTCTTCATTTCTACATCAAATTCCACCAAAATTTCTTCTCAATTCTTTCTCTAATCATCATTAGAGGATATTAAAGTAAGGATCTACAAGAAAGAAGTAAGGATCTACAAGGAGGAGCAAGGATCTACAAGTTGTAGGCTCTTTTCATCCAATTTAGAGGTTTCATTAGGAATTCATCTCCCAATATGTACAATTTAGTTTTTTTCTCTAATTAGACTATAAATCTATGTTTTAATTATTAGGAACTATCCTATATGCTAAGACTACCCATAGGAATTGGAATTAGGTTCATAGGAGGCCTATGAAGAAAGTTATGTGTTATTTTGTGTCAATTTTGGAGGAATTCTGAGATTGACACATCTTGTGTTTATCAATTGGTCAATTAGACCAAATTGATATGTGTTTGGTTGTGTGTGGCTAGTGTCATGTCAATAATTGGATACGTGTAGGCCGTATCCCGATAATTTGAAGATACGGGTTGATTTGGGGGGGTTTTCTCCGACACGGGAGTTTAAGCATGTCATATTTTGACACGGACACGTAGATGTATAATTAGCTCTTCGTATTATTCATAATTATTATTTTAGACTTGCTTGTATCCTTTGGAATATAATTAGTTGTGTGGTAGACTCGTATCGCAAGCGTATCATAGATCTAGTGTGATACGGGTGCGATACACTCTACGTGTTTGTTTTCTTGAATTTCAATATAACTTGGTATAGTTATTTAAGAGTGTTACTTCTATAGTTATATATATATATCTATATATGTATAGTGATATGTGTTTATATATATATATATATATATAACCACCAGTCACCATACACACACACACACACACACACACACACACACACACACACACATATATATATATATATATATATATATATATATATATATATATATATATATATATATATATATATATATATATATATATATATATATATATATATATATATATGTGTGTGTGTGTGTGTGTGTGTGTATGGTGATTGGTGGTTATATATATATATATATATATATATATATATATATATATATATATATATATATATGTATAGGTATGGTGATTAGTGTGTATATGTATATGTATATACCTAGTGTTATATAGATATGTATATATATAAATATGTAACTCTAGTGTTATGTAGATGTCTATGTATATGTATCTCTAAGTGTTATATATATATATATATATATATATATATATATATATATATATATATATATATATATGTATATATAAGTATATAGATATGTATGTGTAGTGCATAGATGTGTGTATGTGTGTGCATAGAGTATTGTTTGTAGAGTGTGAGAGTGGGGTCGAGCATAGTAGTGTAGCAATAATTAGCTAGCAGCAACTGAAGCCAAGAGAACAGCAACATTAACAGTAACTGTAAAGCAGTAGCAGCAAGAACAACAAAGAAGTAGCTGCAACACAGTAATGCTAGCAGAAAACATAGGCAATAGCAGCAACTGCAGCAGCAGATCGAGGAGCATGTAACACAACAGCAAATACAGCAGTTTCAGAAGCAGCAGGTAGAAGCAAGTGCAACAACTAGTAGCATCATGCATTCAGCAAATGCAAGAGCAGTAGCAGCAGCCACTGTCACTGTCACATTTTTTAGAAAAGGGTATTATAGTAATTTCATAATTAATTAAATATTATGCATAATAAATAATTATTTGTTGTATTATTTAATTATTGTTAGAAGTTAGTTATTTATTTTAAACTTATGTTAGTGGACCTAACTAGTTTAGTTTAGACTCATGGACCAACATGTATTAATTGTTATAATTGAGCCCAACTAGAAAGCCCATGGATTAGGAGGAGGATTAAATTAATTAAACCATTAGACTACAAGTTTCCCTCCTTAATTATTTCTTCATGAGAGGCCCCAAGGGGTATAATTGAAATTATATAGTGACTTGAGGAAGGGGTAAGGGGGGCCGGCCTATTAAAGAAGAGGAAAAAAGTTTCTCTCTCCTCTTTTCATTTAAAAACTAGATCTAGAATTTTCCTCAACCAAATTTCTTCATTCCCATATCATTTTCTACCAAATTTTATCCCAATTCCTTCCTAAATCACCATTAGAGGCTAGTGGAGCAAGGATCTAGAAGGAGGAAGCAAGGATCTACAAAGAGAAGCAAGGATCTACAAGTTGGAGGCCAATTTTATCATATTTGGAGGTTGTATTGGGAATTCATCTCCCAATAGGTTACAATTTAGTTTTTCCTCTTAATTTAGGTTCTAAATCTGAGATTTAACTATGAGAAATTAACCCATATGCATAGGCTACCCATAGGATTTGGTTTTGTGTTCATAGGAGGCATATTGTGAAAGTTATGGTACTTTTGTGTCAATTTTGGGAAAATTTCGAGATTGACAATTGTTGTGTGTGTCAATTGGTCCTATAGATCAATTTGGCATGTGCTTATGTGTTTGGGGTTAGTTTTGTATCATAATTGGGTACGTGTAGGTCGTATCCCAATAATTTGGTGATACGTGTTGATTTGGGGGGTTTTCCTCCGATACGTGACTTTGAGTATGTCATATTTTGACATGGACACGTAGATTTATGTTTGACTCTTCGTATTATTCATAAATAATATATTAGACTTGTTCGTGTCCTTCGGGGTACGTTTGGATGTGTGGTGGACTTGTGTCACAAGCGTATCCTAGATCTAGTGGGATACGGGTGTGATATGCTCCATGTAATTATTTCTAGATCTATTTCTCATTTGTTCTTAGTTATTGTGATGTGTAATTATATGTATGTATGTATATATATATATATATATATTGTTGTTATATATATATATATATATATATATATATATATATATATATATATATATATATATATATATATATAACAATAATATATATATATATACATACATACATATAATTACACACTATATATCTATGTGTGTATATATATTATGTAGCTATTCTTCTACACATGTAAGATCTATTATATATTGTGTGTGTATATATATATATATATATATATATATATATATATATATATATATATATATATATATATATATATATATATATATATATATATATATATATATATATATGTTTATGTATATGTTATGTGTAGTTATATATATATGTTGTTATATATATACTTATATGTTATATGAATATATAATTGTGTATGATTATATATACGCATACGTATATCTGTTGTTATATATATGTTACTATATATATATTTATGTTATTGTTATATGTATTTATTATATACATATAGATGTATGTAGAGGTGTATGTATATATATATAATTTATATATTTGTAATTACGTATATATGATACTATATTGTTATATGTATTTATTATGTATATATATATGTATGTGGTGGTGTATGTGTGTATACATAGTTATATATTAAGAGTTATATATATTAGTATATGTATATTGTGTTATATAATAGAGGGGAGAACAGGGGCCTTTTGCGACAGCTTTAGCGACATCAGCCACACAATAACAACAACAGCAGGGAAATAGCAACAGTAGCCACAGCAGTTATAGCAACAGCAGCTGCAGCAACAGCGACAGCAGCAGTTCAGCAACAGCGACAGCAGCAGAAAACTGTCACGGAAACAACAGTGGTATCAGCGGTATCAGCAGCTTTCAGCGACAGTCGACAGGGTTTTTAATGACAGATCTGCAGTTTTCAATAGATATTATGTATTTATATATATATATATATATATATATATATATATATATGGTATTAATATATATGTATATACATTCCTAATTGCTAATTGTGTTTTAGTATAGTATATTTATAATATTTAGTTGTTAGCATATATTATTTATGGGTAGTTATTATAAACAATGTATTGGATATTACCTTAAAATACCAAGGTAAGTATCAAGGTATTTAAGGATACTCAAGGTATTGGGTTTGGGTATCAAGATTATGGTTTAGTATTGTGGTACCAAGTTGGTTCGAAACCAAGGTATCTATTTAATGTTTGTAATTAGGATTATATATATATATATATATATATATATATATATATTGGTTTGATATGTATATGTGATGCTTTACCTATTGTTCTACATATCCTGAGATACGGTATCCTAGTATCCTAAGATATAGTTTTTATGACCTAGACTCTAGTGTTTGAACCCAATATTCTTGAGATTGACTCATACAACCTAGAAATAGGTAGTTTGACATAATTGCCCATAGTTTGACCATAGTTGACCATAGTTTGACTTAAAGTTGACTTAGTTTGACTTTTGACTTAGAATTGACTTGTTGACCTAGTTGTTGACTAGTTTAACTTATTTTCTTTCCGAAACCTTATATTGATGTTATATTCCATATCTAGGTATTCGAGACACCGTATCAGACATCTGTGAGACTATTTATTAGACTTCAGACGAGTACATTCTCTGATAGTTTGTTATTTATGATATCCTCTATGTTCATTGTATCTATTGTAGATATCCATATTTTTTGACACGATGGTTACACGGATTGGTATATCCGGATCTCGTTATGAGATGTTATTCCTTGTATATGGTGTATCTTGTTTAAGTCTTGTTTCATTGATTATCTTGTGCATGTACATACACTGATTCTCGGAAAAACTAGCTATCTTCTTGGGGAATCTCGTGCCATAGCATACCATGGTTGGATCTATTATACCAGTCGAGGGTGGGGAGTATTTTAGTATAGATATGTGATCATACCCTCCTTGTATCAAGTCTTGTTTTTAAATAGTCTTAATCATACACCGTACGTATGATTAGCCAGGCCATAAATCTTGTATCATGTTCCCAAGCCGATCACATGTTAAAGCTAGTACTCACACACTTAGTCATTAGTATTCTTGTTCATTGTCATATTGTTCATTATTGTACTTATTCCAGTATTTTCTTATTATATATCTCTCATTGTATCTATTATGTATCTTGTATATTCACATCTATTTACTGTTACATAGTTTTTATCATTGATTAGAACTGCTGTTTGAGATGTACTCTGCTCCTTTCCTACTGGATATATTTTTTCCAGATGATACTGAGGAGTGGTACCCTACACATTATGGACCTCAGGATATTGTGGGTTTAGAGTCAGAGACCCTGGCTCAGGAGGGACTTATCCCAACTGAGACAGATGGCCCGAGTTTAGTAGCTTCTTAGTATTCTTGTACTGGATTTGTCTCCAGCTATTTGTTAGTATTCTTTCAGACTCATTGATGTTATTATTTTAACTCATGAGTTGTATGTGACTATTCTATTCTTTATCATATTCGAGCTCATTTCAATCTTAGATCTGTGATTGAGTATATTGTTATTGTTGGTGGTTCTTTATATTGTTAGATAGATTACCCAGACAGCGTTCTACCGTCGATTCTGCGGCGTAGGCTGGACGTTGTTCCCGACTTGCATCCCTACATCGGGTGTGGCTCATGACAGCCACAGCAAGAAGAGCATGAGCAGCAGTGTACAGTAGCTTTAGCCCCAACTATAGCAATGCACAGCAATGCAAAGGCAAGAACAGAGAGCAGCAGCTAGAGCAAGGTAAGGGGACTAGTTAGCTTGATGTATAGTTTAGTTAGTTAGTTACCTTGTTATGAAGTTATATATATATATATATATATATATATATATATATATATATATATATATATATATATTTATATTTATATTTATATATATATTTATGTATTGGTAAGTTAGTAGGTAGTTAGTATAGTATAGTATATGTAGCTAATGCATGTTAGTTTATAGTTTAGTGTATTGGGTAGTTAGTTATATGTTAGAATTGACATTACCTTGTGATACCAAGATAATGTCAAGATATTGGTGGATACTCAAGGTATTGGACTTTATCCAAGGTATTGGGTTTGAGTATCAAGATGGGTGTGTAGTGGTGTGATACCGCATTAGTTCAAAATCAAGGTATCCACTTAGCATTAGTTTAGTTAGAAATATTATATATTATTGATTGTATATAATATTATAATATTTTTCTATCTAATACTTGCGTATCTTAGGATACGGTATCTTGTTTGCATCCTAGTATCTTAGCATAGCTAGTGTGGCCTAGTTATATAGTGTATGGACCCAATATCTTAGAGATAGACTCATACAACCTAGAAATAGCTAGTTTGACCTAGAGTTAATCTAGTTTGACTATTTTGACTTAAAAATAGCTTTTTGACCTAGAAGTTGACTAGTTTAACTTATTTTTATTCTAAAATCTTGTATTGATGTAATATTTCATATTTAGGTCTTCGAGGCACCGTACTGGATATCTTTGATATTGTTCACCGGATTTCAGGCAAGTATATTCTATAATAGTTTCTTATTTATGATATCCTCTATGTCTCTTGTATCTTGTGTAGATATTCTTAATTTCTTGATATGATGGTTACACGGATTGGTATATCCAAATCTCGTCATGAGATGTTATTCCTTGGTATGTATGGTTTATCTTGTGCAAGCCTTATTTCCTTATTCTTCTTATACATGTACATACATTAATTCTTGGGGAGATTTGCTACCTACCTAGAGAATCCCGTATTATAACGTACCATAGTTGGATCCACTATACCAGTCGGGGGCGAGGAGTATTTAGTGTAGATATGTGATCATACCCTCCTTGTATCATGTCTTGTTCCTTGAATAGTATTAATCATATACCGCACGTATGATTAACCAGGCCATAATTCTTGTATCAAGTTTCCAACCGATCATATGTTAAAGCTGGTACTCACTTACTTAGTTATTATTATTTTTTGTTCAATTCTATATTGCTCATTCTTGTATTTATTTCCAGTATTTTTTTTATTGCATATCTCTTGTATCTGTATATTTATATCTTGTATATTCACATCTATTTACTGTTACATAGTTTATATCATTTATTAGAACTGCTGTTAGAGATGTACTATGCTATTTTCCTGACTGAATATATTTTTCCCAGATGACACTGAGGAGTGGTACCCCACTCACTACGGGCCTCGGGACGTAGTTGACTTAGAGCCAGAGACCTTGGCTCAGGAGGGTCCCATCCCGACTGAGACATACGACCCATGACTCATAGCTTAGTAGTTAGTTTCTATTTGTACTGGATTTGTCTCCAGCTCTGTTATTAGTATTTCTTGACTCATTAGATATTATTTTGGTCTTGTAAGTTATATTTATGACTCTTCTATTCTTTTATCATATTTGTGCTTTATTCCATCTTATAGATCTGTGATTGAGTATTCATATTACATTAGTGGTATATTTATATCTTGATTGTTAGATAGATAGATTACCTAAACAGTATTCTACCATCGATGCTGCGATGTAGGTTGAGCGTTGTTTACTACTTGCATTTATATACCGGGTGCGGGTCATGATAGATATTCACGGATCACAAGTATTTAAAGTACATATTCACCCAAAAGGACCTGAACATGAGGCAGAGGAGGTAGCTGAAATTGTTTGGGGATTATGATTTAGCACTTCAGTATCATCCAAACAAGGCAAATATAGTGGCAGATGCTCTAAGTAGGAGAGGTAGCGCATTCATCTTGACAACTCAGAAGCATATATTAGAAGATCTACGAGACATGGGCATCGATGTAGTGTTACCTCAAGGAGCGGGATTACTAGCCAGTCTCCAAATACAGTCAACCTTGGTAGAGAGGAACAAGGTGGCTCAACCAGAGGATTCTCAAAATCAGAAGCTTAGCGAAGAACCTGAGTCAGGCCTTAGGAAGGAATTAAAGATTCACGAAGATGGAACACTTAGATTTGGAAACCGTCTTTGTGTGCCAAGTGGAGATATCAGACAGGAAGTGATGACTGAGTCACACAATTTTTAATATTTTATTCATCCAAAAGGTACGAAGATATATTATGATATCAAGCAGTATTTCTTGTAGAACGAAATAAAAAAAGAGATAGCTCAGCTCGTTTTACGGTATCTCATATGTCAGCTGGTAATGGCAGAGCAATAGAGACCAGCAAGATTATTGCAACTACTGCTTATTCTAGAATGGAAGTGGGAAAACATTATGATGGACTTTGTGACCGGCTTACCTAGATTCCCTACTGGACGTGATACAATTTGGGTAATAGTAGATCGACTCATGAAGGTGGTATATTTTCTTTCCTTTCGAGTAGGGCAGTCCACAGAGCAGTTAGCAGATATGTATATGCGGTATATACTGAGGCAGCATGAAGTTTCAGCAAGTATAGAGTTAGACCGTGATACCCGCTTTATATCTTATTTTTGGAGAAACTTACAAGAGCGCTTGGGTACTAAGTTGAGATTCAGTATTGTGTACCATCCTCAGAGAGAGGCTAGTCATAGAGGACAATACAAACATTGGAAGATATGTTACGGGATTATACTTTGGACTTTGGTGAATCTTGGGAAGATCACTTAACTTAGTAGAATTCTCGTACAACAACAGTTATCAGGCCAGCATACAAATAGCTCTATTCGAGGCATTATACGGAAGAAAGTGCAGGTCACCTTTAACATGGGATAATATTGGTGAACGAAAGATATTGGGGCCTGAGATTATCACACAGATAGTTGAAGTGGTTAAGCATATTAGAAAGCGGCTTAGAGTTGCACAAGATCATCATCGTCATTGGGCATATCAACATCGTAGGACGTTAGAGTTTTATGTCGACGATCACGTATTTTTACGAATTTTGTCCACCCATGGAGTCATTAGATTTGGGGTTCACGGAAAGCTTAGTCCGTGATATGTGGGACCGTCCGATATTCTTGAGAGGGTAGGGGATGTTGCTTATCGTCTTGTCCTTTCACCTTCGCTTTGTGAAGTGCATGATGTATTTTATTTGTCTCAGTTGCATAGGTATGTCCCAAATCCGAGTCATGTTCTCGATCATTATTAGTTAGTCATTGGTACCGACCTAACTTATAAGGAACAGCCCATATCCATTTTGGATCATAAAGAGAAGGTACTCAAGAACCAGACTATCCGTCTTATTTGTGTTGCTTGGGGGCATCATTCTTTAGGAGAGTCAACGTGGGAGCATGATGATGATATTCGATTTCGGTACCAGCACCTATTCGACTCATAAGGTATATTTTTTCATATGCCTTCGCATCTTTCATTCCATGATCGGCAAGCACTCATAAGAGATGATGTTGCTTCACTTTATTATATTTGTTATTGTTATACTTGTTTGTTTATATGGGTAGACTATTTGTAGATAGTTATTGCTTGCTTTGACCTTTCTAGATAGCCTTGAGTTTGAATTCCAAGGACAAAATTTTTCTAAGGTGGGTTGAGATGTCACTCCCTATTCCCAATATACGTATTTGGAGCATTTTTTCTTGCTAGCATAGTTGTATGTTATGGAGAGACTAGACCCATTCTATGGTTCACTTAGCTCTTGATTTATTTGTTTGGTTTAGTTTTATCTTGAGTTGAACCCTTGTATCAAACCTAAACCCTCCATATAATCCAACTTCACTCTCTCTCTCCTCTCATTTTTCCTCTTTTATTCTCTTTCTTAGGTTTTCTCTCCCCTCCATTGGTAAGTACATCTTGCAAGAAATGGAGAAACCTTTTAATTTTTGTTCCATTATGTTCCTTATATGATTCTCTATGCATTTAGAACTTAGTATTTCTGAATTTGGTGGATGGATTAGTATATATCTAAGTATTAAATTTTATGGTTTTCTATTTATTCTTTAGTGTTCTTGGGTTTTTATCTCTTAAAACTTAATGTTTTAATAACTTATTGTCTTATGTTGATGAGAACTTAATTTTGAGTAGTTTAGAACTTTACTTTGCTGGATTTGGACTTCATTCGAGATTTCTGTGGAAGAAAATAGTTTCAATTTTAGAGTTTTTCCACGGCCAAACTTGCTGGAGTGAGACAAAGGGGATCCATGCACCCAGTAAATTTTATGCGAACTGGACTTCTCGGCCCACAGATTTTATGTGACCATCTTGTTGGACACATGGAATGAATTTTGCACATGCGCCCCTAGCCAAGTGTATGGCACTGGAACGAATGAAATTCTTCTAAGTCCAAGAGTCCATGCGGCCAGAGGAGCATACGGCCAGGGTGTCTATATGGCCCAGAGCTATGCGTTTCCTTTCTTTTTAGAATGAATGACTCTGCACTGCCTAGGCACAACCTTTCATGACTTTATCCTTTTCTTATGACATACACTTTTCTTTTGGTCACATTAGTCACTTTTTTGACTTAACTTGACTTATATTTATTGATTGTCATGTTGCACTTGGCTCGAGGAGTAGACTTTGTCCTGACCCATGCAGCCCAGATTGGTCCATGCGGCCTGTTGGTTCATGTGCCCTGTTTGGTCATGCGGCCAGCTGGTTCATGCGCCAATTTTACCCATGAGCCTACTTAGACACTTGTTTGGTTTAATGTTTTTATTCTATTGAATAATTGTGATGCTATGTGTTAGACTTAGGAATGGCTTATATGACTCAGATGTGACCATGAGCAAATTTGACTAAGTACCCGGCATGAGCCATGTAGATGTGGCCCTACCTGTACTTACTTTCTACGTATCTACTTTCCATTGATCACCTTATTATACGTTGGAAAGAATAAGGGACGTAGTTCAAATCGGGGGAGGGTTTGTAATCCCGGTCCTTGTTTGGTTTAAGGACTGTTCTTCTGATCTCGAAGGATTCTCGCACTTCTCTTATTCTCATCCATCGATATAATAAAAGTGACAATTAATGTGACCAGTGCTTATTGTATTGTCCTGAATGACTTGTCATTTTATATCTTGACCATGATCCTGATACTAGAACCCGATCCTTCCCTATTGTATCTGTGCTGATACACTTGATCGCACCAAGAGTGCTACTTGATATATCCACATACACTTGCTACGTGATATATGTAATTATTTTCTTGTACGAATCTGGTAGTTGGAAAATGACTTTAGCCGTGGCTAGATAGTATTGATTGTTGTATCACACTTGGATGAATCCAGATTTAACTTTCGAATGAGAATATGGATTCATAACAAGAGTACCCATACTTAAAGTATGACATTTAGGAAGGAATGCTTATGTGACCATGGCATAAGATTCTAATTAACCTAGGGTTCACTAGGCAACTTAATTTATAGAGCATTGGGAGGAAACGGTATCTCGAGATCGTGCTTGTTAAGCAACCCTAAATTAGCTGGGAGTAATGGCTGGCCACCACATGTACTGTATATTATCCGCACTAGTGGAGTATAGTATATGATTTTATTATAAGTCGATCTAGTGTCTTTCCTATAGAAAGCCTGGAACTGCTACTGATTATTAATTAGCTCAGGACTCTTGGAAGGGGCTGGTGCATTATATATATTCTTGCTCGTATATCAATGGTTCAACCAGCCCTGCTCGATTATGGCATAATCTGAGGATACTCATATATTGCATTACTAGGATAACCCAGAGATCATATATCAAGCTGTAACACAAGTTTTGCCGTTAAACTTGTTTTAGTTTGTGAAGTAGACCATTGCGAAATAAAAGTTTAATTCATGTCCTTGTTAGGTTGTTAAGTTATGATGTTGTGTCACAATGGGACACGGATCGAAGTTACTTGTTATCCTATGTTATTTTACTTAAGAATATATCCCAGCTTGTGTATTGTGCCTTATGTTGAGTGAAATTAGGGACATAGACTGTCGCGGCTTGATAGTTCAACTCATTTTCTTGTTTGGTTATTGGGTTGCACTATTGTGTTACGATAGCCTGTGGACTGAACTACGATACAAAATTATTTTAGCATGACCATAATCAAGGGACATATCATATCTTGATGTAATATGGCACTTCATGTCCTTGTTTGGTGAAGGGGTATTGTGTCATGTCAGGGATAAGATATATGCCATTGATTGTTGGCCCATGCATCTTATGCTATAAAACTGGTTTTGTTTCTTCATTTCGTGCTTGTTAGCATGACCATAATCAAGGTACTTGCTATTTGGGGGTCTGACTCCACTAGTTTTGCATGGCCAGGTTTAGAGTCAGTACATGAGGATAAAGTGTATCTCACTCTCACTGATGGCACGTACCAGAAGGATGGCTGATGAGGGTTACGAATGAGTTCTCTCATTCACTACTCGTCTTTTGTACACAATATTCTTTTGGGAGTTTAGCCAACCGGCACCTATTAGCCAGAAACTTCTAGACACTAGTTCCTTATATGACTGTAATATATTCAGACTGTAGCTGACTTACTATCATGTATGCTTTTGATTGTGTACATGGCATATCACTCTGTATTGCTAGATCTCTAGAATATTTTAATGCGGTATATGAGACGCCTTACTGCTTATTCTAAAATACTATATGTTATTGCTACTTGTTTGAATAATTAAGATATAGAAGTTCTTGACCCTAGATGACTTGATTGTAGTATGCACCCCCTTGTCTCTAGACAATCTTAATACATTACGGCTTACTTCGATATTTTGCAAGGTGTGGTTGGCAGAGTCATTCCTCTATCATCTAGTATTCTGGATCTGGGATGTGACATCCAACCCACTTCTTAGACCTAAACCCGATTGATTCCCAAACCCACTCATCCGAGCCCAAACCCGATCAATTCAGAGTGTGAGTCAGTCATTTACAATCAATCTGGGCCGTTCCCTTAAGCCAACCGACGACTACCATTCATCTTCTTCTCCTCCTTCTTATTTTCTCAGCGGACAACACACTGACTACACCGAAGCTCCTTGCGCCATCCCGATGATTCCTGAGACCTCGTGAACCTTTCTGATTCCTCTTAACTATCGACATACTAGAAGTTTCGTGAGGACTCTCCCCTAAACTCCTCAACCCCGACCAACCACTAACCGACAACCAATATTGCCTCACCCAAATCCTCTAGAACCTTCATGAGAGTGCCCACCGCCTCTAGCACTAATGGTTCAGGAACCTTTATGAGATTTCCTACTCCCTCTGGTAACCTATATATAGCCCGACCCATCCCCTATTTTTTTATCACCGCCTAAGCAACAGAGCCCTGTCCCATTGTTCCCTCTTCATCACTCTTACCTTCCCGCATCACCACTAAGATTCAAGGCGACCTTGGAGCACCGCGGACTATGGCATTCCTGACCGGACCTTTTATTCATCCTTACTGGTGATCGACCATCGACAAACGGGGATGATGAGTGGTAAGTCAACAATCAGCTCGTCCATTCTTCTTTCCTTATCTGATCTTCTTTCTTAATTTTTTTTTTCCTTTCATTGTGATCATCAAATGATCAAATGGATCATTGGAGGTTGTCTTCCTGAAGTTGAGCGTCTTGTGTTTAATGTTATATTATAGAAGTTTCTCCTATTTATTGATCGGACACAGATAACAGACCTCTGTCTAACTCGGTTGCAGAAGCTTTTTGATCGGTAAGCTCCTGATCAGTCCTCGTTCTTTAGGTTTTTTATAATTCGTATGATCTCAGATTATAGGAATGAATTAACCGATCTTTTCTGATATGTTCAAAGTTAGAGCTATTTTAATCGAAAGAGGTGACAGTCTGGAATCCGATAAGTTGCTCACAAGAAATTCGAACCAAACTCTTCAATAGGTGAGCTACTGATCATTGTATTTGAGTGTTGGTGTTTCAATCATTGAATCTTGAAGTTCTCTTCTTAAAAACCATACTCGAATTTCAAATGATGTTAAGAATCTATTCTCATTGTATCGCATGTCAACTATTCGATGATTTGCCTAATAAGGATACAGTTCCTTGGATCAGAGACAAGACACTCATACTTGGCAAATCGGATAGTTCTTGAGCATATCCCTAGGGTTCTTCTTGGACATAATTTTGGTTTGGGAACAACTCAGGTGTGATTTATTAATCCTTCCTCTTCATAATTCATCTTTGCGTTGTACCAACACATAGGGTCATGTACTCAGAGTGACACAAGTGTCACCTATCGATGTTTTTGATACTGAATTTGTGCTCTAGACACGAGCCGAGAACCCTTTGTCCGAAATGGATACTGTACGACATAGTCTTGATGAACACAGTCCTGGAGGTAGTTTTGAATCTAAGTAATTAGGAGAAGTAATTTTATGAGGGAACACGGTGAAACTAAATTTTAGATTTTGAAATCAACATTCCAAGTGACTAGTCAAACTACAGATGACTGTAGGAATTGGTTCAATAAAATATTTAATAGAATATTTAGAGATTGGATTTGGGGTTGGGTGTTGATTAGGGTTATAGGATCAAGAAGTATACTTGGGCTAGGGACCTGATTCAGGCAGTGGTTTGGCTCAAAGGTTGTAGATCGAACTAGGGTTGACTGGATTTATTCAATAGAGTATGGGCTATACACTGGGCAGCTCATGTAGGCCAGACTTAATGAAATAATGAGAAATTCATTGTTGAGCACAAAATAATAGTCGGTTAAACTAAGGAATTAGTTGTTAAATTGTTAGGAGCTAGCCAAACTAAATTAAAGCTACTAAGTTCAAGAGCCCAGAATGTGATATATTAATAACCTTAGAATATTCTAGAAAACTATTTCGAAAGACTAACATGTGGACTTTGATTTGGTACGAGGATCTCTATCCCATCAACAATTTTGAAAATTCAGGCAAGTACACTTTCCCTCTCCACTTACTTTTTGTATTTTACATATTGTTTTCACATTGTCATTGCTTGTTGATTATTATTTTTTGAGTCAGGAGGGTGACACGAGTCATAGCATGTGGTACACTATTGACTTCTAAAACAATTGTGCCTTACGTCCAAATTGATAATTGATTGGTTGTTAGCACATAAAGTGCCTTATTTACATTGATTGACTGTTAGCACTATCAGTGCCTTACCGCATTAGCCTCTACATGCTATGGTTAGTGTCAGATTGTACTTCATTCATTTCGATTAGTGCATAATTAATTAGATGCATTGGTCACTTGTCTATTTTTTGTTTATCACCTATTATTTATGTATTGCATCATATTATGAGTGGTTTTGGGTTATGTGTTACTTTGCTCCATCTTGATTGGATAATCCTGGCAGGTATGAATGATGATGAGATGTACCATTACTACTATGGTCCCACTGATGACCTAGTGGCAGATGTTGTGCAGGGCCCGAAGATTACTCCCGAGACTTAGGACCATCTTTGTGTAGTTTTACTTGTTGACTTTGTATGTGTGGTGATACTATAGTGGATTTTTAGTTGCCTTTATCATTCACCAGATTTATTTCTAGATATTCATAGTAAAAGGACATGTAATAATGAAAATAGTAGAACTATGGTGATCGTTAGTATCAGGGATTCGCTAGTATTGTTGTGATGAAAAAAGATTGATAAATATAACTTGGTGAAAATTAAGGTTTAGACAGCTCACTATCTTTGTTTCCATAGCGTAGGCTGGATGTGTCCGACTGGTATCTAATTTTTCGAAAGCGGGACATGACACATTTAATTATTATATGATTTAAATCAAATACATAGATGGAAAGCGCATAGGATTTGATTCTAAAATTGAAAGATGTTGAATTTAAATTCAATTGGTTTAAATAATAAGGTTTTGTGCATGAAAAATAGGTGTTTGGTGTGTTGTAGAGTATGGGAGGGATGTAAAACATTGTCCATGAGTCATAGAAAGTGGTTCAGGGGTTTGGGTTGGGTGGTTGTGTAACGCCCGCAACTGCACGGTGCGTTACGCTGAGTCGGATTGAATAAAAACAAATACTAGTTACATTTGTTTTATTGGATTTTGGGAAGAATGATTGATTGAGTTGGTTTCATGTGCAGATGGCTAGCGGAGTTCGATGGGATTCAGGTGTTCGTTCAGAACAGTACTGAGATAGCTGGATGGGAGCGATAATGCCGTCTTCCTTAGTCCGATCGGTCGGATGATTTGGAGAGCACGGCCTGCTCGCACGGTCATACCAGTTGAGTAGATCGCGCTTGCATCGGACCACGGGTTCAAGGGATTGGCCGTATCGGTATGACATGATGCTTAACGGGATCAAATATTGTGAGTGGGCTCTTTCCCTTCTCCTCTACTCCTTCATGTCTAATAATATGGAAAACACGTAAAGGCTTGAACACTTGGGCTGAAACTTGGGAATAACTATATTGAGGCGTGCATAGAGTGTACATCGTTTGCTTGGTTAGATTATGGCTTGAAATGATTTGCGCGTTGGCTAGTTGGAGTTAGAGTTGGATTATACATTTGAGGCAGTCGGTTAAATAATTGGGATTATGCTTGGACGGTTGGAATGATACATTGATGCATTGGGAATATCGGGAATTCGGGCGAGCGAGCGTGCATCCGTACACGAGTATCACTTGGTCGCTTTGCCTTGCAAAGCGAGCAGTTGTGGTTCGAAACCGAACAACTGCATCGGCGAGGGTATTGTGCCACGGTTGGGGCATTGTGCCATGGGTTTGTTCTGAGTTGGGGTGTTGCACCCAATTTGAAACACTGTGTTGAGAAAAGGCATTGTGCCTATGGGCATAACTTGATATTTTGGTGCCTTGGGCTATATGTTGAGGTTTGGTTTTGGAACCCTTGGTTGGATATGTTGGAAGAATGGTTATGGATGCTTTGGTTGGATATCAGTTGAACGATTCTAGAATCGCTTGGTGGGACGAGAACGTTCGATCCTCTCGTCATACCTACTTGGTGTCTATATGTCACGGATAACCTGTGTTGCACATGGTTTCGTTTTCTCGAACGAGATGGACTCCGGGGCACCGGGACCGTTCGGCCATGGAGGATACATTGGGTATCACGTCTTGGGCGCGGTGTTGGTAGTCCGATACCACCAGGAGGGAGTAGCTGCCCATCCATGGAACGGGTAGGACTGCCCTATTGATCTTGGTTCGATCAATGTCCTTTATGGCTTAGCCAGTGACTTCATATAGTTAAGTGTTGGCTTGCTTTACTTTTGTTGGTTTGGCTTTGTGTAGGCGCGGTCACCTTGTCTCGGCAAGAGTGTGCACTCGAGATTGGAATATAAACTTTGGTTGAGGAAGGATATTAAGGTTTGGTTGATGGTTCGATGTTATCGTGCAAACGATGGCTTGAGTAGGACGGGTTGCATGCTAGAATCCCTCGAGTTGGTTATATATTTGCTTATCGTTGGTTTGAGTTGAATGCTTGCATGCTTAAACTACTTTACGGCTTTCCTTAACATGTCATTCATATGCCATGAAATGAATATAGGATTAAACTAGAAAGATGACCATATAACTTTTTGCATTCACTATTTTACTTAGTGTCGGCTTAGACGAGTGGGTTACCCCGCTCACTGGTACAGCTGTGTACAGACCCATATTTGTGGGAAAAATTTTAGGTACGCAGGCGTAGTGGCGTTGCTTGGATATATGAGACATGATGTATGAACTGTAATTACCTTTGTGGGCTAGAGAAAGAGCAAGAGTATTTTATCGCGTTTGTGGCATCGCCTTCGTGGCATTGCCTTCGGGGCATTTCATTTGGACCCTATCGAGAGCTTCGCTGCGTATTACTCTGATGTGTGCTTGGTACACAATACTTGACTTTCGTTGCAACTTGGTTGTTTCAATGATAACTTTGGTGTTTAACAACATCGCCTTGTACGAGCGCAACTCCAGGCTCGTACGGCATCACGTCCCGATGAGAATGATTGTCCTGCGGGAGAGCTACAACGTGGTGATTCACGTTCAGCAGGGACTATTGATCTTGCGGGAGATTGGGGCATGACAGATTGGTATCAGAGCGCCTGGTTCATTTCTTCGGACTTGGTCCTTCGTTTTATCACAAACTCTAAATAGCTTCCGTGTGTCGTTTAGCTCTTGACTCTACTCGGTGCCGCATTGGATGTTTCATGCAATAAGTCTATATATTGCTGGTTGTGGCTGCATGTTATTCTTGGTTGCGTTGCCTTGGTTGGTTTTCGTTAGATCGTTTAGCCTCGTTAGGCGTTGTTGCATTCGTGCAGCAAGTTGGGTGGCGTTGTTGTATTTGTGCAACAAGTTGAGAGCTTTCGTTGGGTTGGCTTGGCTTATCGTTCAGGGAGTTCTGATTGCATCAATGGATCAGTTGGTTGGCATACGAGATTTGGTTATGCGGCATGTTGTGAGTAGAAGCATTCGATGAGAATGGATCGTTGCACGAGTTGCTCGTGTAGCAAAATTGTTGGATGAAAGTTTAATTTTTGGCTGGGTATATCACATAGAGCATCGGTTGAGCATGTTTGAGTTTGGCTTAGAATATCAAAATAGTATTGTACGAGTTTCTCGTACAATAAATGTGTGGAACAGTAGGATATTGGGTTGGACTACTTGGAATACGATCGATGCACGGGATTGCTCGTGTAGCGAAAGTATCAGACGGTTTGAGAATAGTTGGAAGTATTGGAACGGGATATAGCACCCGTTGCATCACGAGATTGATGGAAAGATTTGGATAATTTAGGCATTGCTTGAGTTTTATGTCAGACTCGAGTTGGGAAAGGCAGGATCACGCATAAGGGATGGTTTGAACGGATCTTGGATCAGTGCAAAGAAATCATAATGCGAGTAGCGACTTGATTCGGAGTGGTATATGGGATACCATATATTGAGCAAGGCATTGAAAATATTTTGGTTGGACATCAATGGGAATTGCCTGAACGGACTCGGGTAACGGGAATACAAGTTGGTTGGTGCCACATCGGCTGAGTTGGGAAGAATGAAAATTAAGCAAGCGAATATTGAGTTGAGCATATCAAGAACGGATTAGTACAAATGGAAGTATCGTTGGGCTTAAGAGATGGACGGGATCGGATCGAACAGTTGGGAGATGCTTGAGCGAAGCGATGGGTTAATTGAAGGATAGCGAGCACGAACTACGATTTTGGGCAACACATTTGAGCTGTTGGTTGAGAAATGAAATATGACTTGGTTTGGAAGGGGCAAAGCGATGGATTCACACAAACTCGAAAGATTTTGGATATTGCTGCTCGAGAAGTCGACTTAGGTTTAGCGAAAATAGAATTTTGAGCAAAAATGGTACAACAATGGTAGACGGATTCTCCGAAAGACGTGGACGTATTGTGGCAACAACTAAAGGCAAGGATTATGGCGGACAGACTTTTAAAGATAGCTAAACGTGAGAGCAACGTCAGAACAAATCACTGTACTGCTCGAGCAAATTGGACGTGCATTGTGGGATACGGCAAACGGATAGGAATTTGAGCAAGTCTTAAGTTTCGAGAATCATTGCAAGTCATGGTGCGAGTAGACAAACATAGCAATTCGAGAATTTGATGGATTCAGGGCAGAACGACGGATTAATGGAAGACAGTTTCAACGAGCGCAGTTCTCGAACTATGGCTCGGATAGATAGCAAGACTCTAGGTGGCTAAGCAGCATTGGTTGGCAGATCATCAAAGGTAGTGCATGAACTTCTCGAATTCGAAAGTTCGTTCAGATGTAATGGTTCAGATTTGCAGATGAGATATAGCATGGTTCATAGTAACTGTCCATCGTGATGACTTATAATTATCGAGCGTAGCTTCGGGACAGCTGACCCTAGCGACTTGACCGTCAGGCCAGAGATAAATATGGTAGACCCATAGAACGACCCTTACAGCGGCATATTTAGGGATGTGTCGAGGGTGGATGTGAGCGGTAAGATTTGGCTTATTGACTGAGTATTGGATTTGAGAGACCCTTGGGATAGTCTTCAGCTGAAGATGCAGCCGGAAGATCGGAGCGATGGTGGAAGTAGCCTAGTCAACTGATGAGATTAAGAGTCGCAGAATTTTATCGATGGCATCACCTCTGACTCATCGTGCCCTGGAAGGGAATAGCATTCATATAAATTGACAACTGTGAAACTAGCTCATAAAGTTAAAGCAGCGGCTCATTTAGATCAAATCCTTGCGAATACTGAAAGGGACAGATTTGCCTCAGATTTATAAGATGCCTCAAAACTTAGTCTGGGAAGCGTGCTCGTTCAGAAGGCAAAGGTGATATCCTATGCTTCGAGGCAGTGGAAGCAGCACGAAGAACTATTCCATACGCAACCTAAGAATTATGGCGAGTGTGTCTACGTTGAAATTGTGGCGACACTATCTCTTTGGCGTGGCGGCGAGATCTTCGTGGATTACATGAACCTCAATATAGATGTTCACCCAGCGAGGTATTAAGATTGAGGAAAAGGTGTTGGACTGAGCTGATCTAAGCAAAGTTGATATTTGGGTAAGTCGTATAGTTGGGGTAGTATCGGTTGAGATGATTGTTCGGTGCACGAGATATATTTGGAGATGTTGCTAGTACGAATTCAGAAATAGTTGGATGGATTGAGTTGGAACACGAACTGATTGAGTAAGAGGGAAATCATCATATTTGAGAATAGTGCTCAATCGAATATGTTGGAATGGAAATCATGATTTGGTTCAATTGGGAGTAAAGCAAATGGATGCCTCGGACATAAAGATACCCTTGTAACTTTTTCAAATTTGCTATCGCAAAGCTCGGCTGAAATGCATGTATTTTAGGGACACCTTAAATATGTGTACGATCCAAAACTAAGCGATACGAGGAATTCGTATTGAGCTGAAAGGAGGATGTAGGAATTTGAGAATTTGTACGAGCATTCAGCAGAGCGAGATGCTGAGTCAGAATCATGGGTATGGGAGTTGCATAGAGCAGATCTATGGAATTAGACAAGCGATATGTGATAGGAATGAGTACCAGCATGGTTCGTGAACGAACCTGATTTCTAAGTGGTATATTATGTAACGCCCACAACCGCACTTGCGTTACGCTGAGTCGGATTGAATAAAAACAAATGTTGGTTACATTTGTTTTGTTGGATTTTGGGAAGAAGGATTGATTGAGTTGGTTTCATGTGCAGATGGCTAGCGGAGTTCGATGGGATTCAGGTGTTCGTTCAGAACAGTACTGAGATAGCTGGATGGGAGCGATAATGTCATCTTCCTTAGTCTGATTGATCGGATGATTTAGAGAGCACATCCTGCTCGCACGATCATACCAGTTGAGTAAATCGCGCTTGCATCGGACAACGGGTTCAAGGGATTGGCCGTATCGGTAGGACATGATGCTTAACGGGATCAAACATTGTGAGTGGGCTCTTTTCCTTCTCCTCTACTCCTTCATGCCTAATAATATGGAAATCACGTAAAGGCTTGAACACTTGGGCTGAAACTTGGAAATCACTACACTGAGGGGTGCATAGAGTGTACGTCATTTGCTTGGTAGGATTGTGGCTTGAAATAATTTGCGCATTGGCTAGTTGGAGCTAGAGTTGGATTATACATTTGAGGCAGTCGGTTGAATAATTAGGATTATGCTTGGACGATTGGAATGATACATTGATGCATTGGGAATATCGGGAATTCGGGCGAGCAAGCGTGCATCCGTACACGAGTTTCACTTGGTCGCTTTGCCTTGTAAAGCGAGCAGTTGTGGTTCGAAACGGAACAACGGCATCGGCGAGGGTATTGTGCCACGGTTGGGGCATTGTGCCATGGGTTTATTCTGAGTTGGGGTGTTGCACCCAATTTGAAATACTGTGTTGAGAAAAGGCATTGTGCCTATGGGTATAACTTGATATTTTGGTGCCTTGGGCTATATGTTGAGGTTTGGTTTTGGAACCCTTGGTTGGATATGTTGGAAGAATGGTTATGGATGCTTTGGTTGGATATCGGTTGAACGAGTCTAGAATCGCTTGGTGGGACGAGAACGTTCGATCCTCTCGTCATACCTACTTGGTGTCTGCATGTCACGAACAAACTGGGTTACACAGGGTTTCGTTTCCTCGAACGGGATGGACTCCGGGGCACCGGGACCGTTCGGCCATGGAGGAGACATTGGGTATCACGTCTTGGGTGCGGTGCTGGTAGTGCGATACCACCAGGAGGGAGTAGCTGCCCATCCCTGGATCGGGTAGGACTGCCCTATTGATCTTGGTCCGATCAATGTCTTTTATGGCTTAGCCAGTGACTTCATATAGTTAAATGTTGGTTTGCTTTTCTTTTGTTGGTTTGGCTTCGTGTAGGTACGGCCACATTGCCTCGGCAAGAGTGTGCGCTCGAGATTGGAATATAAACTTTGGTTGAGGAAGGATATTGAGGTTTGGTTAATGGTTCGATCTTATCGTACAAACGATGGCTTGAGTAGGACGGGTTGCATGCTAGAATCCTTCGAGTTGGTTATATATTTGCTTGTCGTTGGTTTGAGTTGAATGCTTGCATGCTTAAACTGCTTTACAGCTTTCCTTAACATGTTATTCATATGCCATGAAATGAATCTAGGATTCAACTAGAAAGATCACCATATAACTGTTTGCATTCACTATTTTATTTAGTGTCAGCTTAGACGAGTGGGTTACCCCGCTCACCAGTACGGCTGTGTACTGACTCACGTTTGTGGGCAATATTTCAGGTACGCAGGCGTTGTGGCACTGCTTGGATATACGAAACATGATGTATGAACTGTAAGTACCTTTGTGGGCTAGAGAAAGAGCAAGAGTATTTCATCGCCTTCGTGGCATCGTCTTCGTGGCATTGCCTTCGGGGCATTTCATTTGGACCCTATCGAGAGCTTCGCTGCGTATTACTCTGATGTGTGCTTGGTACACAATACTTGACTTTCGTTGCAACTTGGTTGTTTCAATGATAACTTTGGTGTTTAACAACATCGCCTTGTATGAGCGCAACTCCAGGCTCGTACGGCATCACGTCCCAATGAGAATGATTATCCTGCGGGAGAGCTGTAACGTGGTGATTCACGTTCAGCAGGGACTATTGAGCTTGCGGGAGATTGGGGCATGACAGGTTGGGCTCAGTTGAGTGCGATAGTACAAATGATGTCGCATAAGACTATGAAATGAGTCATGATGGTTTATAATTTTTATAAAGCATGTGGTGACTCAAATAAATGGTACACCATTGTCATAAACGTAGTAGGTCTAGTTAGGCTCATGAATATAAAATTGGTCAGAAAAATTGAGTTTGTGTTGCGTATTAAAATTGTCCGCAACGGATAAAAAGGGTTTAAGTGTCATTTCCCTTGAATTGCATTGTGAAAATTGTGCGACAAAATCAAAGCATGGAAATACAAATTTGTGAGTGACAGTCATGGCATGAGCCAAAATTGGCTCGTCTAAGTCTAGCATGCAAAGTTTGTTGTAAGGCTAGTGTTGTACTCAAGATTTTAAGATCATGGTGGTTGGTTTCTAAAGTTCAAGAAATATCTAATAAATATTTTAATTAATAAATAAAATTTTAATATAAAATAAATAAATAAATTATTTGTTTTGAAATACCAAGAATAACCATATATAAAAATTAGAGTGCTTACAGGTCTTTTGTATCGTTCCCATCAACGGCACATGAGGTTGAGCCATCGCATTCTCATCAGTGGAGAAGATCCCCAATATTGTCATTATTTTGTTCACCATAAACAAACAGTAAACCCCTCCCCAAAAATAATTCTTTCTAGGATTTTTTTTTCTAACTTCTAAACATAGTGTATGTATAGTTTTGTGAATTTTTATAGGAATATCTATGTAGTACTATACCTAAGGTATAGTATACTTAGTTAATTCAAGGTGTAACATGTGTTTTGTAATGATTTAGGGGCTCTAGAACTTGTACATATTCATCCAAGAACACATTGGGCTAGTAGTTGGATTAGGCTAGCTAAACATATTCAAAACACATCCAAATTAATCCAAACTTGGTCCACACTTACATGAGAGTACGTAGACCAAACCCAAGCCCTTAGGGGTCACTTTTGGTGAACTCCAACCCATGGGACATCAGGTGAAAGAGGGGGGGGGGGACTGAATCCTATTTTTTTGGTGTACACTAAATGGAAAGTTGTAAAAACTACCCCTCCCACTCCTCCAAACCTCCTAAAAGTCAGCCCACACCCTCACCTATATCCCCATGTCCTTCCCAAGCTATTTCCAACTCATTTCCATTACCATTTTCCCTCCATAAGGGCTCCTACATTCAATAGTAAGGTGCTGAATTCTGTTGCACTATACTGATTTCCACAGTGTGTTGCACCTCCAAATCAGTAGGAAACCCTTCAAATCCTTCTATTAATCCTCTACCTCTTCCCCTTCCTTCCATAATTTTTTTGGTATTTTTTACCCTCTAATCGCTGTCACAAGACGAAGTGACCAGACTAGTTGTCGTTAGGACAAATCGTGTAAAGATCGAGTCGTTCACCCAAATTGCTAGGTAAAACTCTTTCGAACCATTTTTATCACCTACCTTTATCAATTTCTTTCAGATATGTATATGATTTGTTATATGTTCTTTCATTTTTCCCTTCCATAGAGGACATTTTCTTCGGAGTGCGCAGATTGAATTTGGCGACAAGCATCGTTATCTGCATTTCATAAATAGGTAAGTACCTCCGTTATGATTTATTTTATGATTCATGAAATAAGGAATAACTAGGTACTTTACTCCCCTAGGTAGAAACTATTAAACCCCTCGCACAAAATAAGTATTTTGTGTTTATTTTATATTTCTTGTATTTATTTTAGGTTATTTTTAAATCAATTAAAATCCAATTATTTTATTAGGATACTTTACCGTAGTTTGGACATTAGTGACGTAGGATGACCCAAAATCTATATTTCCCTTCGTTGAAAGTAGCCTACACGGGATGCACAACTTGTAGGATCTTTCCGTGACTTAGAATTGACCATTCAACATTAGTATGGCACTAGTATAACAACCATAGTTTATTGTATTTAATATTTAAATATTTTTATATAAATAATCCATTTATGGTTATTTTTAATCCAAACCTTCTTCAATAAGTAACTCATAATTCTCTATCAAATTAGGCCACTTTTTCTCTTTTGTAGGATTTATTTATTTATTACTATTTTAAATTCAAAGAATTAAATCAAATCTTTGTCATTAATTAATTATTTGATTAGTTATTAACTTTTAATAACTAACAACCTAATTAAAAATATCCTAACAAACTAACTATCCAATTCTAATCCTACCCCTCTTCATAAATCGCGGCCTCCCCCATTCGTACGCATGCCCCCCTGGACGAATCTCTCCCCCTCTCTTCTCTCCATATATATATATATATATATATATATATATATATATATATATATATATATATATATATAAACCCTTTTCTCTCTTCTAAAAATCCTAATTTAAATTCTCTTCTACAAAATTATAACTTTCTTCTTCACCTACTTTCTCTAAGCCGCAACCATCATTACCAAGGCCGACCCCCCCCCCCCCCCTTCACGTGGACACCCACAACTATCTCTTCCATCCAAGAACAATAACAATTCTCTCCTTCTTCTTCTAGTAAGTTTCTTTAATCCTTCTCTCCTTCCTTCTTCAATATCTTCTTGTTATATATTTATATAGATTTGTATATATGTGTAGAATATTTTATAAACTCAATTAATTTATGATTGAAGAACTCATGCAACACATGAATCCTAATTTTGAGGTTTAACCCAAAACTTTTGTGCACGCATGAAACCTCCTTTAAAACCCTCTTTAATTCTTGTTAATATATTTTTATATATTTTATTAATAGGAAATATATTCAATTTTTATAAGTAATTCTAGATTTATTAATTTATATTAAATTAGAGTTTTGAGCATATTTTATGGGTAGTTTGATCTAGTTTTGATGTATGCATGTTGGAGACCCTTGGACCTTGTTAGGACTTGATCATAGATAGAAAACCCTAAAAAATTTCTTGATGGAGTATTATTTTTCCAAAAATTATATATTTTGAAATTATATCAAAATTATATTATTTGATAATTATAGTCACAACACCCATGTACTACCCCTTGGCATGAATACTAGTAAGTTTGATTACCAACCCTAATAGGATCAACATGTAGATGATAAAAATCCTAATTATTTTTGTGTGGATAAAATAATTAGTATTTATTATATTTATTATTGATTTTACCATATTTATTCATATTTTATTTCTATTTATAAAAATTAGAATTTTAGGTATTTTATGTAGCAAGTTGACGTAGTTTTGACAAAACTTGACCCCGATAGTTTTAGACTTAAATTATGACCAAAAATTCATATTTTTAGCATTTAAAATTATATTATTATTATTATTTATGATTATTTATTCCATATTTTATTATTTGTCAAAAAATTAATTTTTATTGACTAATAGGTAACCCGTTATGACCTAGTTTTGGTTTCTACTTAGTTTTGGACTCATAAAATTTATAGGAGATGACCCTACAACTAAAAACCCTATTTTCTAATAAAATTCTAGAATTAATAGTTTTTATTAATTAATGATTTAAAAATAGTTTTTGGTAATGTATAATGGTTAGTAATATTTTGGCTTGTAGTTACTTGTATGTGCAACCAACGTAGGATTAATAACTAGATAATAACTTAATTTGACTAGAGAAATAATAGTCTAATTAGTGTAATAATTAAATTAGTAGGTGTTCATGTCGTTCCTGTGGAGAACTCTGAACCAGATTCATTGTTCTCGTATCTTGGTTTGCCAGATAAGTACACCTTACTTGATTGTATTATTCAGTTTATATTATGCCTAGTTTATATTTATTTAGTTGTGTGCATGCATCTTAGAGTAGTAGACTTACCTAGTATCTTGTAAATATACGAGGTAACTTCTGACTTGACACATGGTATGGGTGATCCAACCTTTGTCAATGTCTGGTTGTGGAATTGGATTATGGTGAAGGTACGAGGTATCTTCTGATCTGACACTATTTTAAACACGTTTATTGTCTGTTTGAGTGAGTGAGTGAGTGAGTGAGTGCATGGACTAGCGTGTCGACTGGTCATCGGTACGAGAGTTCGAGTCTTGTGTTAGTAGTTGGTATTGGTTTAGTTTTTTAGATATTATTTGACGTTATTGCATTATGTCTACACCGCATATATGGTTTGGATAGTTCATTGGGAGGGAAGAATCTACTAGTGAGCATATGGGATTTATGTTTCTTACTGTACTGTGAAAATGGTGCAACTGTGTAACCCCTGAGTTCTACGGAATGCCTGGTGGAATAACTGTTCTTCTATTTCTCCCTCCTCATGCGCCATTAGAGATGTCTCAAGTACATTCACATAGATGGTTAGTTACCATATTTATTATTTACTGATTTACTTTTATGTATGTCAATTTCTTGTGTACTTGTTATGTCCCTCTTAGGACCTAGCACTCTTTCCAAGTATAGAAGATCATGATTATTTGCTGGAGCACGAATCAGGACTGGCTACTTCTCTTTCGATGAGGTCTCCCCTTATAGATTCTTGATCACTAGATGATGTACTTATTTTTTTGTCTTTCATATCCTAGTTAGTAGTGGATTTGTCTCCACCCGACTACTAGTTCTTCTCGACTATTTTCTACTTGGTACATTATCATATTTGGTTATATATTTCTATTTGGTTGTGGATGAGATTAGTATTGCCTGTAACTTGGGAAGATATATACCACTTGTGAATTATTATTATTCATAAAATAGTGCACGTATGTGTATGGTTTTCATATATTAGAGTTACCATGTACATATGGCTAGCATGCTTACATATTCCTAGTCCTACTTATTTTAGGACTGGGGCGTGACATATTTTTATTGGTGGCCCATGCAGGTCGAGTTAGCCATTTCAGTTACGTAACTGTACCGAGCGGGCATGCACCTAGTATTAGAGTTTTAGGTCCATCCATATTTGACTATGACTCACCTTCTTTCCAACCCATTTTATTTGAATGATTGCATACTGCTTGATTCATGTACTTCTCTTAATCTTTCGTCCATCTTTTGCAGAGAGATAAATTTGTCCACGCAGGTTGAGAGTATCTTAACTCGGTTACGTTATTTTACCGAGCAAGCCTGCAATTAGGATGAGAGTATAGGATCTCATCTACATATTTGACTTTCCTCTTTATTTTTTGTCACTACCCAATTCTAAAAAATAGGATTTTCTTTTATTTTAATTTGGTAAATTATGTATTGATCATAAATATTTGTATTAATATTTAATTAGATGCATGTATTTATTTTTATTAGTTGTTTTAGGGTTTTGACTAGTCTGGACCCATGTCAGACCCTAGTGGACCCTTGTCAGACCCAACCAACACCCTTGTCAGACTTATTTATTGGTTTAGAGTAGTTATTTATATTCTAATTAGTTAGTTGGAGTGATTAGGGTTTAGTTAGAATACATTTGGAACCCTAAACCTAAAACCCTAGTTTGGAAGACTTAAGTTGAGGGTATTGTGGTCTTTGTGTTAGGCTTCAAACCCTAATCCTAATTTTTCCTATATACCCCCCTTCCTATTCATTTTTTTTCATTTTATTTCCTCCCTCCATTCTCTTTCTTTACTTCTTCCATTTACTTCTCTCCAATTCCATGTAAGTATTTTCACCTTCCCTCTCTTCCTTCATTTACTTCTCTCTTTAACGCAAACCATAATCTTCCATTCTTTCTAACCTAGGTGTGTAGAGCCTAGATTTGGTGTAGAAGCTTGGTTTGGAGGCTTGGAGGCTTGGTGTGGTAAATTCTAGGGTTTTTGAGGACTTTGGCCTTGGGATTCCAACTCCCAAAAGGTAAACCATAATTTTTCCTTTGTGATTACTCTAATATAGTATAATTAATAGTTTAGAACCTTCCTAGACATTAGGGATACCCATGGAAGGAAGTTAGAACTTGTTTGCATAGGTTTGGAGACTTTGACCTATGCTTTTGTGTTAATTTTGGGTGAAATCCGAGATTGGCCCATTTTGGGTATTGCCCTAGGTTAGACGGACCTAGATAGACGTGCTTGGGTGTCTTGAGAGTAGGTTCGTGTTCCCGTTCGGACACGCGAGGTCGTATCGCGGAGTTTTGGGCGTTTCAGGCAATTTGGGGGTTTTTTCTTCTTCGTGGGTTCCACATACATATGGAATTTTGCCACGGACCTAGAATCGAAGAGTTAGCATTTTTGTGAGGTTCTAGACGTTGTTTAGAACACGTGGGTAAATTTTGGGTCGATTCCGAGTAGGTTTGGCGTGCGTTTGTAGAGGTATCGCAAGCCGCACTCTAAGTGTTCGTCGAAATGACCAAATGACCATTTCGACTTGGTTTCTAGGTTTTGGGCTTGTGCGCGGGTTGGTTTTGACTTATGGAGTATGTATTAGGGTTTTTGAGTTTATATATATATATATGTATATATATATATATATATATATATATATATATATATATATATATATATATATATATATATATATATATATATATATATATATATCATATGGATGTTTTTGTGTGTGGTTGTGTGTGGTTGTGTCCATATGTTTGTGTTCATGAGTGTGTGTGTAAGTGTGGATATGGATAGGTGTATGTATATATATGTATGTGTGTGAATATATATATATATATATATATATATATATATATATATATATATATATATATATATATATATATATATATATAGTGTGTGTGTGGGGGGGGTTGATATATGTATATATATATATATATATATTTATTGTGTGTGTGTTTATATATATGCATGTAGTGTGTGTGTGTGTGTTTATATATATGCATGTAGTGTGTGTGTGTGTGTGTGTGTGAGAGTGTTGAGTGAGTGAGTGAGTGAGTGAGTGAGTGAGTGAGTGAGTGAGTGAGTGAGTGAGATTGGGAGAGGAAGAAGGGAAAAGAGGAAGAGAGTGAGTTAAGAGAGATCGAGAGAGGGTGAGATAGAGAGATAGAGAGGGAGAGAGAGCAGCAGCAACAACAGCAGCAGCAACAGCCGTTAGCAGTAGTAGCAGTAGTAGCAGCAGCAGTAGTCAGTAGCAACAGCAGTCAGTAGCAGCAACAGCAACATAACCCGCGCCCCCCCCCTTTTAGCTAGAGTTGAGAGAGAGAGAGAGAGAGATTAGTTATATATATAGATATATAGTTTGTATAGATAGATGGATAGGTATCTAGATAGATAGGTTGAGATAGGTAATAGGTAAATAGGTATCGGATTCGTATATATATATATATATATATATATATATATATATATAATATATATATAATATATAATATATGTATATAGATATATTGATATATGTGTAGATATATGTATACTAGTATAGATAAGTATATATATAGGTTAGATAGTGAGATGAGAGAGAAGGGTGAGGTAAGGTATTGGATTTCAATACCTTGAGATATCAAGGTATTGAGGTATGGGTATCGGGGCGAGGTATTGGGCTTTTGCCTAGAAATAGGATAAGTGATGCTTATATATATATATATATATATATATATATATATATATATATATATATATATATATATATATATATATATATATATATATATATATATATACGTGTTAGGGTATATATTAGAGGGTATAGGCGGGGTGTATAGTGTAGGTTGATATATCGGATACCGAGGGTATCCCGGTATCTCAAAGAGGCGAGTTTGAGGGTTTACTAGCTTAATGAGCTAGTTTTGACCTAGAATTTTAGGGGCACCCTAGTTTGACCTAGAGTTGACCGCAATTGCCCCGGTTGACCGCCAAAGTCAACCTTTGACCTAGTTTCGGCCTAGAGTTGACTTTTTGGACCATGGGTTGACTTTTGACCCAGATTTTACCGGTTTGACCCGTTTGACCTAGAACAAACCTAGAAGCTTATTTTTAGTTATTTTATATTTATTTAACTCTTTAGAACCCCGTTTAATCTTGCTTTTCATAATAGGTCCTTGTGACGCCAGTCCGAATCTCGATCCTCACTGATTGCCTTTCGTAATTTCAAATTTTAATATTACAATTATAACCCTAGCAAGCTATATATCCTAACATAAGACATTCACTTGGCCTACAATCAGAAAGGTCAGGCAGCATGAATTGAAAGATAAGAGAAAATCTAGTTGTCGCACTATTAGCGACCGTCAAGGTTTCAGAGGAACGAGATATGAAATTAAAATAGAGAGACTCTAAATAATATCATGATTTCCTAAGGAAAATGTGGGATGCTAATCTCTACGTTCGAGGTATGATCAAGGAAAATGTCTATCTATTCTTCTTGGCTATCTAAGGTACTGTCTGCTAATAATAAGACAATGATCTAAATTTATAGTTCTATAATACTATCTCACTACAAAAGTTAGGTTTGGTCATAATATTCAATCTTGGATTTCTAGTGGTCCCTCCATATTAGGGTCAAACAATATGTTTAAATTTCTAATTAACTTTAGTAGTGTCTATACTACTCTCAAGTCATTCATAAATATATCGAGGGGTAATGATGAATCAATCTATAGGTAAGGGTGCTAGGGTTCATTAAGTATTCTAACTTAGTGATGTGTCAATACTCTAGTTGTACTCTTAATAAGAAGGTTACCCTACTTATTATCTAACAACAGGGATTTCTATATTCTAGGAAGGGACTATACTCAAGGAACTATTAGGAAAGCACATAAATCAAGCATGATACAATAGGTTAAATAGAACAGATGGTAAGGAATGTGAATCATAGTCAATTATGAATGAGATCCTATACTCTAATCCTAGGTGCAGGCTTGTTCAGTACAGTAACGTAACCGAGACAATATGCTCTCGACCTGCATGGGCCACCACTAAAAACATGTCACACTCCAGTCCCAAAATACGTAGGACTAGGAACACGTAAGCATGCAAGTCACATGGTTATGGCGCTCTAATATATGGAAACCATAACGCATACGTACGCTGTATTATGAATATCAATCCACAAGTGGTATAAATCTATCACAAGTCACAGGGTATAACTAAATTTTATCCACGAAAATCAAATATAAATAAATACCCAATATCTATGAAACTAGATCTCAATACAAAGTATCTAAAGATGATAGTTGGATGGAAATAAATTCACTACCAACTCGAATATAAAAACAAACACAATGTAAGAATATTAACTAACAATTACGGGGCTCAAAGAGAAGATATCCTCGAAATATATAAGTACCAGTCCGGATCTGCGTTCCTGCGAATACTCATGAACATCTATACCTGGAAAGGGACCAGGTCCTCAGAGGGACATAACAAGATACATAGAAGCATGCCAATAAAGTACTGAAATAAATATCCAATGGGACGCCTAACTGTCTATGTGAATCCAGTTTGAGAACAACTTTCTAACAAGTGGGCTATCTGGCCATAAAATGGGATTGGCATAATTCTCTCGGAGAATCAGGGGCCTACAAAGCATGTCGTCTTTTGAACGACAGAGGCCGCCAAGTAATATAGGGGTTATCACCACCCGTCGCTCCGGCGGAGCATCCGGGCAAACAAAAGAAAAGTACAAAGGAGCCCAAATGCCTTACTTGTTGTTCTCCCCACCCCATGCTCTAAGCATGTCACATCTATGTCACGATTTGGTTCATAGCCTATCTTTAGTACAATAGCCCAACCCAGCCCAACCCTGCAACCAAACAAGGACAAGGATTGGACCACCGTACTACAATAGACTATATCCCTGGGCTACTAATAACAGCTGAGTCTTCTAGCATGCAAAGTTTCTAACAACAGTTATCCCTAACGTACGGCCCACACGTACATGAGGCCAACCCAGTACGCAGTCCGTGATCTATATTAGACTCACACTTGTGTAACAGCTGTGTCACGGCCAATGAACCTAACGATGCTTCATGATAATAGAGCGGTCTCATAAACAAGGTCAATGTATATACATAATAAAAACAATCACGACAACACCGTCATTGCACCCAAGTTTCCTTGGATGCGCATTTTATATAGCAATTAAAATATATGAACTAAAGACAGAAATAAGGATGCATGCAACATATGAAATATGAATAATAGTACAATGGCAAGGTATACTTGCCTGCTCTAAAAAAGAATGAAGTCTCAACTCAATGCGTCGTCCGATCTACCCGTCACATAAATTAAACAAGTTAGGTTACAAAAGTGGGTGAATAGGTTCCTCCATTTTTATCTATTTTAATTCTAAATAAAATAATCTAAAATAGTATTTTAATCTTATTATAATCTGATTTTATTGTTAAACTCTAATTTTTGGTCCAACGAAAGTTAACTTTACGGATTTGTGATCCGTGGCACACAAATCGAGGCAATCCGTTGACCAAAAAGTCAACCAACTTAAATCCTGGATTTGTGTGTAGAATCCTATAGATTTTAACGCTACATGAATGCTAAAATTGATAGTTTCATAAAATCATAAGTCGATAAAAAGTTATGGCCACAAGGGCGTACAGATGATAATTTTCGGTGGTTTTCTATTTACGTCTACGTTGCATAAATTTTATAGTAGATTAAACTTGTATATTAAATTCTAGAAAAATAATTTTATGTAATTTAATTATGTCATATTTTTGAAACTTCAAACGGCTCATAATTCCGAGTTCGAGATCTCCCGAAATCTCGAACATACGAAAACACGTCTGATTTTGGACAACTGACACTTTCGAAATATTCTGGAAAATTAGGTTCTGAAATTACTGAAATAATTTATATATTCAGAAAACTGACCTTGATATGGTTCTAACAAAAAAACTAGAGCGCGTTTGGAATCCGGAGCTAGGAGATATCATCTTTTTAAGTCGTTATAACTACTAGAAAATGAGTCTGAATTTATGACGAATTTGACTGTTTTTGGACGAAAAAGTGAGAAGTTTGGGAAAGAAAAATATGAAAGATGTAGGTATTTATAATGGTGGAGACTACTTAATTGAATACGACTAGGATTGGCTAATTTGGATATGATTAGGATCAGTTTAAATAAGGATAGAATATGTATGAAGTTACTTTCCTAGTAGGCTCAGGATTTGAATTAATTTAAAATAGAGTTTGAGGTTATCTCAATAATTTATAATCTTAAATAGAATTAAAGATAATACAAATAATTTATATATAATCTTATTCATATCTATTAACACTAAATTAGCATCTATCTAATATTAATAATATATATATCCAAATAAATCCTAAATAATTTCAAAAATCTAAATAAATTTCTTAAAATTCTAAATAAATTACAGAAAAATATAATTAAATATTTTAACCTAAAATAAATATTTGATAGGAACAATATAAAAGTATGGTCTCATTGTAAATCAGGGAAGTCCTACAAATTTATGTTTCCTAGATTTTAATTACCCAAAAAATTCTAAAAAAATCTCCAAAAATCTAAAATAGCCTAAAAATAATTCTAAATAATTATTTATATAAGTAAATATATCAAGAAATTTATTTTCTAATTAACTAAGAGAATACTCTAAAAAAAATCAACATCTATAATGAATATAATAATATAAAATACACACAAAATATCTATTTTGGGTGAGAGGGTTTACAGCGGGTACTCTATCACGTGTATTTCATCATGTGCTATGAGTATTGATTCTCATGTGCTTCGTGTGCTCTCGTTTTCATGTGCACGAGTTATTTATCATGTACGTAGCGTGTCGTGGTTGAATCCAAGAGTATTAGTGGGGGAGGGGAGTAGAAGTTGGTTATGTGATCAAATCTAAACAATATTCATGTGTATGTCGGTTATGCAACTCACGCATAACGGAGTTATCATAAAATAAATCATATGCAACCCTGAGAATAACTTACTACGGGCCAGGTGTCGACGATTGTTGTGACCCTGAGATAGAGGAGGAGCCCGTCCTAGCTGAGGAGACGTCGCTGGCGCCCTAATATAGCTAGATGGGTTTCACTAGGTTTGTTCCCAGTTGGTTTTGGATGACTGTATTATTTATTTTGCTACTACTGTGAGATATTGTAGACTATTAGACTTGGACTGTATATTTTAGATATTGTACTTGCTCTCTTTGGTTCTTTGTTTCTTTGTTGATATCTTATCATGCTTTTACTATTTCCCTAGTTATTGTGATTGAGTTTATGTATATTGTAATATTGTCCTCCTTTTGGAGAGGTTATCTTGACAGGTTATTGTGAGATATAGATAGTTGTGACCTAGACAATGCTCTACCGCGGATTCTGTGTCGTAGGCTGGACGTACCCACGACTCATGCCCAATTTTTTGGGTGCGGGTTGTGACACATTTTTTGTTGGTGGCCCATACAGGTCTAGTTTCTAGGTCTACCTGCGAAAGGATATAAGATATAGGCTGAGAGAGTTGTTCTCAATCACAACTAGGACCCTTCTTGATCTTTTGCTATCTTTAATTTTTCTGAAATTTTCTTTTGAAATATTACTGTCCTTCCTTGATGATATCGTATTTTGTACCGTATTGACTTCTTTTGATCTGTATTCAGGATGCCTCCGAAGACACGGTCTCACCGCACCGTTCCAGCAGCTGCCACTGAGAGGTCTGCTACCTCTCGTCCTTCTTGACTTCAGGCAGCTGTTACCGCTCCACTCACCACTCCCACGGTTTAGGGAGCATCTGCTTCTCTCAGAGATTCTTCTCCACCTGTCGATCCGAGAGCTACCCCCATTGTTCCGGTGGTACCTCCTCCACCACCTCCTACACCGATAGACGTTGCCCAGTTGTTAGCATTCTTCAGGGAGATAATGGACGCACAGCACCGACAGGTAGACGTGATAAGGTTGGGCATTGCGAATGCCCACCAGGTGGCCATGACAGAAGTAGACAGAGTGGCTCAGATCCAGCCACAGGCAGAGCAGGCACAGCATCCTAGGCCGGGCAACATCATTGACTTCCAAAGGATGCGGCCCAAGGAGTTCCGGGGTACAGAGGGGATCCTATATGTGAATGACTGGATCGAGCATATCGAGGGGATCTTCAGACTGGCACTCCCAGACAGCATGCAGATAGAGGCAGCGGACAGCCAGATGTTCGATCTTGCCCTTACTTGGTACCGTACTAACACGAGGATAGCGGTACCGGGACTTACTTGGGAGGCTTTCAAGAAGCTTTTCAAGGAGAAGTTCTTTCTGGATGTGGCTCTTAGTGCCTTGGAGAGCCGGTTTGAGGCACTCGTCCAAGGGAGCATGATGGTGGACGAGTATGCAGCCGAGTTCTACCTTCTGGGCAGATTTGTAGAGGGCTTAAGTGAGGCAGCAAAGGCGCGGAAGTTCCGCAAGGGTTTGGTCATGGCGGTCAAGTTCTTGACTAGGAGTGACCGCGAGGCGACCTTTGAGCAGATTGTGGGTGATGCTCAGAGGGCTGAGGACGAATTGGAGCTGAAGTCCAAGAGGAGTAGAGATGCTTCCGGAGCAAGCAGCAGTGCGGGCCCAGCCAAGAGGCCCCATGTTCAGCAGACTCAGCAGCACCAGGGTCAGAGTCGTGCGCCTTTCCAACAGGCGCCCCAGTAGCAGAGGCAGGGACAGCAACAGGGTCCAAGGCAGCCCATCACTTGCCTTTTTTATAGGAAGTCGGGGCACAGATGGGATATTTGCAGGAAGAGGCTGAGCAAATGCTTATTATGTGGTACGATAGATCACCAGTTGAGGGGTTGCCCTTCAGCACTCGCTCGTACAGCTCAGGGCGGAGGAGCCGCTCAGAGGGGCCAGCCCGAGAACCTACAGTACAGCAAAGAGGATAGCCTTTGCAGACTCAGCAACAAAGGTTTGTCCAAAAATAGCAGCAGCACCGAGGAGGACAGCAAGGACAAGCTTTTGCCCTAACTGTAGAGGAGGCCGAGCCCGTTGGTGTTGTGATCTCAGGTTCTATTCTTCTTGATCTCATTCCAGTACTTGCTTTATTTGATTTCGGTGCTTCCCATAGCTTTGTGTCTGTATCTTTTGTTGTTAGACACCATCTTGTTGTTGAACCTTTAGCTAGACTCTGCAAGATCACGATCGGGGGTGGCATCATCCTAGTCAGTGATGTCTGCAGAGACCGAAGAGTTACCTTTGGAGGCCGAGAGTTGAGTGTGTGCCTACTCATAATGCCACTTCTGAGCTACGACATTATACTCGGGATGGATTTGGTTGAGTGTGTACCGTGCTAGTATAGATTATCGTGGAGGCTGAGTGTTCTTTAGTCCGCCGGGAGAGCCAGAGTTTGAGTTTGCCAGAGAAGAAGCGGAGCAGAGCGAGGGAGTCTTCTGCGAAGCCCTGGTGGTAGAGCAGAGGTTGCCACATCCATTGATAGCTGAGTTCATGGATGTCTTTCCGGAGGAGTTGCCAGGGTTACCTCCGGACAGAGATGTGGAGTTCTCTATAGACTTGGTGTCAGGCGTGGAGCCGATATCCCAGCACGTCTATAGAGTCAGCAACAGTGAGCTGGTAGAGTTGAAAAAGTGGGTGAATGAGCTTCAGGACAAGGGATTTATTAGATCTAGTTCTTCTCCGTGGGGTGCTTCAAAACTTTTTATGCCGAAGAAGGATGGGTCGATATGGATGTGTATCGACTACAGGGCTCTGAACAACCTCACAATCAAGAACAAGTATCCGTTGTCGCGTATTAATGATCTCTTTAACCAGTTAAGCGGAGCGAGGTTATTTTCCAGGATTGATCTAAGAACAGGCTACCACCAGGTGAAGGTCAGGAGGAAGGATATTTCGAAGATGGCTTTTCGGATCAGGTATGGACAGTATGAGTTCATGGTGATGCCGTTTGGGTTGACTAATGCCCCGACAGTGTTCATGAATCTGATGAACAAGGTGTTCCATCAGCATCTGGATAGGTTTGTGGTGGTGTTTATAGGTGACATCTTGGTGTATTTGAGGACCCCAGAGGAGCATGAGGAGCATCTGAGGATAGTGCTGGAGACTCTCAGAAAGGAGAAACTTTATGGAAAGCTTTCAAAGTGCGAGTTCTTCCTTGACAAGGTTGAATTCCTTGGTCATGTGGTGATAGGAGAGGGGATCTCGGTGGATCCGAGGAAGATCATGGCAGTTGAGGCATGGAGTGCTCCGAGTTCAGTAGCAGAGGTCAGGAGTTTCCTGGGGCTGGCAGGTTACTACAGGAGATTTATTCAGGATTTTTTTGGGATTATAGAGCCGTTGTCTAGGTTGACCCGGAAGGACGTAGAGTTTGTTTGGTCAGAGGAGTGCCAGGTCGCCTTTGATGAGATGAAGAGGAGGTTGACGACACCTCCAGTATTGACGTTGCCATAGGGGTCTGGAGGATTCACTATCTATAGTGATGCATCGGGGAAGGGACTGGGTTGTGTGTTACAGCAGAATGGAAGGGTAATTGCCTATGCTTATAGGCAATTACGTCCTCATGAGAAGAACTACCCTACTCACTATTTAGAGTTGGCAGCAGTCATCTTTGCTCTGAAGTTATGGAAACACTATTTATACGGAGAGCATATGGAGATCTTTACTGACCACAAGAGCTTGAAGTATGTGTTTATCCAAAAAGAGCTGAACATGATGCAGAGGAGATGGTTGGAGTTGATGAAAGACTTCGACATATTATTGCAGTACCATCCAGGAAAGGCGAACGTAGTTGCGGATGCGGTATACAGGTATCTGGTAGCTATGTGCCTAACTACAGATTATTATCTTCTGGCAGATCTAGAGAGCTTGGGCATTAAGGTGATAGTGCCTGGAGTTGAGATGCAGATATGGGGACTGTAGATTCAGTCAGGGTTGATAGACTGGATCAAGATTACACAGTTTGAGGATGGGTCCCTGAGGAGCACCGGGACGCAGTTTCACATTGGAGTATCAGATGACTTCACCATTGCTGATGATGGTTCATTGCGGCACGGTACCAGGTTGTGTGTGCCAAGTGGGTCGTTGTACGAGGAGGTTCTTCAGGAGGCGCATCGATCCCATTACTCTATACATCCAGATGCCAACAAGATGTATAGAGATCTAAGAGAGCATGTATGGTGGTAGGGGATGAAGGGGGAGGTAGCACGATTAGTATCCCGATGCTTAGTGTGCCAGCAGGTGAAGGCAGAGAGGCAGAGGCCAGGAGGGTTGCTCCAGCGGTTACCCATTCCGGAGTAGAAATGGGAGCATATGACCATGGATTTTGTTTTTGGGCTTCCCCATTCTCCGGGAGGGAAGGATGCGATTTGGGTCATCGTAGACAGGTTGACCAAATCGGCCCACTTCCTACCATTCAAAGTGGGTACATCTACGGAAAGACTAGCAGAGATGTATGCGTGCCAGATAGTCAGACTGCATGGAGTCCCTGTGAGCATAATATCAGACCGGGACAGTCGCTTTACTTCATATTTCTGGAGGAGTCTGCAGGCTAGCTTGGGCACTCAGCTCAAGTTTAGTACTACATATCACCCGCAGACAGACAGCCAGTCAGAGAGGACCATTCAGACCCTCGAGGACATGCTTCGCACTTGTGTTCTGGATTTCAGAGGCTCTTGGGAGGATCACTTGCACTTGGTAGTGTTTGCTTACAACAACAGCTACCAAGCTAGTATCGAGATGTCACCATTCGAGGCATTGTATGGACGGAGGTATTGTCGCTCCCCGATCCCGTAGGGGCCGATCGTCCTCGCTTGGTCCCTACGAAACCGCTCGTCCTCGCTTGGGCGCGATGCCGTGCAAGCCTAAGTTGCGCTTGCACCAGGCAACGTACATGCACAAGACAAGTTAGACAAAATATACATATATAGGCACAGAGTAAAACGCAGAGAACCAAAGTTGAACACATTTGATAGCACACAAAATACTTCCATTTTATTAAATGCTGAATATTTGGATTACAAAATGCTTGCTTGGCTGAGTTACAAAATATGTCTCAGAAGGCTTACAACTCTTTTTACATTTCCAAAACTAGCCACAACGCCCATTACATTATGCCCTTGTAGTAGAACCAAAATAACCAAAACATCTAGCAAAAGGAGAGTAGCCCACTGGAGAGGTAAGCAGCGAAGGAAGCAGCACGAACACAGTCCTATGGAAGGGTGCGCACACGCTGATTTAGATTCAGGATGGTTGCCAGACTCTCGCTCCCAGCACCTGGATATTTGCCCACAAATGTGGGTCAGTACTACCACATGTACTGGTGAGCGACCGTGGCCAAACTCACCTTAGAAATCCACACTAAGTAAGCATATGAAGCTAGCATTATTAGGTGATCTTTCTGGTTGTCTAGTTTCTTTTTAACAATTCATGCAAGGAAACATAGACAATATATATATAGCATATGCATATGATATTTTTTACCCACGGCCAAGCGGTTATCCCTGCAGCAGACACACAAGTTAGCCACAATTTGCATATGAATAACTTATGAATCAATAAAGGCATCAAGTGTTAGGTATGCAAGAAGGTAAACCTAGCATGCGCCCTAACTATATGATGGTCCCCTCCACGGGATTAGTAGTTGGGACGTACAAGCCCATCTCACTAATAGACGAGTCTCGGTCTACCCAAGGACGTACAAGCCTCAGGTATCTAGATCTCTTCCGGCCGAACGATCCCCAGTGCCCCAGGGACCGCTCGAGAGATAAACCTTGTGCACAAGTTGTCCTGACCAAATGCATGAATGCAAGCCCTATCAGAAAAATATGCTATCATGCAACTGATGAACAATGCACAACAAGTCTATCTCTTTTTCTCATTTTCAAGCTCAAGTCCAAAGTCTTCTCGCCACAATACTCAATGCACAATATACAAGGGACAGTCAAGCATTCCATAAGCAACTAGTAAGTTAGCAGTTCTATACTTGAAGCATGCAATACTTTCTTTCTCTTTAGCTTATCCTTTTAGTGAGGCAGCATATTTATGTGAACTAGAGATCCTTTATTAGGCATGCAGACTTAAAGGATTCATCGAAGGGCCTAAGCCACTCACCGAATGAATCGAACGAGAGGATGGAGAAGCCTTAAGCGACGTTCACTCTTTGGTTATACGTCCTGAAAATGGAACAATACTTAATTAGCATACTTCGATCTCTTTCCCTTACGATTCGAGAAGAAAGCGCAAGCGAGAAGGCGAAATCATGAAAACCAAGTTATCGAAAACAATTCAAAACATAAAGCAACACAAAATCAAAAAGCAAAGCAACCAACGAAAACTCTTGGACTCATTTCAATAGAAGCCGTTCGATTAATTCGAAGGGTTCATTGCACTTCTTCCGTGTTGATTTGGCGGTAAGGTTTTTCCGAGACTCGATTCTCAACCGAGTCGAAGCAGCGAAGTGTTCCATAAGTAACCGTTTGGAGCGGGGCATTACAGGTATTGTACTCTGTTATCATGGGATAATGTAGGCGAGAGAACTTTGCTCGGCCCAGAGATGGTGGTGGATGCGGCGGAGAAGGTCAAGCTCATTAGAGATAGACTTCGGGTGGCGCAGGACAGGCAGCGGCATTGGGCCGATAGCCACCGGAGACCTTTGGAGTTTGAGGTATAGCTTAGAATTTAGATTTTGTTCTTGTGTTTGCTTGTGATTGCTTGTTTTAGATTAAGTGCTTAGACCTTGTTTGTTCTAGGTTGGTGATCTGGTGTTCCTGAGGATTTCTCCGATGCGAGGTACTATTCGTTTCGGTGGTGGCGGAAAGCTTAGCCCACGTTTCATCGGACCCTTCAGCATCCTTGAGAGGGTCGACCCTGTGGCGTATAGGCTAGATTTGCCTCCTACGCTAGAGGGAGTTCATGATGTATTCCACGTGTCACAGTTGAGACGGTACGTGGCGGATCCCAGTCACATATTGGATCACTCAGAGATTATGGTGGGCCCTACTCTTAGCAATCCAGAGCAACCGGTGGAGATTCTGGATCAGCGGGAGAAGGTATTGAGGAACCAGACTATTCCCTTGGTTCATATCGTATGGAGGCATCACTCTCCAGGTGAGTCGACCTGGGAGAGGGAGGATGAAATGCGCGAGCGATACCCTTATCTTTTTGAGCCTTGAGGTATGGTTCTTTCTTTTTCATGTATTTATGTCCTAGTTTCATCTTTTAATTTTGAGAACGAAATTATTTTAAGGAGGGTAGGCTTGTCACTACCAAATTCTAAAAAATAGAATTTTATTTTTATTTTAATTTGGTAAATTATGTATTGATCATAACTATTTGTATTAATATTTAATTAGATGCATGTATTTATTTTTATTAGTTGTTTTAGGGTTTTGGCTAGTCTGGACCCATGTCAGACCCTAGTGGACCCTTGTCAGACTCAACCAACACCCTTGTCAGACTTATTTAATGGTTTAGAGTAGTTATTTATATTCTAATTAGTTAGTTGGAGTGATTAGGGTTTAGTTAGAATGCATTTGGAACCCTAAACCTAAAACCCTAGTTTGGAAGACTTAAGTTGAGGGTATTGTGGTCTTTGTGTTAGGCTTCAAACCCTAACCCTAGTTTTTCCTATATGCCCCCCTTCCTTTTTGTTTCTTTCCATTTCATTTCATTTCCTCCCTCCATTCTCTTTCTTTACTTCTTCCATTTACTTCTCTCCAATTCTAAGTAAGTATTTTCACCTTCCCTCTCTTCCTTCATTTACTTCTCTCTTTAATGCAAACCCTAATCTTCTATTCTTTCTAACCTAGGTGTGTAGAGCCTAGATTTGGTGTAGAAGCTTGGTTTGGAGGCTTGGAGGCTTGGTATGGTAAATTTTAGGGTTTTTGAGGACTTTGGCCTTGGGATTCCAACTCCCAAGAGGTAAACCCTAATTTTTTCCCTTTGTGATTACTCTAATATAGTGTAATTAGTAGTTTAGAACCTTTCTAGACCTTAGGGCTACCCATGGGAGGAAGTTAGAACTTGTTTGGATAGGTTTAAAGACTTTGACCTAGGGTTTTGTGTCAATTTTGGGTAAAATCCGAGATTGGCCCATTTTGGATATTGCCCTAGGTTAGACGGACCTAGGTAGACGTGCTTGGGTGTCTTGAGGGTAGGTTCGTGTCCCTGTTCGGACACGCGAGGTTGTATCGCGGAGTTTTGGGTGATTTGGGTGATTTGGGGGTTTTTCTTCTCCATGGGTTCCACGTAGATGTAGAATTTTGCCACGGACCTAAAATCGAAGAGTTAGCATTTTTGTGAGGTTTTAGACGTTGTTTAGAACACGTGAATAAATTTTGGGTCAATTTCGAGTATGTTTGGCTTGCGTTTTGCTAGGTATCGTAAGCCGCACTCCAAGTGTTCGTCGAAATGACCAAATAGCCATTTCGACTTGGTTTCTAGGTTTCGGGCTTGTGCACGGGTTGGTTTAGACTTGTGGAGTGTGTATTAGGGTTTTCGAGTTTATATATATATATATATATATATATATATATATATATATATATATATGTATGTATGTATGTATGTATGTATTTAGATGCATATGGGTGTTTGTGTGTGTGGTTGTGTGCATATGTGTGTTTTCGTGAGTGTGTATGTAAGTGCTGATATGGATAGGTGTATGTATATGTGTGAATATATATATATATATATATATATATATATAGATATATATAGATATAGATATAGATAGATAGTGTGTGTGGGTTGATATATGTATATATATGTATAGTGTGTGTGTTTATATATATTCATGTATGTGTGTAGTGTGTGTGTGTGTGTGTGTGTGTGTGTGAGTGTTGAGTGAGTGAGATTGAAAGAGGAAGAAGGGAAGAGAGAAAGAGAGAGTGAGTTGAGAGAGATCGAGAGAGGGTGAGATAGAGATAGAGCAGCAGCAGCAGCAGCCATTAGCAGTAGCAGCAGCAGCAGCAGCAGTCAGTAGCAGCAGCAGCCGTTAGCAGTACCAGCAGCAGCAGCAGTTAGCAGTAGCAACAGCAGTAACAGGTAGTAGCAGCAGCAGCAGCAGGTAGTAGCAGCAACAACAACATAACCTGCCCCCCCTTTAACTAGAGTTGAGAGAGAGAGAGAGAGAGAGAGATTAGTTATATATATAGATATATAGTTAGTATAGATAGATGGATAGGTATCTAGATAGATAGGTTGAGATAGGTAATAGGTAAATAGGTATCGGATTAGTATATATATATATATATATATATATATATATAGTTAGATATATATAATATATGTATATAAATATAGATATATTTATATATGTGTAGATATATGTATACTAGTATAGATAAGTATATATATAGGTTAGATAGTGAGATAAGAGAGAAGGGTGAGGTAAGGTATTGGATTTCAATACCTTGAGATATCAAGGTATTGAGGTAATGGGTATCGGGACGAGGTATTGGGCTTTTGCCTAGGAATGGGATAAGTGATGCTTTGATATATATATATATATATATATATATATATATATATATATATATATATATACGTGTTAGGGTATATATTAGAGGGTATAGGCGGGGTGTATAGCGTAGGTTGATATATCGGATACCGGGGGTATCCCGGTATCTCAAAGAGGCGAGTTTGAGGGTTTACTAGCTTAATGAGATAGTTTTAACCTAGAATTTTAGGAGTACCCTAATTTGACCCAGAGTTGACAGTATTTCCCCGGTTGACCGCTAAAGTCAACCTTTGACCTAGTTTTGGCCTAGAGTTGACTTTTTGGACCTCGGTTGACTTTTGATCCAGATTTTATCGGTTTGACCCGTTTGACCTAGAACAACCCTAGAAGCTTATTTTTAGTTATTTTATATCTGTTTAACTCTTTAGAACCCCATTTAACCTTGCTTTTCATAATAGGTCCTTGCGACGTCAGTCCGGATCTCGATCCTCACCAGTTGCTCAGGACGTCAGGCGAGTACCTACCTCTGATTGTTTCTATTTCATGATAGCGTATATATCACCTGTTCTAGAACTGTTAATACTTGATTCTGACATATTGTTTCATGAGCTGGTACTAGTTGGATCCCGTCATGAGATGTTATCCCCCTTACCGTGTTCAGCGGGTACTCTATCACGTGTATTTCATCATGTGCTTCGAGTATTGATTCTTATTTGCTTTATGTGCTTCGTGTGCTCTCGCTTTCATGTGTGCGAGTGATTTATCATGTACGTAGCGTATCGTGGTTCGATCCAAGAGTATTAGTGGGGGAGGGGAGTAAAAGTTGGTTATGTGATCAAATCCAAACAGTATTAATGTGTATGTCAGTTATGTAACTCACGCATAACGGAGTTATCATAGAATAAATCATGTGCAACCCAAGCCGATCACATAACGAACTTGTGCTCAAGGCACTTTGCTAGTATTCCTATTTTCTCACATGTAGTTACTTCTCTACTACTTTATTGTTCTCCAGTTTTATATTACAGTTACTTTATCAGTTCTACCATGTATTTACTTTCCTGTGCATCTTGTATTCTTTTCTATTGCTAGTCATATACACCTTACTATGTATTTAGAGTTGCTTTCAGAGTTATGTACTTCACTCCAATCCTGACTGGATATATTATTTCAGAGGATCCTGAGGACTTTTGCCAGACTTACTACGGGCCAGGTGTCGATAATTGTTGCGACCCTGAGATAGAGGAGGAGCCCGTCCCAGCTGAGGAGACGCCGCTGGCGCCCTAGTATGGCTAGGTGGGTTTCACTGGATTTGTTCCTAGTTGGTTTTGGATGACTGTATTATTTATTTTGCTACTACTGTGAGATGTTGTAGACTCTTAGACTTGGACTGTATATTTTGGACATTGTACTTGCTCTCTTTGGTTCTTTATTGATATATTATCGTGGTTTTACTCTTCCCCTATTTATTGTGATTGAGTTTATGTATATTGTAATGTTGTACTCCTTTTGGAGAGGTTATCTTGACATGTTATTGTGAGATATATATAGTTGTGACCTAGGCAGCGTTCTACCGTCGATTTTGTGGCGTAGGCTGGACGTACCCACGACTCATGTCCGATTTTTCGGGTGTGGATCATGACATTTTTGTTCTGAATTCTTGAACTCACCTACCTTCTTTGACCTTCAAATTTATACTCGCTTAATTATCTTGACATCGTTATCCTTGTTTTCTCACATCTTTCTATTTAATGTACTTCCCTAATAGTTCTTGAGTATACCTTCTGCCAGAATATAGGAATCATTGTTGTTAGAAGATAATTATGATAGCATACCTACTAAAAAAAATAAATTAGAACATTGGTAGCTCCTAAAAGTTTAACATACCTAATGAACCTTAGCATCCAAGACCTATAAATTAATTGACCAGTATCCCTTGATATATTTAGGAATGACTTGAGAGTAGTATAGACACTATTAGGGTTAGTTAGAAATTTGACCATATTATTTGACCCTAGTACTGAGGAACCAATTGAAAGTCAAGGTTGAATATTAGGACTAAACCTAAACTCCATGGTGAGATAATATAAGAGGACTATAAATTTAGATTCCTGTCTTGATATTAGCAGAGCAGTACCTTAGGAAACCAAGATGAATGAACCAATACCTTAGTAAGAGCAAGGGTACCCTACCTTTAGCTTAGTAGATCCCTAGAATCTATGATCATCATTGAGTCATACTTGAGTCTCCATGAGTCACCGACTGTGCCATCTATCCAACTATCTATATACTTTTCCATCTTGAGTTAATCCCTCCCTCCATCATAGATCAATTATCATAACTCTTTACCAATTAAAACCTATTGAATGATTAGAACATTTCCTTTGATCATACCTCAAAAATAGAGACTAGCATACCATGTTCCTTTAGGAAACCCTGATATTTTCAAGAGACTCTCTATTTACTTTTATATTTTATTTCTCCAAAACCTTAACGCTCGTTATTTATGCAATAACTAAAAAATTTCCTTCATCTTTCAGATCGTGCCACATTACCCTTCTAATGTAGGCTTAGTGATTTCTTTTATGTTAGGATATATAGTTTGGTAGGATTGTAGTTTGTTAATCTTGAATTTTTAAATTTTTGTGCTTAGTAGTTAAAACTTGCTATTTTAAGTTGTTCATTTAGATTATGATTTTATGATTATATTTTAGTTTCAAATCAAGTAATATGTTTAACATATCTCAATACAGATTATATCTTCTCTCACTTGAGAGCTAGTAACTTCTTCATTCTTAAGTTACACAATATTAGTTGATTCTTGTAAGTTGGGTAGCATATCTCACAACCTAGTATCCCATAGTCCTTTTGATCCACTAATAAAGTATAATAGAACGATATCTGAATATATGCTAGTATAAGAAGATAGTGTTTATCCATACTATAGAACTTTAGAGGCCCATACCCCCATTTGGTCGACCAGAGACTTAGACAAGAAGTTAGTATGGCAACTGTAGAGGCACAACACCGGACGAGTCTTAGCTTCTTGGTGAACTTGAATTATTTTATACATTCCTTCATCATAATCCAACGTACTTATATTATTTGGACTATGTTGACTCTTGCTGCTATTACAGCCTAGTTTTGCAAGGTTATCCATTTATCGAGCTTGTTCCTAACATATATGTTTGTGGGGGCCCACACGAATACATTGTCTAAATCAGAATCATTGTATTATGGTCTAGCTAACCTTAGTGCGCTTGGTTCGCTCTTCGTATGACTACTTTACGTGGATTGCGATATAGTTGACTTAGCTTGTTTGACAAATATACTTGCCTTCTAGATAGGTCAGAGCATATTGTATCGGTTATATAATTGTACTGATATGAGCATAGGAATAAAAATTTACCAAAAATAAGATTTTAATCCACAACTGCCTTGACAACTCCCTTTTTAATTCTTTAATTATTTTGAACCCCGTACTTGTATTCTATCACCTCCTCCTTGAATTCTTTATTATTGTTTTTCGTATTTTCCTATTTCAAAAAGATGAACGCTCATGCTTGATATAAGTTTGATACACGGATAATACTAGATATACCCCATAGGTCAATCATATTACTTTGTGACTATCTTTGTAATTAAGGACACATCACATGTGATAGATTTTGAGGATTAGTAAGCACTATTGAATGATTGAGAATTTTTTTTGTATAGCTTGGTGTTTATGAGAGATACGTAAATTAAAAGTTGGGTAGAAGTTGCATTGTCAACTTGAGCCAAATTTTATGTGCATGTGAAAATCTTAGATCGTGATCAAGTAAGATAAGATTGAGAGATTTAAGTCATTTTAATTTCGAAATTTTTTATAATGATAAGGATTAAACTTTAAAGTGAAGAATGCCTTATAGAATAAATTTTAAAATTTTGATATTGCGGACCAAATATTTATAATTTGAGCACATGATTTAAATTTTAAATATGGGAGGTTGAATCATCGATTTAAATTTTGAGGATAAATATAGAATTATAAATGTGAGCATTGATGGTTGGAATTTTAAATTTTATAATTTGATGATTTGAATTAAAAGTTAAATTTTGATTGTTGGATCACCTATTTAAAATGTTGAGGATGAAAATTGAATTTAAAATTTAATGAGTACGAAATTCTTAAGTTAAAAATAGGAATAACATTTGATTAGAGTTGTTTATTATTTAAAATCTAGAGGATATTATGATAGTTGAAAATCATGATTTAAAATTTGATGTGGGTTATTTAAATATGAAGATGTTATATAGATTTGATCTAAGCCTTGATTATTTAAATTCGAGAAGAGATTACGATAGGTCAAATTTTGAACTAAAAAGTGGTATTTTAATTTTGAAGATATTGCGATGGATTTGAATAGATTTTGTCATTTAAATTTTTTAGAAGATTATGATGGACTTGGATTAGATAAGAATTTGGAGGATTTAATAAATTGTTCTTTATTCTAATTTTGAGAAAAAAATTCTTGTAAGTTGGGTAGATTGTGAAATCCCTCAACCAAAATAAGTATTTTGTGTATATTTTATATTTACTGTATTTATTTTAGGTTATATTTAAATTAATTAAAACCTAATTATTTTATTAGGATACTTTATCGTAGTTTGGACATTAGTGACGTAGGACGACCCCAAAATCTATATCGCCCTTTGTTGGAAGTAGCCTACACGGATGACACAACTTGTAAGAACTTTTTGTTACTCAAAATTTGACCATTCAACATTAGTATGGCACTAGTGCAACAACCATAGTTTATTGTATTTAATATTTAAATATTTTTATATAACGAACCTTATTTTCATCAAAACCTTATTTTCATTCAACCCAAGCCGATCACATAACGAACCTTATTTTCATCCAAACCTTCTACAATAAGCAACCCATAATTCTCCATGCCAAATTAGACCACTTTTTCTCTTTTGTAGGATTTATTTATTTATTTATTTATTACTATTTTAATCACATGGAATAAAATTAAATCTTTGTCATTAATTATTTGATTACTTGTCGACTTTTAATAACTAACAACCTAATTAGAAAAAATCCTAACAAACTAACTATCCAATCCTAATCCTACACCTCTTCACAAACCCGCGACCTCCCATATCCGTACGCACACACCCCCTAGCCGAATCACTCCCCTTATATATATATATATATATATATATATATATATATATATATATATATATATATATATATATATATATAAACCCCTTTCTCTCTTCTAAAAACCCTAATTTAAATTCTCTTCTACAAAACCCTAATTTTTTTCTTCACTTACTTCCTCCAAGCCGCCACCATCATCACCAAGGCCGACCCCCCTTCACGTGGACTCCCACAACCTTCTCTTCCATCCAAGAACCCTACAATTCTTTCCTTCTTCTAATAGTAAGTTTCTTTAATTCGTCTCTCCTTCCTTCTTCAATATCTTCTTGTTATATATTTATATAGATTTGTATATATGTTGGAATGTTTTGTAAAATCCATTAATTTATGATTAAAGAACTCATGCAACCCATGAAGCCTAATTTTGAGGTTCAACCCAAATATTTTGTGCATGCATGAAACCTCTATCAAACCCCTCTTTAATTCTTGTTAATATATTTATATAGATGTTATTAATAGGGAATATATTTAGTTCTTATAAATAATTCTAGATTTATTAATTTGTATTAAATTAGACCTTTGAGCATATTTTATGGGTAGTTTGACCTAGTTTTGATGTATGTATGTTGGAGACCATTGGACCTTATTAGGACTTGATCATATATAGAAAACCCTAAAAAAATTGATGGAGTATTATTTTTCCAAAAATTATATATTCTAAAATTATTTTAAAATTATATTATTTGATGATTATATTTCCACAACACCCATATATCACCCCTTGGCATGCATACTAGCAAGTTTGGTTGCCAACCCTAATAGGATCAACTTGTAGATAGTAAAAACCCTATTATTTTTATATGGATAAAAGAATTAGTATTTATTGTATTTATTAATTATTTTATCATATTTATTTATATTTTATTTTTATTCATAAAAATTAGAATTCTAGGTGTTTTATGTAGCAAGTTGACATAGTTTTGACAAAACTTGACCCCGACGGTTTTAGACTTAAACCCCGACCAAAAATCCATATTTTTAGCATTTTTATATTTAATTATTTGTCAAAAAATTGATTTTTATTGACTAGTAGGTAATCCATTATGACCTACTTTCGGTTTCTACTTAGTTTTGGACTCATAGAATTTATAGGAGATGACCCTATAACTAAAAATCCTATTTTCTAATAAAATTCCAGAATTAATAGTTTTTATTAATTAATGATTTAAAAATAGTTTTTGGTAATGTATAATGGTTAGTAATATTTTGGCGTGTAGTTAGTTGCATGTGCAACCAACGTAGGATTAATAACTAGATAATAACTTAATTTGACTAGAGGAATAAGAGTCTAATTAGTGTAATAATTAAATTGGTAGGTGTTCGTGTCATTCCAGTGGAGAGCTCCGGACCAGATTCGTTGTTCTCGCATCTTAGCTTGCCAGGCAAGTACACCTTGCTTGATTGTATTGTTCAGTTTATATTATGTCTAGTTTTTATTTATTGAGTTGTGTGCGCGCATCTTAGAGTAGTAGACTTACCCAGTATCTTATGAAGATACGAGGTAACTTCTGACTTGACACATGGTATGGTGGTCCAACCCTTGTCCTTGTCTGGTTGTGGGATTAGTTTATGGTGAAGGTACAAGGTATCTTTTGACCTGATACTATTTCAAACACGTTCACTGTCTAAATGAGTGAGTGAGTGAGTGAGTGAGTGAGTGAGTGAGTGAGTGAGTGAGTGGACTAGCATATCAACTGATCATCGGTACGAGAGTTCGAGTCTTGTGTTAGTAGATGGTATTGGTTTAGTTTTCTAGATATTATTTGACGTTATTGCATTATGTCTGCACCGCGTATACGGTTCGGTAGTTCATTGGGAGAGGAGAATCTGCTTGTGAGCGTATGGGATTTATGTTTTTTACTGTACTATAAAAATGGTGCAACTGTGTAACCCCCGAGTTCTATGGAACGCCTGGTGGGATGACTGTTCTTTATTTCTCCTCCCTCATGCGCCATTAGAGATGTCTCAAGTGCATTCACATAGATAGTTAGTTACCATATTTATTGTTTTCTTCTTTACTTTCATGCATGTCAATTTCTTGTGTATATTTTATGTCCCTCTGAGGACCTAGCACCCTTTTCAGGTATAGAATATCATAATTATTTGTAGGAGCACGAATCAGGACTGGCTACTTCTTTCTCTTTCGAGGAGGTCTTCCCTTAAAGCTTCTTGATCACTAGATGATGTACTTATTTTATTGTCTTTCATATCCTAGTTGGTAGTAGATTTGTCTCCACTCGACTACTAGTTCTTCTCGACTATTTTCTACTTGGTACATTGCCATAGTTGGTTATATATTTCTATTTGATTGTGGATGAGATTAGTATTGCTTGTGACTTGTGAAGTTATATACCACTTGTGAATTATTATTCTAAAACAGCGTACGTATATGTATAATTTTTATATATTAGAGTTGTCATGTACATACGGCTGGCATGCTTACGTATTCCTAGTCCTACATATTTTAGGACGGGGGCATGACAAAAACCTTAATAAAATGGTATAGAACTAAGCAAAACCACTTTAAACATCGACCCGGGAATTAAATTCCAAAACTGACACATTTGATCGTAGCTATTATTCCATGTTTAAAATTTTTATGTTTTTGTACAAAATATTCACAATTATATCCCTATATTAACCCCATACCATGCCATATAATGATTTTTTGTTAATTCCATGAGAAATTTGGTTAAAATAGATTTTTTTGGCATAGTTAAATAAATTCCAGAACTAAAATGATACGACATGTCATAAAAAACGATATCATTTTATGTGTGATAATTTCTCAGAATAAAACCAAATTTGAACCATGTTATATACACCCTATTAGGTGCTAGCAAAATATATATTTGCATGGTAATTATTATCCAACATTAGGTTTTAGTAGCTTTAAAGCATATATGCCATGCTAGTTAGTGACTAAAAACCATAGTTTTGTTATAATAAACTTTAGAAACATAGTATATTCTGAATTGGACTTGTAGGTGATGTATTAAAACATGTTAAAATAACATTCATACGGATAGAAGTCAGAAGGAACGATTCCATAGATTAGTTACTGACATAATGGTAATTTGTAGGGTTGACACTCAATAGTTGTGTTGTTGTCAACCTTGATTAATTAAAGGAATAAAACATAACTAACCCACCTTGTAGAGGCACATTTTCATGTTTTAGTAAGGGTTAGAAATAATACAAACATGGTAATATAACATTAGTTAGTAAGTTGGTGACCCGTGACTTCAACCTAGAATTAAGTACACCTTATTCGACACTTGCTAGTATATTTCCTTTTGAAGCCTTAATGCTCATTGTTAGAGACTAAAAGTTAGTTTGAATAACTCTAGAAACATGTATCACATAGTAGAATAGGAATTAAGTTAGTTTAGGGTTTCAATGAACTTCTAGGTTAACAAATTGGTAGAAGATTGGAAGGCCAAACTTACATCCTGTAACTTATTTCCTTTATTTATATTAAAGCATTAATTTCATATTATACCTTAAGTGTATATGGTTAATAATGTTGTTTACATATAACAACTATAGAATAGCTACTGATATTATTACATATATAATATAGGCATTCTCGACGGTTCGACTTCGAAGACGGGACCGGGATTGATACATACTCATCTTGGAGTTGCATGCAAGTATACATTGCCTTGTTTTACTGTTAAACTTAATTATTATTGTTCATGTGCTTCAGCTCTGAATATAATATAATTATGTATGTCTGAAAATACCTCGGGTGCAGTCAACGATGGTGTCGATGTTTGGTCTTAGTTGTTAACTTAGTTCTAGTGGACGTACCTAATATTGCAGAGTTATTATCATAATTCCCAAGACCTGGACACGTATTATTTCGAGATACTGAGAGTGAGTATGAGAGCATGGTAGAGCACAGGCTTACACACTCGATTAGCTACCGGTACGAGTAGCACGTGTGTTGGTTTATAGCATAGATGATTTAATTCTAGTTTATGTTGTGACTTAAATTTATTTATGAAATATCCATATCGTAGACACAACCTATATATTGACATTGAGCGGAAAAGACAATTAGTAGGCTTATGGGACAGCCAAACTGGACTATCGTAGTCTTCGAAGGAAACTATGGAGTTTATGATTATGATTTCATAGTTAGCCAATTATTGGCTTATATGCCAATGGATATATCCAGCAGTGGTTACTAGCCCTAGGCTATAAATGATCGGGAGGTATACTAGTATAAATTTTTGGCATTATGTTTGCAGCTGAATATCAGTCACAGATCTTTACCTACATGTCACTACCATATTTTTAGATGAGGGTATTTTGGTCATTTAGCATATTTATTAATTATTGATTTAAGTATTATATATTATGCTACTATTTAATTATATTATGTAGTATTATTTAATTATTTGTTAGTGGGCTAGCCTATTGTAGTTAGACCTATCATTAGTGGACCCATTAGATTGTCATGACACATTGAGCCCAATATTAGACTAAGCCCATTAGAGCCTCTTCCTTAGTTAATTAAGGAGATTAGCTTAATTTGTATTAGTTTAGAGACTTTCAAATATAGACATTCCTAATTATTCCTCATAATTGACTAGTGGGGGTACTTTAGGAAATTGATGTTCCTTGGGCAAGGAAAAAGAAGGGGCCAGCCACCTATAGGGAGGGTCTCTCTCTCTCTCTCTCTCATTTTTATTTTATTTCAACCTAGATCCCCAAATTAGTTCATCCCCAATTAGCTTTATCCCTCCACCAAATTAAACCTAATTCACACCCATTTCCTCTCAATTTCAACCTCTAAAAAGCATTGGAGCTTGGATTGCAAGGAACACTTGAAGGATGAGGAATTGGTAAGGAGAATTGTGTCCATTGAGTATTTTATTGGGAATCCATCTCCCAATAGGTAAATTCTGAATCTATCCCTTAATTTAGACTCTAATTAATGTATTTAACTATTAGGGATCATCCCTTGTCTTAGGGCTACCCATAGGACCAAGAACTAGGTTCATATGACTTGTATTGTAGAATTTATATAGTAATTTGTGTCCAATTAGGAGGAATTACGAGATTGACACATAAAATATTTGTCATGAGACCAATTAGATCTAATTAGACTTAGATCACGGTTGTGGGACTAGGTACGTGTCCATAATTGGACACGATTTGAGCGTATCGTAGTATTTTGTGATATGGTATAATACGGGGCTAAATTTTGGAGAATTTGTGTAATTTCTCTTCAATTCTTTTTGTAACAAGTTGCATTAGTTAGGAATTAGTGTATTTGATATGTAGAAATATTTTTTGTGGTGTATTATGAGGTTTGACTCTCATTTGGGTACGTATCATAGAGTATCTTACTATTGCACTATAGGTGTTGGTTTTATGTCTCTATTGTGTGTGTTTTAGGTACATATATGTAAATAATATATGAATAGATATATAAGTATATATATATTGTTAATTATATGTTAGATGTGTTGGTTGCTTAGGAAGGAACTTTGATGGCTGTAGTGAAGGAATCGGGTTTTAGTTCATCAGTAGAACAGCGAGGAGGTGCACTGCCCAGTGCACACAGTGCTATGCAATATCTTCTATGTATAGCGGTTGGCTACAGAGGGTCGGGTATCCTTGCTAGGATAACAATAGCTATAGCAATATAGATAGTAGTAAAAGGCAAAGGTTTGCTACTTGGTGCCTGCACCAAGTACAGGCCAGTTGTTGTGACTGTAGTGGCAAACTGTAGTGGGTTGGTCCACTGTTTGCCTGGGTTTGTAGATGTGAGGTTGGGGGTGTTTGGTTTCAGTCAAGTGCAATACACTGAGAGGATGTGGGGAGAGGGGGTGCATTGGTTTACACTCGAGGGTGTTATTGTATTCATGTGTGGTTATCTGTGTGCACTACCAAATTATGCGCTATTAGCATAATTTTAGCGACTCCAGATATTGACGTCGCTAATTTTTGTAATATTAGCAATGACAATAAAATATGTCACAAAACATCGCTAGTTGCGACATTTAGCGACGTTCAGCGACAATAATTCTATTATAAAAATATATGTCGGTACAAGTTGCAGAACGTTGCTAAAGTTTCAAGATATAGTGATATTTTTACGACATTTAGCGACATCATTTTGTTGTAAAAAAATATACATCGACAAAGGTCGCTAAATGTCGCTAAATTTTAATTTTATAACGACATTTTACGATATTTATTTCGCCATTACTTTTTTATTTATCTGCGACATTGAATGACATTTATTTCGTTGCTAAATTTTTATTTATCTGCGACGTTTAGCGATGTATATTTTGGACGTCGCTAATTTGTTTAATATAGGATTTGGCCTTCTTATTTCCCCCTATTCGATCAAACAAAATTTTGAACTGAGCTCCCCCCCCTCGCTGCTGCCCCCATCCGGCACAATCCCCTCCCCCCGAGCGCCCCCCTCGGCACAACTCCTCCCCTCCGACGACCTCTCCATAGCTCCGACCACCTATAGGTAAACCCTAAACCTCTCTCTCTCTCTCTCTCTCTCTCTTTCTCTCTCTCTCTCTCTCTCTCTCTCTCACAGACACGTACACGGCATGACACACACAGACACGACATTGTGCATGGTGGGTGTAGAGACACGACACTCAATACACACACAGACAATCTTCCTAAATTGGTTCATTGATTTGTCCTATTTGTCGGAGTTTACTATAATACTGTAAATTATATTTTTCTAGTATTAATTAATGAACAAGTAATTAGTATTTAATTATCTTTTTAAATATATTTTTTAAATTTTTACTTGGTTTAGATGTTAGTATAGTAAAAAATATATTAATTTTTGTACTTAGATTTGGACTTATGTTGCATGACCACGAATGTAAGTATATGGTTGTGTTTCAGAGGGTATGATGTCTATCAATGTAGGGTATCTTGGAGTGTAATATCAATTGCAAGTTAGGGGCAATACGAGTGTTTAAGTATCAGATATTGCATAAGTGTACGTGTTCTATGGATATATACATAATGTAAGTTAGTATATATTATCTTTTAGTTATCAGTTAGATACATTAGTGTGTGTGTTAAGTGTTTGCACTATAGTGTATCAGTCTTTGGGTGTTCAAGAGTAGGTTGGTTTGTGACTTAGTGTCAGGTAGTATAGGAATGAGGGTTGGTATCAAATCATTTCCAATAAGGGTGTGCTCAGTACAAGCACTGTTAGTGTAGGTTGAAATTTGGTTTGTGTGTATGTGTGCCAGGTAAAGAGGGGGAAGCTCGGGTATGGGCGTTGCAGGAAGTTAAGGGAAAGGTTCTTAGTATTTAATTTAGTATGTGTATAGATATCTTTTGGTGAGTGTTTATATATGTTTAGTTTGAGAGTGTGTTTAGTGAGTAGATGTAGGAGTGTTCAAACCAAATATTAGTGAGTGTCTTAGTGTCTGTGCTTTAGGGGTATATATATAAGTTTATCACTTAGTAGTTATATATATATATATATATATATATATATATATATATGTGTGTGTGTGTGTGTGTGTGTGTGTGTGTGTGTGTGTGTGTGTGTGGCTATGTGATGCCTATACATATAGTATGTAAGTTATGTATCTAGATAACTTGGAAGTAATTGATAGTAATGTGATACCAAGTCATGAGTGTAGTGTCACAATGTAGGATATGGGTAGGTTAGTACCAAGGCTATAGTACTAGATTTATGATATTAGAGATTAGTATATTGATACTAATGTAACTCTAGTAATAGCTAACTTGTATGAGTTGTCGATTTACTGGAGTTTAAAATCTTTTGCTCTACTTTCCGCTCTGGTACCGGAAGCCAAGAGACATAAGTCTTCTCTTCTCCTTTATATTTTATTCTTATGGCTTTCGACACCAGAGCATCAGGTAGAGCCAAATGTCTCATGGCTTCTAGGTTCATTTACCTATTTCTTATTAGGTATCTAGCTAGGTCAAGATACAAGTGAGTATATTGAGTATGTGAGTGTCCACATGTTCGTATCTCTTCTGCAAGCCTTTTTAGGCTATTACAGTTTATAAATATATTTTTAGATAATTTTTTAAGAGGAGTAAATAAATGCCACTAATTCATCTTTGTCTCTATTTGAACGATATATACTTGAACTATATATATTCATCTTTTTAGAAGTATCTAGAGATGAATTACTACATGTGTCATCGTTCGTGGATGTACAACCATCATTCCGATGATATGTGTGGTGTGCAGGATAAATTAATAAGGGGTGTACAACAGTTCCTGCAGTTCACAAAGGCATTCCCTCAGTATATGGACGGCAGTGTGTGAGATATCATAACTTAAAATATCACTTATAAGTTGATGTAAAATATCATTTGTACTTGAGGGGTTTCTTGCCATATTACTATTAGTCGACCTCACATGGAGAACTTGTGTCTTTAGCATCATATTCAGAGCCTTATATGGAGCCGTATATGGATGACCCGACCATGTCGATTACGACGACGGGTGCGTGAACATGGTTTTTTATGCTGCCGGGCCTAGTTTTGATTCAGACAATCATGATATAGCTGAAGAGGCACCGAATGCTGATGCTGCAAAGTTTATGGAGTTACTAGGGAATGTAATGACTCTATTATATCCTAGTTGTGAGGATCATTCACTGTTAGAGGTGGTTACAAGACTGTTAAGCATCAAGTCCGATTTTAACATGTCACAAGAATGCTACAACCGACTGATTAAATTGATTATAGAGATCTTGCCGGAGGGTGCTAAGTTGCCTAAAGACTTATACCGATCTAAAAGAATAATGAGAACACTCTGGATGGGATACGAAAAAATTAATACATGTCGCAATGGGTGCATGTTGTACTACAAAGACGACAAGGATAAAAACGTGTACAGATTCTGTAGTGCTGATCACTACAAGGCCAGTAGTAGAGAAAGGTTTATCGGAACAAGGAAGCCTACCAATTCGATGCACTACGTGCCTTTGATGTTGCGGTTGTAGAGGTTGTTTATGGTGAAGGAGACTACAAAAAATATGAGTTGGCACAGGCGAGAACAGATCGAAGGAGTGTTGGATCATTCATCCGATGGAGAAGCATGGAAGCACTTTGATCGAGAGTATCCAGATTTTTTCTCGGATCTGCAAAATATCAGATTGGGGCTCTCCTCCGATGGTTTTACCCCATTCAAAATTTTAGGCTCCCAGTATTCGTGTTGTCCTGTGATCGTCACTCTGTACTACCTATCACCTTAGATGTGCATGAAGAATCTGGTTATGTTCCTAACCGTTATTATCCCGGGTTAGAACAATCTGGAGAGGAACATCGATATGTATTTATAGTCATTGATAGATGAGTTGAATCAGTTGTGAAAAGTAGGTGCCAACACGTAGGATATTTCTAGAAAGCAGAATTTTCATATAAGGACAGCACTTATGTGGACCATCAATGACTTTTTGACCTATGATACAAGTGTGATGGATTTGGTCGCACTCATAACTGGACAAATAGAAGTATATTCTGGGATCTGCCATATTAGAGCACCAATCTAATCAGACATAACCTTGATGTCATACATATCGAGAAGAATGTGTTTGACAACATAATTCATACTATAATGGACGTAAAGGGGAAGCGAAAGACAATTCGTAGGCCAGGTTGGACTTGGAAGAAATATGTAGACGTCATGTGTTGCATTTGATAGAGGAGGGGAATGGAAGTTAAAGCAGCCTATGGAAATTTTCTCACTGGAGAAGGAGGATAAAAGAAGAATTTGTAGGTGGATTTAGGGCTTAAAATTTCCAGACGGATACATGTCGAACTTTAGAAGATGCGTCGACCTCAAGGAGAAAAAACTGACGTGTATGAAGAGTCACGATTGTTACGTATTCATGGAGAGGTTAATTATGATTGTATTTCAATAATTCTTATCGCATGTCATTTGGGATCCATTGACAGAGCTAAGCATATTCTTCAGAGATCTTTGTTCTACTACGTTTTTCGTCAATCGTCTAGAAAAGTACGAGAACGATATTGCGGTAACACCGTACAAGCTCGAGAAGGTGTTTCTCCTAGATTTTTTGACTCCATTGAGTATTTGCCAATTCTTCTTTCCTATGAGGCACATTTTGGTGGGCCTGTAGGTTATCGGTAGATGTACCCATTCGAACGGCATCTGAACCACCTAAAGAGAAAGGTAAAAAATAAGGCACGGGTTGAGGTTCTATTTGTGAAGCTTATATGCTCGAGGAGATTATAAACTTTTTTTGGCGTATTTCAAGCCTCATGTTGTTACTAATCTAATAAGAGCTCCGAGAAATGACGACGGATATCAGGAATCTAATGATGCAATACTGAAAATATTCATTGCTTCAGGAAAGCCTTCGGGGAAAATAAAGAAGAGATATTTGAATGATGACGAGCTAAGAGTTGCTCAGTTGTATATATTACTCAATTATGATGAGGATGAATTAGAGAAGCTAGAGGGGTAAGTAATTAATACGTCCATGTTTACGTTATCGTAATGTAATAGTATAAGTTCGGTAATATTATGCTACTAATCGGCGATTACTTCGTGGTTTTTTAGCACATATAATGATGAGTTGAGGCCGGTTAGACCCTACATAACAGACAAAAAAGTATAACAAGAAATAAGACGTCATTTTCCTTCTTGGTTGAGCCCATATGTAAGGAGCTCGATAATTACTTTTTGTATATGCACTTTACACAAAAATTAACGGAATATTGAACTTAATTTCTTATCTTATGGTATTTAGGTCGATTGTCCAGACGCAACACTTGAGAATGCATTTATTAGAATTCTAGCTAAGGGGCTAATTTATGTCGTCAAAATATGGCTAAGCTACTATGCAAATGGGTTTAGGTTCAAGTCAACAACTGCCCCGATCAGAGACAACTTCCTAGATCTCGAGGACACAAAAAATAGTTGTTTGTGTATCAAATCTTTGAACTATAAAGATGTCGACATAGGAAATAATTTTTATGGCATCTTACAGGAAATTGGGGAGCTGATATATAATTATGGAATAGAGCCTACTAAGATTATGTTATTCAAGTGTAAATGGTTTGATCCGATCCAAGATCAAGGTTGGAAAATAGACAAACATGGTCTTGTTGATATAAACTACCGGTATCGATATCAAGGCAATGAACCATTTATCCTATCAAGTCAGGCTCAACTCGTGTACTTTATAACTTTTCCTAAACGGGGAACAACGAAGTCGAATAGGTGGGCAGTATGCAAGACCAAGGCTATAAATACCTGTGAAGTTGACAAAATATCTTATCAGGAGGATGAGCTACCTCTTGTAACAAATATTATAGAGGTGGACTCAACAGAAGCTCCTCATTACATGGCTAATCATGTTGAAGTGTAGAATTATTCGAAGAGGAAGACAAAGTAGATGAAAGTTAAGAAGAGGAGGACAAGGTCAAGAAAGAGGAGGATGATGTCAAGGAAGAAGAGGACGAGGAAAATGAAGAAGATAAATTTTTAGATGAGGATTGAAAATAAAATTAAATACATTTAGTCTTGTGACATGTACTGTATTTCTGGATTAGACTTCTTGAATATTGTTCCCAAACTCTACACTTTTTGCATCTCCTCATGACACCGTGCTCCGAGCGGAAGCATTCCTTTGGTACAGGGTACTAGGGCTGGACCACTGCATCTTCTCATGACACTACTCATAGGACGAGCACTCCTGGGACGAGCAGTAGTCCACTCTTTCGACCACTTGTACCTCCTCATGATAGTTTTCCTGGGATGAGCAGTTCCAGGCCGAAGCCTACTACTCCTCCGTCTACCGTTCCTACTGTTGACAGTACCATAGAGACCGAGGAGGAGACGGGCAAGACCCAGCCCTCGCAGTATCAGAGTGATCCTCCATGCGCGCCTCCGGACGAGCATCGGATGGAGATTTGGGCCGACGGCACAAAGTAAGTTAATTAGTTAATATTTCCTTAGGATATATATATATATATATATATATATATATATATATTGACTTTTTTATTAATATAATTATCTATGTATAGATATTGTCCGTCGAGGGTACAGAGACTCCTGGGGCTCTTTTTGAGTTATAATTATGGTGGCACTTGGATCAACTACTCCGATGCTCCAGACGAGAGGAAGGCGTTCTAGTTTAAGCACTTCAAGGTAAAAATATATTTAGTTTTAATATCGATCATCTAATTTATTTATATTACATAACTTACTATATTACTTCTTGTAGGACACATATTTCTACCACCATGCCAGGCTGAGGTGATCGAGAAGATATTTTCTTCCGTTGCTGCCAAGCTAGTCCGGGATGCCATCAATGATCAGAAAGATCTTGATCATTTGGGAAAACCAATCCAAGGTTGGATCACGACTGAGCAGTAAAATCAGATGAGGTCTAGATTCGACGATCCCATGTATACAAAAAAGTCAGAGAAGGCGAGGCGGCCAGGAAGAAGGCAGAAAAGTGGTGTGGTGGGTCGATTTTGATGACGAAATATTTTTATCGCATGGTAAGTATTTGAACGTATATATATTATTTTAATCAAAGTAGAATAAAATGGTTAATTTTAGTAACAATATATCTATTTGTAATTAACAGGTCCAGAGGGGTGAAGACGCTAACATGGTGACTGTCTTCCTGGCCACCCATTGGAAGGGCGGATAGCTCATCGATGATAGGGCAACGCAGACTTATGTTGTAAGTCCCCTCATTTTAGAATAGGGATAATTTGGTAATTTATAATTATTTTTATTATTTTATTTAATTAGATAGATTTAAAGAATTAATTTTTAAAATTCTTTTTAATATATATGATACTTTGCCATGGCTTTAATATTTTGAGCAATGCATGACATTTTTTCTTCCAAAAAAATTTATAATAATAATTTTAATTGAGTCTAATATAGTTGGAACATGGATGTTGCATTTATTTGATCGCCCCTATGCTCTAAAAATATTAAATAACGTCAAGAATTATGGTTACCATAAAATTGTCTCCTTTTGACTAGAACTTGACCCAAACACAACCCAAACACATGTGGGCATGTAGTGCACCCCAATATTATATATATATATATATATGATATTTAAATTAATTTATTTCTATTTGTAGGAGTTCTATCTATAGAAAGTGGTATAGGTGGCATCCTAGTTGGCAAATAACTACCTAACCAACTCCCTAACCAACCCAACAACCAAACCTTATCCAATCCTAACTATAACAACCAACCCCACCCTCTCATTTTCGGCCAAGAGCAACCCCCCTTGGCCGAACCTCATTAGCATTAGGATAATCCCCTCCTATATTTAAATCTATTTAAAAGCCCATATATATATATATATATATATATATATATATATATATATATATATATATATATATATATATATATATATATATATATATATATCAACTTATCACCAAACTCTAACCCTAACATCTACATCCCTCTTTGTGGCCGCCCCTATATCCTCCCTCCTCTCTTCCATGACCCCTTCAGCCTCTCCCTCTCCTTCTCCACTTTATTTTCACTCCTTCCCAACCTCCACTTCATCCCCCACAAGCTAACAAGCCCTAGAGCAAGAGATTAGCCACCCCTAGAGGCCGACTGCTTACTGCTGGAGTTGTTGATCGCCACCATATTAAATTCTCTAAAAACAACCTACCAAACTGAATAATTAACTCCTATATGAATCTTCCAAGCCACCTCAAGTTTGTGGATTTTAGAGTCCGTTCGGTACTCCGAATGGTCCGTGTCGCTAGACAGGACCACGCCGTAATCACATACGGGTAAGTCTTCCAACTTAGATTCTTATTCCTATTCTCCATGAATCAAATATTGTGTAACTCATGATAATATTAGATGATAAGTAGGATTAACTTCATACATGAGAAATCTGTATTTCTATGTAAAAACTATTTCAAGAAAATCGAACAATCATAACACGGACACGACGTACCAATGGTAGACAATGTTCAATGAGTATTGCCATAATAAATATATATAAAATAATTTAATAAAATTATATGTTATTAATTCAGAATATAAATATTATAATTATATAATTAATCATATTTTATGCTGATGGAAAGATTTGATGCAAAGACTACTTGGCCAAGTTGTAAGAATAGCTAGATAGCGTAGTTGAGATGGTTGCATGAATAATGTGATATAATTATTTATATATATAATTATTATTAAATTTTAGAAAATTAAATAATATAATTTTATATTAAAAATACTTTATTACTCAAGTTGGTAATGGTGCATGTACAAACTAGCATCAAGTTGTCAGAATACCTAGTCGACGCACATTATGACTTTGTTATACGATTCTTGGAGGGTTTGATCTTAATTCCTAAAACTAAATTTATATGTGTTTTAATTCTGAAAATAAAGTATTTTAAATTTATATTTATGGTATTTGCATGTCAAACCTGAACCCTAAAAATAAGGGCCACTAGCCTATATTTTGGGTGACTTTATGACATTGTTTTGCTAGTAAATAGAGAATATTTTGGAAGGAATAAATGGATGAATTTTTTCTGAGATTAAATCAGAATATAATATAATATAAATAATTTTTTATAAATATAAACCATACTAATGGAGTAGCAATGTCTCCAAAAAATTTCGGACAAAACTAGTCAACCTAAAGTAGCCATAATCTCAAAATATGTTATTTTGTCAAATCTGGAAATTAATTATAAAAATGAATATAAATTATATTTAAATCAAGATTATATGATTTATTATAATATATGTTTATTTTATTTAATTGTGGACTTAAACTTAACTTTTGGAAGTCAAAAACCAAGAAACTAGGTCCCAATATCCTGTAAAAGTAAGCAAAGTTGTTAGAATTAATAACGGACTTGGTTTTGCATGGCATCAAAGAAATTATAGAATTAAATTATAATTACAATAATTCATGATTGGACCCTTAAGTATTTAATTGGTTTTTAGGTCAATTGAATTCCGAAGGAGTGGACGCGGGATCATCGTTACCACCACTGACTGCAGAACCAGGCAAGTATACCTTGCCAAGATATTTACAGTTATACATTATTTATTTGATATTATGTATGCATTAGATATTATAATTATGTGGCTTGGTCATTGTACTTGTGAGCCAGGGCCGTTATACGATACTTTGTGTCCGGACAAGATTCGGGTACCGACATCCTCTACGGAGTCGAGTATCGTAGTTAGAGAGTCATTCTTCCGAACCCATGTTTTGTGCATATGTTATTTGCACATCCGACCGTAGGACACTTGACACGATATTCATGTGGCAGAGTCTTTCTCGACTTGATCGTGGTACTTGGACTCTGGATAGGACTATAGGATGTATGTTATAGGGATAATTATAATTGTACATATTGACTATGACTTGTGTTGATAGTTAGAGGTCATGATCTTGAGTGTCTTGATTGAGATGTGAGATTATATTGGGTTGGGAGAGTCTTTATCGTGCTATGGGCATATTTTACTATTACTATTTATGTGTATTAGGCTTTAGGTTCCCTATGCAGAATCTAAAGTATTATATTTATATATATACATCTTTCTCCTGGTTCCCCACACGGAGCCTTGAGTATACTATTAGATTACGGAAGTGTCCATTGGGATCTTTCGTGAGTACCAGCTCGGGGTACGATACCATACTCTCATTTGCATGTCACATAGTTGATTACAGTAGTTTATCCTGGATTATGGTTTTATTATACTGTTTACTTCTGGCTTATTATTTTCTTGTACCTTGTTACGTCCCTCTAAGGACCTGGTCCCCTGCCAGTTTTTGCAGCAAAGACGCTTATGGATCCTTTGGAGTTGCTGTTGTAGGTTGCTTGTCATGAGGGCATTGGTGCCAGGTACTTATGTCGTTTTTATCAGAGTTATGGTTATTTATTCATATTTTTTATTTATTTGCTAATGTAGCCTAGTTTTTATAGACTCATATTTATTTCTCGAGTCTATTCAAGCTTATGTGTTACTGGACAGCCGACTTTAGCACATGTAGTTTATTATTGATATTTTGTTCTTTATGTGGATTGTGACATAGATATTTTCAGTATTCTTAGATAGTTACCGTTATTATACAGCTTATATGTATTCGGGTCAGACCAGAGTCTGGTCGAATGCGTAGCTGGCATGTTACGTATTCCTAGTCCTACGTATTCTAGGACTAGGGCATTACATATATTTTTGGTGGCCCATGCAGGTCAGAGAATATCGTTTCGGTTACGTTATTGTGCCGAACGAGCCTGTAGTTAGGATAAGGTTGTTAGGATCTCAATCCATAATTGCTATTGGAACTTCCTTTGATTTCTAATATTGTCCTTGAACCCCGAAATTGTAATCATTCATACTTTCTTTGAACTCTTATTCTTTGATTCTCGTTTTTTCCTAACTCAGAGAGACGAACACTCATGCGCGATGATCTCCCCAGGAGAAGATTTTTGTCAAGACGGAGAAGACATATTTGATAGATTATTTGTAAGTAGATGGTTACCTGAGTAGTGAAGATTATGGTAGATAATTTCTAAATATAATAGTGAGAATAGATTAAGACATTAGCAGTAGGAACCTAAAACAAGATGGACTCTATCAATTGCCTAGATTAGAAGTAATTAGTTACTATTCGATAAATATTTTAGATGTATGCGAGTGATTTTATTTTAGGATATAATATTGTATTTTGATAAGAGAGTTTTATCTAAGGTGGGTAGGCTTCTCGACTAGTGAATTGGTTTGGAGGTTAATCAATTAATGAAGATAAAAATTGTCAAATTTTGGTGCTTTGAGGCTTACACTTCTAGGTAATTTGAAAAAAAAAGGGTGTTTCATTTTGAATTGAGAAAAAAAATGATGTGATAAGGAGGTAGAAATTTATTTAATTTAAAATTTTAAAGCGATTATGATGTAATGGATTTAAAATTTAAAATTTAAATATTTTGGATGAATTTAAATATTGTGGAGTTTAAATTTTTAAGGATAAATATTTATTTAAATAAAGGGTTGAGAATTTGATATGACAACATTGACGATTTTGTTAAACCATAAGTTTTGAAAATTATGATATGATTGGATTTGTGTTTAAATTTAAAAAAGATTATGTAATGAATTTAAATTTATATTTTAAGAATCTTGAGGCATTTAAATTTTGTGGGGTTTAAGTTTGAAGATTTTGATAAGATTTGACTTGGAATCTAAATTTGAGAATTTTAGTATATGTTGAGGCAGAACGTTGGTGAATCTCAATTTGAAGATTTTATAATTATTTTATTGTTTGAGTATTGTGTGAAAAATAATAATATAAAGGAAAAGATCGAGAGAATAGTTTTAAATTTAAATTTTATGGATGAAAATTTGAATTAAAATTTATTCAAGAAAATATGCAATGGTCGTATTTAAATTAGAGGATTGGATTTAAACATGAATTATTGAGATTGATTTATTAAATGAAGTTTTGAGGAATTGGATTTAAATTAAAAATTTTAAATGATAGAATTTAAACTTTTAAAACTTTGAGAAGAGTTTGATAAAATAGATTTATATTTCCTTGAGAAAATTTTAGAGGTTAAATAATATTTGGTGAATTTGAGTAAGTTTGGGGATAATTATTGAATTAAAGGTAAGTAGAAATTATGGTGCAGAAATTGTGGTTGATTATATAAAAAATATATATAGAGGAGTAAAATTTGATGGAACAATTTTTAAAATTCAAAATTTTAGATGAGATTATTTTAAACCTTGTGATCGGATTTAAATTTTAAGAATAGATAAAATTAAATTAAGTTTTAAGATTTGATGAGATAAAGATATAATGTATTAAATATTATAAATTTTGGAAATTTGATTTGATCTTAGAAGATTGGCTAAAATTAGATATGCCATATATGAATTATTTTGTTGGGTAGCTTTATGATTGCTAGGTTTAATGATGTTATAGGATAAAATTGATTAAGTTATCGATATTATCATTTCAATTTTTTTTTTAAATTTGAGAAATTGAGGAGAAGTCTATTTGAGAATTGAATTTTAAAATAATAAAATGAGACAAACTTTGAGGATAAAATTTAAAGGTATTATATGGTAAGATTGAATTTTAAATTCTGGAAAGGCCATGATATGGATTTGATTTCTTTTTAAATTTGAAGGGGTATAAATATAGCAGAGTTTAAATTTTGGAATTTAAATTTGGAGAATAGAATTTTGGAGATTGGATTTAAAATTTTGAGTATTGGGTTACTAAATTTAAATTTTAAGAAAATTAAGAAGATTAACATCATAGATAGTGGAATACAAGATTTGGATTAAAATTATATTTTGAAGTTTGGAATAAAATTCAAGTTTAAGAATTTAAGGACTTCGGATCTTATGAATTTAATTTTGAGAATTTTTAAAAAAATTGAATGAGTAGAATAATAATAATTTTTAAAGGTGAGAATTGAGTTTAATTCAAATTTGAGGAGTTTAAATCTTGAAGTAGTTAAATTTCGAAGATTAATTTTAAAATTTTAATTGAAAGTTTGAGATATAATTCATGGAATTCAAGGATAATGTTGAGGATTTTGAGCGTTAGGAGTTTAATATAATATTGAGATTTGATTTATGGGTTGGGATATACCAATAGAATAACAATATAAAGATTGACTTTATCACTTATAGAATTAACTTTTAAGGACTTAATTTGAATTCAAAATTTGCAGAATTTTTTTTGAGAGAAACGCTTGATGGAGTAAATTTCGAATTCAAATTTTGATAATGTGACTTTGAATATTTAAATTTATTCATGAGATATGCATTAGTAGGATTTAAATTGAGAAATTATGTTTAACTTTTAATTTTTTAGGATTTACTCATTAATTGATGTTTGAGGATGACCATTAATTTAAATTCCAAAATTATATATATATGTAATAGCAGTGAGGACAAGACAAATTTTGGCTATAAGGACAAATCGAATTATTAGAAAATTTTGAGAAATGATTACAATATGAGATACAAATTTTCAAGGATGAAAATAAATTTTTGGATTTATTTTTTTTAAGTTTGGATATGGAATTATATTTGAAGGATTGAATTATTAAATTTTTAAAGACAGTCATAAATGAGATTTAAAATTTTGAGGAAATAATGTTATATTGTAATTAATAGTTACGACTTGAGAATCTGACTTTAAAAAAAATATTGGATTTTAAAATTTTGAAATTTACTTTAAAATTTTAAACTGTGAGGATGAAGTAAATTTTGAGGACTTTGTTAAATAACAAAAGTGATTTGACTACATGATTATATTGCTTGAATTTTGATGGAGAAAATATATATATGTTATTGAAGAGAATTTCGAGGACGAAATTCTTTTAAGGTCGGTAGATTTTAAGCTCCCTCATTATAGAATAGGTATAATTTGGTAATTTATAATTATTTTTATTATTTTATTTAATTAGATAGATTTAAAGAATTAATTTCTAAAATTCTTTTTGACACTTTTCCATGGCTTCGATATTAAAGAACGTCAAGAATTACGGTCAAGAATGCGTAATATAGTTGGAATTATGGGCCACCAAAAAAATATATAACGCCCCAGTCCCAAAATACGTAGGACTAGGAATACGTAATATGCCAGCTACGCATTCGACCAGACTCTGGTCTGACCCGAATACATATATGTTGTATAATAAGGGTAACTATCTAAGAATACTGAAAATATCTATGTCACAATCCACATAAAGAACAAAATATCAATAATGAACTACATGTGCTAAAGTCGGCCGCCCAGTAACACATAAGCTCGAATAGACTCAAAAAATAAATATAAGTCTATAAAAACTAGGCTACATCAGTAAATGAATAAACAATATGAATAAATAACCATAACTCTGATAGAAACGATATAAGTACCTGGCACCAATGCCCTCATGACAAGCAACCTACAACAGCAACTCCAAAGGCTCTATAAGCGTCTTTGCTACAAAAAATGGCAGGGGACCAGGTCCTTAGAGGGACGTAATAAGGTACAAGAAAATAACAAGCCAGAAGTAAACAGTATAATAAAACCATAATCCAGGATAAACTACTTTTCCATGGCTTTGATATTTTACTTAACATATATGACACTTTTCCATGGCTTCGATATTTTGAGCAATGCACGACCTTTTTCCTTCCAACAAAATTTATAATAATAATTTTAATTGAGTCAAATATAGTTGGAATATAGATATTGTATTTATTTGATCTCCCCCATGCTCCAAAAATATTAAAGAACGTCAAGAATTACGGTTACCGTAAAATTGTCTCATTTTGACTAGAACTTGACCCAAACACAACCCAAACACATGTGGGCATGTAGTGCACCCCAATATCCTAATATATATATATATATATATATATATATATATATATATATATATATATATATATATATATATATATATGATATTTAAATTAATTAATTTTTATTTGTTGGAGTTCTATCTATAGAAAGTGGTATATGTGGCATCCTAGTTGGCAAATAACTACCTAACCAACTCCCTAACCAACCCAACAACCAAACATTATCCAATCCTAACCATAAAAACCAACCCCACCCACTCATTTTTGGCCAAGAGAATCCCTCTCTTGGCCGAACCTCATTAGCATTAGGATAACCCTCTTCTATATTTAAATCTATTTAAAAAGCCCATATATATATATATATATCAACTTATCACCAAACTCTAACCCTAACATCTACTTTCCTCTTTGTGGCCGCCCCTATATCATCTCTTATCTCTTCCAAGAACTCTTCAACCTCTTCATCTCCTTCTCCACTTCCTTTTCACTCCTTCCCAACCTCCACTTCATCTCCCACAAGCTGGCAAGCCCTAGAGCAAGAGATTAGCCACCCCTAGAAGCCGACTGCTTGCTGCTGGTTGCAGCTGTTGTCCACCCCCATCACATCCCTAAAAACCATCTCCAAATTGAATATTTATCTCATATATGAATCCCCCAATCACCCTCTCAAGTTTTATGGAGTTTGGAGTCCGTTTGGTGCTCCGAAGGGTCCGTGTCGCGAGAAAGGACCACGCCGTAATCACATACGGGTAAGTCTTCTAGCTTAGATTCTTTTTTCTATTCTCCATGAACCAAATATTGTGTAACTCATGATAATATTAGATGATGAGTAGGATTAAATCCATACATGAGAAACCCGTATTTCTATGTAGAAACTATTCCAAAAAAATTGAACAATCATGACACGGACACAACGCACCAATGGTAGACAAGGTTCAATGAGTATTGCCATGATAAATATATATAAAATAATTCCATAAAATTATATGTTATTAATTCAGAATATAATTATTATAATTATATAATTAATCATATTTTATGCTGATGGAAAGATTGGATGCAAAGACTACTTGGCCAAGTTGCAAGAATAGCTAGATAGCGTAGTTGAGATGGTTGCATAAATGATGTGATATAATTATTTATATATATAATTATTATTAAATTTCAGAAAATTAAATAATATAATTTCATATTAAAAATACTTTATTACTCAAGTTGGTAATGTTGCATGTACAAACTAGCATCAAGTTGTCAGAATACCTAGTCGACACATAACATGACTTTGTGATACGATTCTTGGAGGGTTTGATCTTAATTCCTAAAACTGAATTTATGTGTTTTAATTCTGGAAATAAAGTATTTCAAATTTATATTTATGGTATTTGCATGTCAAACCTGAACCCTAAAAATAAGGGCCACTAGCCTATATTTTGGGTGACTTTATGACATTATTTTGCTAGTAAATAGAGGTTATTTTGGAACAAACAAATGGATGAATATTTTTTGAGATTAAATTAGAATATAATATAATATAATATAATATATTTTTTTTATAAATATAAACTATACTAATGGACTAGCAATGTCTCGAACAAGTTTCGGACAAAACTAGTCAACCTAAAGTAGCCATAATCTCCAAATATATTATTTTGTCATATCTGAAAATTAATTGTTAAAATTAATATAAATTATATTTAAATCAAGATTATATGATTTATTATGATTTATTTTTATGTCATTTAATTGGGGACTTAAACATAAATTTTGGAAGTCAAAAACCAAGAAACTAGGTCCCGATACCCTATAAAGTAAGCAAAGTTGTTAGAAATAATAACGGGCTTGGTTTTGCATGACATCGAAGAAATTATAGAATTAAGTTATAATTAAAAGAATTTATGATTGGACCCTTAAGTATTTAATTGGTGTTTAGGTCAATTAAATTCCGAAGGAGTGGACGCGGGATCATCTTTACCACCAGTGACTGCAGAACCAGGCAAGTGTACCTTGCCAAGATGTTTACAGTTATACATTATTTATTTGATATTATGTATGCATTAGATATTATAATTGTATGCCTTGGTTATTGTACTTGTGAGCCTAGGGCCGTTATACGATACTTTGTGTCCGAACAAGATTCGGGTACCGACATCCTCTGCGGAGTCGAGTATCGTAGTTAGAGAGTCATTCTTCCGAACCCATGTTTTGTTTATATGTTATTTGTACATATGACCATAGGACACTTGATATGATATTCATGTGGCAGAGTCTTTCTCGACTTGATCGTGGTACTTGGACTCTGGATAGGTCTACAGGATGCATGCTATAGTGGTAATTATAATTGTACATATTGACTATGACTTGTGTTGATAGTTAGAGGTCATGATCTTGCGTGTCTTGATTGAGATGTGAGGTTATATTGGGTAGGGAGAGTCTTCATCATGCTCTGGGCATATTTTACTATTACTATTTATTTGTTTTAGGCTTTAGGTTCCCTATACGGAATCTAAAGTATTATATTTATAGACTCAGAGTTATGCGTTTCTATCAGAGTTATGGTTATTTATTCATATTGTTTATTCATCTGCTAATGTAGCCTAGTTTTTATAGAATCAAATTTATTTCTTGAGTCTATTCGAGCTTATGTGTTACTGTGCGGCCGACTTTAGCATATGTAGTTCATTCTTGATATTTTGTTCTTTATGTGGATTGTGACAGAGATATTTTTAGTATTCTTAGATAGTTACCCTTATTATACAGCTTATACGTATTCGGGTCAGACCAGAGTCTGGTCGAATGCGTCGCAAGCATGTTACGTATACCTAGTCCTACGTATTTTGGGACTGGGGCGTTACATACGTAAGTATTACTTTATATTTTTTTATTTTATATAACTTATAAATTATGCAAATAAATATCCATGTAGTTAGTAATAAGTTGCTTAGATAATAGGGTTTTCTACACTAACTATCCTATATTTTTGGTTTATAACACCGGGTACCCCAACTTTTGAACAACTTAAAAAATATGCAAATAAATATCCATGTAGTAGTAACAAGTATATTTATCAAGTGATTATTTTTTTATAGAATGAGTATATACGGCTCCGTGAGCAGTCGATGTAATATGCTACGTTTGCACCCCCGAGGGAGAGGCCGGTACTTCCTCACAGCCACCGGCCCACCCACTTCCTTCAGCTGACGAGATGTGGCAGACCTTCGCTGGTGGTCTTCAGAGGAGTACGTACTGCGGTACGGGATCCTACGACACCTATGTTGCGATGCAGGGCTCTAGGAACCCCTCTGCCCCTGCGCATATCCTACAGCCTTCCCAGGAGTCGATGCAAGTCCAGCAGGAGAGAGTTGACCATCAGATTACGTCTCTGCGTGACGAGATGATGAGACTGATTTTGCACTCCCAACCGCAGATGAACGATACGAGGATCTTAGCACATTTTGATGCGCTTGAGCAAAACCTTTTAGAGCTCAGGACTATGACCGAGGCGATACAGCAGAACATTACGGATCTTGCATTATTGATACAATGTTCTGTCACTCGGATTATAGGTGTCATTGATTCATATAATGATCGTATATCAGCATTGGAGAAGATACGTCATCCTGGTTCACCGGCATCGACAGAGACTCCACCAACGATACTGCCTCCTAGTTCGACATCGGTGGCGCTTTCACTGGGCCAGTTGGACTATATCGTATCCTAGTTGCGCGATGGTGTTCCTCCTTCTCCTCCTGATCATCATTAATCCTAGGTTGGACATATAGTTATGAGTTTGCGGCCCATTTTTTAGAATTTGTGTGACATTGGCCCATTTTTGGGTCTATTGTATATATTCTTTTTATGACATGAGGATATTTATTTTAGACTTTTATGTATGTTTAAATTTATATGACATTGGCCAATAGTGACAGTATATTTGAATTTATCGGTGTTTGATAATTTTCTTATGTGTGATAATCTATCTTTATAAACTATGAATATATTTGTATAAACTGCAAGTTGAATATTGTGATATAAATTATTATGTAACAATCTTGATTTTTTTTTTAAATTTTACAGTAAATTAGCAACGTTTATCGACGTCTAGCGATGTATAAATAAGTCACAGAGAGATATCAGAACGTCGCTATCCCTGTACCAAGACGTCGCAAATATGTCGCTAAAAGTCGCTAATTTGCTGACTTGGCAATCGTTGCTATGTCATCAAGACGTAACTAAAATACGCTGCTAAGCGTCGCTACATTAAAAAAATATTAGTGATGTACATGCATTTCTAAACGTCGCTAATGGAAGAATGTCAGTGACGTTTAGTGACACAGTAAACATCACTAAGTATAGAAATATCAGCGACATTTTACGACTAAATTTGTGTCGCTCATATATCGACGTTGCGCCACAGAACATCACTAATTGGTGAAAATTTCACGACGTTCATATGTCACTAAGATACATCGCTAGTTGCGACATATAGAGACATATTTTTAGTCAGCGACTAGCTAGACCACGACAATTATAAAATGTCGCTAATAAAGTCGCTATTTTATTTTAGCGACGTAATTTTATAATTTAGAGACATTTTGTAGCGTCGCTAACCCCATAATTTTTAGTAGTAGTACAGGCCTACATGCTATTAGAGGTGCAGGGCCATACGCAACAGTTGCATTAGAAGTTCGGGTTCCTACAGGCAGATTTGGGAAGCTCATGTAAAGCAATGAGGGGTGTGTGCCATCTGTGCACATAAGAGTGAGGTGCCAAGATGAGAGCTGCAATTAGCAGCAGTGCAGCAAAGAAATAGGTTACAGGTAATAAGCTTAGAGTTTTAGCTCAGTCTAGTATGTGTGTGTTTTGAGGAATGTAAGTTTCAGTTGTGAAACTGATGTAGGTCTGTAACTAGTTCAGAGTGGTAATAATGTATACATGGTCCAATAGAGCAGTAAGCTAGGGAACTCTGATATTGGGCAACATTAGTAGCAGTGATTCAAGGGGGTAAGAGGTATTATGGGTTGGTATGTGATAATTTGGTATCAATTATCATGTAGGTGATTATGTGGTGTTGAATATATGATCTCAGGATTTGATTGTAGTGAATGTCAGTGAGGAAGGTTAGGTATCAGTGTAGGTAGTGATTTAGGGGCATCAAGGTAAAGTATTGGCAAGGTATCAAGATAACTAGGCAGTGTATTAGTTAAGGTGTTAAGGTATTGGGTGAACTAGGTATTAGTGTTATGATACTAAGGTAATAGCTAGGATGGATATTATGGATCATATAACTAGTAAGTATTAACTAGTATATGTAGATACATTAGTAATAATGACCTAGTATAGCTAATATTGGCTAGTGTTAGCCAGTTAATGACTAATACAGACTAATTTTGTTAGTATGGACCTAGAAACTTGTGTATGACTTAAGGTTGACCTAGATTAACCTAAAATGACATAGATAACTTAGTATTGACCTAGCTTATCTAGCTTGGACTAGGACATGGCCTAGAAATAGTATATTAGTATATTTTAACTAATTCCTCATTCATTACACCTAAGTAACATGTCATTCATATATAGGTTGTGTGATACCAGCTCGGATATCGAGTCATACTTGTTGCTCAGGACCACAGGCGAGTACATTCTCTGATAGTTTCCGTATTTGATAGCCTTTATGCTTCATGTATTTAGGATTGAGATATTTGATTCTTGACACGATGGTTTCATGGATTGGTATACGTGGATCTTGGTCATGAGATGTTATGTGATTATCGTATCGTATTTTATGATTACTCAGTAATTATCGTAATATCTTAGTGATTATATAGACCGTGATCATAGTGTATGATATTATAGACTTTGCAGTATGATATACGTGTCATAATTTAGATCCGTGTACTAGTCGGGGTTGGAGAAGTATTAATGGATATGTGATCATACCTTATAGCATGTGATTTAGTGTAGCCCGTGATAGTTAGCAGATAATGCAATTCACACATGATCACGCTAGCTCACTTTTATATATAGCCCATGTTAGGCCCAAACCGATCACATTATCTTACTAATATTTTAAGACACATTTATATATATTGTTTCCTTTATTCAAGTTCAATACATTATTGTTCCCCACCATATTGTTCTTAGTTCTTGCCATTATTTACCATGATGCTCTTTCTCGTGATACATGCTAGTTTAGTTACTTCCATCATTTGATGTTTCATAGTTTCTGTCAATTATTGGAACTGCTATTTGGGTTGTACTTCGCTTCGATCCTAACTGGATATATTTTTCAGATGATTCATTAGAGTACTGGTGTCCTACGCACTACGGGTCACAAGATAGCTAGCCAGTTGAGTTATCACCCATAGAGCATGTTGAGTTAATACCATCCGTTGATGAGGCATGGTTAGTTTATTCATGATATTGTATATGTCAGTTAGACTTTGGTATTGTATTATTATTTGAGATTTTTTGTTGAGATTAGTCTTGGACTTGTGATGTATTGTGACTTTATCTCTTTTCTTCTATTACATGCAATACCTTATCATCCTCTAGTTTGTTATTATGATTGAGTATTGTTTACCATTATCATATTATCATATTGTCCTCCATTTGGGAGTTGAGATATCTTAACAGGTACATTATATATATTGTGTAAGATATTTAGATAGTATTATTGCCCTAGACAACGTTCTACCGTCGATGTTGCGGCGTAGGCTGGACGTACCCACGTACTCGTGCCCTTACACCGGGTACTGGTCGTGACACTACCCATATGCACCAAAGTTGTCTTTAAAGTGCATTCACATAGCTGGTTAGTTTACTCTCATGTTTATACAGTATTTATATTATGGCATGTACTTTTTATTTCTTGTTATATCCCTTTCATGCCCGAGAACTAGAATACTAGAGAGCGGGGGAGTGACTCAGTCAACCACACCTTACGAAATACTAAAGTAACCCGCAATGTGCTATGGTTGTCTAGAGATAAGGGGTTACATTCTACAATCAAGTCACCTAGGGTCAAGGATCTCTATATCTCAATCATCAACCAAGAAACAGTAAGAATGAGCATGTAAGATAAAGTAGTTAGGCGTCCCTGATGCTCTATCAGAATGATCATGAAACTAATTATACAGGATGGTATATTAGTACATTTCCAAGAGTACATAACTGTAATTCAGTCACGATCTGAATAATATAAAATTATATAGAGGAACTAATGTCCAGATAAACCGGCTAACAAGTGCCATCGGCTAAACATCAAAAGGTAATACAAAATGATACACATAGTAGGGGAGAAGAAACCCACTCAAGTTACTCGATGGATATCCTTATGGTGTATGCCATCGGTCAAATACAGGACAGGATCCTTGGGCTCTACTACAAAATTTGGCCAAACAAAACCAGTGGGTCAGGCCCGAAGAGCAAGTACCACAAAGGAACACAAGTGAATGAAGCAAAAACCAATAAATTACATAAAATAGGAATCCGTGCCATAACTGTAAGCATATAATCTTTTATCAGAGAAATAGGACACCTCTACAACCAAACATGGACAAGAGGTGTCACACTACTCTGAGACAGGGTATGACTTACCAATTATGAGCACGACGAAGATACAACACATCAATATAATCCAGAACACACATGCCACAATATAAGCTAAGATATAGGTATAATATTCAGCTTTGGTATATGACCTATTTTGGCACATTAGCATAACCCTACAACCAAACAAGGACAAGGGTTGAACCATCATACCATAATAGTTTATGTCCCTAGACTACCAGCACATACTCTTTTAAATCGGGCAATCAATCCTACGACTTGTTATGTGGAGTCTGAGTTATCTCAGAATGGATGCATAAAGAAATTTTCAGATCGTAAGCTGTTTAGCAGGGCTAACCGAGCCATAGTAATCGCATAGCACATTATATATTATGTATTGATCCCTTGTAAGGCCACCGTGCTAGAATCACATAAAACGTATTATACAATATAATTATTCGGATATTATCTTCCACTAGTACGGATGTGACCAATATCCATGGGGGTCAGCCTTGCACGTCATGACAGTTGTTTGAGGTGGCTAATGTGCACAATCTCGGGATTTCATCCCTCCCAATGCTCTATCAATTTTAGTTACCTAAATTAGCCCTATGGTTATGTTAGGAATCCCATGGCGTGGTCATGTGATCAATCCTCCTATATGTCATACCATAGTACGGTCCACGCTAAATACGAATCCACTTTATTACTTGATAGCTCAAACTAGATTCATCCGAGCGTGATACAACAATCAATCAAGTCCTAGCCACGCTTTGGTAGTTGACCCACATACCATGCCCATGCTGAAGAATTAATATAATAGTTTCACATGTCGTATAGTATAGGAGGCATTCTCGATGCACAACCAAAAATATGTAATCTCATAGCACGTATCAAGTTATTTTGCATCTCAGTGCATATTATAATAGGGTTGCACCTCAGTAAACCTTATAACACATGTACACGTAGCACATAGTAATTGTATCAGCACAGATACAATAAAATGGGTCGACTCACCAAACTTACAGTTGGTCGTATGAGCCTTATAACATTGGGACACATAGCTCGTGTTATGCACATAGCTAGTTAGTCACTTATGACAATCAATTCTAGCACATGGTCATATTTAGCACAAGGTTGGGTTAGTAAGTCTATTCTTTCTTAGGATCAATCACCAGCAATTGTCAAGACCAACCATAGAGAACAAAGAAATATTCCAAATAAAATAACTAAGCCGCATGCATAATTTGGCGCATGAGAAGGGTGCCGAATGGACTGTCAGCCGCATGCTAGCTCAGGCCACATATGATACCAGGTTACATATGATACCAGGCCACATATGATCCCAAGCCACATGCTCCTCCAAGCCACATGCTCCAGACAAAAGCCCACTCTTCGAGAAATGTGCTGAAGTGATGTGTCAGAGAAGTGACTGAAGTGATGGATGTGACAGGCCATAAAGTATATCAGAAAGAAAAGACAAAACTATAAAAAGATGTTCCAAGGTTTCAGCGTCATGCATCCAAGGAAAAGTGGTTGCATACTCTGCTTACCATATATGCCTATTTGTCGCATATGGGTCAGTACCGCATGAAAGTCTATTGGACATAGTGAATTTCTCACTCATCCAGCGAACAAAATATAGGAAGTTCTGTCACTTAGCTCCAGAATACTTTATTTAATGGTCTGTGAGACTCTGTCTATCATGACCCACACCCGAAATAAGGGCACAATTGGTGAACAATGACCAGTCTATGCCGTAGTATCGGTGATAGAACGTTGTCTTGATCAACATAACTATCTACACATCTCACACAATATATACATAAGGTATTTGTCATTCTATCTCAACTCCAAATGGAGGACAATATGATAATATGGTAATGGTAAACAATACTCAATCATAATAACAAACTAGAGAAAGAATGACACGATATGGATTAGAAGTAAAAGGAAAAAAAGAATCTCAATACAAGTCCAATCTCAATATAAGTCTTAAAATAATAATGTTTTTCACAAAGTCTACTAAAATCAAATACAGCTCATAAAGAAAAGTCTAATTCTCTCCAGCAGGTGGTACTACCTCAAGAGACTCTACGGGTACTGGCTCAACTTCCTCACCATCCTGTGGCCCGTAATACTAGGACACTAGTTCTCTAATGAATCATCTTAAAAAATATATCCAGTCAGGATTAGAGTAAAGTACAACCCAATAGCAGTTCCAATAATTAACAAAAACTATGAAACAATAATAGCAATAAAAATAAATGATGAAAGTAACCGAACTAACAAATATCCCGAGCAAGAGTATCATAGTACTTAATGGCATAAACTGAGAACAATATAGTGATGAGCAATAAGGTAATGTACTGGAATAAAGGAAACCATAATAATAAATGTGCCTTAAAATATTAGTAAGATAATATAATCGGGTTGGGCCTAACATGGGCTATATATAAAAGGTGAGCTAGCATGATCACATGTGAGTTTCATGATCTGCTAACTATCATGGGCTACACTATATCACGGACAATAAGGTATGATCACATATCCACTAATATCTCCCTATTTCCCGACTAGTACACGGATCCGAATCATGACACGTTATAACACATAAATCATACTGCACGATTTATAATATCATAATGCACTATGATCATGGTCTATATAATCATGAAGATATCACGGTAATAACTGAGTAATTACGAAGTACGATACAATGATCATTGAGTTATCATGACAATAACATCTCATGACAAGGATCTATGTATACCAATCCGTGTGACCATCATGTCAGGAATCAAATATCTTAATACTAAATACATGAAACATAGAGGTTGTCAAATAAGAAAAATATCAGAGAATTTACTTGCTTGATATCCTGAGCAACGAGTAAGGATCGATGCCCAAACTGGAGTCACAAAGACCTAATATGAATTTACAGAGTTACTTGGTGTTCTAGAAAGATAATCATATTTAAAAGAATGAAATATATGCTTTTAGGTCTATTTCTAGGCCAACCGGGTCAACTAGTCAACTATAGCAAAATTAGCTATTATCTAAACTAATACAAGTCAAACCAACCTAACTAGCTACTAATACCAATAACTAAGAAAAAAGAATACTAGGATACCAAGGTATCCAAATCATACTCTATCCCATATTTATATACTATATATATATGTAAATACACCTGTCTAATATCAAATTATATAAGATATATCATACACTACTTAGCTACCCATACTAGATATCCTTACCTTACCCTTCTCTAACTCACGGTAAATTAGATAACCTAGTACTAACTCATAACTATCTCTTAACATACTAGTATCTAGTTATATCTCACTTCTAATACTAACTACTAATATTACATCCAACATACATAACTGAAACTAACATTTAATATCAATTAACTAACTTATAATACGGATTCTAGTCAATACAAACTGAATTTAATATCTAGTTTCAATACATCTAACACTAACTCAATTTGATATCCTAATATTACCTTGATATCATCTCAAGGTAATACTAATACTTCACATAGCTTCAATAATAACCTGCTCCAATACTAACACTACTACTCTAAAAATACCATTAACCACCCTAATGCACATGAACACAACCATTCCCTTATACCACTCTATATAATAACCATATTACCACAAGCTAGCAGTTAACCATAAAAATGGAGCAGCTACTCCTTACATCCCGAGACAATAGGAGCCAACAACCGACCCACATATGCCCCTTTAACCCGACCACAGCAAGCTGAATACAGTTGCTGCTCACTGCACCTACTAATAGCAATGAACCATAGCAAGCTTCCCCCTAACCCAACACAGCAACATAGCAACTGAGTTGCCTTGCCAACAGAGAGCAGTAAGTGCCTACTGCTCTCAAGAGAAACAACTAGATAGTGCACTGCCCCCATTCTAAAAACCAAAAGCCCAACGCAACCCGACCTCCACAGCAACATGCAAACCTGACAACAGCGTACTTTAGAACCACTCCCCCATATATATGTAAGCAATCCCAAAGCTATGAATGTATATATATATATATATATATATATATATATATATATATATATATATATATATATATATATATATATATATATATGCCAATCTATATGAATTATACAACAAAATCAATTGTCCAAACTGAATTTAGAGCAATGAGTGGCCTATGGTCATTATGTCAAGCACTTGGCGTACGTATCACGATACGTTGGGATACGCCCATGATACACATCCCAAATGTATCCAAAGTCGACCTAAAGCACACCCATGTGTTCTAAATCACCAATAGAACCTAACTAACCTATTCACAAACACTATGAATGTTATTCTCATATTTTCCCCAAAAATTGCATAAAACACAAAGGGGGAATCTCTAAATGGATCAAGAGAAGCCAAAGCTTCTCCCCATGGGTATCCCTAATGCAATGGGTCCCTAAATGATATATTTACTCTAATTAAATGCATTCTAAAGAGATAAATTCTAGATTTACCTATTGGGAGATGGATTTCCAATGCTATAGCTCAAACACCCAAAAGCTTCCAAGAACTCAAGCTCCAAGTGCTTCTCTTCTCCAACTCTTGCTTCTAATATCTTCTAGGCTTCTTAGGGAAGAGAATAGGAGGGGTTGGGGTCAATTTGGTGGAGATTGGTGGTAAGAGGAATGGTGGAAGAAAGCTTCTAAATTAGGATTTCTATTTGAATGGAGGGAGGAAGAAGATATCATTACTATATAGGGGCCGGCCACATATAGCTTAGGGTTAGGTTAGGGGATAATGTAAAGTGTCTATAATGCCCCTCTCTTTAGTCATGAAGAATTAAAAGAAGATGCCTCTATCCCTAATAGGTATTTAGTTAACATTTCTATTTAGTCACACTAGTCTAACTAGAGTCTAACTAGAGTCTAACCAAATAGGTTAATTAGGTTGTCTAGTCAAGTTGGTTAGGTCAACTAGAGTCATAATTAACCCTATAGTCCACTTACTAATCATAACTGTCATCCTCACATTTTTAATTAAGGGTAGTTTGGTAATTGACACGGGTATTTTTATTTTAGGAGTTATTGTATTTAAATATTGTGCATGTGATTTATTTATTTATTGTATTATTTATTTGTGGTTAGTGTTAGATTTATTTTGGACTTGTGTAGTGGACCTAACTAGTTTAGTTAGATGCTTGGACCCAATATTATATGATAGTTTAGATTGAGCCCAAGATTAGACACATTTATTAGGAAGATGAATTAATTAGTAAAATCATTAGACTAGAACCTTCCCTCCTTAATTAATTTCTTCATAAGAGGCCTCAAGGGTTAAATTAGATATTTTATATTGCTTGAGGAAGAGGGTTAAGGCCGGCCATATTAGGAGGGAGGAGAGAGAGTCTATTCTTATTTCTTATTTTATATAGATCTAGATTTTTCTCCCTTTCAATTTCTTCATTCCTTCACCATTCTCTCACAAATTTCCACCAAAATTCCTTTCCTATTATTTATTAGAGGTTACTACAACAAGTATCTACAAGGAGGAAGCAAGGATCTACAAGGAGAAGCAAGGATCCACAAGTTTGAGGCATTTTGAGGATTTTTCATTGGGAATCCATCTCCTAATAGATACATTTTAGTTTTCCCTCTTCTAGTAGACTCTAAATTTGAGATTTAACCATGATAAACCAACCCACATGTATAGGCTATCCATAGGAATTGGTTTTAGGTTCATAGGAGACCTATGGTGGAAGTTATGTACATTTTGGTATCAATTTTAGGGAAATTCCGAGATTGGCACATGTTGTGTTTGTCAATTGGTCTAATAGATCAAACTAACATATGTATATTTGTTTGTGACTAGTGTCGTGTCCATAATTGGGTACGTGTAGGCCGTATCTCGTCAATTTGATAAAACGAGATAATTTTGGGAGTTTTCCTCCGACACGGGGAGTTATGCATATCAATTCTTGACACGGACACGAAGTTGATCTAATTACTATATGTATTATTCATATTTAGTGTATTAGACTTGCTCGTGTCCTTCGGGATGCGTTTGGTTGTGTGGTGGAGCCGTGTCGTAAGCGTATCAAAGAATGATTGTGATACGGGTGCGGTGCACTCCACGTATTTGTTCATTTGCCCTTATTTCTATGTATGCTTGTGTATATGTATATGTATGATATATTATAAGGTATATATATATATATATATATATGTGTGTGTGTGTGTGTGTGTGTGTGTGTGTGTGTTTATATATATATATATATATATATATATATATATATATATATATATATATATATATATATATATATATATATAGTGAGGGGGATTGATATACATATAGGTCTATGTATATATAGTGTATGATATGTATATGTATTGTGTGTGTATCTATAGTGTATGGTATCTATGAGTATTAGTAACTATGTGTCTAGGTGCTAAGTGTATGTATGAGATATCTAGTGTATGTGTGTAAGTGTCACGACCCGCACCCGATGTAAGGATGCAATTCGGGAACAACGCCAAACCTACGCCACAGAATCGGTGGTAGAACATTGTTTGGGTAATCTATCTAACAATATAATGAGCCATCAACAATATCAATATACTCAATCACAGATCTAAGATGGAAAAGAGCACGAATATGATAGAAGAATAGAATAGTCACAATACACTCATGAGTCAAATTATAACATCAATGAGTCTGAAGAAATACTAAACAATAACCTGGAGACAAATCCAGTACAAAAGAATACTAAGAAACTACAAGTCCCGGGTCATCTGTCTCAGTCGGGATGAGTCCCTCCTGAGCCAGGGTCTTTGACTCTAAGCCCACAACATCCTGAGTCCCATAATTTGTAGGGTACCACTCCTTAATGTCATTTGGGAAAAATATATCCAGTCAGGAAAGGAGCATAGTAAATCTCTAACAGCAGTTCTAATCAATGATAAAAACTATGTAACAGTAAATAGATGTGAATATATAAGATACAATAAAGGATACAAGAGATATACAATAAGGAAATACTGGAATAAATATAAGAATAAACAATATAACAATGAACAAGAATACTAATGACTAAGTGTGTGAGTACTAGCTTTAACATGTTATCGGTTTGGGAACTTGCACAAAAAAACTTGTACAGGAAATAATGGCCTGGTTAGTCATATGTGTGGTGTATGATCAATACTCATAGGAAAACAAGACATGCACAAGAAGGGTATAATCACATATCTACACTAAAATACTCTCCACCCTCGACTGGTATAGGGGATCCAACCATGGTATGCTACGGCACAGGATTCTCCAGGAAGATAGCGACTCTCCCCGAGAATCAGTGTCTATACATGTACAAGATAAACAATAAAACAAGGCTTGCACAAGATACACCATATACCAAGGAATAACATCTTATGACGAGATCTGGATATACCAATCCGTGTAACTATCGTGTTAAGAAAACATGGATATCTACACTAGATACAATAAACATAGAGGATATCATAAATAAGAAACTATCAGAGAATGTACTTGCCTGAAATCCGATGAATAGTCTCACAGATGTATGATACGGTGCCTCAAAGACCTAGATATGGAATATAACATCAATATAAGGTTTCAGAATAAAAATAAGTTAAACTAGTCAACTTCTAGGTCAAAGAGCAATTTCTAAGTCAAAACAGTCAAACTAGGTCAACTCTAAGTCAAACTTGGTCAAACTACCTATTTCTAGGTTGTATGAGTCTATCTCATTGATATTTCATAAACTATGAAACTAGGTCAAAAAAGCTAGATCTAGGATACTATGATACCGTATCGCAAGATACGCAAATAAGAGATAGGAAATATTACATATGCATATCCAATCAATAATATGTATACTAAAACTACCAAATGCCTATGTGGATACCTTGGCTTTGAACCAACTCGGTATTGCACCACTAAACACTCATCTTGGTACCCAACCCCATTATCTTGAGTATCCTTAAATACCTTGACACTTACCTTGGTATCTCAAGGTAAATGTGATATCTAGTATATATTAATTACCCAAACACTAACCCATATGCTAACTTATAGCTAAACTATTTTATCATCTAATATATATCAATACATGGATGCATATACTACATACACCAACTATTCTAACAATATATATATATATATATATATATATATATATATATATAGCTACTAGCTAACTACTAATTGCTAAACATTAAAACTAGCTAACTAGTAGCTACCTAGCTGAACATAAAAAACTATGTTGCCCGCTGATGTAAACTAATATTGCTGCTGCGAGAAACTATTGCTGTTGCGGCTGTCGCAAGCTGCTGTTGCGAGAAGCTGTTGCTGCTGCTGCTACTGCAGCTGCTCTAATAAGCTGCTGCTGCGAAAAGCTGCTGCTGCTGCTTCTACAGCTTCTGCAAGCCGAGCCTCAACCCCTCCCTTGCACACACATACAACAACACACATACGTATATACACCAATATATATATCAACCATTATATATTCATACCCTCTCCCATCTATACCAATATACAAATATAACTATACACATATAGATATGTACATATACCTATGCACTACTAGATATAGTATCCCATACATATATATATATATATATATATATATATATATATATATATATATAGCCTCACATACACATATTCCTATATAGATATAGTGTCTCATATATATATATATATATACTTATTAATATATACATATAGATAACATATGAGAACATACACACCAATATATATATATATATATATATATATAATCAACACATGTAGATACATAGATATATATTCATATATATATCTATATACATATATATAGTTATCTATATACATAAACATAAAACTTATACTTCTACATATGAATACATATATTACCAATAACTAAGAACAAGGAAATTGGATCTAGAATTGAAATGCAACAAACACGTGGAGTGCATCGCACCCGTATCACACTATATCTATGATACGCTTGTGACACGAGTCTACCACACAACCAAACGTACCCCGAAGGACATGAGCAAGTCTAATATATTATATATGAACAATACGAAGAGTCAAACATACATCTACGTGTCCATGTCAAAATGTGACATGCACAAAGCCCTGTGTCAGAGGAAAAACCCCCCAAATTAATATGTATCACCAAATTATTGGGATACGACCTACACATACCCAATTGTGGACATGACACTAGCTACAAACACACGAACATATGCCATATTGATCTATAGGACCAATTGACAAACACAACAAGTGTCAATCTCGGAATTCCCCCAAAATTGACACAAAAAGTACCATAAATTTCTCAATATGTCTCCTATGAACTCAATTCCAAATCCTATGGGTAGCCTATGCATATGGGTTGATTTTTTATGGTTAAATATCAGATTTAGAACCTAAGTGAAGGAAAAAAATATAATTATACCTATTGGAAGATAGATTCTCAATGCAACCTTCAAATGTGATAAAAACTGGCCTTTAACTTGTAGATCCTTGCTCCTCTTTCTAGATCCTTACTTTACTAGTCTCCAATGGTGATTTGGGAAGGAATTGGGATAGAATTTTGTAGGGAAATAATATGGGAATGAGGGAGTTTGGTTGAGAAAAATTCTAGATCTTGATTGGAAATCAAAAGAGGAGAGAAAAACTTTTCTCCCCTCTTTATGTAGGTCGGCCCCCTTGCCCCTTCCTCAAGCTACTATGTAATATCCATTATACCCCTTGGGGCCTCTAATGAAGAAATAATTAAGGAGAGAAGGTTCTAGTCTAATGGTTTAATTAAACTAATCATCCTCCTAATGAATGGACTTCTATTTGGGCTCAATTCTAACAATTAATACATGTTGGTCCATGAGTCTAAACTAAACTAGTTAGGTCCACTAACACAAGTCCAAAATAATAATCTAACATCTAACAATAATATAATAATATAATAAATAATTATTCACATGCACAATATTTAATTAATTATAAGATTACCAAAATACCCTTTCCTAGAAAATATGGTAGTGACAGTAAGTGTATATGGTTATATATATATATATATATATATGATTGTATATATATGTATAGTTGAGAGTTTATATGTATATATATTGATACGTGTATAGGTGTATGCATATGGTTATATATGTGTGTGTACTGTTGTGAGTTGGTTGTGTGTGGATGAGTGAGCTGGTTGTGAGAGGAGGATCGAGCCATTCATAGTATAATTCGATCAGTAGTATACACATTACGGCAAGAGAGGGCAGAAGCAATGCAAGGCTATCAGCAGCTTGTGCAGGCTACTGCAGCGTGCAACCTCAGTTCAGTACAACACAGTTCAGTAACTATCAACAGCAAGGCAGTATTTACCTCACTGTAGTTCAGCCAACGGCAACTGCACTACAGAAAGCACAGTAGCAGTATCAGTATCGGTTCCACAGACACTGTATAGTATCACCAGAGAACCATTCAGTATCAGCAACTGGAGGTATCAGGTAGCTTGGCCTAGCAAGCAGTGAGCAATATAATTCCAGCAGTATGTGCACTACAAAATATGCAACTAGCACAACAATGCAACAGCAAACACAGCGATTGCTAGCACTGCAAAACCAGGGAGCAACTGTTGAATGCACTGAACAGCAGTATGCAGGATAAATACCATAGTAGCCTCGAGCATTCACACTATAGCAGTTCAGTAAGGAACCCCAATTCAGTGTGTATAGTAATAAGTTTCAGTCAGTGACAGCAACCACATTAACTTGCAGCAGGGAATGCAGCATTGTGCAGTCAGCAGAGGGATATTAGGTGTAATAGCATGTTGCTGCATCCAACAATGTGCAATGTAGCAACCTTGAACCATCAGCAAACTATCAGCATTCACAGTAGCCACTGCATCAACAGCAGCAGTGGGTCACTGCATCTTCGAGAGAAATGAGTATAATACAGTTTCAGTTCAGCCACTGTATAGCAGTTTCCTTTGAGCAGCAACTCTGAACTTTCACTGCAGCAAGGTGCACTACCTGTACAAAATCCTCTCTGCTTCAGCAACAGCAGGCAGGAAGCCTCCCTCAGTGAACAGTCATCAATAGCAACTTCCACATCGACATGTACTCTGAAGTTATTAGTTTAGCAAGGGACAAGCATGCAGCAGGCTTTCAGCAAGTGGAGCTAGCTGCACAACAAGTATCTTGAGCCAGTGAGAAAATGCATCAACCATTAAAGAGCACAGTAGCAGAATCGGGTACAGTATCAGACAGATATCAGGCCAGAATCAGCAAGGTATTGGGTAAATATTTTTAGTTGGGTTTAGATGGTGTAGATAGTCTAGTTAGTTGTTATTAAATGGTCAGTAGTTGTGTCAGTGTTATAGTTAGAATAATTAGTATGTAGTTTATATATATATATATATCTATGTAGGTAAGCTATTGGTAAGTACCTATAGTATCTACGTATTTAGTAAGTATTGTATGTTAAGATAGTAAGTAGATGTATTATATTAGTATATTAGTGTTTAGTTGATCTAGTATTAAGTTAATAAATAGTTAGTGTAGTTAAATAGTTATTTAGTTATATACTTGATTATGTTAATAGTTAGCTAAGGAACTATATGTACTAGTAAGTATTATATATAGTTAGCTATGGTACTATATGTGATGACTTGTATAATATATATATAAACTACTATTTTCATATCTAAAATTTGCGTATCTTGAGATACGGCATTTTGTGCGGTTCTTAGTATCTTAGATTAGTTAATATAGCTTAGTTCATAGTGTATTGACTTAGTATCCTAGTGTAGACTCATACACCCTAGAAATAGTCTATTTTGACTTAAAAATTGCTTTATGACCTAGAATTTGACTAGTTTAACTTATTTTTATTCCGAACCTTGTATTAATGTAATATTTCATATATAGGTCTGTGTGACACCAGTTGGGACACAGTTTGACATTCATTGCTTTGGACCACAGACAAGTACATTCTCTAATAGTATCCATTATTTGATAATTACTATAATTCAAGTATTTAGAAATATTTTACCTAACTCTTGACACATTGGTACACGGACTAGTATACACATGGATCAGTCATGGGATATTATATATATATATATATATATTGTTCATCGTTCCTCGTGTTCTCAATGTTTAACTTAGATAATGTTTCAATATTCAATGTTCAATATTCAATGTTTAACTTAGACAATGTTTAATGTTCAAGGTTTATTGTTTACATTGCCTTGAGTATCTTGCATCACAACGTGTCATGGTTGGATCCATTGTACTAATTGGGGGAAAGGAGAAGTGTTAGCTAGATTTGTGATCAAATCCTAGACAATGTTCAATATTTAACTTAGACAATGTTTATCCAACGTTAAAGTAGACAATGTTCACATAAGTCGATTACATATCTAACGAGTATTTCAATCACTTAGTATAGTTATAGTTCTTTACCATATTCTAGTTTATTATCGTACTCTAATATCTTATTCTATTATATCGTTATCAGTGTATACCATATTATTCTTGTTTACCTATTTTTTCTACCATAGTTGATATTGTTCATTGTTTTTCGTCTTGTATTATATTTTTTATTTCTGTTTATAGTCATTATCAATTAATTGGAACTACTATTGGGTTGTACTTCGCTCTATTCCTGACTAAAAAATATTTTTCAGATGAATGGTTAGAGAGATTGTGTCCCACTCACTACGGACCAACAGATGGAGTGTCACCTGAGGATGTAGTGCTAGTTACTGAGGCCATTTTGATTTCCCAACCTTGTAGTAGTTGTTCTATTTAGATTGTGGATTGTATTATTATTTTTGAGATCTTGAGTTGTGTTTAGATTTGAGTTGGACATGTGATATATTGAGTCTTGTATTTCTATTCTTTCTATTCCATATCGTGCTTATATCTTCCTTTAGTTTTATATAGGATTCAGTATCAATTGGAATTGAGATGGCATGACAGTATTTTATATACATTGTGTGAGATATTAGATAGCATAGTAGACCAAGACAGCGTTCTACCGCCGATGCTGTAGCGTAGGCTAGACATACCCAAGTACTCGTGCCGCCGATGGAACACATTTTTAGTGGTAGCCCATGCAGGTCAGGCTTTGCAAGTTGTGCGATGTCGTGGTAGTGCAACGACTTAGTTGTACTACTGTGAGCCTGCAATAGGATAGGATATAAGATACTAGGATGAGAGGGATACTCAATCACAACTAGGAAATAATTTTAACATAATTGAATCTTGCCACCTTTATTTTGAATATCTCTTTCCTTGAAAAATTTTGTCCTTCCTTGATGATATCATATCTTGCCCAATATTGATTTTTTATTTCAAATATGTCATCAGGATGCCGTCGAAGGCGCGTTCCCACCGCTCAGGCGCAATGTCAGCGAGGTCAGTCACTTCATCGCCTATGAGGGCAGCACCATTAGACACTGTTCCAGCAGCTATATTCCAGAGGTCGACTTTACCGATCTATGTGGACGTTTCCTCAACAGCTTTCGGAGGTGCTCCACCTAACGTACAGAGGACTGCACTAGCAGTTGCAGGGGATCTTCCATCCTTACCACCCTAAGTCGATCAGACGCAGATGTTCGCTCTCTTTCAGAAGATGATGGAGGCACAACAGCAACAGTCAGAGGTCCTATGACAGAGCGTGGAGAATGCTCACTAGATCGCGTTCGCAGCAGTTGAGAGAGCTACCGCAGTCCAGCCGCAGACGATACCACCTCAGTTTATCCTTCAGCAGCCGAGGCCGGGAACCATCATAGACTTTAAGAGGATGGGGCCTAAAAACTTTATGGGCACAGAGGGAATCTTGTATGCAGACAACTGGATAGAGGACATTGAGAGGTACATATGATTGGCACAGATTTCTAAGAGCTTGCAGGTAGAGGCAGCAGGTAGTATGATGTTCGACATTGCGTTGACATGGTTCAGAACAGACCCCAGGATATCAGTGCCAGGAATTACTTGGGGAGCTTTCAAGGACCTTTTAAAAGAGAAGTTCTTTTCGAATATGGCTCAGAGCACTTTGGAGAGTTAATTCCAGAACCTCGTCTAAGAGAACTTGACGGTGGACGAGTATACGGCAGAATATTTCCGATTGGGATAATTTGTTGAGGGACAAAATCCTCGAGCCAGAGCTAGGAAGTTCAGGAAGGGACTGAACAGTGAGATTAAGTCTCATATTAATGGAGACCCGCTACATTTGAGAAAATTTTGAGACATGCACAGCGGGCGGAGGATGATTTGGAGCTTGGCTCCAAGTGGCCGAGAGACACCGGAGGAGCATATAGTGGTGCGGGTCCAACAAAGCACAACCACTTTCAGCAGTCGAGAGTATATCAACATCAGTAGTATCTTACGCTAGTTAGGGCACCAGATCAACAGATATAACAGTTTTAGCAGCCGATTCATCAACAGCCTCAGAGACAGACTCAGCAGACATTTTTTTGTGCCTATTATGGTAGACATGGGCATGATTGGGAGAACTGTCGGAAAAGGCTCAGACTATGCTTGTATTATGGTTCCCCTGACCATCAGGTGAAGGAATGTTCCAACAACCCGTATAGACCAGATCGCGGTCAGAGAAGTGGAGCTAGGCCACATATGGCACCACAGACTAATCAGCACTAACATAGAGAGCCACCCCAGCTGGACGGGGCATTTGTAATGGCAGTCGGAGAGGACGACACTTCAGGTGATAGGTTAGCTTATCTTGTTCTATTCTTTTTCTTTCCTTTCCATCTGTTGTTTGTGTGTTTAGTTAGTACCTTATATACTGCTTGTGTGTTATTGTGTAGTTAGTATACCCTGTCGGAGACTATAAAACTATGATGGACAGAGACCATAGTTAGTAATTTCTTTTAAAGTGCATGATGTATGTTTTATTTGGACTGGGGTTGACCTAGAGGGGGTACAATTATCTTTAATTTCGAGGACAAAATTTTTCTAAGGTGGGTAGGATTGTCACCCTCATATTTTCAATTAAGGGTAGTTTGGTAATTGATACAGGTATTTTTATTTTAGGAGTTATTATATATAAATATTGTGCATGTAATTTATTTATTTATTGTATTATTTATTTATGGTTAGTATTAGATTTATTTTGGACTTGTGTAGTGGACCTAACTAGTTTAGTGAGATGATTGGACCCAATATTATATAATAGTTTATATTGAGCCCAGGATTAGACCCATTCATTAGGAGGGTGAATTAATTAGTGAAACCATTAGACTAGAACCTTCCCTCCTTAATTAATTTCTTCATAAGAGGCCTTAAGGGGCAAATTAGATATTTTACATTGCTTGAGGAAGAGGGTTAGGGCCGACCACATTAGGAGTGAGGAAAGAGAGAGTCTCTTCTCATTTCTCATTTCATGTAGATCTAGATTTTCCCCTTTCTAATTTCTTCATTCCCTCACCATTTTCTCACAAATTTTCACCCAAATTTCTTTTCTATTCTGTCATGACCCGCACCCGGTTTAGGGGCACGAGTGCGTGGGTACGTCCAGCCTACGCCGCAGCATCGGCGGTAGAACGCTGTCTAGGTCATGTAACTATCTAATCAAACTCACATGAATACCCAACTCCATAAGGAGACGTGGATATCATAAAATAGTGTTAGAAATACTCAATCACCTAAACTAAAGCACGATGAGATATCAAGGCAAACAAGAAATACAAGACAAGTCTAACGACAGAATAGTCATACCTGCAATCAGTAACATCCAATCCCCAAGTGTCATAAACAAGTCCACTAAGGTCACAGTCTGGAAAAATATTTTCCAGTCAGGAAGGAGCAAAGTACATCTCTAAATAGCAGTTCTATATTAATGATATAAACTATGTAGCAGTTCTAGATGGAAATATACGAGATGCATGTATAGGTATGAGAAATGTACAATAAAAGAAATACTGGAAAGACTGTAAGTAAATGCAGATAAAGAAACAATATGTCAATGAGCAAAAATCCTATGACTAAGTGTGTGAGTACTAGCTTTAACATGTGATCGGCTTGAGAACTTGATCAGGCTGGTTACATGTGATTAGCTATGATTCATGTAAAGTCAGGCTAACCGTTGGTTAGCTATGATGCATGTAGAGGTCAGGCTAATCACACGTAACAGCTATAAAGTATGTAAATGGTCAGGCCGCACCCGACGTGAGATATGGGGTGAGCTATGATGCATATAAAGTTGGGTATGATCACATATCTATACTAAAATACTCCCCACCCCCTACTGGTATAGTAGATCCAATCATGGTACGCTATGGCACGGGATTCCCTAGGGAGGTAGCAAATCTCCCCGGGTCTCAGTGTCTGTACATGCACAAGATAACAAGAAAACAAGTCTTGTACAAGCTACACCATGAATAAGGAATAACATCTCATGACGAGATCCGTGTATACCAATCCATGTAACCAACGTGTCAAGAGCATGGATATCTACACTAGATACAGTGAACATAGGAGATATCATAAATTAGAAACTAATCAGAGAATGTACTCGCCTTGGGTCCTTAGCTGTCAATACCAATGTCCTGTCCCAGAGTATCGTCTGGAGAATCCGACAGTCCTATAAACATATAATAATATCACTTGTATCAGATGCTACACTAACACACAATAGAAATACACTGGCCTCAGGGCTATGCCAGGCATGGCTCTAGTCAACTAGGGTCATCTAGTAGGGATACGTATATAATACACATTTACACTCAGAGTATATACCAATAAAAACATACATAATATATATATAAGTGTCTATTAGTAATTGTACAAAATACGTATATGTGTATGTACACTAAATAGATGTATATAAATATATACTTATATACCAAAATACATATTTGTATATATATCAATCAAATATTTTTATATATATATAACTAATCAGAGAATGCACATAATGCCACACTTCTCAAGGTGATCCCAAATGAAGTAGCAGTTAGTTCCAATGAGTCCGGAGCAGTCCAAATAGCTAGAAACTATATAAAGAAGTCCAAGATCGAAGTTTGGCACAATAATCGAGATAAGGATACCAGGCCCGCAATACATAGAGAAAACATACGGGGTTAGCTAAGATTAAGATTAACAAGTTAGCTAAATAAGAGAAAAGGGTCGATTGTTTGTTATTAAGGTAACACCTTAGTTTATGAAAATTATTTTGTAATTATTTTGAACAATAATTATAATTAAAAGTTTATTTATAAAATTTAGAATTTATGTAAAAGCCAATATATTTTTATATCTATAGTAAAATTGGTTAC